>OY757309.1:51550608-52750608 GCA_963583905.1 Stenurella melanura | reverse complement strand
ACAGTCAGCCCCAGGCGGGAAACGAGCAGCGAGCCGGCCCAAGCCAGGGTGCCCGGCTCCAGAATTAAGTGCGTCAATAGGACTGACGGCCGGTCCCGGCCCATCATCCCACTTGTGGGTCGAGGCCAATGGATGCCGTTTACTAGCCCTGCTGGACAGCGGGGCGACTCATTCCTTCATCCACAGCAACTACGTAGAGGACCTTCCGAGGACTAATCACCCGACGATGCCCGTGCTCTTGGCTGCCGCCAAGGAGATCAAGCACACCCAAGGCAGCGTGGAAGTGCCCCTGCAGATCGGAAACTGGACGGTTTCGGTCGAAATGCATATTTTGGAGGATATGACCAAGGATATCATCCTAGGAAGAGACTTCCTAGCGAAACAGGAAGTGGTGATCGACTTTCCGCGGCACTGCATACACGCAGGGGTGTCAGAACGGCACACCCTGTTCTGGGACATGGAGGTTAGGACCGAGGACTCGGCCCGCACCATAACAGCCAACCCGGAGCAGCTACCAGAGACGCACAGCCGTGCGTATGAGGAAGTCATCACTAAATTTTCTGATGTATTTCAAGAGACGCTCAAACAGCCTACTACACAACTCACTACCCATGAAATCCGTCTGAAAGACGACAAACCATTTAAAATACGACGTTACCAGTACTCGGCGAATAAAAAGGCAATAATCACTGAGGAAGTGAAGAAGATGCTGGCAGCTGGGGTAATTCGACGCAGTAACAGCCGTTACTGCTCACCGATCGTCATTGTGAACAAAAAGGATGGGACTTCCCGCTTTTGTGTCGATTACCGCCAGCTGAACACCCAGACGTTGGAAGAAGTGTCTCAGTTGCCGCCGATAAGGGAAACGATCCGAGAGCTAGGTGCAGCGAAGGTTTTCACTAGTTTGGACTTAAAGAGTGGATACTGGCAGGTCCCGATGCACGAGAATAGTGTACCCCTGACAGCTTTCAGTACCCCAGACGGAGCGACATTCGAGTTCCTTGTGATGCCATTCGGGCTACGCAACGCCCCCTCAACGTTCCAGAAGTTAATGACAGAAGTGCTGGCCGACTTCATAGATGTCTTCGTGAAAGTATACCTAGACGACATAATAGTATACTCTGAAGATCATCAAGACCACCTTCGTCACTTGGCTCTGGTATTAGAGCGTCTGAGGATACATGGATTGCACTGTGGACTCCCGAAGTGCCGATTTGGAGCCTCCGAGCTGGACTACCTGGGCTACAGGATAACTACTACTCAAAATCAACCCCAGGAGAAACACGTCATCCAAATAAGAGACTTTCCCACTCCTCGCACCAAGAAGGAACTCCAGGGATTCCTAGGCACCGCCAACTGGTTACGAGAGTTTGTACCCGAGTTTGCCGAGCTGACAGCCCCGCTGACAAACCTAACAGGAAAGGAGAGGTTCCAGTGGAACACAGAAGCGGAGACAGCGTTCGCACTGATCAAAGAGAAGCTATCACAGCCTCTAGCCCTTTGCAGACCGGAGCCAGGACTGCCTTTCTACCTCCAAACCGATGCAAGCAACCATGGCATGGGTGCGGCTTTGTATCAAAAAACGCCAGAGGGGGAGAAACGGATCATTTCCTGCTCCAGTGCAAAGTTTACAGGACCTGAGAAACGCTATCACATCAATGAACAGGAGACACTCGCCGTAGTATGGGCTTGTCGTCGATACCGCCACTGGCTGGAGGACCAGCACTTTACACTTGTCACGGACAGCCGAGCATTGCACTGGTTACATCAGTTCAAGGACGAGAGGGCCAAGCTCACCCGGTGGGCCTTGCAGCTGCAAGAGTACACCTTCACCGTAGAACACTGTCCAGGACGATTGAACCAGCTGCCCGACTTCCTGTCGCGTCATCCCCAAGAAGCCATGCCAGCTGATACCGGCGATGACTCCCGCTTACTGCCTCCTGACGAGGAACCCACAACCGAACAACCAACCACGCCAAGGGCCATCATCGATACCCCGACCACGGAGGAACTTCTGATGATGGAAGCCGAACCTGAGGAGCTAACCACTCTGTTCGATGAGATCAAGGCCGCCCAACTCGCGGACTACGCTATTTCTGGTTCCATCGGACATTGGGGGGACATCCAGGATCAGGAACGAGGCCTAGACCCCTGGGAAAGACGACTGAAAGAACAATTCAGGGTAGAAGATGGACGCTTATGGCATGTCACTGAAGAGAGGACCGCCCTCGTTGTGCCCGAAGCCTTGAGGCCCCGCATTCTGCACCACTACCACGACGCCCCACATGCAGGTCATCCAGGCCGCGACGAGACGTACCGGGCAGTGAACAACCGTTACTACTGGCCCCAACTCCGCAAGAACGTCACGACGCATGTGCGACTATGCATGGTATGTGCTGCAACCAAGCGAGGACCCCTTCAAGCTGCCGCTCCACTCCGCCCGAGACCACCCACCAAACCCTGGCAAGTACTCTCGTTAGACGTCATGGGACCCTACGAAGAGACACCAACCCATAACCGAGTTATCATCGTGATAACAGATCTCTGTTCCAAGTGGATCGAGGCCGAAGCTGCACCCCAAGCTGATGCCAACCACATCTTAGGGGCCTTGGAACGAGTCTGCCTCCGATGGGGATATCCCGATGAACTCATCACCGACAAGGCACCCACCTTCACCGCCAAGAAGATCCTCAACTTCTGCAAGCGGAATAAAATCAGACATTTTACATCGCCGATCTACCACCAGAGAGCCAATCCTGTGGAGAGGCGTAACCAAGAGATAAAGAAGGCCCTACGAGAAAAGCTGATGGGAAAACGACAAAACCGATGGGACGTCGTGCTGCCGCAGATCATCTTTTCCTTGCACAACAGAAAAAATGCTGCCACCGGCTACTCACCCAGCGAGCTGCTGCTTGGGACCGAGTTACCTCGCCCAGGAGACTGGCAACACCCAGAGCAACGCCGCCCGCTACCAGAACCTCGACGAGCAGCTAGGAGCAGACATGAGAAAGCGGCGCAACGACAGCAAGTCTACCAGAGGAATCTTTTCCCAGAGCCAAGGACAGCCCCGATCGAGTATCGACCCCAGCAACGAGTGATGTGCCGAGGCTTCAAGGAGCGCCGGACCAGCTTTGGACCCACATGGGAGGGACCTTTTGTTATCATTCGAGCCCTGGGTGATAACACGTACGAAATTCTCAGGAACGAGATCCCAGTGCCCATTCACATTGATGACATCAGGCCCATGCCAGGCCAGAAACCCGACAAACGACCTCCAGTGCCTCCAGCCGTACGAGCCATCGCAGCTGATACCGACGATGACGACAGCAACGACGAGGATGACGATCCCGAGGATCCAGGTCATCCAGCCCCGCCAGAACCAGCAGCACCTGCTGTCACAGGACACCAGCCCGCTGCCCCAGAGCCAGCAGCACCCGCTGCCCAACAGCCAACCACGCCTACTGTCACAGGACCAGTAGCGCCCGTTGTCCAGAAGCCAGTCACGCCTACTATCACAGGATCAGTAGTGCCCGCTGCCCAACAGCCAACCACGCCTACTGTCACAGAACCAGTAGCGCCCGTTGCCCAGAAGCCAGTCACGCCTACTATCACAGGATCAGTAGTGCCCGCTGCCCCAAAGCCAGGTGCCAACGCACAAGTCTACATCCGTGGATCTGGTACCTACTTCCGTGGACATGGCGACTATCTACGTGGACATAGCACCACAGCCGCCGCTAAACCAAAATTTCCAGCCCGCCGACTGCCCCCAGTCGTGCCTGGCCCATCCACCTCAGCCAAGAGGAAACAAACAAACAAGAATGAGAAGTCCCCGGCGCTGTCAGCCGCACCGCCGCCGCCAGCAGACCCTGGGCCTTCTACGTCAAGACAAGAGCAGCCGCTCGACACGACGCCCATACTGTTCCCGATGCCGTTCTGGGCGAAGGCCGTGACCACGCCTGGCCACGACCGACAGCAGCCATCCGCCAGCCAGATGCCTGTCCCAGTCCGGACACGAGTATTCGTCAACTCGAACGCCAGCCCGAGCTCAGCCGGCTCCGGCGCACCGCTCCAGGATCCCGCTACCTTAGCACGTAGCACAGCAGGACCTAGCAGCCCCCACGAGGCGCTCCAGTATCTCACTGCCTTAGCCCGCAGTACAGCAGGACGTTGCAGCCTCAATAAATCGCTCCAGTCTCCCGTTGCCTTAGCAAGCAACACAGCAGGACGTTGCAGCCTCACAGGTTCGCTCCAGAATCCCGTTGCCTTAGCGAGCAACACAGCAGGACTTAGCAGCCCCCAATTCGCAACAGGATCAGGCAGCCCCGGGCGTCGCGGAGACGACGTCCAGAAGAGCGAAACTTGCGATAATATACCAATGTAAATGATTCGACGCCACAGGGCGAAAACTTTGTTCAAACTAGAATACATTTATGATTTGTCACATAAAATACTTTAATTTTAAATATCTTGTTTTACCTAAAATATCTTAATGGACCTATTATTAGTTACTTATATAAAATATCTTACCACACTTAATCTTAGTCTATATATGTAAAAATATCTTAGTTGTTGAAATATCTTAACACTTACTCTTAGTTTATAGTTTTGAAAATATTGTATCCACTCACTCTTACATTATATAATTGAAATTATCGAACTGAAACATAACCTGTATGCCTTTATTAATGTTCAATAAAGTCACAAAAAAGGGGGGTGGTGTCATCGGCGTCGGCGTCGCGAACAAGTTATGACTTGTCTAGCGCGCTGTGCTCATGTTTTAGTCTTCTGCCGAAACAGAAGTCATTTGAGCACAAAAAATAGTCTTCTGCCGAAGCAGAAGTCATTTGAGCACAAGAAAAGTCTATATAAGAAAACACTTTTTCTCAGCGAGCGAGTAGTGATCGATCCTTCAAGTAGTAATGTTCCAGCCTTCAGCAACTAATAGTCTTCTGCCGAAACAGAAGTCAGTTGAGCACAGAAGCCAACGCCAATGCTGACGAGGTCATCCCTTCCTCTTGTGTTGTAACCAGACAGTGTGTTTTATTTGAGTTTTATTGTGTTGAGTGTCAAGTGGCAATGCATACCCGGAGTGGCAAGGCAGTAGGCACTGGGGTCGAGAGCGACGTCTCCACGTCGGCCCCCCCTCACTGCACGACGCCCCTCACAGCATCTGACCACGAAGTGCTCCGCCAACACGACGCCCTGACAAGGGGTACGGGGGTCACGCCCGACGTCTCCACGACGGTGGCCCCACACTGCACAGCAAGCAACACAGCAACCCGGCTCGGCGAGGTAAGCATGTCCTCTGATTTTTCCACAGGCACAAGTGCTACGCATGGCGTCGCGACGACGGCGCCCCACTACTGTGCGTCGCCGGGCTCCGCGCCTAGGCATAGCGAGGCAGGACTCGCCACCAACATAGGACACGACACTGGGGTCACGCATGACGTCATCACGACGGTGCCCCCTCGCTGCATGGCACGCAGCGCAGCCACCTGGCATGGAACCCAGGCAACAAATATGGAATGGAGTAGCAACGATTCCCAGGCGATGCCCCCTTACTGCATGGAGCGCAACGCAGCATCGTGGCACGAAAACTCGGCGATGGAACAGGGATTAGATGGTGATGATGACATGGTGATGCCCCCTCGCTGTATGGTGGACCCAACAGCATCCCGGGCCAACGACGATTCCTCGACGCTGGGAGATCGCCGCTTCGCTGGATTCGCTTCCACACATGGGGAAGCCTCCCACTCTGGCTCAGGGCTGCCCAGCGGTCAGTACACCATCGCTGCCACACCCGACTGGCCCCAACTCTTCAGCGACGCCTCGCTGACACCTCGCCGCCAGCTGGCCACCCCTCACTGCATGGTACCACCAACAGCAACCAGCCCAAGTCCAAGCACGCCGCCCAACGCACAGTACTTCGTCACGCCTACCTCGTCGGCCGGCGCCTACCACGTCACCCCGCCGTACCAGACGGCAAGACCTAGTGCTACGCCCCAAAGACAAATAGTGCTCCAAAACCAAACGACTGGAACGATCCCAGTCCCCTCTGCCGCCATAACGGACCAACCCCAACCGAGCTTGGGACTACCCAGCTATGAACAATTAGCGCAACTCCTGGCTCTGACCACTTCAAACCTAGCCTCCATTACCCGGCAGCAAGAAAATTGCCGGCCACCCATTACTGCACGTAACGAATCACAGCCGTACGCCACGGAAAAGGCTAACTTACGTGGACACTGTATAATTTCTTACTAAGCAACTAAGTTTTTCTTCTCATAGAGTTAATACACCAGAGGCTCTTTCTGGAGATCGGTTGATTATTCATTATTAATTTAAGCACACGTTCATTTCAACTGATTTAAAATAACTTCCTTGATGCTAGAACTTAACTATATATGATGTTAGGAGATATCCCACCTATATCATTTGATATCTCGAAATGAATTAAAATTTTGGAATATGACTTCTAAGACTTTAATTTAGAAGTTCAGCACAGAGACCCCACACATCACTTTTGTAAAGTGGCTTTCCAACAAATCTGCGTTGATTTTGGATCACTTGAATACGTACATAACGTACAAACGGAATAATATGGCGTTTTTCTTTTCCTTTTAACGCCCAGGGACGTCAAGAGTTCCAATCGGCTTCAAACTTTCAGAAAATATACCTTTTTTGAAGACAAAATATCCTGAAATTTTGGTGCCCAAATATTGAACCTTGTGGACACAAATGAATTTGTTATCTGAAATTTGAATTGCCCGCTGTTTTGTGCCATTAAGTCCAAAATGGATTATTTTGTTTCAAAATGTAGTTCTGGATGCCAGCTTTCCGATGACATTAAAACATTTCATTTAAAATCATTTTGGCCACTTTTTTGGCATTTATTTATAAAGCAGATGAGAGCATATTTAATTTATATCTACAATAGCTCAAAGAACAATGTGATATAACCCTAGCTAAATGTTGCGAATATCTGAATGGTAAAATCGCCATTAATGAATTTGCAAAAATATAGTTATATAATATATAGCACAAAAGTTTGACAACGTATTTATTCGAGATTAGAATGTTTTTACTATTTGATATTGTTGAAAATTAGCATCTATTTAAAATGGAGCTTGAATCAGAGAAGAAGCAGCATGTGATAAACAACAACAGTGATTATTAACCCGAATTATATTAAAGGTTGCAGTTTGCAGAGGTATAGTTGCATAAACTTTGACAGCATATTAATTCGAGATTAAGGGTCTTTATAGAGGGTTTTTACCCTTTAATATTTTTCGCATATTAAAGTCATGTATACAGTATTCTAAAATACAAGTACATAGCGTATTTATCAAAAACTCGCAAGCAAAAGTACGAATATTTTAAATCTTGGCAATTACAGACGTACAACTCCAAGTCAACAGCTTGAGCAATCATGTTCCAGAGAATTAGGTGACAGTTTTGAGATACCTGAAAAAATTTGGCGAATGATGGATGGGGCGAGAGAAGATCTGGTGAGAGAAAAATTCGAAATATGTTTAGAACCCTAGGAGCAGAAACGATTATTTCCAAAGATGCGATTTCATTTAAACAAAAGTGCAATAACTATAACTATATTAATTGGGCTTGATCCATTTTCATATTTTAGCCAGACTTTAAGAATTTCTAAGCGTATATACTAGATAACAATAAGCACAATAAGCCCAGGAGGCTGCAGTGCCCTCGGAGTTTTCTATTAACAGACGAGCCCTGGAAAAAAAAAAAAATATATACTAGATATTGGCATTAAATTTAATCTTCAAACCTGTACGGATTTTATTACTTTTCTATCTAATACTTTGAGTAACATACAGTTACAAATTTGTAATAATAGCAAACAAAAATACGTTTGATTTGTTTGAGTATCCCGTAGTAATAGTTTCAGATGTTATAATTAAGTTTGTGTTCAAATTAAGTGATAAATTTCAGATGTATCTAGGACTAAGTACACCATATTTAAGAGTGGTCGTTAGTCATTATAAAAGTAGAGCTATACCAGAGTTAAAAATGAAGTTAGAGAAACACTGCAAAACTTGGAAGAGTTGAAAGAAGTCATACACTTTTACGAGAATATACAGAACATGTTCTCCAGTTTCTCAAATAAAATGTACGTGGGTGATTAGTGGATGTATGGAAAAAAGTTTCAGAAATATTTCAACACCTGACCTGGTTTGATTCACCGCATAAGATCCTACAGCTTTATTAAAGTTACATGTGTTTATTATATTATAGCAAATAAGAGAAAATGAAATATATGAATGTATCCTTGTTATTTATTTTAAATATCACTCATATGCATCTTTGAAAATGAATGTATTAACTATTTACGAATAAAAATGGCGATCTAGATATGTATTTTTATTAACGAAGTTCAGCACAGAGATCCCACACATCACTTTTGTAAAGTGGCTTTCCAACAAATCTGCGTTGATTTTGGATCACTTGAATACGTACATAACGTACAAACGGAATAATCTGGCGTTTTTCTTTTTCTTTTAACACCCAGGGACGTCAAGAGTTCCAATCGGCTTCAAACTTTCAGAAAATATACCTTTTTTGAAGACAAAATATTCTGAAATTTTGGTGCCCAAATATTGAACCTTGTGGACACAAATGAATTTGTTATCTGAAATTTGAATTGCCCGCTGTTTTGTGCCATTAAGTCCAAAATGGATCAATTTGTTTTAAAATGTAGTTCTGGATGCCAGATTTCCGATGACATTAAAAACATTTAATTTAAAATCATTTTGGCCACTTTTTGGCATTTATTTATAAACCAAATGACAGCAAATAGATTTTCTCGGCCATTTTGAAAGCATTAAAAAAAATAAGTATCAGACAAGAAAGAAAATTGCAAGAACTTTAATTAAATAGGGGAATTTTCGTTCATCTGAACTCTAGATATTTAACTTTTAGCATCTTGTAAAAAGATAAATAGCAGTAAATACCCACACAAAGAAACAGAGTTGTCTCTGAACAGAACAAATATTTGACATTAGTCAAGAAAAATAATTTGATAATTTTATAGAGAAGTTAGCAAAATATCAAATTCTCCTAAACACATACGTTAACCACCAACTTAAGTAAGCCGGAAACAATTGAGTACGGTGCAACAAAACGGTAATCTTGATATACAAATTTAAAAAAAGCTATTTAGGCTAATAATTACCGACAATGAAATGTAGATGATTGAAAATTAATTGTTAATTATAAATTAAACACTGCTTTTAGATGAATCAATCAATACATTTTAAATACTCTACATATGTTTCGACTTATTAGGCCTTTATCAAGAGTATTACATAGTGGATACTGAAGTTTCCGACGTGCTTATTCTAATTTATACCTAAAAGTATTTATGTCTTAATCTATTTATGACCTAATCTATTTAAGACTTAATTTAACATCTTGAATGTTTGGAGTAGACCTAAACTGATTATATAAACCAATGGATAGTTCTTAACAATTTGTTTATTATAGGGGTATTCAAGAAATTTTGTTGGTCATTTGTGGTACAAGGGTTTTACTTGAAATATTTTTTGATTTCTAGTTGTTCTAGCACATCTAAACGTTTACCTTTTCTTTCTGAATGAAGTAAATTTATGTTATCAGTATCTATGAAATGATTATTTTCAACATAGTGTGTTGACATTTCTGTACTTTTGTTGTTATTTATGATTGATTTTTTGTGTCCTTTTACCCTGTTCACAACGCTTCTACCACTCTGACCGATATAGGCAGCATTGCAATCTTTACAATTAATTTTATATACACCAGATTTATCAATTGTTAATTGATAACGATAAATACTTTTAGGTATAAATTAGAATAAGAACGTCGGAAACTTTAGTATTCACTATGTAGTACTCTTGATAAAGGCTTAATAAGCCGAGACATATGTAGAGTATTTATAATAGATTGATTGATTCATCTAAAAGCAGTGTTTAATTTATAATTAACAATTATTTTCAAGATGTTTCACAAGGTACCTACCACAAGTTCAGTACAGTGGTGTGAAAATTAGTTTTTATAAGTTAAAAATGTTTTTTGGGAGTTTGATATAAAGTAAATATGTATTAAAATGATGCAGTTCAAATATTAGCCAGAAATAGGCATTTGCTAATTAACCATTGGCCAAAATGATAAAAGTTAAATGTCTTGACTTCAGATGAACGAAAATTACCTTTTTTTAAACCAAACTTCTTGCATTTCTCTTTTTATTCCGATGAATTTTTCAAAAATGTTTTCAGAATAGTCGAGAAAATCAATTTGCTGCCATTTGGTTTACAAATAAATGCCAAGAAAGTGGCCAAAATGACAAATTTATTTAATATCATCGGAAAGCTGGCGTCCAGAATTACATTTTGATAATAAAGGATCCATTTTGGACTTAATGGCACAAAATGGCGGGCAATTCAAATTTCAGATAAGAAATTTATTTGTGACCACAAGTTTCAATATTTTGGCACCAAGATTTCAGGGTGTATTGTTTTCAACAAGAGGTATTTCTCTGAAAGTTTGATGCCGATCGGAACTTTTGACGTCCCAGGGCGTTAAAATGAAAAATAAACGCTTTTTTGCCAGTTTATTCCATTCTGTACGTTAAGTACGTACTGAAATGAACCAAAACCAACGCAGATTTGTTGGAATTTTAGTTGCAAAGGTTTTAGGTTTTTGTTTGTCCCAATCGCACCTCTAGAAGTGGAGATATTCACCTTTTTACCTAAAAAACGCTGTTAAATAATTAAAAGTTTTCTTAAAAAAATAACGCAATAGGCTTTGGAAGTTTAAAACTCAGATATATACTCCTGATGATACCATAGAAGGTATGAAATCATAATATTGCTGTTCCAAGACTATGCATATCTCATCGCTTTTCTGGTCTTTTTTTACTGCACTATAAATACAATTTGTCCCTTTTAAATTGAGTTTGTTTTCAAAGAGTTCTTGAAATCTTTAGCAGCAAATTTCCCGAAAACGGTTATCTTTACCAAATTCGGAGAAGATCGGTCAAGAGGCAGTTGTGATATTTAAAAAAAAAAAAAGAAACAAATGCAACTTTAACACCCTGTCTCTTTTTCCACAGCCACAATTTCTTAAAGCATGTTTGGTTATATCCTCATGTACCGTCGTATTTTGGTCTATTACACAGGCGCACAAAATAGAAAAAAGTGCTGTGTACTTTTGATCAGACCCTATTATTCTTATGTTTTTGGACCTACGGAATCCGATGCTGTCGTCAGACTTGCTCCAACACGTCAGGATTTTCTCCTAACCTCAAAAATGGAATAAGCGGTTGAAAAATATAGTAAAAAATCTGAGTTCCTGTCTTCTAGTACATATACCAGATTTCAAGTTTCTGTACTGTTATTAACTTCCTTTACTTATTTTCCCCTATTTAACTCCCAACCCTTCAACAGAATAATCCCAAAATATAATATAGTCCCTGATATCATTATAATATATACGTATACCAAATTTCAATTAAATATCTGAATTTTGTTTTATCAACCTCGTTTAGTAATAGAGTATAGGTGGTGGGGGTTGAAAAATGTTTATAAAAATCTGAGGCCTTGTCTTCTAATACTTACTCCGAATTTCAAGTTTCTGTCCTGTTACCACTTTGCTTTACTTATTTTCCCCTATTTAACCCCGAACCCTTCATCGGAATAATCCCAAAATATAATACAGTTCCTGATGTAATTACAACATATACGTATACCGAATTTCAAGTGAATATCTCAATGTTATTTTATCAACCCCTTTAATAATGGAGTAGGGAGGGTGGGGGGATGGAAAATATTTAAAAAAAATTTAAGGCCTTGGCTTCTAGTACGTACACCGAATTTCAAGTTTCTGTACTCTTACCAGCTTGCTTTACTTATTTTCCTTTACTTGCCTCTATTTAACACCAAACCCTTCAACGGAATCATCTCAAAATATAATCTAGTTCCAGATGTCGTGATGAACGTGTACCAAATTTCAAGTGAGTATCTCAATTTTATTTTATCAAGCCCTTTAATAATGGAGTAGGGGTGGTGTGGGGTTGAAAAAGATTATAAAACAATCTGAGGCCTTAACTTGTAATACATACATCGAATTTCAAGTTCCTGTACTCTTACCAACTTGCTTTACTTATTTTCCCTTATTTATGTATTTATTTATTTATTTATTTATTGCATACACTGTTCAACAGGTAAGATACCCAATTACAGAACAGGAATAAAGGCATACAAAGCATTAATTACATAATATACAACATAGAAAGAAAGTAAAATTAAGAAAAAAATTACTTAAATGTACGAACTATGAATAACTAATAAGAAAGAGAAAAAAATAACATGGGAAATGTTTACATATAAAAACTATATATACATATATACACATATGTGATTCAAAGCAAATTAAGAAAAACAAAGACACTGGCTGGTTATTTAATTTAGAACAATTTGTTTTATGTCACTAAGGCTGCAATTAAAAATATCGAAGTCGCTACATAATTTGTTAGAAGTACTGCAAATCGTATATAAAGGTGAATTATTTAGTACGTTGGTACGCGGCGTAGGTAAATAGAAAACTTGGTGATTACGAGAGGTTAATCGGGGAACGTGAAAATTAAGCTTGCTAATTATTTCGGGTGCGTCAAAATCATTGTGTAGTAATTTAAACAAAAATACTTGAGAAAAGTACGTACGCCTATCCTCAAGAGTAGTCATAGAATATCTTTCAAGCAAGTTACTTTGCGGAAAACCAATCACTGGATAGGTACCGTCGGATTTGAACCACAGTAATTTAAGAAATCTACGTTGCACTGCCTCCAAGTTATTCTTGTGAACATCATAACTGGAACTCCAAATTAGCGATGCGTACTCAAGTTTCGATCTGACGAAGGATTGATAAAGAATTTTCAGAGTATCAGTATTAGTGAACTCTCGACTGGTACGAACGATAAATCCAAGGGCTTTGGAGGCTTCAGACACAATGGTATCGATATGATCAGTGAAGGATAATGGGCTTTTCCCTCAATTTTTTTTTATTGTGTTATTGGAAAGAGCCTATCAAAATATTACTAAAAATGAATTTTTATTTTTTTTCTGAGCGCATAAAATACCACAAAAAAAATACAAATGTTCCGTAAATGAACAGCAGTTTGAAACGATAGCTTTCGGGCGCCAATGTGACGTCATCATAAACTGCACCAATCAGTATGAGATTAAACGGCCGTCAGAATTAGCTATGAAGGTGCATTCAAAAAGAACCTCACTTCTCTGCCTTGCTTTCCACAACCTGCAATTCTATTGGTGCCTGAAGTACATTTATGAGGAACTACCAATAGAATCTCATATTGCAAAGTGGTAACGCTTAATTGAGAGTGCGTTTATGACGCCCATTGACAGTGCCAAGAAGTATCTGTCATAAATCACGAGAGTGCAGCCCAGCGTGTTTACTTCTTGTTTGGTGTTATAGTATTAATTTCTTTTAAAAATATGAGTAAAAGTGAAGACAGATTTGTAAAAGGTCCACTAAAAGAAAGAACAATATATACATACGTTAAAATGATCTTCGCAACAGGAAAATCCAGGAGCAGTATAAACAATACCTGGAACTTTTGCAACTTTCCACCATAATTTTCGAATTTCCAAATTTGTTGGAACTCGCAAAAATAACTTCGTACTATTTTCACTATTATTTGGACACACTGGTACAAAACAAACCTTTTTAAGCGGCATTTTATAATTAGAAGAGAGCAAACTTAATTTTCATATCGAACGTAAACAATAGAAAGTGAGGTTATCGAATAATCGAATACAGTTTGAACATTTCAGTACAGCGTTGCCAAATGAAACTGGCATTATACCATATGTGAACCAAATGAACAAAAATAGAGAATATAAATCTGATATATAGATTTTAGAAACTCATACAGTCAAAAGTTGATACAATTTTTGCTTTTATTTAGTGTCAGAGAAACGAAGAATACGTTGTAACGAAAAAATGCGCTATTCAAAGTAGACAATTGATAACGGAAATACGATGTTCATGTAAAAATACATACATCTGGCAATAGAGGATTCTCATTAAGAATACGACTTTTATTGGTCTAATCAGTGTGACGTCAAGCATGGCGCCTTAAAACTTACGTTTCAAATTAAGTGAAATAAAACTGATTTTGTAATGTAAATATTTGGTAGAACGTAAAAAATTGGAAGAAACTAAATTAAAATAAAATTATATTTCAGTTTATTATATGGCTTGATTATAGTGAAGTAGTAAAATTCAGTCATGCGGGAAAGGCCCATTTACTATCAAAAGTTACGCCGAGGTCGCGAAATGTTATAGGTCTTTGAAGTATGACATTATCTAACCTGTAATCAAAAATAATAGGTGATGTTTTTAAAGAAAAGGACATTACGTTACATTTACTAGGATTCATGAATAATTTATTTACTATACACCAGGTGTTTATTTTGTCAAGAGAAGTCTGAAGTTGAAAACAGTCATCGATTTCATCAATTACTGTGAAAATTTTTAGATCGTCGGCATATAAAAGGTGAGGCAAATTAATTTCGTTCACTATGTCGTTAATAAATATGTTAAAAAACAAGGGCCCCAGAATAGATCCCTGGGGAACTCCAGATGTGGCAGCAAATTCGATCGATTTGAACCCATTTAATGCAACGTACTGACTCCTATTCATTAAATAAGATTTAAACAAAAGGAGCAAAGAATATGAGAAGCCGATTTTTTCTAATTTTTTAAGTAACAACTGGTGATCAAGTCTATCAAACGCTTTGGAGAAATCGGTATATATGACATCTACCTGCCCACGTTCATCTAAGGATTCAGAAATATATTGAGTTACACAGAATAAATTTGTTGTTGTTGAACGCCCTTTCATAAATCCATGTTGATTAACAGAGATTTTGGTGTTAATTGAATGATATATTCTATCATGAAGTAATATTTCTAAGACTTTACAGAAGTTACAAATTACAGAGATTGGTCTAAAGTTCTCAATATCTAGTTTGTTTCCCTTTTTGAAGATGGGACATACTTTGGAATATTTCCATAGGTCAGGAAATAGGCAATTTTTTAAAATTAGGTTAAAAATTAGAGTTAGAGGATATGCAAAGATGATAGCGCAATCCTTTAATAAAAAAGCTGGAATGGAATCAGGACCGGTCGTCATTTTGGGTTTAATTCGTTTTAGAGCCCGAATAACCTCATCTTCACTGAAAGAGTTTATGCTAACAATAGGGTTATTGTTAGGTATATCGGTCTCAATGTGATGTTCCTCGATATCTAATGAGGACTCATTATAAGATTGACCGAAATAATTGGCAAATGCATTTAGTATATCAGAGGGATTGTTTAGCGAAGATCCCTCAAAGAACATCTCTTCAGATACACTGGCCGAACCTTTTCTACTTTTGATGAAAGCCCAAAATTTATTGGGGTCATTTTTTATATTGTCTTCGGAGTTCTGCACGAAATTTCTGTAGGCTAAATTGGTATCATATTTTATTTCCCTTCTGATGTTTTTGAGGTTATTGTGTATAAGTGGATCACTGGTTCTTGCATACTGTCTCCTAAGACGTTCTTTAAGGCTAATTTTTTTTATGATACTGCCATTAAACCACGGAGGATATCTGCCGCTACGAGAAGTCGATTTTTTAGGTACACAAGATTCAAATACAGAGTCAAGTTTGTTGTAAAAATGAGTGCATGCACCATTGACGTCATTAAAAGACGAGAGGGAGGACCAGTCAATGTTGAGAAAGTTTTCATACAATTTGGAGAAATCACATTTGCGGAAATTATAACTAACGTCATGATTGGTTGGAAAATTATTATTAAGGTTCTTAACAGTACTTATTTCAGTTGATATGATCAGAGCAGGGTGATGAAAATCTTCATTAGTTAACGGATCAGATGATTGAGATACATCACAGTTTTTGTTGTGTAATACTAGATCGAGAATATTGTCATTGCCATTAAATATTGAGTTGTATTGAGATAAATTATTAGTATCTAAAAAATTATTCAAGGCTCTAATTTGGGCGTTAGATTTTGAGTCTTTTAGGTAAGATGCATATTTGGGGATATTAAAATCGCCCAAAATGACTATATCATTATCGTTATTTTGTAAATACTTCAGGGTACCTAGTGTCTCAAAGAAATATTCAAAATCGGCAACAGGTATACTCGGTGGTATGTAGATGACAAATATGTAGAGAGACTGATAATTATTTGAAATTTTTATACCTAAGATGTCGATGGCAGGTAAGTTGTTAAAACCTGCAGTGTCAAGGCTTAATAAAGAAGAAGTGTATTTTATATTTACTGCTAATAGTACCCCTCCACCTTTTGATCTATTAATGGCAGCAAAATCTCTATCTGAACGGAAAACATTGAATTTATTGCTGAATAGTTCGCTGTTAAAAACGGAGGAATCTAGCCAGGTTTCGGTTAAAGCTATCACGGAATATTCGGAGCACGCCGATGCGTTGTAAAGTTCGACCGTCTTAGTTCTGACACCTCGCGTATTTTGATAGTAAATTAAAAATTCTCCACTACTCGTATTGCGACCTGCATTCGTGAGATGAGCTTCGATTGAGGGACTTGCCGCTGATTGCTATTGAATGGTTAAAGCTAGTATATCACTACGAAGTTTATCGCGCGCACGAACATACGCAGTACACTTATTAGTATCCCAAGCAGCGTGATCGGTGGGGACATTTTTTAAATTCGAGCAATTCGAGCATGTTAAGGTTTCAGAGGTGCATAAACGAACTTCATGATTTTGAGCACACCTTGGGCATGACACGGGTTTGTCGCAATTGTTAGAAGAATGGTGAAATTCATTACACTTGAAACAGCGGTAAATATCTAAGGCATCGAAAACAGTGCAACTATCGTAGCCTATGAACAAATTGCCAGCCTGAATGACTTTATCGTAGGAGCTCCTATCAATTTGAAATACAGCCTGATAAATGTTTTTGTTTTTCATTGTGGCTGTGAGTTTAATAAATTTACAGCTACAATTTTCGGAAAAGATATCATTATTTTGCTTTTTTAAATAATCCAGTAAGACTTCTTCGGAGTAGTTTTCTGTGATTCCTACGACACGGATTCTGGGACTAACACCACGTACTTCTCTAATTTCGTACGAATCTGCGAGATTTTCTTGGGCCAGTTTTTTAAGTTTTTCATTGTCTGCTTTGCGCTTGCATCCAATGAGCATACCACCATTTTTAATATTTTTTTCTTTGAACAGCTGTAGTTCTGACGTCCGAGGATTAATTTTTTTGTTGATATCAGACCTTGTCTGAGCGTTAGGTTGATCCTGTTTTTTTGGCTGGATGATGACCGCAGGTTGAGACTTACTCTTAAGGATATCAGAATAATTAGGTTGGGTGATAACCTTAGATACATTAGCGTTAGATATGTTATCAGCTGCGAGTTTTAGGAAATCGTTCTTAAGCGAGATAAAAGTTGAATTAAGAGTAGATAGGGCAGTTTCAATTTTCTCATTTATTAACTTACTCAGCTCGGTATGATTAACTGTAACACAATTACCAGTGCAATCACTGCATTTCCAGGTAAGTCCATTAGTTTTATCTAGGATGCGAACTAGATCGGCTTGTTCACTAACACATGCTGAATGAAATTGTTTTGTACAGACATCACAAGAAATACCCGACTTTCTGACTGCAGAGTGACACAAACCACACACAATCATGATTTAGTAACGTTTATGTTTACCATTCAAATATCACTAACTGGAATTAAAAGTCTGTGACGGTGCACCGAAAATAATGTTAAAAATATCACAGTATTTCGTTCTAATAATTGTCATTAAAAACACTTTACACCCCTTTACACCCTTATTTACCCCTATTTACCCCTCAACCCTTCAACGGAATAATACCAAAATATAATCTAGTTCCTGATGTCATTATAATATATACGTATACCAAATTTCAAGTGAATATCTCTATTTTATTTTATTAACCCCTTTAATAATTGAGTTAGGGTGGTGGGGGGATAGAAAATTTTACAAAAAAATTTTGAGGCCTTGACTTCTGGTACATACACCTAATTTCAAGTTTCTGTACTCTTACCGCTTGCTTTACTTATTTCCCCCTATTTACCCCTATTTACCCCCAACCCTTCACCGGATATGTTAAAATACAATCCAGTTCCACACCTCGTTATAATATATACGTGTACAAAATTTCAAGTCAATATCTTAAGCCGTTCCGGAGAAAACGTGTGGAGAAAAAGTTACAGACACACCGACAGACTGACAGACAGGCAGAATTTTTTTTTCGCTCAAATTTAAAATCGCGACGTTTCATGACATTCTAAACCCATTTCAAGAAAAAAATATATATATTTTTTTTACGATTACTATACTTCCAATCCACTACGTGGATGTGGAAGTAATAGAAGAGCAATCTTATTGGACAACTGCGAAAATTTTAAATAACTTAAAAATTAAAAATACTACACTTTTCTATATAAAATAAAATATTTGAATCGAGTTCCATTACCAGGTAATTAACGGCTGTATTAAAACTGTTTACGACAAAATATCGCCCATATTTATGCAAATATGAACTTTACTGTAATTTTGTAATTTACTAAGTAAAACATTGATAATTCCATGATTGTTCTGAATTTATGCATCGTGAAACAATAAAATAATTATTACGGTCGTATGAATTACGAGGTTTATATAGAGTTCTCATATAAATACACCAAATCCTAAACATACAATGATGATGACAGGTTTAATTCAAAACTATAACGCGGTTAGGGGGTTAAGCAAATGTCGAATTCTCCGTTTACACAGTATAGTACGTATTAAGGAAATGGTGTGAACAATTCCAACTCTTCAGCCCTAGATACCTTATTTTTGGATTTTATAATGGCACCAATATTTTCAGACACAAATTTTACGAGACATAAAAAGTCCTTTAACTCTACCCAAAAATATGTAATTGGTTCATTCGTTGCTGAGATACAGCAAGAAATATATTGTATAATGAATGATATTTACATACGGAAAATAATTATTAATACTTTCTCTCACCGATGGGAAGTTATGAGTGAAGAAAAGACATTATGCACGAGTGCAGCAATATTTTGTTTATGACTTTCTGTAATTAGAAAAGTAAATAGAAACTGACACACTCCTTTTAACATATTTTACTTCTTTTAACTTTTACTAAAAATACGTTTACACACGTACACATAGTGACAGTACCAGAAATAGTTATTTTATTAGATATGCAAAATGTGTTGCAATTTCCAGTCAAAGGCAAAATTCTAATTCGAATACTTGCTGGACTTTCCTAATTATTTTGTCTGAAAATCTGTCCACACTCCCTGACATAGTTTGCTGAGCTCGAGTTCTTAAATAACTCCACAGAAAAAAATCAGGCCGTTATTGTACAATTATCCTCTTTATGTATTTGTCAGAACATTTCCCATTCAACCACTATCGCACAAGAACAACATCATTAAAGACAGCTGAGCTAGGATGTAGTGTAAATCTCTGCCAAAACCGCCGGGGAGTTATAAGAACTACCTTGTTTCTGTTCCTTTTATTATCTTTGATAATGCTAATTAGATATTAATATCACATAATTTTGATATTTGCTCACCTCTTAGAAGAGAAAGGATGAGATCGTATTGCCAAATATACTCCCCAATTTGAAATGAACCACCAGAAATTATAAGAATTTTCAGTGTTAAATATAGTCGGTTTTTTGTACAAAAAAGATCTATTTCGCTAAAGAAATCAAACGTTGCATTTTCAACGCCACATAGGGGTAAACCACCCCTTAATGCCATCGTCAATATTCACTTAAAAATATGGCTTTATTCACGGAAGTCAGAAGGACCTGTTACAACCCTTTATCTGGGTAAACTACCCTTCAGTCCACTTTGATTATTTAAAAGATGAAGATCGTGCTTATTGTTTTTAATAATGTCTTTGGCGTGAAAACATATTTTCCCTGAAGTGAATATTGACAATGGCATTAACGGGTGGTTAACACTTATGTTGGGTTCAAAGTGAAATAGATCTCTTTTGTACTATTTCCTCAAAGTTTATTTTATGTTCAAGTAAATGTTTTAGTTTATTTTAAGGAGTAGTTTGCCCTATTTAGGGGGTTGCCCAACTAGCAATTTGATGTTTTATAAAAGATGTAGAAATGTTTCTGACATAAATTTTATAAAACAACATTACTCTCAGAAACACTTTCATAACGTTTTCACAGCAGCTATAAATGCAATATTGGCACCATCTTATAAAATATCTCAGTCTCTGTTGATATTTTGTAACGCCTATTGGAACTGTTACAGAATAGTTATATAAACATTTCCGCAGGCCCTATAAAAACATAGTACCATCGCTGTATAGCAGTTTTATTAAAGCTCGTAATAATTGTAGTAAAAAACACACTTCACTGTTTGTCAAATTACTGCTATAAAACAACTAAGCAACTGTTCTATAAGAGTTATTAAACAGTAATTATAAAAAATGCTGCTTTATATGCACTAATAAAATAAACTGATTTTTTAAATGTATCCCAAAAGTTACAAGTATTTTTGACATTAAAGGCATATATGGCATTATGATTTAATACTAGGCACCTAATAACCTATAATAATTATTTAAGAGACTTGTTCTGGCTTACAACAACTGCAATTTTTGATGCGGAAGAAATTTTATTGTGAAGTATGGCCATGTTTTTAATACATTTTTAACGCGACCCACATTTACTGATGATTTCTAATAATTTTTGAAATTTTACAAATATCGGTTTTATGAATGAAAATTAGTGTAACTTACATTAATTTGTTTCAGTAGTAATTCGCACGTTCCTGACTCCATAAATTCCAATGAACATTTGATATTTCAAATTTTCATGTCTTGTCATATTTTCCATCACGGGCGCTGACCTTTCTATAAAATGCTTCTCTATTAGACGATTTCTATAAAACATCTATAAAATAATGCGCCTTATTGTAACTTTTACGTAAATCTTATAAAACAGATCACTCACTTTCTTGATACTTTTGCAGCTCTTATTATAAATCTGTTCGGGAAGTTGTAAATGCAACAATGGAAGGTGTGGTATACATAAGTTTACCCACATTGACGTATAACTACAGCCGCACATTGATATCTGCACCTGCAGTTCTCCTAACTGAAAGAAAAGGGCCTCAGGGTTTCCAGCCAATTAGTTCCTCTGTGTAATCTGCAACTGACAGTGGAATGCGGAAAATACCCCTGTTAATGTTAAATAGTTTGGAAAATCTCATTAATTAACACACGTCAGTCTAGCGTAATTGATAAGCTGTCTGATAAGAAGAAAGTAAACTTAGTTTTTAGTTAGTAAAGTCAGAGTATACTGATAAAATTAGAATGCAAGTTACATATTTTTTGAAACAAACAACAAAGATGTACAGAATACAGAGAACAAATATGTATTCGTAGTCGGCCACGGCTAACTGCAACTTCTGTTCGTAAAATCTGTACATACGATATTTAAAAATACAAGCTAACCATTATGCTCTTCGCAGATTTACTGAACTTTTTATATACTTGTTGCACGTTCTATAGGATACTCTTCGCAGTTTTTTGTAAATGATATTAGTTTTAGACACTTTTAGTTTAATTACAAAACATAACAAAAAATTATTTGAAGAATTAATAACTTTTTTATTTATTGATCGATTTTGTTCAAACAACAGAGTTCTTCCTCTAGCTAATACTAACTTACTGTCTAAATTTCAATACAATCGGACTTTTCTTTCTTAAGTTATCGTGCTTACAATAAACGTGACGGACGTACGGACAGACAGGCGGACGGAGGAACGGACATATTGAAAATTGTTCAGAATTCCATCATCAACACGATGATATGAAAATGTTTGCTCTACGAGCAATAAATATTACCGATTTTAAAAATGTGCCGATTGAATGCAATATACTCTTCGTTTTGTATTTGCGAAGAGTATAACAAGTATTTTCTTACGAGACAGTTTTAAACAAAACCTTGTTACGTGACGTTAAAGGGACATACGTGAAAGATATTTCAACGAGGAAAATTCTGAGGATATCTGTGGGTGAAGTTAATCAATTTTAAATAATATTTCTACTAATGTATATTTGTAATATAATGCGCGTCTTAAAGGTCTTCTGGTGAAAGCTTTAAAGAGAAAACACAATTATTCACAACTCACACACATATTGTATTTTTCCAAAAGTGAGAAAAAATATTTGAAGAATGAAGAACTGCTAATAAGTAGATTTCTGGAAGAAATTTGACATCCTTGGAAATATTACTGCAACTCACACTTATTGTAAATGTGAAAGAGAAAATCGTATAATATACTTCTCAAATTATAAATTTTGCTAGTTTTGTCATTGCTTGAACCTCTGTGAAAATCAGTGGGCTAGATAGGAAATAAATATACACGCTTTTCAGAAAACGTCTGCACAAATGCATTTATTATCCCGATTAAGAGAGAAACAATTTTGAAGAAACATTCCCTAAATTAATCTTGATTACCACAGGATCTTTAAGTATAAGTACTGCCACTGTGTGGATGAGGAAGTAATTAACCGTCAGCTATTCAAATTCAAAAAAGGATACTAAAAATTATGAAAGAAAAATTTACTGTCACCTGACTGATTAGACCTTATTACCTAATATTAAAATAAAAACGCAAAAAAATGTATTTTAACCGACTTCAATGGCCATATTAGGCAATAATGTCCAATTATCTTGGAGAGATTTATTTTCATAATTTTTAACAACATGTGTTTAAAAACAGTTCCTTAAATTATTTAAAGAAATATGATATTGTAATGTCAATCATGATATTTATACGTAGCAATTTGTTACAATCAATTTAAATCTAATATTATCTATGTTGCGAAATGTAGAAGTACATGCTGCAGTATTAACACATGAAATAAATTATTTATTTTCAATGATCTATGTTATATTGTTAATATAATCACCTCCCCAGTTTTGTGGGTGGGAAGGTTGAAACTACGAAAAGCGATTGAAACGATGACTTTATAATTTTTAGAGGTATTGGTAATATAATCGGTTTAGTTTTCTTAAGAAATTCTTATTTACGTTAGAATTTTCTTACACACTCTTGTCCTCAAATGAACGTGTAATTCTAATGGATAAACTCGTAAGTACACAGGCTATCCTTTTGACACTTAATGCCAGTTTTCCTGAACACAAAGGGTAGTTACATTTGGTCGTCACATACCGTCCCGACTTCTAAATTTTGTAATTGTTTATATCGAAAATTTATACGTAACAAAATATCTATTGATTCTTGAAATCTATACTTTCTAATAAATAATTTACTAACAACAGATTCATTAGCCTGAAAACATTTAATTAAATATATATTGTACAACACAATGTATAGAACTAATACATAGAAAACAAAAGCATGTGGAATTAGAGCACAAATTAATTAACTAGTCACTTCATTGTTCGCAGTCATAGTTCAGCCCTATTTTCTCCTCTGTATTTGGTGCACATTACAAAAATGTACTGTTTGCAAAATATCTGCAAATTATAGATTTATTATTTATCAGGGAAATTCTGACCTTTCCAGTATCGGTTGGAGTATACCCAACACGTGAATTTTCTTATATTGCGCCATTTTTAATTTTTGAAATAATTTAAATAACATTTCTGTCCTGCTTAATAGTTGATGGGTACATTAGGACACTTTTCACATAAAGTAAATAATATTGCATAACTACTCACAAGTTTTCTTATATTGGACATCGACCAATAACATTTAGATCCAGTTTTCAATATTTTGAATAAATTAAATGACATTTTACTTAAAATACATAACACTTAAAATAAATAAAATTGCTTCAACAAAATTATTCACAGAAATGAAATTAATTACGGATGCACACAAAAAAATGTCATGTACTTTTAACCAGAGTGTGATGCCCCCCTCCCCCCACAATTTAATCTGAGCCGCTGAATTCAGAATTGTTCCGCCACATTAGGATTTTCCCCTAGTTCCCCTCCTCTTTAAGATTTTCACTGACTCATTTCTTGAGATTAGGGAAAAATATGACGTGATAGAGTAATTGTGATGGTTGCATCGGATTTCAGCTACTCGAAATACAGAGGGGTATTATTTATTTATTTTATTTATTTTATTTATTTATTGCATACACTGTTCAACAGGTAAGATACCCAATTACAGAATAGGAATAAAGGCATACAAAGCATTAATTACAAGATATACAACAACATAGAAAGGAAGTAAAATGAAGAAAAAATTACTTAAATGTACGAACTATGAATAACTAATGATACGAAGAGAGAGAAAAAATAACATGGAAAATGTTTAAATATAAAAACTGTATATACATGTATACAATAGTATACATATATACACATATGTGATTCAAAGTAAATTAAGAAAAACAAGGACAATCACTGGTTATTTCATTTAGAACATTTTGTTTTATGTCACTAAGGCTGCAATTAAAAATATCGAAGTCGCTACATAATTTGTTAGAAGTACTGCAAATCATATATAAAGGTGAATTATTTAGTACGTTGGTACGCGGCGTAGGTAAATAGAAAACTTGGTGATTACGAGAGGTTAATCTGGGAACGTGAAAATTAAGCTTGCTAATTATTTCGGGTGCGTCAAAGTCATTGTGTAGTAATTTAAACAAAAATACTTGAGAAAAGTACGTACGCTTATCCTCAAGAGTAGTTATAGAATATCTTTCAAGCAAGTTACTTTGCGGAAAACCAATCACTGGATAGTTACCGTCGGATTTGAACCACAGTAATTTAAGAAATCTAGTTGAACTGCCTCCAAGTTATTCTTCTGAACATCATAACTGGAACTCCAAATTAGCGATGCGTACTCAAGTTTCGATGTGACGAAGGATTGATAAAGAATTTTCAGAGTATCAGTATTAGTGAACTCTCGACTAGCACGAACGATGAATCCAAGGGCTTTGGAAGCGTCAGACACAATGGCATCGATATGATCAGTGAAGGATAATTTACTATCAAAAGTTACGCAGAGGTCGCGAAATGTTATAGGTCTTTGAAATATGACATTATCTAACCTGTAATCAAAAATAAAAGGTGATGTTTTTAAATAAAAGGACATTACGTTACATTTACTAGGATTCATGAATAATTTATTTACTATACACCAGGTGTTTATTTTTTTTTTTAATTTTAACTCATTTAATGCAACGTACTGACTCCTATTCATTAAATAAGATTTAAACAAGAGGAGCAAATAATATGAGAAGCCGATTTTTTCTAATTTATTAAGTAACAACTGGTGATCAAGTCTATCAAACACTTTGAAGAAATCGGTATACATGACATCTGTTTGCCCATTTTCATCTTAGGATTCAGAAATCTATTGAGTTACACAGAATAAATTTGTTGTTGTTGAACGCCCTTTCATAAATCCATGTTGAGTAATAGAGATTTTGTTGTTAATTGAATGATATATTCTGTCATGCAGTAATATTTCTAAGAATTTACAGAAGTTACAAATTACAGAGATTGATCTAAAGTTCTCAATATCTAGTTTGGTTCCCTTTTTGAAGATGGGACATACTTTGGAATATTTCCATAGGTCAGGAAATAGGCAGTTTTTTAAGATTAAGTTAAAAATTAGTGTTAGAGGATATGCAAAGATGATAGCGCAATCCTTTAATAAAAAAGCTGGAATGAAATCAGGACCGGTCGTCATTATACTCTGCGCAAATATGTATTACTTTTTACTTTCCTCGCTTGCCAAAGAGAAGTATTGCATTGTGTTGTTTGATTGATTTTCCAGCGTAAGGAAGGCATTGCTGCCAATTCCGGAGATCCAATCTGGATGTTTTTATATACTAACGGATCGGCTGCATACGCTGGATTGGACATGGGACATGCTTGTTGTCAGCACCGAAAGCCACGTGACGCATTAATATAGAAATATAGAACGGGAAGTGTAGGTGTTTGTGATATGCTTCTTTCAAGTTTTCATGCTTCTTTTTAGTTTCCATCTGTCATCATCGGATGGAAAGTGTAGGCGATTGCGACATGCTTCTTTGAGTTTCCATGCTTCTTTTTTAAGTTTCCATCTATCATCACCTTCCTATTTATTCTTCTTCTGAGTTTTCTGTTATTTATATTTCTTAATCTAGCAATGTGCACCTTCTCCTCTTGCGTTCATATATGGTTTTATGTTTCCCAGAAATCCGTGTTGTTGTTTCAACGTCCTGCATCAGTGCGTCCACTTCGTTTGTCTGCCAAGACACATTAGCTCGCCTCTAGGAACTTTTACTTATTATTCGTTCGACAGGTAGTAATCCATTTACGATGGCGGTTCAAGGAAGAGCCCTATCTCCGGGTAAAAGAAGCTCTTTACACCGGGTTATGACGACGAAGAGGCCCGAGAGAATATTGTTATGCATTACACCCCCTGATACACGAGACTGATACGCACATGACTAATAGTGACTGTCCTAGAAATTTGTAGAAAGAGACAGAGTTTTCTGGAGTGTGGTGTGAGAAGATTCTCGATTGTGTTCTAGATAACTCTAGAAGCAATTTTAGAGTATATAAAGTGAGATTCTCGGCGGAAGAAGAAGTTGAAAAGTGACAAATTTGACAAGTGAGAGATCAGTAATCCGAGGTGATAGAGGTTATGTAGACAGTTAAAATGCATTTTAGTAGATAATAAAAATCTTGTGTGGTTTGCAGTAAACTATTAAATAAAGTGTTAGTGCTTATCCCTTGTTGAAATTATTTTGGAATCCACGGATCCTGAAGAGTGGTTCAGGGTGAAAATACGTGACAATATTTTGTATACCCTGTATATTGCTTTGTTTTGACAGTAATTAGTTTCAACTGCCGTTTTTTAATTCCAGGAATTCTTCTATTTTATTACCTATGTTAATAAATTTTCAATTTTACTTTTAATATCTTTAAAATTTTAATAAAGAATAAGGAAGAATTAAACTAATACACCAATAAAATATTACTACTAACTAAAAAAGTTATATTTTTCGTTCACAACTGGTATGTCTATATTGCTTTATAAACAAATGCTGTCATACCACCATCAACTTGAAAGGGTCCCGGGTATAAGTATGTGGGTCGGTTTGTTTCCATTTACGACGCGACGGCCCAGCTAGGCACTAAAATAGTGTTTACTTTATTTGTGATTCCATTAGCAAACAATCATTTTCAATTTTTTAATTAGGTGTGTACTTTGTTCTTCTATTATTATTACACTTCACTTTACGCAGAATTTTTTAACCTATCGATTACTTAAAATTTTATTGAGTTTAATGGAGTTTCAAGTGATTCTTTTTGCGTTTTCTTTAGAAGCGTCACACGACACACCCACCTTTGACAAGATCCACTCTCACCCTCCTTGCCAAAGGGAAGTATTGTATTCGTGAAAAATTAGCCTCCCAGATTTCTACGATTTTCACGTTTAGGACCATGTAGATTACGAAATTGAAGATCTTTCCATTCCGTCAGTCAGTCTATCTGTTTATCTGTTTGTCTATCTGTTCATCTATCTGTCAGTCTGTTGTCTGTCGGCGCTATAACTAAAAAACTACTTGACGGAGAACAGTCAATTTTGTTATCGAAGAAGTGGGTAAACTTTCACGGGAAAATGTGGATCATCTGACCAGAATAGATATCGGAAATTTATTTTTTTCTCAAATTTAAAATCTCTACGTTTCATGACATTCTAAACCTACTTAAACAAAAAAATATATATATTTTTTTTACAACTACTCCACGTGGATGGAAATGGAAGTAAAAATGTGACAGATGGCAATTATATTTTGCATATTATTGTTTTATTAAAAAATATACAGGGTGGTCATTCTAATAAATAATTAAACAATGGAGAAAGTATGTAATGGTGCGTATTTACGCAAACCTTTCATATTTGGCATCTTTTATTTATTATTGAACTTTTGCTGTCGGATGACCACTCTGTATATGTTTTTGGCCAAAAGTCATCAGGTTTTCTTTATAATAATAGTGATAACTACATTTTGATTATTATTCTCTTATGTTGTTTCTTTATTAATAATTTTTTATAGTGACCGCCCGTATAAATAAAGAGGGAAGTTCTGTGTAAATGCATTACTGATTTTTTGTGTGTGTGCGCCACAGTATCCAACATACTGAATTGCTCCGTCCCGTCATGATTTTACCCTAACCTCAAATAATAGCTATATATTAGTGAAAATCTTAATTAGAGCGGTTAGGAGAAATTTCGGACGTGATGGGGATTTTGGACCAATTGCAATCACCTCCCCATTTTTGTGGGTAGGAAGGTTGAAACTGCGAAAAATGATTGAAACGATGGCTCTAATTCTTAGCAGTTTGAACAAATATTTTCCGCTAAAACTTATCACCACAGTTTACTTCAATAAATGACAGTTTCACCCAGTTTCGTGCAACATTTTAAATACCTTTTATTATTTTATGGGTTAAAAACTACGAGAAATTTTCAATAGATCTTAGTTTATTTTAAATTTGTATGAAACAATGGTATTTACTATGTACAAAACTCACATTAAAATATTAAAATCGCTTCACAAGTTAATTAATTGTTCACGTTTTTTATGCTTAGTTTCACTCTACTATATCAACAAAATAATAATTCACAATGACAAACTTGACACAAAATGTTTATTGTTATGTTGGTGGTGGAATATTATTGTAAAAGCATACAAGTGGTTAATCTCTCTTCTACTGACGTTACTGAATGCTTGGGAAGACTTATTGAGAGGGTTCACTGAATAATTTAACATTCTGTGTCTGTTGTAGGGACAGGGAAATTGTAACGCACTAACACGTATTATGTCTATATAAGTTTTGATCCAAACTGATAGCAAATCCGTATTAGCAAGTGAAATCACTGTATAGTGTTCCCCAACTGAGACATAAACACCAGTTACTCTCTTAATACGCTTTAATTTATTGCGTCAGAGTACCATAACCCAGCTAAATCACCCGGGCAGATAACACGGATCGGCCCTAGGCCTGCCAGCAGCAAAATGTGAAAACGGAACAAAATCACGTTACGATTGAATTTACGAGATCATCGTCAAATGAATATAACATCACTGCCGCTGATACCATCATACCCAGCAAAAATTAATCTTGCTTGTGTTTATTTATGGCTTAAGCAATTGATAATGCCGTTACCAAAACTGGATTATTGTTAACAGGATACTGAAAATAATTACCTCAATCGGAAAATTATAATCAAGCTCTGAATTTCAATTTTTGCCAAAGATAATTAACAATACCGTTTTATAATTTCAGAGGTACGTTAATTAAAATTATTATTGTTATTTCTCCCATGGCTGAGGGCAGTAATGTGCAGAGGATACAGCCCATTTATAAGTGGTGTAATTTTAAGACCGTTATAGTGATTATCGGGACTTTTATCTCGGCGCCAGAGACAGCTCTCATATAGACAGAATATTATTTCTCTAACACCATTTCAGAAATTACAATTTCCACAACTAAAAATTGTGTTGGAACAAGTATCTTTCCAACACACTGTTATGGTATAATACCGCACGGCTTTCGACGAATCAGAAGCTGTTAGTGGTTCGGTTGCTATGGTTACGTTTGAACAGTTTTAAAGTTTTTTTGTATAATTTCTAAAATCTTGTTAGAGAAAGTAGAGTCTACAACACGTTTGGAATGGCATATTTCACACTCACGAACCGTAGTCCTCGCCTTCGGCTTGTCCTACAAACTTTTCGCTCGTGTGGAATATGGGCCATTCCATAACTTGTTATAGAATATACTATTTGCAAACACTCTGAAACAATCAGAAAAACAAGGAAGTGGTGAAATATTTTTATTGCCAGCTACAATGTATTTTTGGTAAATATAACCTAAAAACAGTAATGGTTCTTACAAAATCATGTAATACAGGGTGCGGCAGAAAGGATGGGTGTTTTTGGGACTGGTGGTGTACGCGAACGGAGCGGAATAGAGCGTGTATAAAGTCGTTCAACTCTGGGTGATACGCCATTTGTTAGTCACAATTATCTGAACGAAAGAACATTGTGCGTTCGTAGTCGGGATATCATAAAAAAGTAACCACATTAGTAATTTGGAAATAGAAAATGGGCAAGTACAGGAAGCGACTGGAACTTCCCACCAAACGATTGGGAAAATTCCTTTCATTTGGTTAACAATCGTGCCTATTGCCGCTGAGCTATGCCATGCAGGCCTCCGTTCAGCTGGGCACATATACGATACGCCGTTTCGGGACTCGAGACTTGCGTATCCCGCCAGAATTAGGTTTCCAACAATAATTCAAAAATTACAAAGTTACTTGCAATTGTAATTTTTATACACTTTTAAGAAATTAAGAGATTTCATTACTTGCTAGGATGTCATTTTGTATTTACATACCAATCTAAAATCATAATTTCTTAAAATTAAATTTGAGTCAGATTTTGACCTTTAAAAAACAGTTCTTGTGTTATTTTTCAGTAAAGAGTGGTATTAAACATACTAGTGGGCAATTTGGAGCTAAATATAAACAGTTAAGAAATATATGGCACCATTTTTATGCCTCTCGTCGTATCACATCTGTTCATAGCCTATAATAGCCACTGCAAGACTGTGTGTGTAATCGAAATATTGTTATGCAGTCCTAGAAAAGAAAAAGTTTCATCAACTATAAAACGATGTGCCACTTCAATACTTTTTCTACTGACCGACGTTTCATGGGGGTGAGTATGGCTGATGCCAAAAAATTTCTTCAGAACTTTTGCTCTCGAGCTTACTAAATTATAATCTTATTTTGTTAACCATTTTAATAATATAACGATGAGTATGGTGGAGAGGGCGTAAAATGTTATAAAAGAATTGAGACCTTTTCTTCTAGTTATGCAACTCTTCAAGGAATCATCTAATAATATAATCTAATTACATATGTTGTTATAACACATGCGTGTACCTTTTAAGTCAATGTACATAGAATACATAGAAATACCATGGTTACTCATCCGGATCAAAAACTTTTTTTTTGTGCGGCTGTATTATAGACATGACAATCAAAGTTGACCCATGATATTAGTTTTCCAATTCACGGCACAGAATGGCACGCAGGTCATCAAACTTAAATTAAGTGGATCTAAAAACAGTCTAGCTCAGTGCGTGTCTAATATTTCATATTATGCTATTGTGTATTGCTTATTTTGAATGTAAATATAATATAGTGCCCGTATAGTATTTTATTTTTCACCTATATATTATTTGTTTATTATACCTTGGATACGGTTACCATAAAGACGCTCATAATGACCACGGGCATAATGAACATAATGAGCGGGCGTTATGGCCATAACGCCCTATTTTATGAGAAACAAAGGAAGAATGTTTCATACTACTTAACGTGTAATGGTTTGGATTTGACCGGCAATACATTTTCTGTGTCTTTTCCCGCATTGTTTCGGATATTTTGTGGTATGTCCATATTAATTTTCCTTTTATTTTGTTAAACGTATTATCTACGTACAAAGCAAAATCAACATCAATAAACGTCAAAATTTCAACAACTGCCATAGATTACTTGATAAAAAGGGTAAAAAGAAAAAGCTAGCAGCATTGAACTAGGTTAATAAATTAGAAAGAACACAACGTACTGACAGATACAATTAATAAACGTCAAAGTATCAACAAATGTCATAGGCTACTAAAAAAATATATTTAAAAAATGAAAAGTCAATTTTTCATTAAAAAAATAAATTTTGTGTAAAAAATAAAATATTGTATGCACCACGAGCGTTACTAATAAGTAACTTTTATTTTTCACCTGCATATTATTTGTTTATTATAACTTGGATACCGTTGCCATAATGACGCTGATAATTACCACGGGCATAATGAGCGGGCGTTATGGCCATAATGCCCTGTTGTATGAGAAACATAGAAAGAGTAAATGTTTCATATTCCTTATCTATAAGGGTTTGGATTTTATCGGCAATACATTTTCTGTCTCTTTTTCCGCATTGTTTCGGATATTTTGTGGTATTTCCATATTAATTTTCCTTTTATTTTTGTAAACGTATTATCTGTGTACAAAGCAAAGCAACATCAATGAACGTCAAAGTATCAACAAATGTCATAGACTACTAAAATAATGTGTTTAAAAAATGAAAAGTCAATTTTTTATTAATTTTTTTTTTCTCCTAAAAAATTGAATATTGTATGCACCACGAGCGTTATTAGACTATAACGCACATCAGGCAACATGCATCCCTCCGGGCGCTATAATCTTTATAACGCACTTGGTACATAAATATCATGACGTTTCCCACTGATATTTTTAATTCGTTAAACTGACATTAAATATTTAGTTTTAATTGGAGTCGTAGAAAATATATGACAATTGTTGTTTGCAACGCCTGTTTGCTTAATTGCAGGCTTAAAATAATCCAATAAGAACTGTACTTTATGCGCAGTTGATACCAGAACTTTACGAGTGCTAATTAGAGTTTAGTTTAAAGTACATGCAATAAATAAATTTAAATTTAAATTAAGACTAAGATGTAAATTCAAGCAAGAAATAGAAGACTGGTATGGTTGTCTCTACCGTAGAATTAAAAAATAAGTACACTATTTAACGAGAATTTTAATTGTAATTATTATACCTATATATGTTTAAATAAATGTAAATCTTCATAAGAAAATCTAAAAAAATTATGTAAGTTTTACTGGATTGACATGAAGTTTTTTGTCTCATCTACTTTTTTTCTGAAATCACTAGTTTTTGGTAAAAAATATTTAAAGTTGAAAGATGGCGAAAAATGTATTAATTTCTATGATTCTTTTTAGAATTGCACATAATCGCAGCTATATGCCAACATACTTGCGACGGACAAATATAGAAACAGAGTGATGGAGTCGGAAGATTTTAATTTTTGTAATCTACATAGTCTGAAAATCCAAAGAAATCTCGAGAATATGGCGACTACAATATTTCCTATTGCTAATCGAAGGAAGTTTCTTGTTCTCAAATTAAAATTATATAGAGTATATTTCAAGATTGATTGTTTATGTGATTATGGCGATCACCCTGAATTACATTTAAGGCCCAATGTCAGTATGGAGTATCCCTCTATGCTATTTCAGATAGACTTATTAAGAATTTGGAATAAAAGGTTTAAGCCTAACATAAATTATCGCCTAATTAAACGTTTAACTGGAACCTTAATCCATTTCATAACAGTGTTATTAAAGATACCTCAATAACATTTTAAACTGTAATTTATATCTTAACATATACATATAAATGTTATTCAAACATGATATGAGACACTGTGTACTGAATTTTTAATATCCTTTATATCTTCACATTTTTGTGTCAAAAGCTTTATTATAGTTGACTAGACATATTTAGTGCACATAAAAAGAGCCATAAAAATAGACAATACTCATGAGTGATATCTCACAGAACCGTACTTAAAATTTATTGTGCACAATAAGAGTAGAAATGTAGAAGTATTCTCTTTGGTAAATAAATAGTTATTTGGTACAGTGATAAATGAAAAAAAATTACTCTGTTTTGCTTGTGTCAAGATATGGATACTATCTTGTATATTTGTGGAGCATTGACGAATTCTATACTTCATGACACACCGACAATATTAAGTTCGACTTTGTCATGGGTAGGGTTCACATACCTGCTGCAAACCGTTATATCCCAAAAATATTTTCAGTAGAAGGGAGTCGGGCACATTTTAGAGATTTTAGATATTTGGGGCAGATGTCATAAAAAAAAATTAAGTAAGAAGCTTCGTTAATACATTGAAAATGAACTTGGCTAACTTTCAAGCTTGACGTCATATTTACAAAATCTGCAAAATGTACAGGGGGTAGGAATAAAGAAATTTTAGAAATGTTAAAATTTTTAATATGCTGCGAATTAAAAATTTAAAAAGTTACACAGCTCGGAGTAATTCTAATAGGCTTTACATTAATATTCCACAAACAGATGGGTTCTTAAAACTGCGAGAACACGAATCTAGGTATCAAAATTTATCAGATACATAAGTTTTACAAAAACGATGCCAGGCGTCGGTCGGCGTCGAGACGTAAAAATGCAAACATAAAAATCTAGATCTCAAACCTAGATATGAACATTTATCAGATATACAAGTTTTATAAAATCGACGCTAGGCGTTGATCAGGACATAAAAATGCAAGATTAATTTAGGTATCAAAATTGCTGAAATATAAGCTTTACAAAATTGAGGCTAGGCGTTGATCGGCGGAGAGACGAAAAAATTAAGAATATGAATTTAGGTATCAAAATTTATCAAATTCAGAAGTTTTACAAAAACGACATAAGGCGTCGGTCGTCGTCGAGACGTACGAATGCAAGAATAAGAATCTAGGTATTAAAATTTATCAAATACATAAGTTTTACAAAAACAGCGCTAGGCATCGGTCGGCGTCGAAAGGTAAAATTTCAAGAACATAAATTTAGATATCAATGTTTAACAAATACACAAGTTATATAAAAACCACCCTGGACGTCGGTCAGCGTCGAGACGTAGAAATTCAAGGACATAAATTTAGATATAAAAGTATATTAAATAGACAAGTGTTACAAAAACGACGCTAGGCGTCGGTCAGCGTCGAGACGTAAAAATGCAAGAATGTGAATCTGGGCATCAAAATTTATTAAATACACAAGTTTTACAAAAACGACCCCGTCTGAGGCCTTGGTTTCTGGTATGTACACCAAATCCCAAGTTCTGTATTCTTACAGCGTGCTCTGCTTATTTATCCCTATTTACCTCTGCCTCTCCACCCCACTCCTTCAACGAAATCATGTTAAAATATAATCTAGTTTCAGATGTTATAGTACATACGTGTACCAAGTTTCAAGTGAAAATCTCAATTTAATTTTATCAACTCTTTTAATAAGGCAGTGGGGGTGGTGGAGGGGTTTAAATTATTATAAAAAAATTTGAGGCGGCTTCTAGTGCATACACCAAATTTCAAGTTTCTTTACTCTTACCAGCTTACTTTACTTATTTTCCCCTCTTTATCCCCATTTAACCCCCAATCCTTCAACGGAATCATCTCAAAATATAATCTAGTTCCAGATGTCGTTATAATACATGCGTGTAACACATTTCAAGCGAAATCTCTGCTATATTTTATCAGCCTCTTTAATTATGGAGTAGGGGTGGTGGGGGGGTTGAAAAATATTATAAAAAATCTGATGTCTTGGCTTCTAGTACATACACCGAATTTCAAGTTTCTGTACTCTTACCAGCTTGCTTTACTTAGTTTCCCCTATTTAACCCCCAAGCCTTCAACGGTATAATCCCAAAATATAATCTAGTGCTTTATGTCATTATAATATATACGTATACCTATTTTCAAGTGAATATCTCAATTTTATTTTATCAACCCCTTTAATAATGGAGCGGGGATGGTGGGGGGATGGAAAATATTATAAAAAATTTTGAGGCCTTGGCTTCTAGTACATACATTAAAATTCAAGTTTCTGTACTCTTATCAGCCTGCTTTACTCATTTCCCCCTATTTACCCCCCAACCCTTCATCGGATATGTTCAGAGATCAATCCAGTTCCAGATCTCGTTATAATATATACGTGAACAAAGTTTCAATATCTTAAACCTTTCCGGAAAAACGTGCGGACAAAAAAAATTTACAAACAGGCAGATCGACATGACATTCTAAACCTATTTCAAGAAAAAAAAAATTGATTTTTTTTTTACGACTACTTTACTTTCAATCCACTACGTGGATGTGGAAGTAACATGGGACATTTCGGTAACACTTTGTATGCTTATTATTCCTACAACCAAACATAAACTCAAATGTAAGAAAAATATTTGTTATTTTGTCATACAATCGCTGCCGTTAGTATTCAAGAATAAGATGAAAAGAGTAAAAACGATTTAATATCTGCAACCCTGAAAATGAACTTCACGACATAATAAAAATTATTTTTATCTGGACCGTGTGGTCAGCAGCCGATTGATTCTGAAGTTTAATGGCTGTAAGTGAGTTAAGAAAGTGGCGAAATTGCATGCGACGTTTGAATCCTTTTCTATAAGATTTGGCAAGAAGTTCTTGCACTTAGCTTTTATTTATTTCCTGGACACGAACCTTAAAAGTTCTTATCCCGTTTCTGATCCATTAAACAGTAAGTTAAAGAGAGACAAAGGGCTGTTTTACTTGCTGGACTACATTTCCATTTTTTATTTTTCACGAAAAGAAGTCATTGGTTGAAAAATTGCTCGTGTTAAAGTATTATTCTGTTAAAATGGTAAAACCTTGTATAATTTCTTTGAACTTAAGAAAGTTCAAATGATTCTCTGCACGAACTTCCTAGAAGTTAAAATGAAAATTATACTTAATGCCCGTGAAAGGAGAGTTTATATTTATATCGTGATTATAACTAAACGGATTACTTTATTTCATCTTAGAACTTATCAAAGTACATTGTAAAAATAAATATCGTAGTTAATAACGGCAATTCGGGTAATCCTGTAGTCTATGCCAATAGTTCAGGAGCATGTGCATTAGGGTGGTCTAAAAACACATTCACCAGTAAAGAATTCGATCCACCCATAATTTTGATATTGCCGATTGAACATTTTTTCGCCCAGATCGACTTTAATTATGTATTTAACAAGTTCTAAATAAATTCATAGAGTTTATTTCTGCTCACTTTTAGTCCAGTGTTTGAAGATTTTTCGCTCGGAATTCTTTCGGGAAGTAGCACCACAGTCAACGGCTGTTTCTACGATAAGTCCAGACGAAGCACCACATTCAAGACATGATTTTTTTTCGTTGTCGTTATTCCGGCGCACTTTTAAGATTTCTTGGAAGTTTACCTGTCTCTTTCTTTTCAAGATGCCTTCTCACTTGAAGTGCGTTGGGTCTTTAAATATGAATCGTCTAATTAGACGATTCATATTTTGATTCATATGACATCACACACACACAAATATCACTCCACGTGCACGCATGATCTTAGCATAATACTAACTACTCAAAGCAGGGTTCCCTACATCTTCTGTAATCCCCACTCCAGCCATTACAGATTTTGTGACGCTTGTCTAACGGGTTTACCTTCGCTATAAAAGTTTAAAAATTGTTTAAACAAATGCATTTCAGGCCTTTATTTATAACAGGTTCCAAGAAGAAAATCCATTATACGATAATGGAAATTATTTGAACCATTAAATTAACTAAATTAATTATATATACACTTGTCTTATTTGTGACATAACCTAGTTTACGAAAGTGATAATCACCGTTTAATAATTTTGTTGCAGTGGTACGTTCACAAATGAAAAAAGGGAAAAATTACACGAGAAAGTAACCTATGGTATAAAAGTAACAGCCCCTCAAAATTTAATTTACAGTAATCACCGACGCTTTCGTTCTGTCAAGCGCAACTTTAGGAGCTTTTCATTACCATTTTAAAACTCAAGTAAATACAAGTTCTGCTTCATGTTAGTTCTGCACTCTGTTTAATTTCTAGTTTTCATCATTAATAACTTTACACTTCGAGTACACGAGTACTTTGACGATGAATTGATGGAAGTAGAATAATTATCTGCATTATTACTCCTTTTATCACATTATGATAAACGTGTTTTGGTAATTACGTCTTAATAAATGTACATTGCGGTATTTTGATTTTTCTTTTTAATATTTTATATACACATACACTATAATGGTAATGATCCCTCTGCAGATTTATTATAGTTATGAGAGATTTAAATGCATCATAAAGTGTAATAGAATAAGTGGTACAGGGCGAGTCGAAAGGAACGTGCCAAACGCAAGTAATGTATACTACATATAATTGGATTACTTATTAAAAAAAAACAACAGTTGTAATCCGATTTTCATTTCTTTGTGATTTATAGCGTCCTAAATGATTAATAACAAAAAAGATTAATATACAGTAAATTTTTTAATTTTTCTCCATGGATCTCCAGATATTTTATGGCTCATTCACGAAGAGAGCGTGATGTTGTCCCGAGTTCCTCTGATGTTCCTTTATCAGAGTGTCAAATCCTTTGCTTGGGTAGCTGGTTTGGAGAAGTTATTCCAGGGTTCAGTTTAGTACATAAGACAGTCCAAATATAAATAGATCATTTCTCGTAAATAGGTAAATCAGGCGGAGTTACATAATATTCATTGATTTTACCGGTTTCCGTATCTTTTACGGTCTCTAGACATTGTCTAATCATACGTGTATGAAGCGGACAAGAGTGTATTGTGACAACGTAGGGGTAACTTTCTATCTCGTCGTGGCGTCGATGTTCTCGATGTTTTCGATGTCACCGGGTCAGACCTGATACAAGTAATCATGAGAACCTCAGCTCAACACGCTGTAGAGTTCCTATCAGTCGGTTTATATCCCCTCCGGTTTCGTGACGTGCGAAACATCTGTGGAGTACCTGCGGCCACGTAACGGCGTCGGATAAATAACTTGTCAATACTAGAGACTCCAGCCTAACACGCTGAAGAGCCCATAGATCGACTTATATTCGGTCCGGCTTAGTAACGTCGCAAAGAGTACTATTCGCTAGTCCAGCTGAGCACACTGAAGACCAATGCCAGAAGAGCATTTATTTGTATTGAATTTCGGCGTGGTTTTATGTCCGAAATCAACACACGTTGTTCAGCTTTGGGTGTGTATCGAAATGCTGGCAGGGATAAACGGAAATCTACTAGTGTGATATGAATTTATGAATTCTTCATTACAAGAGCAGCAGCATTCAAAATATGAAGAACTAGTGCATACCAATTTTTCACTTTTGATTTATACAATTCTTTGTTCATCAACTTCCACAAACAGAAGTCTAACAGTATGGCAGTAGGCGAATACATCTGCGACTACACAGGGTTATATTCAATCGAAAACGCCTAAGAACACTGATGTTGAACATGCCAGAGAATATCAACAGCGCAAGAAACAACAACATCAAACTTCAGTGATGTTAACTCGACAAAGTACAAGTCGTGATGTTGAGCGAATGGGCAAGCAATACTTGTCGAATATCTTAAAGTATCCCTTTAAAATAGCTGGCAAAGCGTAGCTCACAGATTCCTCTAGTGATTTCTTGAACTGCTCAAAATTTGTACAATATTTTACATTTTTAAAATTAACTGAAATGCGACTGAACTCTCTTTTTTGTTAATAAACCTTTAAGACGCCGTAATTCGAAAACAAACAAAAGCAGTATTACAACTTTTGGATTTTATACACATGCACTTATGTATTAGTATACACTTTCAAGTTTGGCACTTTCCTCTCGACTTACCTTGTATTTCTAGAACCACTAAAGATTATAAACACACTTGGAAACTATTTTACTGATGCGGGCTAAAACTATATGCTACATGAATGCTAGCATTATAAATGAAATGAAACTAGCATGCCCATCTCCACGCTTAAGCCATGTAAATAAAACAACGTTTTTAAAATTAGTAATACATTGGGCATATGTGCTATAACAGCTGATTCTTTAAAGCTAACGCTAGATATTACCGCCTTTCCTTTCAGCTTTTTAGTTAATTAAATAATAAATAATGGATATATTCCGAGTGCTCTAAAAGTAACTTCGTGTAATCCTATAATTAAAGCTTGGGATAATATTTTGTGTTCAAACTATAGATCGACAGTGGTGTATTTAATGATGTACTCCTGGACGTGAGCTCTTTCTGGGAATTCGACTAGCTGTCCTTAAAAAATTACTTAAACCTTGTCTTTCCTGGGATTTATCGCAAAACGGCGCGGCGCATGCGAAATCGAAAATTGGAGATAACAGAGTGTAATGAAGTATTTTTAAATAATTCTCCATTAATGGCAGTCAATGTTTATAAGAACCTTGGTGTGTAGTTTGACACAGATTTAAGATTTGTAAAGCATGTAAGTACTCTAATACAAGAATCAATTAGCAAACTTAAACTTTTATACATGAATTAGGATATTCTCAGTACAGAACTTAAACTAAAATTAATTGATTCATTAATATTATCGTCCCTTTCTTACTCTATTACTGTTTACTGACCTGCCACTTTAAATCGCGATAAGAAATCTGTTCAGAGGTTCCAAAATACATGTATAAGATTTTCATATAACTTACGTAAATTTGATCACATCACTTATCACTTCAAACAATCGAAATGGTTATACCTTTCAGAGCGTTTCGAATATCATATAGCCTGCTTAATTTTTAAAATGATCAGACATGAGACACCAAGTTATTTACTTTTTAAGTTGAAAAAAAGGTACTGATACACACCAACGTTCTAAACGTCATTGTACCCAATTTACTGTTCCCATGCATAAATCTGCCCTTTTTCAACGTTCATTTAGTTACACAGCCGTAAAATTATATAATTCTATTCCTCTTAATATATTAAAAGTCCTGCACTAATATCATTAAGTTAAGAAAACAGATCACAAACCTAATTGTTGATAGGCGCATCATTTAAATATATGTTTATTTTCTCGGGGTTGCTTGTTTTAGATGTTATTGTTTTTATTTAGTTTCTCATTTTTATACATCATTATATTTTTAATTTATTCGATTTATGTACTTGCTATGGGGTGGTTATATGGAAGAGCATTTACGTGAATATAGCCACCCATCTTTGAGCGTTTTCTTTTGTGTATTAATGTAAACATAAAAATAAAGACATGCTATTATTATTATTATAAGTATTTGTCCTAATGGAAATTGTATCCCAAATTATCGTTTCTTATATTATTAAGTAGGTATGTATGTATATTCATATTATATTTTATTAAATTGTAAAAGCTAGGTGGTCAGAGAAAATATTTAAAATGCAATGTCGTGCGCGTTGTAGTTTTGCCATGTGCCATATTCCAGCATTTATTTCAAATCAATTAGTCTTGTGCCAACGATTCACCGTAAATGGAAACACCTATTATTAAAAGCGCTAAGACTGAACAGCAATAAACTGAAAATAGGGACGTCATGCCACACATGGATAACAACAATCGAGAGGATTATGAATGAATTAAGAAATGATTATACATACTGGGAAAGAACGGCATCGCAAAAGATGGAATACAATAAAAAATATCAAAGATATACACACTGCCATATTCAGAAAGAGAAGAATCAGAAAACTCAGATGAAGAATAGGCGAAAAGTGATCAGACGGAAATTAAAAAGAACCATCACACAAGCACCTACACTTACCATCCTACATTCCTACCTCATACGTCATGTGGTTCCCGCTGGCAACAATTCTGTCTCATATCCAGCTGGCCCGGCAGCATATAAAAATATCCTGATTGGATATGCGAAAGTGGCAGCAATGTCTACTATACGCTGGCTAATGAATCAATCAACGATTCACCGTAAACAATTTTTTCCCACTGCTGACTACAACCGCGCACTCGCGTATAACTCATTAGCCATCCTCGGCGAGCAATCCATACTAGAATTTTAGTTGATATCGACGATAGACATGTACCAGTGCAATTGCAAGGGGCATTTACCAGAAGCCGACGCGTCGTAACTAAGAGGATACCCGAAAGTGAGGGAGTAAGATGAGGAGGAGTAGTAGTCATAGACTTAGCTAGTGTTAGGAACCACATTTACTAACCATACTTTGCTTTTTAGCCACTGCCGCCACTACCGATCAAAAGCGTCTAGCCCCCGGGAAGCAACTTTTATTCCCAGGAGTGCATTCAAGGCGCGTGTTATATCATTTGTGTGAGTATTTATTCCGTGCCCTAGTGTTCGCCATCAGCCGAATGGTTGGCGCATGGGTAACGCTTTCGCTTATGGTAACGGGTTTTTTGGTTAATAATTTTCCCGTAAAACCAATTTTATTCATATTTTATGGCTTTTATACCACTTTTATATTTATACAAATTATTTAAAATTTACGTAGTTAGATAAGTTTTCGTTTTTACTTGCCTTTTAATTTACTTTTTGTACTGTTTGTCATTTACCAATAATTTTTTGTAATCTTACCTGACCCCACTCCGTTCAGCTCTTTAATTACTATGGCATTTCTCGTTGTAGATATTCGGCTGGCTCCGGACGTGAGTGTTCGGGTGGGGTTGATTGTACTCTGTTAAATTTGAATTTTGATTCTTTTTTCTTTCGCTTACATGATGAGAAAGGTTCCGGGATCGAACCCATATGCTCGCTGAATTTTTTTCTTTAATTTTGTAACGATTTATATATTTTTTCACAAATTCCTTTCTACGATTTCTTTGGGTTAGGTTAGCAGGTTTTTATGTTGCTTAAAATAATTTCATTCTTATGTGTGATTTCCTTAGGTTGGGTTAGTAGGTTTTTATTCTGATATCTAATTGTTAATCATTTTTTCACAAAATACCACGAAAAATTTCAATTTCTCAACTTGCAAAATTTATTATGTCACATTCCTCTCTCTGGGAATAAAAGTTGCTTCCCGGGGGCTAGACGCTTGTCTACCGATCTTGTCAGTTCCGCGCTGCGATAGTTCTTCATGTAACAAAGCATATTCGACTACTACGCAGTGACAGTTCCTCACGGAGCCAGGAACTTTACACGTGGATATCTTGGTTGCCCCTGCGCTGCGATATTTCTTCACGTAGCAAGGGACAGTGATAGCTCCCTCCTCACACGGTACCGGAAGTAACCGTATGAGTCATAATTCTTACTTTTCTTTCATATGTGGGAGAATCATGTAAGCCCTTGTATGCTTAATTTATTAGAAGTGGTATATTAAGCCGAAAGTTGGACCATGATCCGCACAATATCAGCCATATTAGAGGTGAAATTGGGAAATTTAAAATTCTCAGACTTCAGATTCGTAATCAGCGATCTCAAAAACATATAGACGAATTATTTCAATAACTAACTGATATAAATTTTGAAATTCACCCTCATAGGGGCAAAAGCACATATATTCCGTTTTAATATTTGAAGTTGATACGCTAACGTTTAAGAATCCGCGAAAAAAATCTAAGTCACTATAGAATTAGTCCGTGGGTACTTTTTGATATCAAGCAAGTGACTGTACTATGTACCTTTCACCAAATTACATTCTATCTAGTTTCGGCGCCATCGTGTTCTCATACAAACATACATACATCCACACAGACATTTTTTCAAACCATTTTTTCATGTTCCTCGGATCTCAAAATGTAAAGATCTGGTCTTATCTCATCATTTTTACTGATTTCAGTAAACTCTTTATTTTTATATACGTGAGGAGGAGGTTAAAAATCCGGATAAGTAGTACATTAAAACAGATGTTTAAAAAATGTATTATTTACATATTGAAAAACAAGTATATTATAGTAAATATAGCATTTGTATTCAACGCTGTATATACAGTGCGACCCATTTTGAATGGAAACACCTTTGTAAAAAATGTGTCTATTATTTGATTTTAACGGTTTTTTTTTTAAAGATTAGGCATCGAAAGCTCTACTTTATAACAAAAATTTAGAGATAAATTTCAATTTTCAAGACCTACTATGATTTTTTTTCAATGTCAAAAATGGATAAATTTAATTAGCGATTTTTTAAAATAAAGTCTAACTATGCCACTGGATTCAGAAACGTCTGGTAAATCAAAAATGTCGTGAAAAAATATTAAATAATGACAGGCTTATGACAAAATTAATGTAGGTAATATTTTATAATAACTTTTACAAGATTTTTTCTAAAAATCGAAGTAGCCCATAAAAAATAAACAATAGGAAGATAAATAGTTTTAATAAATATTGTCTTTTTATTGAGTAATGACCGATAATAATAGGGTGCCATGGAAAACAAATTTTAAAGTCAGACTATCAAGTATTAGTTTATTAGTTTGAAGTTAAAATTATGGATACTCTAAATGTAGTAGAAAAAAATGAACTTGTACGCCTTGGAGGAGATAATGACAGAACTTTGGGAGATATTTAATAATAGGCACCCGAATAGGCCCAACATCACTAAAAGTACCGTTTTTAAAATAAACAAAATTTTTAATGAGTGTGGCGCTGTGACAAGGCATATTATGAGAACGAATAATGTACAAAGAAGACCCAGGTACGAGCAACATCGTAACAACAATCCAAACGCCAGTGTAAAAGTAGCTGGCTTAGATTTGAATTTACCTCTAGAAAATATTCGCCGATGCCTTAAAAAGAATAAGGTACAACCATTCAAACTCAAGTTTTTACATTCGCTGGAACCTGGCGATGATGAAACACGGATGGAATTTTGCTTGTGGGCTCAAGGAGAGTATCTTAATAACAGAAATTTTTTTACTACTAGTTTGTTCAGCGATGAGGCAACTTTTACCACACATGGGGTGGTATCGTCACAAAATTGTAGGTTTTGGGCTACAGAAAACCCAGAGTGGGTCATTAATTGTAAAAGACAATATTCCCAAAAAGTTCATGTTTGGTATGGGCTACTCAATGAAACAATAATTGGTCCTTCTTTTTTTAAGGTAATATGAATAGCATGCAGTTTTTACAGTTCCTAAGAAACGAATTTGGAATATGCTACATGAACTTTCAATACAAGAAAGAGTAAATATACACTTTCAGTTAGATGACAGCCCTGTCTATAATTCCAGAGTGGTTACCAGATGGCTTAATGCTAAATTTCCTAATCGTTGGATAGGTCGAGGTGGCTCGTTAGTTGGATGGCCACCCCGATCCCCGGACTTAACACCGATGGACTTCCTTTTATGAGGTTTAATAAACTCTGAAGTTTACAGGTCTCGCCCGAGTAATAGAGAAGATTTGTTTGCAAGAATAAGAAAAGCTTGTGCAGAAGTTACCCGGCAACAATTACAGAATGCCTTAAACAATATTAAAAAACGATTCGACAAGTGCATCGAAATAAACGACGGCCTTGTAGAGGCTATACCAATTTAAGATGAATTGTATTATCGTGTTCTAGTTTTAGTATAATGTTGTAATGTGTTGTTATTTTGTTTATTAAATACCTATAGTCTGTTTTTAAACCAGGAGGAGCGTTTTAAATTTAACGCGCTAAATCATACATCTGTGATTGGACAGGCCCTCACCAGTTTTACACAAGGCAATAGAAAAAATATCATAGTAGGTCTTGAAAATTGATATTTATCTCTAAATTTTTGTCATAAAGTAGAGTTTTCCATGACCTATCTTTAAAAAAAAAGCCACGTTAAAAGCAGATACTTAATAGACACATTTTTTACAGGGGTGCTTCCATTCGAAATGGTTCACACTGTATAACATCCTTGATCCAAGAATCACACGAGAAAACGCAAATAATAAGGTTATTCGACCCGACTAACTACCACTGTTACCAAATCAAATTTTCAGAAGAGTTCTCGAGCGCATGTAATCTAGAAACTCTATTGAAAATATTGTACCTTATTTTTATAAATCCGCTGTCGGACGACTGTAAAATTTTATTTCAAATGGAAATTGCTTCCTGAAAAATACATGATAAACTCTCGTTACACGTATTTGATAGAAAAGCTTCATATTATTAGCATATCTTGATATGTAAATATTTATACCGATGTCGACTTAAACTTATTTCGATGTGGGAGAAACTACTTTAGGTCAAATTATAAAAGGAGGAAATCGTGACATGTTGTGAAAACCCTCAGAATAGCCCAACCCATTCGTGCCTCTAGTCACAGTAGACTGCAATCACTATGAATAAGTCATATCTGGTGCACAGTAATTGGCAAAATATGTTTTTGAGATTCTTGATCGGAAATAGTTATTAATTATTTTCTGATTTTTGATTTTTTTTAATATTTCGAAAAGTTATCAGTATATGGAAGAAAACTATATTCACGTAATATTTTTTGTAGTTCGTATAATTACAATTGTGAAGAAATCGTCGATTTAGGACAAAAACCATGTTATTCTTTTGCCAATGGTTATTCGCTTATAGCCCAGATGTCGGGGAAACAGCAAAAAATCCTGGAAGGACATAATAATCAGTTCCTTTGATTTTTTGGTAAGTTTTAGTAGTAGAGAGGTATTTTAAAAGTTCTCAATACCACCATGGTTGGAACAGTAAACAGAATGGCGTCAGTCTTGAAAAAATATATTTTTAAATACGGAAACTGTCGTAATTGTGAAAATTTCATAAAAAATGTCTTTACAGGATACCGCGTACATGCAGCGGATTTCGCGTAAAATAAAAATCAAATTTATGGTATTACGATCCAACGCTTGAACGCCCTTTTTCTTGCGTTTTAACACAAAATCAATGATACACTTTGAAAAAATAATCGGATTTAAATTAAAAAAAAAAAAATAAAAGATAAAAGTACAGCTCTCATTACTATATAATCAATAAAACAAGAATAGCGCCGAATAAGAAACAAGTGAGCATTGTAGGGGTTATTACTCCTCATTAGCTAAATAATGTTATATGAGAAACAAAACCAGTAAGCTAAGAAAGTATTATACTTTCGTACCCCATGTGCTTCAATGTGTGGCTTTAATGAGAGCAGTCAGTACACAGAACCTATGTGCATTACCCTGTTTCCCAGCATAATATAAACAAAAGAAATAAGACCAGAAACACTGATGAGGAGCAATAACTCCCAAACACGTGTACGTAGCTGCATTCTTGTTTCTTATTGGGGGATATAGCGCTATTCTCGCTTTTGCTTTTGATTGACACCCACTTCGGGCAGGCAGACTACCGGTTTGATACTTGTAGACTCTAATAATATACTACCTGAGAAAATCAGCCTTGATGAAATGACGTAAGTTACGGTTGCTGGCTGTTAGACTATAAAGATATATATTGCCTACCACTGCTACATCTTCTAAAACCCTGGACGATATTAACACATGATGATATTAAGGCAGTATAGTTTTTGAAACAAATAAGCAGAAGATGCACTTACAATATTTACAAGATAAATCATGTTTTAAATATAAATAAAATATGTTTCACTGTACATTTACATTTAGCTAAAGTAATCGACGCTGTAAAAGATGCAATATTATGAAATAGATTAAAGAAATTAATATCAGAGGTGTCTTGATTGAGCTATTTCAGAATTATCGAACGATTAAATGTAAGAAGTGAAGATAAATGGTATTATAAGCTAACAATTATTATTAATGGCATTTCACAGGGAAGTGTATTAGGTCTCATTTTGTCATGAAAGGTTTATCTCCTATTATTGGAAAAAGCTATATAATTTGTTACCTAGGGCAATAAATATAAAAAATATATAAAAATTACAAAAATTGAAAAATATCTAAACTAAAAATGTTACCATACATAATATATTTAAAAACTGATTACGTTACGTTTAATCTATTTAACTATTATGCATGCACTATTTATTAGCACAAACCAGAAAATAGGCCTCTTTCCTCTTCCTCATTTGTCCTCATTACTTTTAAATTCACTTTGTATGTTTCTCATTAATTTATAAACTTATAATATTGTTATATGGAAAATTTCATTTTTTTACAACCGTAAGCACACATGCCATAAGTAATAATAACAATAATAATCTGGTTGGGATTAATACCAGCATTTGCAGACACCCCGCCAGGTTAAATAAAGTGTATATATTATTATTATTAATAATAATAATTTATACAGAGGGTGTTACTAAACAATTTTGGCCCCATGTAATTTGGGGAATTGTAAGATAAATTAAGTCTTGCATATAGTATTCGAACGTCTTCTTTGCTAAGCGTATTTACGTTTTGAATATTTTTATTCGCAGTAATTTAGGTTAGTTGTTTAACCCATCTTTTAGATTTTATAGGATGTAATTTGTTGTTAATTGTAACAGCATTGTTTTTTCTACCTAATAAATTGAATTAAACTGAATAGGGTAGTAAACGATCCCTCAGTGAGAGTAGCGCGCATGATGTCATAATGCTCATAGCGGAACTCGTGTACAAACGTTATATGGATTGTTTGTTTCAGTATTATTTTATCTCTGTTTTTGTAATGAAAGTGTGAAAGTTAATAGAAATAAGTGTTGTTTTGTTCCTGAATGTACAAATATATCAGTAAATAACCCAGAAAAGGTTTTTATGTCTGTGCCACAAAATATAAAAAGAAAGAAGCTTTTGTCCTTTTTTAAATCAATGATATTTTTTAAAAACTTTTGTTACCTTAAACGCATTTATCAAAATTGGTCTTCGATTATTAGGGATGGCAACGATGTATTTGTATAAAATAAATATCGATATATTAATCCTATGCCATGAATATAGTCATATCGTTTTTTTTTGTTGCAATATATCGGGTTGAAATATCGATATTTTTCTAAATATATCGAAAACGGTCAACTTGCATATTACCCCATCGCTTCTCGAAATTTCAATCGAGATAGAAATTTTATTGCGAGAATATCACCTCCCGCATTTCGAAATTTATTTTAATCGAGATAATTGTACGAGCCTTGTGATGTATCAAATGATTCATATATCGATATATTACATTCCTTTGCCATCCCTATTCTCATATGAAACGTGCATGAAAGCCTAGCCACTATATTCGCGCATGGTTAACTATGAGTAACATGACGTCACACCAGTCAAGGAGCGTTTCGCGCATTCAAATGAATATTCACATTTCTTTAGGGATTTTCCCATAGAGCGGTTTTGTTGATTTTTGTAAAACTTTGTGGATATTTTTATAAGACTATTTTTAACCATTTTATGATGTTTAAACAGGATTTAATTTCTTTGTGAACATTCTTATTATCATAAATATTTGCCTGCTTAATAAAAGCTGAAATTAAAAGTTTTCTATGAAGTGCAAGCTCAATGATTTATTTAAAAAGAACGTTTTTCTTTCTTTCTTTCTCTGAATCGGGCCAAGAACTCACAGCATCTTCAGTAAAGTAACTGTAATAAATGGTTACACAGAAAGGGTGTTGCCTTTAGACTAATTGAAACATCTCTTGTCTGCTTTCAGATGTCACTCGACCTTCTAATGTCGTTTGCCTTACAATTTAATAGTGTAGTAGAAATTCCTAAATTATTTAATGATCCTAAATGGCGTTAGAATTTGAAACTAGTGATACCTTACCGTAATATAAACCGCCATTTAATTAGCTAACGGTAGTACGGGAACTGCATATTATATTATATATTATATACAGGGCGTTTGGCGGAATTTATATCAATAATTATCGGTAAAATTATGTAACTGAATGTGCTAAGCGAGAATGTATTATTTAACATAATGTGACATAAATACACCACATATATTTAGCAAAGTTCATAGAAAAAATAACGAAGATAAATATGTATTTCAAAAATTCTAAGAGTGAAAGCTTTTTGACATTATATTTGAACCTTTAATTAAATAAAATGATTCTCAAGCATTGAAATATGTACGTTGATATTTTGTGGTCAACATTCATTTCACCAATCACATCTGGGGAAGGCGTGGTCTATCTGCGCTTCGAGACCTCATGATAATTGGTGTATGTTTAGACAACTAAGTAACAAATTTCTTGCTATCTTGCCCCGGGGGAGTTCAACCATACGTATTCTACCATTCAGCAAGGACACACGCACTTACAGACAACATAGCAACGATTTCCTCCAATAGTGCTGCCTACCGTATCTGGATTCGAACTGAGAAGAGATATCAGCGACTAGCCATGTTGTACCGCTCAACCGTGATTTGGCCCATTGCACTACAGTCTCGGTAACACATTAAACGCATCACTAAATATCCATACCCTAGACAGAAATCGAACCCAGGATACTATTGTCTCAACCCTAACATCGTAAGCCACCGAGCCAGTTTCGGTAGTAGAAAGATTACTGTAAGAAACTAGTGTACCTATAATGTGCCTTTGTCGTAGATTCCCATCGTGAAAGAAGTATTACTTTACACAGTTGTTTCATAAATAATTATTATGGTTCGACCCAAAAACGGTAAAAAAGTAGTTTAATAGAAACATATCAATTTAATTTGTCTGTCTCTGGTGATCACACTGCATGACCGTAGTTCTGATTACAGAATATCTTCATTAAAAAGAATCCCAATAAAAAACATTTATTTCAAAGAATCCCGTCGCTGCAAATGAAACTTTTTTTAGAGTTAAACCATACTTTTTTAACAAACCAATCGGTTCGGTCAATTAAGAAAAAAAAAATCTCTTAATTAAAAAAATATTTTATTTATCCAAAACTAATGAATGTCTGTAATTTTCTGAAAGTTTGTACAAAAAAGTCCAAAAAATTTCGTGGATAAAAACATAGCGACAGCTGGTCCGTGCTTATCCTGCTACGCCCTTTCATTCTCACAAAAAGGGACCATTGTTTCTCATTTATTTGTAAATGGCAACTTTTATACGCATTTTTGTATCTAATGTCTCCTATTGAAGATTAAAGGATCTCAAATCTTTGTCATAATGTTTATTACTTTTTTTTTAATAAACTGATAATAAATTGGCCAAACCTGTAGCCCGTGGTGGTATACATATAGCCTTTTCGTCAACTTTATTTTATTTTATTACTCGCTTCTTCATTGATTGCCAACAGAATTTTGCATTGTAAATTTACAGTGAGTACACAAAAGTTCGACTTGCTCTGCATGCGACGATTTGCCTACGTATAATCTTGTGCAGCTCGCTGTCTTTTTCCGTGCTCGATAAATAATTCCAAGATAATAGTTTTGCCACCTCAGATAAACTAAACAGTAAATATTACAACTGTCTATAAAACAGAACCACATCAGTTGAGTATTACGTGGCAGAAATAATTTATAATTATTTTTCCTTTTCATGAAATATCTCACGTTCAAGAATAAACTAATAAGCGGATGTGTTAAACGAAACATATATTATCTGGGTACTAAGAAACAGAGATGTGTATTGAATATAGGGTGTTGCTATTAAAATTAGAATAAAACGGAAGAGTAGACGTTGATAATAAATTCTGGTGTACATATAAAATCATATGAGTACTAGGTTTAACAGCTGGCCAATTTTTATTTAAGTTATTTTTGCAACCATCACTATTTTTATTGTTGTGCTCGACATGACGATTGCAAAGGTACGATTTTACCCACTCTATTGCTAGCATTATGAGCAAAAGGACCCACCCAAATATGCACAAAAAATACACCATTTTAAAGTTATTGTCATGCATTACACCCCCTTTGATACGCCCATGACTTATAGTGACGTCCTGGAAACTTGAAGAAAGATATAGAGTTTGCTGGTGTATTGTGGAAGAAGATTCTCGATTATGTTCTAAATAATTCTAGAGGCTGCAAATACAACTTCATAGCTGGGTGCTGAGGAAGCTATGAAAGAGTAGCAACCGGTTAGCTCAGGGTTGGTCGAAGGTCACTCTGTGGCGAGAAGAGTTATTTAATAATTTGAATGTTACAAAACAAAAATAAACAAAGAAACTGGGCGCCAGCCTATTCATATATAAATGATATTCCTGCAACTGGTTAAGGAGGAAACAATCAAAAGCAAAATTAACAAAATATAACAATATGTTAACAATAAATAAAGTTTAAAATTTACAAAGACTTTACAATTAAATGTGAGAATTAATGAAAAATTCAAAATTTACTGCAATAAAAATATAATGCTTAGTGTCAATGAAAATCTGTTAAGAGAAAAACAAAAAAAAATAATTTGAAAAGGAAAATTGTTAAATTGAAAATATCAACTGGTTTACAGTTATATCTAGTAGTTATCTTCTGACCAAGAAAAGCTACGATGATAGTTAATTGCTTACGTAACTTTGGGCGGAGTTCCAAGGTGTCAATTCTTGAAGATGGCCACAGGTACCTGGGATTGAGGACTTATATTGTTTGTCCGGGTCAACGAGGAGGTTCCAGGATGACACGAAGTTGGAAATGTTCAGCCCATTATTATTCTCGTCCAGCCACTAGCAAAACTACCATATGCTTGATCCAGGGTTGGTCGATCCAGATTATTACATGAAAACAGTGGTAAATCAGGAACCAGTTGATACAAATTAAATTACACAAAGAAAAAAACTAACGATTTAAATTTAAAATGACTCTATGAATTTAAAAAAAATTGCCAAGGTTACGACTTTTAATAAAAACTACACAAAAAAAAAATGGTATTAGAATTTGTAAAATTTAAGCATTAATTTAAGAAAATGGTTGAGGACCGATAAAAAAAACTCTACTACTAACTTATCAACAAAATTAGGCCACAAAATTACTGTAAATGACAAAGGTTAAGTTATTATGAAGCAAAATGGTCGAAAGTAAGAATTGTTAATAATACCAAAATGTTCAAAGTAGAACAAAGGAAATAGATATTAAAATTGAAAACTAGAAAAAATTAAATAAAATATACATTTTTGGAGATGCTCTCCGGTTCTGTGACAACATTAATTTAGATAAATTGACTTTACGGTTTGATTTTTGACAAATTCAATAAATTAGTATATCAGTCGTTAAATGAGATTATCTAATAAAATAAATTTTAGTGAGACCCTAAATACAAAAAAATGTATACCTATATATGTAAGTATATAATATAAACTACTGGCAAAAATTATTAATATAATATCTAAACATAAAATAATCCGGAGCAACTGTCCCAAAATGAAAAATAAATAAACTACAGCTGGGGCAATCCACTACAAGTGGTTTTTTATTAACCACGTGGTTAACTTCAAATGTATTATAATTCAATTAAATGCCAGCTTAAAATTCAATAACAAATCAAAACAACTAGGTTATTATTCTAATGCAATAATAATTCAATAATAAAAGTAAACTTTCAACAAGGTATTATAGGATTGGCTCTAAACTTCAAATCTTTTAAGAAAAAAAATTAGAATCATCTCACCTCAGCGACGTCAAGACGGAGGTGTCGGTTTTCAATTGCTGTAATTCCATCTCTTTCTAATACTCTGCTCGCGCATGCTCAGTTGCTTTTTACTTGGATTTTATTTCAGTTATTGTGGCACGGTCGCTAAACGTGAGTTTTCGGCAACAAATTGAATTTATTCGAATTTATTCCTAGTGCGGGTGCTGAATGGAAAATATTTGGCAACTAATTAAATAATTGACAACAAGTTATGGAAAAAACTTGTTACAAGGCAATTTCAGAGTATATAAGACGAGATTTTCGGCGGAAGAGGAAGAAGTTTTATTAAAGTGAAGTTGAAAAGTGCGAAGTGAGGTTAGAAGTAAATACAGAATATAAATTTGAAGTAAAAATATTGTTAAAGATTGTTTTAGTCCAGTAGAAGCATATTTTAGTTAAGGAAAAGTATTGTGTAGTTCGGAGAAGCTATTAAATAAAGTGGTGACCCCCTGTTAAAATTGTTTAGAACCTACGGACTTTTACAGGGTGTTTCCTAGGGGCGGAAACACGCACCATTATTAACACATTGAATTTTTTTATACATTAAAAGATATCCGCTCGCAACGTATCCTAAGATAAGGAATATTTGTCAGGGTATAAAGACAGATCGATATAATTTGCCTTGATTACAGAAAAGCCATTAATATAATGGTAGGTCTTCTAACAGGACATCATAGGATTAATAGAGTGCATGAGCCTAATTGAACTGGCAGAGGACGTAATATGCAGATTTATCCAAGAGGATGAGAAAACCCCACCCCATCTGCTATGCCACTGTGGAGGCTTATCGTGACTGAAGTTTCAACTACTTGGTGAGGAAAATTAAGGGTTGATGGCTACACAGAGGAGTCTTTATAAAAACCGTAGAGTCTGATCCAAAGTGTAAAACTGGATAAAGTGTTCAAACGAATAACCAAACAGACACGTCACAGGTGACAGTCAGAGCCAATTAGCTTAGGTCTTCTTTTGTGATCTGTACTCTGTGGTTCTCAGGGTTTAATAAAACATATTGATATATTTCTCGTTATTCATGACGTTTTGGTAAACATTCTGTGATCCAACTGAATCGTCGATAGTACGGAATTATGACCAATAAAGAATATTATGTTTTATTCACAATCATACAGAAATAATCAAATGGTCTTACATATGAAAAGTTGGAAAGTATGACATTTCAACTTCGTTCGACAATTGAACTGAAATGTGACATTTCCTGTTAGAATGTGATATTTCAGGTTGGCCACTTTCTTACCAGTGTTCGGGTTGGAAAGTAGGCATATGCCAACCTATGTTTTTTATTGGTTTTCTCAAAAAACAAAATATGATGGTCAATATTCTGAAAACAGCTATAACAACAATGGAGTCCCACAAGGGAGTGTTCTTGGTTCTCTGCTATTCATCCTTTTTATTAATGATTTGGGTAAAGTATTAGTCAATTGCAAAATATATCTCTTTGCAGATAACACGCTAATCTACTTTAGCCACGAAGATTATAACATTTTGATTTCCACGGTTAATGAAGATTTAAACAGGCTTACTTAAAAATTTAATGCAAACAGGCTAAAAATAAATGAATCAAAATCAAACTGTATATTTATAGGATCTGGGCGTATAGAAACTTTCGTAATTTAGAAATAAAAGTCAAAATTGGCGACAAGGAGCTGGATTTTCAAAATGACATTAAATACCTCGGATTATATACTATTAGATAGTAATTTAAAGTTTAAGAATCATGTGGATTGTAATTCTTAAAATATTGGTAAACAAATAGGATACTTTATAGAATTAGTAGACATATTTCTATAAATACTAAAGTAACAATATATATAACAGTATTATTTTACCCCATTTTACCTACTGTTCGTCAGTTATATATGTATCGCAAGCAAACTATTACAGGGTACAGATTCTACAAAATAAGGCAATGCGTATTATTATCTTAGGTGTAAATCAATGTACACATATTAACACAATGTTGGAAACATTAGATTGGCTCGATATAAAAAAGAATATGTATATTCAAACAATGTTATTTATTTAAAAAATATTAAATAAGATGGTACCAGATTATTTATCCTCGAGGTTAGTGATTGTAAATGAAGTCCATTCCTATAACACTAGGAATAAAAACAACTGTTATGTAAATAGCACAACCGACACTCTCACATATAATAGCTTCTTTCATAAAAGTGTTATTGAATATATCTCTTTGCCCAATTACCTGAAAACTGTTAATAACATTAGCTTATTCAAATCAAAGGTTATTAGTATGTAAAAGAAAATAAGTAAGTTAATATAAATATAGAGATATCAATATAAAATACATGTATGTTATTCGTATGCTATTATTTCTTATCATTATGTTATTTATGTTATTAGTATGTTATTGATATATTGTTATTATTTGAGCATTATTGGGAAACATGCACTAAGCTGGTGTATCTACTACTGTATTTACTCTATTACTTTATTATTGCCATCTTTTAGATAAATAAATGCTATTCATGATGTGATATGAATAAAATAGTATACAAACCTTGGTCAAAAGTATCATTATTGTCTCGAGAATTAGATTACTTCGACACTTCGCACCCCATCAACTATCTTATCTCTCGACAACAATGAAACTCTTTCCACTTCGGTATGTAATATACTACTATTCCCAAAATTGTGATGGGAATATTTGTAATTGCATTCAGGCCGTACTGTATTAAATTTCGCTAATGTCACGGCAAACTCGGAGGGATCATTCCACAAAGAAAGCAAAAAGCAAGAATATTGGAGAAAATTTTAGTTAAAGATGGTGCATCCACAGAGAACAAAACTCCACAGTTGCAAGTGACTTTTTTTATTTATGTAAGATTCTGTCACCCCAGCCCGTCTTAACTCCTACGCCACTGGTCAGGTCTTGAAAGTTTTCATATACATACGTTCCATAGTGTTTATTTTTCAGGGAACCAACCATGAAAACACTTTCTCCTGGCAAGTTCGAAGTTGGTACTTTTAATCACCACTGAGTAATTTCTTAAAAATCCATTTATTTTCAGAATAACTTTGAAACTATCGTAGAGCGCTTATGAAACATTCTAGGGGAAAATGTTATTCTTGTTTTTTTTTTTTTTTCAGCTATAGTATATTTGTACTGTCGCCAAAACAATAACAAGAATAACATTCAGTGATTTCATTACATTAAAAATTAAAACTCATTGAAAAAATCAATATGCCATAGATAGTGATAAAATTAGTAGACATAGAACGACTTCTATATTCCAAAATGCAAACATATACATTGTGCTTTAATATAAAATCAACAGTTTGGGAACTTCCAAGGAAATTGGAAGTTGTAGAAACTCGACAAATAAAGAAATGTCATTCTGGTGACATATGACACACGAAGTTTCATCTCGATCAGCTAAAGAATAGAGAAATGGCGACCGGAAAGTGATCCCATTGACACCCGGTATGTATCTTATATTGTCTTCAATATTTGATATTATTTTATATCCTTGTTATTGCGGTTAGTAAAGTGCTCTATTAAGTATCGAAAAAAATGTACGTGTAGTGTAATAGAAAAAAAATGTGTTTTTAAATTAGACAAATGGCGTTATATATTCAATTCTAAATGGCATTGCAATATGTAATGGACGTGCCTGTGGCAAATTTATTTAAAAATATGCAAATTTTAAGTTGGCTATTAAAATGGAATATGTGTAAAGTTGAAACCGGTAACATATTTCAGCACTGAAGCTTCGAATATAGTGCAGTATAAAAGTTCTAAAACGTAGTGGCAGGTCCGGTATTAAAATAAATTATTATAGCATTATGGTCGTTCTCAGTTATTCTTGTTAAGAGAAACATTTTAGAATGATCAGTGCATATTGTACATTCCTATTTATTGTTGTTTTAAACTTCGTTTTGAAATTATTATCATATGTGATTTAACTGTTTAGAGAATTTGCAAAAACGGGGGTAGCACATGCATATTTTGATATAAGCTTTACGTTATAAAAATGAAACTCGATATTCATGTGTTATACATTTGTACGACATATATTTATTCAGGTAGCCCTTAACCGTACTTGAGAAAAATATTCTTCCTCCCAATTGTTCTGGTTCCAATTATTTTAAAATTCAGATTGAAATTCATCATTACATGAAATTTTCGTCAATTTACAATGCTACACTGAACTGAACTTGTGGTGGGTACCTTGTGAAACATCTTGAAAATAATTGTTAATTATGAATTAAACACTGCTTTTAGATGAATCAATCAATATATTATAAATACTCTACATATGTTTCGGCTTATTAGGCCTTTATCAAGAGTAGTATATAGTGAATACTAAAGTTTTCGACGCGCGATGTGCTTATTTTAATTTACTTATACCTAAAAGTATTTATGTCTCAATCTATTTATGACCTAATCTATTTAAGACTTAATTTAACATCCTTAATTATTTGAATGTTTGGAGTGGACCTAAACTGATTATATAAATCAATGGATTAACAATTTGTTTATTACCCCTATAATAAACAAATTCAAGAAATTTTGTTGGTCATTTGTGGTATAACGGTTGTACTTGAAAGATTTTTTGATTTCTAGTTGTTCTAGCAGATCTAAACGTTTACCTTTTCTTTCCGAATGAAGAAGATTTATGTCATCAGTATGAGACGATTGTTTTCAATACAGTGTGTTGACATTCCTGTATTTTTATTGTTATTTAATATTGATTTTTTGTATGCTTTTACCCTGTTCACAACGCTTCTACCACTCTGACCGATATAGACAGCATTGCAATATATACAATTAATTTTATGTACACTGGATTTATCAATTTTATTTAGTTTTTCTTCGCACGTCGGAAACTTTAGTATTCACTATGTAATACTCTTAATAAAGGCCTAATAAGCCGAAACATATGTAGAGTATTTATAATATATTGATTGATTCATCTAAAAGCAGTGTTTAATTTATAATTAACAATTTACAATAGTATTCATGCATGATTGGTCATATCGAAATTTGGTACATACAGAATTTGAGTGGTGAGCTTTGGAGTAACTCCCCAAAGACTTTAAGAGAAATGAGGCGATAAAAGAAACTAATGGGAAAGAGATTTGATGAGATGTGGGCCTAGCAGATAATTGCGACAGATAGTGTGATGCTATCAGACATTCCAGGTAATAAATAGGTTATTTTAATATTCCAGGGGACAAAATGCGTGTATGAACGAAAACATTATCATTCTAGTATCTGTTTGTATCTGCCAAAAAGTTCATTATACAAGAAAAATGCAAAATAGTAAATGTTTAAAAAATTCAATTTTCTTTCGGCTCTGTTATAACGTCCACCTGTATGTGTGTTAGTTTACAGGTGTTAACGGTAAAGTATTTTTTAAGGTTTAGGTTCGGCAAGTAATGTTCTTGCTTGTGATGAGGGTCGTGGATCGAAGATCTTAATGAACCAATCAAAATACTGAATACTAATGGGCGCCAAGTGATTTACATATTAACATTACCCTAACTAAAATTTATGATAGCTCAGCCAAAAATCACTAAATATAAACCTGAGTTGCAAATTTATAATGATGACTCGGACACGGACCTTACTTGTATATAAATAAATATATTAAAAACAAATACCTTAATTACAAAAACATTGGTGTACAAATCTTTTCCGTAACATGCACAGTACCCTTGCAAGAGTCGGAGTTTCCGCTAAAACAAAACAACTAAGTTGTCCAAACACCCTTACTATATACTTAAAAATGTAAGACTCCGATGTAGTACCAATATCAATAATAATAAGTAATTGGATCTTTACATTACCTTATATAATCCATAAACTATAACTATACTTAAAGGTTTCAGGCTTCTCTCGAACAATTCTGTACCAAAGATTATCTGATTTTCCTAGGATTCGCGACTACTTATTCCAAAAATTATTCTTATTAATACTTAATTCCCAAGATATTATTACTATTACAGCTCAAACGTAAGTGGTGCCAAACAAAAACGTCTAAAAAGAGAATAATGACCAGGCCTAATATCTTATCAACCATAATTAACAGTATACATATTGTTAATACTTTTTATGATTAAATAATCCAAAATGCTTACCTCCTTGTGCCGATTTTCCCTAACAACCAATCTTTAATAAGACTCCCTCTTAGTGGCACTATGGGTATATTTTATCCACAAATTACGAAATATTTAATTCAAAACTACCACACGGCCGTTACTGTGACGTTTTATTCTTGCGTCACACCTTGACACTCGAGCTTTCGGCACGGTACAGTAGCTCGGGCGCCACCTTTACAATTATTTCAAGTGGGGTAAAGGACCCACAATAGCCTCTTGACACAGCCTGTTTCAGTAGGGCTGGGATAGCCTCAGAGGAGACACGGTATATCCAGGGGTCTATAGGGATAGTGGACTTCACACACAACCAAAGCAAAAGGCAAAGTTCAAATTAGCTATATACAAATATTTATTATGCCTATTTTGTACAATGCTAACTACCTAATATTAATTACAGAAACAAACAAAAGCGGGGTGACGGTAGCTGTTAGTTAAGCGAAGCAAGAGGGCGGTTATTAGCGGTTAAAAATAGTTAAAAGCACAAAACGGTGACGGCGGAGTAAAACAAACGGTACAGGGAGCACGGGCCACGACTACGGATAAACAGGCAGACAGGGCAGCGCAGATACCAAGCGGGAGGAAGCAACTAATGAAAAATCACATGCAATACGGTTTATGCAATACGGCTTATGCAACCTGGCTAGGGTTCGGTTAGCAAACACACGGACTCACTCCTGGTCACGGGCGTTATTTTCGGTAGACGGATGTCCACGTGGCTTTCTGGCTGGCTGGGGACTAGGCCAGAAAGCATTCACGGGACTTCCCAGGTACTCGCTGTCCTCTGGCTGTCTGGGGGCTAGGCCAGAGGGCAAACACGGTACCTGTTGTCCGCTGAGAATTTCCCAGTTGTTGACCAACCCACTCCTGCTCGTGTTTCCTTAACGGTTTAGCCCATTCAGAGAATGCACTAAACCGACAAGGTCCGCGTATTACTTTGCTTAGCAGAAGTCTTCGTGGCTTCCCGGCTGGCTGGGGACTAGGCCAGGAAGCATGCACGTGACCGTTCAGATTCTCGCTGTCCTCTGGCTGTCTGGGGGCTAGGCCAGAGGGCAAACACGAGAACCTGTTGCCAAACAAAGTATCCTTGCGGACACCGGGCGGAGCAGGTTACGGTTAGTCGGCGGATCCTTCGGGGTCAACGGTTTCGGCCAGGTTGCGTACCAAATAACTATTGGTTTACTTACTTCCTATTGACGGCGGCTTCGTGCGGACACTACACACTTCAAAACGGAAAGTAATTCAACTGAATGAATATGATTCAAATTAATGAATGCCCACACTGCTAGCTGGGCGAGGTGTTCGTCGACGACGAAACAACTCAAGTCGGCGGTGAGTCATTAGCACCATCTAGCGGATCCTATTGTTCTGCTTGTCTGGGTCGAACGACTGATCAACGGTGCTAATACGGGTCGGCGGTGGGGCCCTAACTCCACCTGGCGGATTTTATGTATATTTAATAATTAAATAACAACGCTTATTTATGTTTGTGCCTAGTATAAAATCTAAATGTAAAAATAAACGGAGGTTGGTGCTAAAATATTTCAGAATAAAGTTTGCTTCGTTACACCCCCCTCTTACTTCGTAAAAAAAAAATAAAAATGAAATGATTATTTTTTTTCCTTGTGTCTTCTTCCTAAAAAAGAAAAGAAACAACAAATTCCTGCAGCGGTCCCTATCTGATTAGAAGGCGCTTGCCCCACTGTGGTTACTTAAACTTTATTTAGGGGCAAGTACAACCTTTTACAATCTCGAAACTAAATAAAACGGTTTCTTAGTTACATATCTATAATTGCAAAACAAAGATAAAAAAAATAATAAATAAGTAAATGAACGGCTTCCTCGGCTTCTCTGGGTGATACTTCCATTCCCAGGTACTGAGGTTCTTTCCTAAAAAAAGAAATTAACGGTAAATCTGGTCGGTGGCGGCTAACGGATCTTCTACGGATGAGCAGATCTCCTGGAGGCTTTCTTCTGAGCATTCCTCCAGGTGGCAGTAGTGGACGGTTTATCGTTGGCAGATAAATACGGTTTCAGATCCTGGTTGTGGGCCCGAGTGATCTTCTTTCCGATATTAGGCTTGAGGTTGTAGATAACTGGTGAAATTCCATCGGTAACGGTATACGGTCTCGAATATTTCGGTTCAGGTTTCGATGTAAAACTCTTGCGGGTGATACGGACTGTTTCCCATGGCTGATTGCTGACGGACGGTTGCATGGTTCCTGTTGTCTGCCGCTGCGAGTTGTTGCATTGCTGACATTGCATGCAACTGCGTACATATCTGGCGATGTCACGGAACATTCCTGGCCAATAGTACTTCTGTGAGATGCGTGCAATAGTTTTGGCGATCCCCATGTGTCCAGCGGACGGAGCGTCATGGTTCTCTTGCAGGACGGTGCGGCGGAGCGCTGTGGGAACACGTATTTTCCATGGGTATGACAGATCTGTTTTGCTGGAATCCCCAAAGTGGCGGAACTGCCGATTATTACGTCCATTATTCGGAAATACTTTTGGGTTTCGGTCAACTTCTGTCTTCTTCGGTTGGTACAACGAAAGGCTCGGCGGTTTTATTATCTTATTGGATAACATTTCATGAATCTTCTTGTTGATTACCTCCTGCCTCTTTGAGTTCTGCGGACGGTACCTTCGCTTGGGAGGTTCAGACGGTGAGAGGCGGGTATGAGGTAGAGCCAGCTTCATGGTTTCAGACGTGTTCTGAAAGCTTGGCAATTCTGTATGCTGGTGTTGAAATTTTGCTTTGCTCAGGGATAGAGCGCAAGCTGTTCCTCCCAACGGACTGTTGCAGAGCGGTGATGAGACGGGACGGCGGTTCAGGAAAACGGTTGTTGTAGCCAGATCCATCGTAAATTCTTTTGTACTCAGGATATCCATCCCTAGCACAATGTCGGACGATAGGTTGGCCAGATAGAATAATCGTTCGGAGAAAGAAGTTTTATCTATCTTGAACTTCAAATCATAGGCCTTGGTGACGGTTACAAGTTTCCCATTGGATAACTGGACAGACGAGGCCGATATATTGACTGATGGCAACCCTAGTTGTTGACAGAAATCTTGCACACGGTTTCCCACGTAGGATTTGGTAGATCCGGTGTCGATTAAGGCGGAAAAAGTGCTGCCATACATGGTTACATGTATGTGCGGCCGGTTGTCTCGGTGGACGGTATTTTCATGGTCGGTAGTAGGGTGTAACTGTGCTGACCTCATGGCGGGGCAGCTCCGGTCCAGTTTTCTCGCCTTGCGGCACGGACAGTCTCGTGACATTGTACCTTGTTGACCACAATGCGAACAAAACAGTTTCGGCGGAAAATGGCATTGGTTACGGAAATGTCCGGTTCTCCCACATCTCCAGCAGATGTTTCCTCGGTTTATGGGAGTTGCGGTGACGGAAGTCGATGGCCTACTCGCGTTGTTAGCTTCTTGACTAACAGGTGGAGTTTGGTCCATCGGTCTTTGAGTGTCCTGTGTCGTTTGTGTAGCCAAGACCGCAATTCGATCCGTTCGAGACGGTGGTGGCGGTTGGTTACTACTTGCAGGTGGTGACGGCGGTCGGTAATTACTTACAGGTGGTGATGACGGTCGGTTATCACCCGTAAGTGGTGGCAGCCGACTAATAAATGTAGGCGGAGGCGACGGTCGGTAATGGCTCGCAGTGGGCGGTGATCTTCGACTGTCACCAGTGGGTGGTGGTAGTCGATTAGTGGTGTTTGCAGAGTGTAAATTTGCGGACAAGTACGGCGCAGCGGTGCCTGTTCGATACACCTGCTGCATTTCCTGACGTAGCGCTTCAAATTCCTTGACCCTGGCGGTCAAAGTGGCTACATTTGTCAACTCGTGTCTCGGAATGTACTGCCTATAATCTGGAAGCAGGTTTCGGTAAAGCCACCGGAGTTCCTGCTGTGGAGTGAGATCTCCATGTCGGCGGATGAGTGTTTGTATGTCGGTCAGGTAAGTATTTGCAGGTTCATCCGGTTTCTGGAGGCGGCGGCTGATTTGAGCCTCTATCTCCTCTTGGTAGTTAACCGGGAAGTAGAATATACGGAATTCGGCGGTAAAGTCTTCCCAAGTCCTCCAGTGGGTACGGTTATTCCTGCACCATAATAATGCCGATCCTTGAAGTAATTCTGGTAGCACAGGCAGCAGCTGTGCCGTATGTATTCCGGTGTATGAACAGACATCCTCTATGCGTTCTAAGAAGGCGGCGGGATCTCCCTTCCCGTTGAACTGGATGCCCCATTTACGGACTTTAAATGGATCTAAAGTCATGTCAGCGGTCTGCGCGGACGAAGACGGTAGAGTAGACGGTACTGGTAGAGGCGGAACCGTTAGTGGTGGTGGTGCCGGGAGGACAGGTCTGGTATCGTTTGACATCCTGTATACTCCTTTCGTATCACTTCTACCTCACGGTTGTAGCAAACGGTTACAGTCGATGACAAGTAGCGGAAAAACGCGACGGTGGCGGCTAGTGACAGACGGTGGTGAACGATGCAAAGCGGTATCTCAGAGAGACGGTGACTCACAACGGTGATTCACGGCGAAGTATCGATGAACGGTAACAGCAGATAATAGACAACAATGAACAGTCTGAGCGGTCTCTCAGAGTGGTCTATTCACTACGGTGTCTCAAGACGAAGTGTTGATGAACGGTAACAGCAGATGCCAGATGACAGTGAACAGTTTGAGCGGTATCCCAGAGTGGTCTGTTCACTACGGTATCTCAGGACGGTGTGGCTGAACGGTCTGAGCGGTTTCTCAGAGCAGTCCGTTCTCTGCGATCTCCCAAGACGAAGTGTCTATAAACGGTAACAGCAGGTGACAATGAACAGTCTGAGCGGTATCCCAGAATAGTCTGTTCACTACGGTGTCTCAGGACGGTGTGGCTGAACGGTGAGCGGTTTCTCAGACTGGTCCGTTCTCTGTAGTCTCCCAAGACGAAGTGCCTCCTGCTAACTCCTAAACGGCTTTATATATCGGGTGGCGAGCTCCGTTGGCTTCTGCGTACTCGATTTACTATGTCGGGAGGGGTCACAAGCTATATCTCCCCTGTTACCGAAGTTTCTAAGACTCCGGGCAAAATCCGGTGAGTGTCGATTTAGACGGTGTCTGGTGGTGTGGGCAACGGATTCCTATCGGTTTTAATAGGTTTCAGCTTTCCCCTTCCCCAGGGTACACTTTTTTTCGGAACGGACGGTCGGATCGTGATGAAACCAGCGGAAATCGATTCAGCGTCCTTGAGTTACTATTTAACGAGGGGTCACTTGCCTAGTAACTCCAGACCCCGGAGTCGGTAAGTATTCCGGGCACAATCCGGGTGGTCGGTAAAAGTCGGTGCAGATGGTGTGTCTGGGTGCTGTTTATCACCTAGTATGGGCCCTACTCAATTCAGACCCATAACTTGGCTGTAGCACACTTTTTCCCGGAACGGACGGTCGGATCCGGTTGCAAACGTCACCAATCGATTCCTTGGGTCTGATTACCCTGAAAACGACACCCCACACGATATTTTGTGTGTTCGGGTACCTTCGGCGGACTTCGGAAGTGTTCGGTCGGAGTTCGGGTTTTTGCTAAAAGTGCAGCCTCCCCGTGTGTCAACTCCACAGAAACTGCCTCTGGTTCGGAAAAATTCCCAACGGGGTTATTATATGGTGAATAACGCCTTCGGGTGAAGTCGGAGCGGTTCGGCAGTAGTCGGAATCGGTTCCTCGTGCTTGGTTTAGTTGAAAATGATACCTCACACGCCTATAAGTACCTGTTCGGAGAATTCGGTTGCTTTCGGTGACTGCCGAATGTGAAGTGTAAGCTACTTTCCCTATTTACGGTCCCTGCTCGGGCGCCAAAGTATGTGACGTTTTATTCTTGCGTCACACCTTGACACTCGAGCTTTCGGCACGGTACAGTAGCTCGGGCGCCACCTTTACAATTATTTCAAGTGGGGTAAAGGACCCACAATAGCCTCTTGACACAGCCTGTTTCAGTAGGGCTGGGATAGCCTCAGAGGAGACACGGTATATCCAGGGGTCTATAGGGATAGTGGACTTCACACACAACCAAAGCAAAAGGCAAAGTTCAAATTAGCTATATACAAATATTTATTATGCCTATTTTGTACAATGCTAACTACCTAATATTAATTACAGAAACAAACAAAAGCGGGGTGACGGTAGCTGTTAGTTAAGCGAAGCAAGAGGGCGGTTATTAGCGGTTAAAAATAGTTAAAAGCACAAAACGGTGACGGCGGAGTAAAACAAACGGTACAGGGAGCACGGGCCACGACTACGGATAAACAGGCAGACAGGGCAGCGCAGATACCAAGCGGGGGGAAGCAACTAATGAAAAATCACATGCAATACGGTTTATGCAATACGGCTTATGCAACCTGGCTAGGGTTCGGTTAGCAAACACACGGACTCACTCCTGGTCACGGGCATTATTTTCGGTAGACGGATGTCCACGTGGCTTTCTGGCTGGCTGGGGACTAGGCCAGAAAGCATTCACGGGACTTCCCAGGTACTCGCTGTCCTCTGGCTGTCTGGGGGCTAGGCCAGAGGGCAAACACGGTACCTGTTGTCCGCTGAGAATTTCCCAGTTGTTGACCAACCCACTCCTGCTCGTGTTTCCTTAACGGTTTAGCCCATTCAGAGAATGCACTAAACCGACAAGGTCCGCGTATTACTTTGCTTAGCAGAAGTCTTCGTGGCTTCCCGGCTGGCTGGGGACTAGGCCAGGAAGCATGCACGTGACCGTTCAGATTCTCGCTGTCCTCTGGCTGTCTGGGGGCTAGGCCAGAGGGCAAACACGAGAACCTGTTGCCAAACAAAGTATCCTTGCGGACACCGGGCGGAGCAGGTTACGGTTAGTCGGCGGATCCTTCGGGGTCAACGGTTTCGGCCAGGTTGCGTACCAAATAACTATTGGTTTACTTACTTCCTATTGACGGCGGCTTCGTGCGGACACTACACACTTCAAAACGGAAAGTAATTCAACTGAATGAATATGATTCAAATTAATGAATGCCCACACTGCTAGCTGGGCGAGGTGTTCGTCGACGACGAAACAACTCAAGTCGGCGGTGAGTCATTAGCACCATCTAGCGGATCCTATTGTTCTGCTTGTCTGGGTCGAACGACTGATCAACGGTGCTAATACGGGTCGGCGGTGGGGCCCTAACTCCACCTGGCGGATTTTATGTATATTTAATAATTAAATAACAACGCTTATTTATGTTTGTGCCTAGTATAAAATCTAAATATAAAAATAAACGGAGGTTGGTGCTAAAATATTTCAGAATAAAGTTTGCTTCGTTACATTACCTTACCTTTCTTGCCTCTGTCTTTCGCCCGTTCTTTTAAAACTTGACCTTTTTTTACTCATTTTCTTATCGCCCCTAAAAAGTTTGAATTGAAACAAAACATAAAGCTGTGGCACGCTCGCTAATAGATGTCTCCTAGAGTATCAAAAGGTAATAAATATAACTGTTCCTAGTCCAGGAATTCTCGTTATTTTACGATCGCTTAAAATATCGTAATACTGTATGTGCAAAATTTTGGTATGACCAACCGTTCATGAAATACTACTGAAGATAGTTTAAAATTGAGATGATGTGAATTTGAATCGCTTTGGGGCACGGATTAACATACTCCGATCGAATTGAAATAAAATTTCGTTACATCCTATTTTTTTTAATGAATTGGAACCACTATAGAGCATAAGGCCGAAATCTTTGCATTCTTTCGATAACCTGAATTCTGGTTATGCTAGCAAATTAAAATCCTAAAATAAATTTGTCTAATTTCTTATTTGACAATTCTCGTTCTAACACTAGCATCCACATAGTCCCCTACGGCCATGCCGATTAAACTAGTATCTACATAAGCCCCTACGAACATTTTAACGGAAACTTCATGATCGTAGGGGGTTATGTAGATACTAGTTTAATCTGCATGGCCGTAGAGGACTGTGTGGATTCTAGTGTTAGAATGAGAATTGTCAAATAAGAAATTAGACAAATTTATTTTAGGATTTTAATTTGCTAGCATAACCAGAATTCAGGTTATCGAAAGAATGCAAAGATTTCATTAATATTTTTACACAAAGTTTTTCTTTTAGTTATAGATAGTTATTTTTTCTGTTGTTTGCAAAATCCTATAAAGAATATGTTTCAATACGAGTTGATATGGAGAGATCGTAGAAATATGGAAATAAATAGAATGAAGAAGATTCGGCCTAAACCAGAAGCGCTAAAATATAATGAATTAACTTAAATATAGTTTTACCTCGTGGTGTAATTTTAATTACACCCCTCTGCTAGTTTATAGGTTCATAGATTCAGAAAATATAAAATTAGGTTCTGGTTACTTATTTAAAAATTGGATTTGCCATTAATATTTTTTCTTTTTTGTTCTTTATTTATTTATCCAAATCACATTAATTCACCAAATGGTTTAAATTCGTCAATAAAAACAGTAGTGCACATATAGTATAACAGGTTAAAGCTATTAAAATTAACTGTTAGTTGAGAACAATATCGTAAATAAACAACAGTTTAAAATTCATATACAAGAACAGATCTAAAATTAATCAACATTAAAATAATTATCACAATTAAAAGCTTCATTCACCGAATAAAATGCTCCTTCAGTAAGATAACTTGGTGGTAGGTTTTTAATATGATATGGAATTTTGTTGAATAATTTAGGCCCTTGTTTCAAACTCTATTGCAATCAGTTAATTATTTCTCGTGTCATGTTGATGTATCTCATTATAACGTGAAAATAGATTGACATTGTCTCTTAACCAGGTAAATATTTTAGGTTATACCTAGATAGAAGTGATGATTTTTCAATCAATGAATTTTTTGTCATATATCATGACACCCTGATCCAGTTATAGCTCTAACTTCACGTCATTGTAATTTACTTATTTGCTCTGCATGTGATGAATGCCCCTAATCTAATAATGTGTAGTAAGACATATTAAATTGTGGTAAGCTATAGTATAACTGAACTGTTTACAACAGGATATAAGTTTCCCAGATCATGCATATTTGTAGAGAATTCTTTTGATAGTTGCTCTATGTGTTTCCCAAGAGAGCATGGAGTGCAAGTGTATGTCAAGATTTTGTCTAAGTGTTTGCACTAGATCTACAATGCCACAAAAACAAACAAAATTCGAATTGAAAACTAGACTATGACTTAAGATTGAATATTGCTCAGCTGTACGTTTGCCCGTCTATCTCCCTCTGCATATGTTCATTCGTTCGTCTGTTTTGTTGTCACGTTTCTTGAAAGCTGATAGAGGAACGGAAAGTTCAGTCGTAGTGAAATTTTGAAGAATAGTGAGCTGAGCTAGTAAATATAAAAGTTATTAAACATGTTAATCAAAAAACTGTACCAGAAGAAAGTTGCGGCCTTAATATTGTTACACAAAAACAAAGGTACTGATGATATACTTTTGCCAAACAAGCTGGCATCGAGGAGAAACTCAAATTACAAATATAGCAATTAAACCTTTTTTTTTTTTTGGGGGGGGAGGGGAAATCCTCATGGACACCCGGCGCAGGGGTCTAGCGCACCGGGTAGTGCCGGACTTCTACCGGCTAAAACCCCTCCAGTTTCTGTGTTTCCTCGTGGCCTGGAACTGCTTTCGCTTCCCATCAGGCCACAGGGGGCAATCTCTCTGGTGTGTACTTCCGTTTACGGATTCGGGTAGAGTTCCCTCTCTTCCTCCTCCTTTACTCTCATTATCCTCCCTATCTCCGCTGCCACTTCTGTCCAATTCTGCTCAGACTCCAGCATATGTCCGATTATATTGTCTGCCGTCAACAGCCCTAAGCTAACTCTTTCGTCCGCCCATCGCCTACAGAAGAACAGTGTGTGCTCTGCGTCGTCATTCTCTCCGCAGTATACACACTCACGGGTTTCGGTCTTCCCTATGTCATATAAATATTCTCCAAAGGCGCCATGCCCCGTCAGGGCCTGTGTGAGGTGGAAACCCATCTCCCCGTGCCTCCTCCCTACCCATGTTCTTACGTTTGGGATCAAACGCCTCGTCCACCTTCCTTTTGCAGAGCCATCCCACCTTTCCTGCCATCTTTCGAACAGCATTTCTCTGGCTTCCCTTCTCTCCGTACCATCATAAATCTCCTTCCTTTCCTTCGCCAGCAGATCGATCGGCGGTATTCCCGCCACTACTAGGGCTGCTTCATACGACGTCGTCCTATATGCACTGCATACCCTTAGCGCAGCACAGCGCTGTACTCTTTCAAGATACCTCCTTGTTCTCTGCACCTCCATGGTTTTCTCCCACACCGGTGCTGCGTAGAGCATGATGGAGTTTACTACGCTGCATAACATCCTTCTTTTGCTAGATCTCGGTCCTCGCACATTGTTCATCAATCTCCCTAATGCCGAGACAGCTTTCCCAGCTTTTTCGGCCGTCTTCTGGGCGTGTAACCTGTAGGTCAGTCGGGGATCCAGCCAGACTCCCAGGTATTTTAACCCCGTACTGGGTTGTACTACTAATTGCCCTACTCTCACCGTTACCGGTTCCACCTTCCTCTTCCTGGTGATGATCAAGCATTCGGTCTTCTCCGGGGCTAGTTCTAGATGCATGCCTCCTAACCAGCGTTCCATTTTTCTAATGGTCTGGTTCACCGCGTCCTCTACCCGGGCCACCGATCGACCCGTGACCGTTATTGCCAGATCGTCAGCATACCCTGTGACTGCCACGCCATTCGCAATTGGTAATTGCAGGATGTCGTTAAACATAATGTTCCACAGGGTGGGTCCCAATACCGATCCCTGTGGAACTCCGCATGTCACCTTCCTCCAGTGCTCGGTGCCTTCCCCTTCCCAGCCAATCCACCTGTTTTCCAGGTAGCTGCTAACTATTCTTAGGAGGTATGGTGCTACTCCCAAATTCCTCATCTTGCTGATGATCTTTCTCCACCCTGCCGAGTTAAAAGCATTCTTTATGTCAAGGGTTACCAGTACGCATATTCTTTTGCTATCCATGGCCACCCTGGCTGTCTCGGTGATCCTTTTCAAGGCTCCCACCGTTGACTTGCCTTTCCTAAAGCCAAATTGCGTCTCCGCCACTCCATCCTTTTGTACTATTTCGGCTTCCAGTCTTCCAAGTATCAGGTACTCCAAGACCTTCCCCATCGCGTCTAGTAGGCACACCGGCCTATGCGAGGAAGGTTCCTCCATGGGTTTGTTTCCTTTGGCTATAAGTACCAGCCTTCTTCCATTTATCAGGGAAATCAGCAATTAAACCTAAAATTTACTCATTTTCAAAAACTATGAAAATTATTTTATAAAATGCTCGACGATTATAAAAAGTCTTCGATAAACAGTGTTTACGTTTACATTTAGACTCTTGCATCAAATTGACTAAAGGTAAAAATAAAATATATAAGTGAATTTTATCTAAAGGACGTTTTTGTTATTATCTCTTATTTCCTTCTTTCTATATACAGAAAACTGCTCAGCGAAACTTATTTATTTAAGGAATTCGATAGTAGCTTCGGGGCTTAGCAGACGACTTAATTATTTTGTAAATAATATTGCGAGGGTAATATTTCACTTGTAATTAATACAAGTAAGAAATAAATCAAGGAGAATTTAAATAATCTTCTTACTTAAGGGATAAATGTACTCTATAGGCAGGACGAATTATGCGAATTATAATAAATGAGTAATGTTTTCATACAAAAACTTTGACATTTTAGCTTCATTCAAAATATTTTATGCACGTAAGAATTTTAATCTCAGTTCAACAAAACTAAAAAACTATACCCTAAAAAGATTATTTCCATCACTATATAATAATAATGAATGTCTTTATTAATTTAGATATATAACAATATATAAATATATTTTAAAATAGCCTTGAAAACAAATTAAACAAACATGTTGTATAATAAATTAAAAGGCGCAAGATTCAGGCTAGAAATATCTGTTATTCTTCTTGAACCTTGGGGATAATTGCATTCTTACTATTAAATAACCAGATAATTTTTGTGACATATAATCTAAGATAAACCAGCCACTTCCCAGCGCTCACTACCAACAAGAACACATTCTAATAGCTAGAACATGCAATGCAAGATGTTCTGTTATGTAACTATGATTGACAATACTAACGTGCACTTATCCATAGAGAGCGCTAAGCGGGATCTAACACTTTGTTTTCAAATATAATTGTGATTGAAAGAAATTAATACATCTTGTATATTTGATACACCTGTATACAAGACAACATAACCGTACGTTATTGCCTCCTATCTTGTTCTAATAATAATAAATCGTGCACATATTTGTAAAATTTTCGTTATGTTATTGACCAAGACTGAGAATTTGCAGTATTTGCAATATTAAATTAAAACGATTGCTGGAACATGGCCATTTTCTGTTGTGGAATTGTGAGCTCTTCTTTCCTTCTTATGTTCACATTGTAGATGTCAGTTCTGTACTTAATTTTGTTATTTAAATAAGGAGGAGTTTTTTAAATTAATATTTTGTACTACAGAACGTTAGCGTGTAGTTTTCTTCGATTTTCCATATTTAACCATTTCGTTGTTGTTAATGTGTGGGATATTCTGTCATATTTACGAATACCATATATAAGACGCAAACATGAGTTTTGTACTTTCTGTATTCGGTTTCTCTCTAATAGTGAGCCCGGATCCGTAAACAAAATCACAATAATTAAAATGAGAGAGGGCTAGACTGTTACATAATGTTTTTAATTTCGCGCTGAAGATATGTCTGTGGGAATGGAACATTTTTAGATTACCATATGCCTTTCTCAGCATATGTGACACGTTGTCAGAGAATCTTAGATCTCTAACAATAATTACCCCCAAATTTTTCACTTTGGTAACAATTTTGAGCCTGTTCCCTCCCAATTTAATCACAACTGTATTTGGTTGGATGTTCCCAAATAGCAAAACTGATGATTTTGACGCATTAATCAATAAATTATGTTTCTTTGATAGATTAACCAGTTCGTGGATGTCACTCTTTATATTAGCAAGTGCTGCTCTACAATTAGCTTTCTCAAAAAAGTAATATACTTGGGTGTCATCAGCGTACATGTGAACTTTACACGTATTCAGTATGGAGGGAAAGTTTAGTGTATAAATGAGTATTCCTAAAATTGACCCTTGTGGAATATCTCGTGAAATCCTATAGCTATTTGACTTTGCTCCCTTTGCTCTTTGAGAATGATCTGCTAAATAATTCTTAAATAATGCAAATGCTGGATGATTTAGCCCAATGTAATGCAGGATTGAGAGAAGGATTTCGTGACCAATCATATCAAAAGCTTTACTATAATCAAGTAGAATTAAAACTCCACAATGCTTATTATCAATTTATGTCATTACGTCATCGGTTCTGGCTGTGCCACAACTGTACCCAGATCTGAAGCCAGACTTGGTAAAATACCATTAACTATCAAGTGGTTACGTAATTGATTTTCCAGGATCCTTTCTAAAATTTTTGAAAATGCTGGAAGTATAGTAATAGGGCGTAAATCCTTAAGCACTCGAGGAGAGTCTATTTTAGCATCAGGAACCACACGACCTTCTTTCCAATCTTTGGGAATAACTGAGTTTTTTTATACAGAAATTTATTATGTTATGAAGGGTACCAGAAAAGGGCATGATAGTTGAATTAATGTTATACTAATGCCATCCAGTCCGCATGCTTTCGATTTAATATTCATGATTATCTTAGGAGACATCATGTTCCGTTACACAATTGAACTTTAAATTTACCTTCTTAGAGAAACACATTCAACTTTCATCCTTTGTGCGTTGTTGTTAAATAAAAACTGAATTTTATACATATGCAGGGATCCCTGTTGTCACAAAATCATAAAAAATAATAAAATTAGGAAATCTATCATAAAATGTTATAAATTATTTGTTTTGTCATAAAAAATAAAAAAATAGACAGAGTACAAGTTCTTCATACTTACAGTTAATTAGATTTTTTAAAGTCAGTTTTTAATCAAAGTCCTTGCTTAAAATTGAATTGGTGCTTCTCATTTTTATTCTATTACGCTGCTGGCGTCACAACCTAACCTACAATACGCACGATATTTTGGCGCGTTTCAATGCTACAAATCAGAGTAGGAACGGGAACTTAAAAAAAGCAGGATAATTTGAAAAGGAAGCAAACCGAAGAACTGGATGAAATTTGATATGTTAAGCGAAAAGGGAATCTGAATAGAAGGTGGCTAATACTCTGATATCAGAAGTAAACCTCAAGTTAGAAAGTGTTAAAGAAGAGCACATTTTAGAAGGCAGGATATACTGGAGGCACAAACAATGATAAGCATTAAGCATGGCTTTGATAAGGTGAATATACTTAAGACTGAAATTACGGAAGTCACAATGAAATAGAAAAATTAGCCGAAAAGCTTATTGTCAAAAAGTCTAAGAAATAGGATTTATTTGTTTTATTACGTTTGTATTTATTACCATTTTCTTGTAGTGTTTATTTAATTATTTATGTTTCAGTTTCATAAAATGCATTTTTTGTTATAATACATTTCAAAAATTATTTATATATTAATGTGCCAGTAAATGCTGTACTCTTTTCTTTGTATGTAATTAAATATTATTAAAAATAATGTTCTATGAAGTTAATGTTATTAAACAATAAACAACAATAAATGAGTGTCATAAAATTTTCATAAAAGTGTCATAAAATCATTATAAAAAAAACAAGAAATCGATGTTAAATAAGTGATAAAAAAACATATGATGTATACAGGGTGACCCAAAGTTAAACCTCTAACCGTTCGATTTTTCGGGTCAAAAATAAGACTTTTCATCCATAAAGTTTATTCCAAAAATGCACCGAGCTAGAGCAAAAAGGACAAAGAAAGAAATGCGTCTAGTTTCATTTTACGTAGAGCACTGTGAACAGGACTTTAAAAACAGACGATCGTCATCCATATCGTCTGCATAAAGTTCACGATGAAGATAATTTTCCGGATAGTCCTTGCGGCAAACAACAAATGATACTTTTTCCTCTCGGAGGGTGACTTGAACTGACGAGACAACTTTCACCGGCGCGGCGCTGGTCTCCTTAATCAGCATAACGCCCACATTTGGGAGCACTGAAATCCTCATGCCGTACGAGATAGCCATTTTCAATATCAATTCTGATGCACCGATTGGATGGGATTGGGCAACAGCTCACACATCGCTCCAATTTTTCTGCTTCCACGCCTAACCGGCTTTTATTCATTTGTTGGAAAATGATTTAGTGCCAATCTTAGACAACGCGCCTTTAACCTCTTGTGGCCTAATACAAAATAAGCTGGGGTACAAGTATAACCCTTATAACCCCGATTTCTTGTTCGTCGGCAGTTGGAATCAGTATTTATTGTGAGGCCTTTTCTAAAAGTCTTATAATTTTTTTTGGCATATAGGCCCAGAGCCTTACAGCCAGCTACAATTTAGCAAATAAAAATGAATGAAAAAAACTGCTAACCTAACCAATAAGGACCATGACGTGCATGTCAGCCACAAAACAAAGGATGTACACACGTCACAAATTTCTCGTCCAGGGGTCTATCAGAATATTTTTCTGACGCACAACACAAGACCATGGTTAGGAAGGAATGTATAACATGAGGAACCTACTGACCTATAACTTAACAGTATTACAAATATTAATGTTTTTTCAGTGGATATTTGTGTGATTTTTTTTACTTGTGGATGTCTAGTGATGCCTACATATGGAACACTGAGACATCATTCATCTACCAAATACTTACATGAAATAGAACAACAACAAACGACTCTCAACATTCTTGCAGATTGTGAAAACGGAAAAAGATGAAAATTTTTTTCCAGATAATTCACACATTTCGAGATTCATATGTTAATCACATTCATTATCTGTGATACTCTTCATTTTTGCTTACATGAGGTGGTTACACTGGATAGCCACTAGGACACAAAGGGCTAGATCAAAGAATAAACGTATGGTTCCAATTAGATGGATGTCCAGCACATTACACTCTACCAGTTCACCGATGGTTGCGCGACTATTTTCCGGGAAGAAGGATCGGCCAAGGTCGAGACTAACCCCCCCGCCTTTGGCCTGTGGCCTGTGCCCTCTCCGGACATGGCATTTTTGTATAAAGTACGATGAAGCTCAAGGTTTATGCGAATTCTGTTAACGACGAAGCTGCACTCCAGGAATGGATTGTTCAAGCAGCCCGGCAGATCACACCAGCAGTGTGTTTTGCAGCTACTCAGTCTATCGCCCGTAGGTGTAAGCTTTGTATTGAAAATGGCGGTAGCCATTTCGAGCAGTTTTTGTGAACTTTACTGTTTAGTAATAAATGCCAAAACGGAACGCATATTTCTATCTACTTTCCTTTTTGCTCTAGCTAGGCGGGAGTGCACTTCTAGAAGTGACTGTAGATGAAAAATGTCTTATTTTAACCTAATAAGTCGATCCTGAACGTATAGCAGTTTAACTCCAGACCACCCCACGTGTGTAAAGAACTATAGTTGCTGACCACAATAAAGGACATTTTCCGGACAATCTACATATAACTACATACAGGAAATGAACAATTTTACAATTTTTGCAAGAAAAATGTCACCATCTTTCAGTTCATTATTACCTAATGTCTATTTTGTCGGGTAGAAATTCGTGCGATTTTGTTGCTTACTCTTACACCGACATCAAAATAGTTGTTATTAGGGAACTAGGCTCAAATAGCTAACCGACGATCAGATCTTATTTCACGAGTGACCGTTTTCTTAAGGTCGATTCAATGTTTTTCACATAATTTTCTTATCCTTCATATTGGCCTAATTTTATGTAAATCTGCTAAAGTTATGCAATTATGGCAGCCCTATTGGACTTGCCATTTTGAATCTTTAACTTATGACATCAGATTCAGAGTCAGCTCTAAAATTACCTAATTACAAATTGTTAGACTTTTATCCCGGCGACTCCGCCAAATCCAAAACTTTGTTTTCCTCATTTTGCTCACCTTATCGATTTTGGTCAGAAAAAACAGCAAGTTTATTGACTATTCTTATAGAAAATATTGCGCAGAACACGATGATGACATTACAAAATTTATAAAACGCAGGCTTCATTGTTAAAAACAATGTTTTTTAGGGAGTGTTTAATCACCATTAAGCAAATTTTTAAATACCTTTTATTTTTTTGTACAAATTATTCGTTTCCTTTAATAAGATTAAAATTTCATTTCCTTACCTACATTTAAGTAGGTCTATTTAGATTAATTATTATAATAGTTATGCAGGTCAGGGTACAAGCAGCGTAGAAATAATGCTGGCTTGCATTTTGTTCAGTTCATTATTTTTATTTCCTATATGTAATGCTTAATTATTTCAGTTTATTATTAGGTACTTGTTATGTTTGTAAATTTGTGTATTTTAAATTTCTAAAATCAATTACAACTAATCGTTGTTGGACTCATTTAGTACCCGGTTCCAATAGGACGTGAGGCTGCGTCCACCGGGCACTAATCTCCAAATTGTCACCCAAATATTCTCTATTGGCCCAGTCCAGTAGAGATTCGTCTCAAGTATACGTTACGGCCAACCACTTAACTCGAGCCCTCGAATTTAACTGGTCCCAAACGTACATGGAGAATCCTCATTTTTTTGTGTTTCTTGACTTTTTAACAAAAACAGTTCAATTGTTATAAACAAATTAAGGGTTCTAAGGTCATGCGGTTACCTTATTATGGTTCAAATGTTGTATTTTGTTCTTAGAATTTACAGTTTTTTATTTGTGTCCGTATCTCGCGTATTTTACAATTGTTTAAACAAATAAGCTTACCCACTAAACATGAAAACATTGAGGAATCTTACGTGAAATTAACATTTTTTTAATATTTATAAATATATAACATTATTATACAAAACACATTACATACATATTTTTCTAATATACTTTAAGGCGAGTAGGTATTAATATTATTACCAACCCTAAAATTACATTAAATAATTGTTAATCACTCATGATTTTAATTATTAAGAAAATATATCTCAAATATTTCTTAACGTTTATTAAATTAACGTGTGATGTTATCACTTTCAAAAAAATATGTATTTTTAATATTACGTATTTGTAACTTATATACAGAGTGACCCATCAGAAAGCGAGACACCTCTCTAAAATTTTTATTTGCTGACAGATTTAAATTATTTTCTTTTTAAATGGTAGATTTCAATAACAGAATTTCAGATCAAAATTTATAATTTCAAGGCCTACTTTCGAAGTCTCATTATTTAACTTTTTTCAGTAAAGGTAAATTTTCAGCCATACTTGTTTGATAGTGTACTTGTGGAACAATAAACTTGACTAATTAATTAAAGTTTATTATTCCACATGTACATTATCAATCAAGTATGGCTGAAAATATAACTTTACTGAAAAAATTTGTAATAATGAGACCGTATTTTACTGTGAAATTTTAGTTAGACTCATTTAGAAGTATCACAAACCCAGTGGCGTAGTCAGATTTGAGATAAAGAAATCGCCAACTTTTTTTGTTTTTTGTCTTGAAAAACATTCGAAGTAGGCCTTGAAATTATAAATTTTGATCTGAAATTTTACACCACAGTAGAGTTATTGAAGATCTACCATTTTAAAAGAAAATCATTTCAATCGGCCAACAAATAAAAATTTTAGAGAGGTGTCTCGCTTTCTAATCGGTGACTGTACAATGTGTGCCATCTTAAATGTATCTCCTATCTAAATGAATGGATAAAATTTTACTAAAATTTGCATGTAATTCATCAAAATCTCTAAATTTTGCATTTTTGCTATTTATTTGAAATTTTACTTTTTAGCCCTGTAAGTTTACAAACAATACTGTTAAAAAAAAGGTATTATTTTTTTTTTCATTCATAGGCACACCTACTTAGAGGTCAATATGAAGACTCTCCAGATACAATATGTAGAAAATGTGAATAGAAGAAATATGAAATAAAAGATCGTACACTTACCGTTACTTTCACTATTATTTTTGGCTCACAATATATCTTTTTCGTTTAAAATATTATTTATCTTTTGAGGTATGTATAACCATAAACAATTATTAAATTCCACTCTTGCTGGAAATATACAGTGCAACCTCTTTAATCCGAACACCGCATTGCCAGGCCTTATTCAGATTATTGAATCGTTCGGTATAATGAACATACAATAAAAAAACTTTCATTTATAACAAGATAAAACTTATTCGAACAACTAATATAATGTTATGTAATATTCTACGCTAGAACTAACAACTGTAAATGATTACCGAGAGGCAGCATTTGAACCATTACTTCATGATTTGGCTGTTCGGATTAACGAGGTATATATTTGTATAGCAAAGATACAAAAGGCTGGTGCGGGGAATATAACAAGTACAGAGAAAAAGGTTAATGGTGGGGGTATGTATATGTTGAATAAAAATATGGATCTCTACTTCAGAAGTGTCTATTAAAAATAAAATAAACAAATACAAAATCTATCTCTAAACTATATACAGGGTGGGAAATTTGAAATAAGGATCTCGGAAACCATTAGAGATAGTCGAATAAATTACAAAGTTGCATTGTTTTAAGAATTTTCAGCAATCTTCAATGTCACTGTAACAGGCATAGGTCACTAGATAGATTGTAATTATTGGAAAAACTAAAATTTGGCGATTTTTTATTTTAGCTATAACTTTCTTGTTTATGAAGCTAGTGCTGAAATTGCACAAGAAGGTAGACATGCCCTAAATATATTTTTCCAGTCGGTAGAATTTGATTACCATGCTTAAAAAGAAATAGACATATGCGTCCATAAGGAAAAAAAAAGTTGCATACAAATCGAGATAATGAAATTATACAAATGTTCTAAGTATACCTGCTTGTGCACTCTCGGCACTGTAGCTTCATAAACAAATAAGTGAAAATAAGAAAACGTCAAATTTCAGTTTTTTCAATTTATCTAGTGACCTATGCCTGTTAGAGTGACGTTGAAGATGGCTAAAAACTCTTCTCAAATGAGGCAACCTTTTTGTAATTTAATCGACTTTGTATTTCCAATAGTTTCTGAAATCCCCCATACTGCACATTAAAATTTCTCCTACCCTGTATTGCAAATAATAAAAAAATCTTCACAAATTCTCGGTTTCCATGATCTGAAAGAAAAATTATTATAAGGCAGAGTAAACTGACGTTAATTGGATATATCAAATTTAGTAAAGAATTTGTATACGATACGCATAGCTGCCTACAAGTCCAGAGCTTAGAGTTGTAGCACCCTTTGAATGTAAATTTACAGTTGTTGACAGATTGTGGTTTGCATGAACCAAAATCTGTAAAGCTAAATTTTAAGTTCTGGGACTTGAAAGTGCTAAAAAGAAGACACAATCCAACTTTCTAGTCAGTTATCAGTAACTTAACTTAGTGGCGAAAGCTGCAAGTTTTTGTTTTTTTTTTATTGACCCAAAAACAAGATACGTATTTCACCACTTACTTCTTATGCAAAAATTGGTCTATACAAAGTTAATAGCAAGAAATAGAGAGGAAATGACCAACGTAGATCAATTAGTAGGTAATAATGATTTCCTTAAAAAAAATTTGAACTATCGCCACAAAATAATCTACATAAGAGATAAAGTATTAATAATAGGTACTATTAATTTACGCAATAGGTGACCTGTTTCAAAACATTACATACACACAATCCTAGAAGTTGTAAATCGCTATTGTCATCTATTTAAAGTAAACAACATACCTAGATACCTACATTTTTATGATTATTGCATATTAAGTATAACGAGAAAAATAAACTTACCCTATCACAATTATTGTTTTCCATAATCCATTAATTATCCACTCATCCAAATATTAAAACAAACACAAACGAAACTATGAATAAAATTACAATCGTACGATGTACCAACAAAGATGGCTACGGCCATTTTGAGAAATTATTCTAAAACTATGCTAAAATAACATTAATAAAACGATGTTGTTTTTCGGTGTATTAAAATATCTGTTACTAATATTATATTACAAATATCAATCATCTATAAATGTAATATCAGGAGAGTTATATAAAAAAAAATTTTAAATGCATTGTGCACTTAAATATTAAAATAACATTTATGCTACATCAAACAGTATAGTCGAGGACATATAATTAACAATATATTACCTGTTATTTTTAACATTATTTAAACATTTACAAAATTAATATTTAGTGCAAAATATTAGTGATACGTATAAGCAATGTAAACAACGAGATGTTTACTATTTTACCTTAAATAAATGTAACGCAATATTATTGTTATGTATCATGTTTAGTGGGTATTTGCTTATTAAGGATTTGTGACTTTCCACAGCATTTTTGCACTCATGGCAATCGATAAATATTGCTAGAAACTACCATTTCTGTGTGGGCTTGCCTCTATTTTTTTAACACCCACCAACGTTTTAAAAAAAATAGCTTAGTAAACAAATGAAATATCTCAGCTCGGGAACGTAGTATCTAAATGCAATTGTCAGCAAGTGAAAGATAATAAAAAAAAGGAAAATTGTGAGCCTAGATAGACTTCGATCCGTTGACTAGAACTGGAGATAGAGACCATTTTGCATTTATTTATTTTTGTTTATTAAGTAATTTTTTGAAAAATCTTGTGACAAAATAAAGTTAATATATTAAACTAACTAGATTTTTGATTGTCATAAACATCCGTTGGTTTTTTCATACAGTCTTTGCTTTTGTAACAATTAATTTATGGACTACGTACCTTGTACGGTGTTCTGACGCTCCGAGTAACTTGTGTAATTAGTTTCAGCTTAAATATAATTGTTTCAATCAAGAACTGTACGTCTGATGAGGGAAATGCAAGAGACCGTTTTCATTCAGAATTGATCAGGCTACTTAGGAAAAATATCCACATGGAAAAATGTGGATATTTTTCGTCACTACGTACCACATTTTTGGTAAAGAATGTCAGAGGACATATTCGCAGAAACGTCACTGGTGGAGCGATAAAACAACTTCTATTTTAAAATTATTACAGTCCGTCAACACGAGATTCAAATAGCCGCACAACAATTGCGACAAAAGATTTCCGCTAGGATGGACGGAGGATTATAAGGCCGGAAATGCGGAAGAGGGTTCATGCTTGTATTTGAAATAGAGGTGAAAACTTTGAGCTTCAACTGTAAATGTTGATTAATAAATAACAAGGAGCAGTTCAAGTTCACTGTATTGTTTAACTTTTTAAATGATAGTTTTTACATTTTGGAAAAATCGACATCCTTTATGCTGCTTGGCGCATCGCACATAATTTTTTAAAGTGTTGCATAGCTCAATTAAAAGTTAACAAATCAAAGAAGTTTTTCAAATAATTTGTTTACGGTGTTTGTTGTCAAATCTCGGAGACACACCGTTGTGAAATAGTAAAATGCATGTCAATTTTTGAATAACTTTTTTGCCATGGTAATCTTTTAATGCTAGGTTATTGTTGTTATTTTCGTTTATTCATGATAAATGCTCTTCAAAGTCTACAACTGAAATAAAAAAATTCTGAAATAAAAACGGAGAGGGCCCACATAAGTCATATGGGAAAATCAGGTGAAATCACAGTATATTGTAGATAATTTCTTCCTGACCAAAAGTTCTTATGGGTATAGGGTTGGAAAATTGATAATTTTCCAGATATCGGGGCTGAAATGGCGATGCTCATTTCTTATGGGAAGTGGCCCCCGCCTTGCTGAAATTCGCTGGAATCGATGTATGTAAATTTCTCCTAGGCACAAGATCGGAAAATGGACAGTTTTACAGATATCGGGGGTTGCAAAGTCGACTCTGCACTCCCGGTATCTGCAGAACTGTTTTTCGACCTTGCGCCCATGAGAGCTTTTGATTAGGAAGAAATTATGTACTGCGATTTCAGCCGATTTAGTTGGGAGCCATTTTCCATAAGAATTGTGCTGGGTCCTTTTTTTTATTCAAAATGTCAGGAGTGTACTTTCTGAAAATACAAAAAATTATTTCTGAAACTAATGACTTTTGCATATTGGGGTTCATAATATATTAATTGTCTCTACTATCACGCGTTTAAAGGAGTACGTCGAATTACTAGTAACAATGTATATTGCTGGCAAGGGAAATTTCTAACTGAAAAGCAGAGTTAATTCACTTACTCTATGTATGCCCATTTGAGAATACATTGAATTCAGTAATAAGGAAAATTCACACACATGTTCCTGATATAAACATATTATTCGATGATAAGTCAAAATTATATATAAATATGATCGGTTTGCTGTAGTGACAAAAAAAAACGAGTCGGGAAATTTACTGTAAAAACAACAATGTGAAGTAATTGCCAACACCAATGAACATAACTAACAAGTAACGATTTATTATATAAACAGTAACACCTATTGTAAATTTGCATCTGAAAGGTTCAATGGAAAATTAAAATCATTATTAATGACTAACAATAAATTGTGTGAAATCGGGTTAACGTTATGAATTATAATTCTGTACAAACTCTCTATACAACATACACCATTTCATGTAATAAAGCTGATCAATAATATTTGATGTACAAAAATTGTAATTAAGGTTATTTAACAACTAATACTAGTTAACCTAGAGAAATATAATACAGATATTGTCTATCTCGAATGTACAGAGTGGCTTCCATACGGTTTTGTGACTTTTCAAGTGAAAGAAGAAAAAATGCCTCGATTCGACCATTTTGGTTTCTAGGAAATACAACATTTAAGTATTTTGGTTTGTGCCGTTTCAACTCTCACGCAGGATTCTGCAACTTGAAAATTTTATATGGAAAGAGATGTGGCACATTGGTCTAAAAGCTCAACATCAATACCCACAGAATTTTGCCGTGAAAAATTGAAGCACCGTTGCATTAAGAGACCGGCCTTGGTCACGTACGTCACAGTCTGGCGGGCTGGCTCTGTTACGCGTCTAAGAGGCAGGTGTCGTATTTTTCCGTAAAGCAAGTACGACATTGTAAATTTTTTTAAAATTTAATATTTATAAATATTAGTGATATTGTATTAATATTGCAAGGCCATTTTAATGTTGATATGAGTGCCAGATCGATGTAAAGTTGTAAGGATGAGTACCATTATTTAAATTAAAGTATCAAGGCTGTTCTTTTTATGTTATTATATGTACCAAACTTATAGTACATTCAAGTTGACAAACTAAAATTCCGTTGTTTTATCGTTGATAGATCGAAATCATGATTCATTCATTATTCAGTGAATCTTTTTACTTGTTAATTCTCGAGCAGTGCGAGGATTTTACGAATTTCGTTTATATTGGTCTGATACAGAATTAAATTGTAAGAGAAAAAAATAGTATACAATTTCTCATAAAAAAAACGCTACCTAAGGAATCACTACCTCCACATTTTCCATCCAAGTCTCTTTAAAGGATATAGCATCTTGACTATATTTGCTATCTAATATGTGGAAATAATTGGTCATAGAATTTCAATAACATTTGCGGTCGATGCCATTAAAAAAATTTGAATCGTTGGATTTTAGCATATATTCCAAAAGTGAAATTTGTGGTCTCGTATTTACACTATTTTTATTTATTTTCCCCAATTTAAACCCCCCACCCCTTCAACGGAATCATTTCAGTCAGATATTAAAATACATACGTGTACCGAATATCAAGTGAATATCTCAATTTTGTTTTATCGAACCCTTTAATAATGGAGTGGAGGTGGTGGGGGGGGGAGATTTGGAAATTATCATAAGGACATCTGAGGCCTTGGTGTCTATATATACATCAAATCTCAAGTTTCTGTACTTTTACCAGCTTGCTTTACTCATTTCCCCCTTTTTACCTTTGCGCACCCCCCAACCCCTTCAACAGAATCATCTCAAAATATAATCTAGTTCCAGATGTCGTTATTATACATACGTGTACCAAACTTCAAGTGAATATCTCTATTTTATTTATCAAAATATAATGATATGAAAAGAATTGAGCCTTTGGTTCTCGTATGTACCTACACCAAATCTCAAGTTTCTGTACTCTTGCCAGGTTACTTTACTCATTTTCCTCTATTTACCTCTACTTACCCCCCACCCTTTTAACAGAATCATCTCAAAATATAATCTGGTTCCAGATGTCGTTATAATACATACGTGTACCAAATTTCAAGTGAATATCTCAATTTAATTTTAATAGCCCATTTATTAAATGGAGTCAGGGTGGTGGAGGGGTTGACAAATGTAATAAGCAAATCTGGGGTCTTCGGTTCTAGTATATACAACAAATCTCAAGTTTCTGTACTCTTATCAGGTTGCTTTACTTATTTCCCCTATTCACCCCCCGATCCCTTACCGAATATGTTCAAAAAACAATCCAGTTCCAGATCTCGTTAATTATAACGTACACGTTTGTATTAACAAACGTGTACAAAACTCTCAAGTTAATGTCTTAAACCATTCCCGAGAAAACGTGCGCACAAAAAAAGGTTTTAGACTGACAGACAGATAGAATTTTTTTTTCGCTCAAATTTAAACGTTGACGTTTCATGACATTCTAAACCTATTTCAACAAAAACAATTTTTTAAAATTTTTTTGCGATTACTATACTTCCAATCCACTACGTGGATGTGAAAGTAATAGGTATTCTCCAAATCATAACAATTGAAAATAACATTGAAAAATTAGTAGCTCGAGACTGTTCTTCGTAAATAATTCAAAAACTCTTCCATGTAATGAGAAATTGTTAATGCATAAAGAAGAAATAAAGTGGCAAATGCTTTGATTTATTTCTTATTTCTGTACAGTAAATTGTTTAAGTATACGAGTTTTAATAAAGTTTCAGGGCGTGATACACTATTCTCAGGTTGAAAATATTTATATTTTATAATAATGTAAGAGTGGTTGCTCCCCAATATTCATATTTTCACAGATAACTAGGTCAAAAATCTAAAATGTTTTAAATGACACACATTGTATAACTAATAGTAAATACCAAGAAGTAATACTTAATATAAAATTTTTGATGAAAGTTCCATTTTTCGTATTAATATATTTTTTTTATTGCAGGTAGGTGAATATTAAAATGAAGGAAATACAGCTATTAAGGTAGGTTTTTCAACAATTCTCTATTATTTCAATTTCAGGAATCTTAGAAATTGTATTTAACTTTGATTTTTTAAATTGATTTTGTCACAAAATTTCAGAACTGGAATGGGAGTATTTGTTAATTCTTAGCATAGTTTACTGATCGGTTTGATATAGACGTTAAAAGTGAATACAATAGGCGAAGCGGCGATCATATGAAATTGTACCTAATCACCAAAGATATGATAAAGTGCCAATTTATATTTTATGAGGGGTGGACTCAGACGCGTTTATAAGAACGGTTTTATTTTATATTTGCGTATCTCATGCTAAAAAATGATACAATATTAATATTGCTTTATCAATGTCATGATGTTCAAATTTGGTATACACGATCCAACACTTAAGACAACAAAGCTATTTGTTCTTAGTGGCACCATCATAAAAATTAATAAGTGAGATTTATTGAACGCTAATGTTTTCATATTTCTCACGCAAGCAATTTTGCAAAAATTCTGAAAAAAGCGAATTGTTCAGTTTTTTTCCATGGAATATTGCTGCCAACCATTACTTTCACTAACTCTAAGTTAAATAGTACGTCTAGTTCACTTTAAGTACATCTAAGAAAACTTGTTTTTCACATGTTTTTTTAACAAAATGAGTTACAAATTTATTTACAAATTGATTTAGGTATGTATAAACATTACAAATATACTTTAAACTATACTAATTTGCCGATATTCTTGCTGTTTCCCCGAATCTTCTCAACGTTATATTAGACCAACCAAATTAGATTTTTTCCTGCCAATAGAGCCAACCGCAAAATAAAATATGGAAAAGGTAGGAATTCCGTAGTTCTTGATGAACTACTTTTGGACAGGCGGGTCCGTCCATTGCAGAGGTTATTCAAAATGTGGTCAAAAGAGGCCCAAAAACAGTTTTTCACGTATTAAAAAAAATCTTGACTGTATAAAAACGTTGTTATTCAAAATTTGTAGAATTTTTTAATAGCAACAAAATAAGCCCAGTTCGATATCAATAAAACAAATAAATGAGTTAGTGCAAAAAAACCCGCTAAAAATCGCATTTTTTTTCAATTGCTTATATCTTAAGAAACTCGCTGAAAGTATAGTCCTTGGCGAGTACAATAAGAACGTTTCGAAAAAATATCAAAAATTGATCAGTTTTTGCAATAACAGATTTTTTCTCGAAAAAAAAAAGACGATTTTGTAGAAATCCATTTACTCAGGTTCCTGAATATTTACCGACACGTTCTCGGGCTTAGAATTTTCTTAAAAAGTTGTACTAATAGGTGCATTTGGTGCGCGTATAGTTAAATAATTGCATATATGCGAAAAATTGAACGAAAAATCGAAAATAAATTTTAACCCCAACAACATATCTGCCTGACCCCTTACAGTTATCTACATGAGTAGATAGTAATAGTCGATGATGTAGACAAACAAAACAAATTCAACTAGAAGTAGCCGTTTTTTTTTACAGTTTCAGATACTATGTATACACTGTGCCTAGGTTTTTAAATCGCTGTGATTTAAAAAACTTTAGGCACAGTCTTAATATTCGGTTATATTATTGATATAATTATAGTTTGTCCTAATATGTGATTAGATACAGTTCCGTACGGTCGGCTTGAACTATATTACCCTTGGTGTTGAATAAATTTTGCATAAATTTGAAATTTATAAAAATAATTTCTTAAAAAGTTCACGCAATAAATCAGGGTGGAACATTTCCAGTAGGTTTGGCGACGAGCACTGACCTACAAACATAATCTAAATTTGGCAATATAGCATATTCCAAAGCTCTGTTCCAAGACGTACATCTAAACTTTTAAGGGGGTATGCATTTTAAATGAATTACCTGAATATTTAAATTATATCAACTATTAAACGAGGTGCTAAAATATTAAACTAACTTTTGATGGGAGTTTTACTGTCTTTTACTGCAATTTTAATGTCGTCAATCCCAAGCTGGATTTAGTAGAATTCATTTGGATTTATTTTATCCACGTTTTTATCATTGGACTGAACCACCATACATGTTTTATGTTGAACTAATGTGTTAAACTTTACTGCACTAGCCTATAAAATTTAATATTTAATGCATATATAAGAAGATCATGTGTCAGAGATTGTCCACAGTATAGTTATTACGTAACGTTATTTGATCTTACGAAATGTGTTTATACAATTGCTGTTAAGATCATGTATGTATGCTTACAAATATTTTACATAATAGTACATTGATCCAAAAGAAGCTGTTTTATAAAATTTTTGCTTTAGTCCAACTATATTTCTTAAATTAAATGCATTCATACATACATTTCAAGACGAGTACATTTATGTATGAGGTACTTGTCATTACAAATGTAATGCAAGCATTGTAAGTAAGTCGTCGAATAATTGGAGTCGTAAGTCGATCGACTCTAGGAAAGAAAAAGTAAATATAAGAATTTTCACTGAGTGTAATGAAAGTTGCTGGTTGTGTTCTTGGAAGCAAATATCGATTTCCTGGTGTTGCCTTATAGAGAACTGCTTGAATCGAGTAATCAAGCTGATAAGTATGCTGAGATCTATGTAAATCAAGTATTTACTGACAGCTTTCAGTGCGAGTATTTAATAACTAATGATTCGGGACTTCGAGCGAGAGATTAGTGTTATTTAAATACCCTCTAGGTGATTTATTTGTCATTGTTAGTTTTTAATTGTTTATTTCCTAGTAATACATAATCATTACTTTTACATCAATCACTTTTATTTGTACTGTACCTCTCTTTTTATAAAATTATTATATTGACTCTTACTATGATACGATTATATAAACAACTAGAAATAACTAGCTCACTGCAAAGTATATAGGAATCTTGGATTTGTATTACGTAATTCAAGATCCTTTAAAAATATAAAAACATTATTGTTTTTCCCCCTAAGGAAATGACTTTGAGAACGTAGCGCGTATAGCCACGACAAACTGTAGGTGTTGCGAAAGTCATCGTGTCCATTCTAACCAATTCAAAAAAGAGAAATAAAAAAGGAGAGAAGCAACACAAGAAATAAACAAGGACACACTCTTCACACCCAGGGGTCTTTCAAAGCGACTTTATATAAACACGCGAAATCGGAGACCAGGGTTAGTAGACAAGCGTCTAGAGAGACCGAAATGCGAAAGCTTCGAGCATGCGCATTACCTTGTAAATGTGTAATAAATTCGTGCAAGTGGAGAAATTGAAATATTTCCTGCTATTTTGTGAAAAAAGGCGGGGGGACACCAAACCCCGCAACCCCCATTTTCTTGTCTGCGACGCCAATACTGCCTGCGGCGCTAATAATTATTAACAATTAGATATCAAGATAAAAACCTACTAACCTAACCTAAAGAAATCACACGAAAGAATGAAATTATTATATAAAAAGAAGGAAAACCTAAATCAGAAAAGAATTTGTAATCAAATATATTAATCGTTACAGAATTTAAAAAAAAACTCAGCGGACGTATGAATTTAAACCCGGGAACCTTAGTACCATAAGCTAAAGCGTAACCTATGCGCTAACCATCTCGCTGAAAGCAAACGCTAGAGCAAAGAAGAAATAGTCAAACTAATGATATCACGTGTTGGGCGTGTCGAAGCTTTCGCATTTCGGTCTCTCTAGACGCTTATGGGTTAGTAGTAGATGTTCACAACATAGGATACAACTCTAAACCTACGCCAATCTATAGCTTAATTCTTATCAAATATAGGAAGTCCAGTATAATTTTACCTAATGGCTTGTTTTCATTAATTAGAGCTACCATGTTTGATATATTTGTTGAGAGAGCAATATTCATAAGAACCCGATTAATTTCTATAGTATGATTGCCACACCCAAAGAATATGTGATTAACATTATTGTTACTACACACAACTTTTGTATATTGAAATTTTGACTGCTATTCTGTAGTATGAAGCCTTTTCTACACTAAATATATTCAAACAGTAGAGGACATACAAAAATAAATCAAATATTGTAATATTACCGGTAAACATAGTAGTAATGCCACAAAATTTATCTAAGTGTACCTCAATCTTTTTTAGTATTATTAATTTATAGAAAATAATTAATTATTTAGCTTAATATTCAACCACAATGGAAAAAATTAAAATTAATGTTCTTAATACTAAAACAAAGTCACATAAAATATGTTTTTTCTTCGTTGGTAAAGAATTATGAAATGTAATATTCTGCGTGTGAATATAATTACAATTATTATATTTGGAGTACATACAACTCGTGCACATTTAAGCAAATAACGAAAGTTAAGAATTTGTTTGATGTAGACATGTTTAAATAAATAAACAAATTGTAAAAAATTATCTTAATGCATGTATCTAAAGATGTTTCTGTATTAATTTTTTTTCATAAGTTTGAAGGTGTGTTAAATAAACATAAATAGTTACTAAGAAATTTCTCAATAGCCGTGTCTTCGTAAAATTCAGAGTACTTTTATATCAAGTAAAAACCTACCTCCTTTGATAAACAAGATCTTACTGAAAAGCTTATTTCAAACTATACGCTCAGTTTGCAGCAAAATTACATAGTTGTTGTTTGAGGTCGAAATTCAATAGAATGATTACATAGTTTACAAGAATGTTGTATCACTTAATAGCTTGCGTGCTTGCAACATAGTACGTTCTCGGTTGGTTTAAAGGCTTTTGTAAAAGTGCAACCTAGTTTACATATTATTACCATAGTAAAGAGGTGCTAATTTCTTTGATGCACAATTTACAATATGCCGAACTTCGTGGGCATTTTTGCATGTAATATCCATTGCTCTTCTTTTATTGAGTTATTCTAACTGTGTTTATTAAGAAGGTTATATATAGATAATTTACGATGCTGGTGTAATTATGAATCCTAGTCCCAGGCATTTATCTTCTTCTCTTCTGTCGAAAAATAAAACTGTAAGTAAATTAAGTTTTTGTCTGTCGAGAACAGCACGTCATTAACCAGCGCAACGTCTAGACGCTGATTAAAGAACTGACAATTACTTCTCTACCAGAGCAATTTATCTTTAGAAATCATAGTGTTAAAAAAAGTTTGACGTGATTGAATTTAAATCGGCGAATGCCATTTATAGAACCGTGGACGTAAGTCGATAATCAGTTTTTCCAGTTGTACGTTAATGACAAGTGCAGCAGTGTTCAGGTGCCATCGGTGTCGACACTAAGAAAAGCACATTTATCGCCGATCTGTGACAATATTGGAAAGAAAATTTCTTCCGAGACCAATAGGAAATATATCTGGGTTAGCGTGGATGAAACCAACCACCAATGCCTACAGATGGAAGTTAAGCCAGGCGCGCATGGACGATTCTACGATCGACCGATTGGTCAATCGTGTAGTTAGAACTGTACTTAATATACGGAAAGCGCACATGAATGATCGCAAAATCGCCCGACTTGAAAATCTGTTTCTGGACAGTTGGAAGCAGAGTTGTATTAGATTTCGATCGCCCGATTTCATTAACACATTGTATTTTAATCAGAGCGCGGACGCATTTATATTCAGTCGGCCGATTCACGATATACGAAGTGCATATCTGTTGTTTTCTACATAGAATATGGAAATTGGTACAGAAATATTAATTAGCTCGGTAGAAGTGCGACCTGAACTGCATGGTAAACAATTAAAAGACTATAGTGGCCGCAATGAAAAACAGAAACTGTGGGTTGATGTCTGTGATGCTATGGTTAAGGACTGGGTACAGCTGCTATCTCAAAAATAAAGGTATTTTAGAGAGGTGAGGCAATTATAAGCATTATATCAAAACTATTTTTGCTCTCATTCGCGTTGAAAAATTTATCAAACTCATTTTACAACTGAGCAGATAATACGAAATTCAATCTGATCGGCATACTGCTTATCGTTTGTCCACGCTGGGACTAATCGACCGACTGCAAAATCGTCCTTGCGCGCGTATACCTGTGAGCTGGCTATTGTGATCGCATGATTCTGCAATCGTCCATGCGCGCCTGGCCTTAGTGTTAATGGGTGATTCAATATTGCGATATCGTCGAAAGTACTAGACATTACAAATTCTAGCAGTTTACTGTAGGTAGTGATCTCAATTCTACAACAAATATGGGGCAACAGGGTGGTATAAAACAGGGACATATTGCTATTATTTGTTACTGATAAAGTTTCTTATATGCTGCTATTTCGTATAAGCTGCGTGAATAATTTTGCAGGAAACATGTCATAATACCTGCACTACATACAACATGTTTAACATACGGGCTTCATAGGTGAGACTATTAAGGATATTACCCTCACGCCTCGTGTTGATAAATTGATATCTAGTGTAAACAAAGTTTTTCTTATATCATAAAATCATTTACGGTAATTTCAAAAAATACTTCCAAATATATCATTACCACCATAACCTATTTTAACACAATGGTGAACTTGGCAAGAGACAGCATGGTACTATTATTATTACTTTGACATCAGCTTAATACCAGTGCAGCTAAATTCAGACCACGCACAGCGGGGCAAATAGTTAATTTTTTGATCAAACGACAATTTCCAGGCCTGGAATTAATGACACTTAATTTTTTTAAACTATTCGTTATAAAATTGCCTTTAATTCTATGGAGACCGAATTTTGAAATTTCAAAATTTTAAAATTCAAGATGGCTAATCCGGACATAAAGAACCCCGGACCATTAGCATTGGAAAAATCATTTCGGTGGAATTTTCTTCAAACTTTGGGAATAGGTAGTTCCAGGACTTCCGGGCAAAAAATGTCATATGAAAGAATTGATTTAATGCCTTCCCTGCAGAATTGCAGGGACTGGAAGTTACAAATCTTTGAATTTTCAAAATTTTTAAATTCCAGTCACTGCAATTCTGCAGTGAAGGCATTAAGTCAATTTTTTCATTTGACACTTTTTATTCGGAAGCCCTTGAACTACTTGTTCCCAAAGTTTGCTTACAATCGAACATTTCGTTCTTAAGTTATCGTTATTTGTCGTTTTTTGTTACATACGGATGTTGATGGCAGAAACATCTTGTGCATGGATGAGTCTACATTTACTATTGAAGGAATCGTAAACTTATACAATTTACACCATTGGGCCACGAAGGGCGAGAATCCACATGCGATCATGCCGACCTCATTTCAACAAAAATATATCATTACCACCATAACCTATTTTAACATGATGGTGAACTTGGCAAGAGGCAGCATCGTATTATTATTATAACTTTGACATCAGCTTAACACCAGAGCAGCTAAATTCAGACTACGCAGAGTGGAGCAAATAGCTCATTTTTTGATCAAACGATAATTTCCAGGCCTGGAATTAATGACGCTTAATTTTGTTAACTATTCGTTATAAAATTTCCTTTAATTCTATGGAGACCGAATTTCAAATTTTCAGTATTCAAGATAGTTAATCCGGCCATAAAGGCCCCGCACCATTAGCATGGGAAAAATCATTTAGGTGAAATTTTCTTCAAACTTGGGAATAGATAGTGGAAGGATTATACATCACAAAACCACAAAAACCAGTTCTGGGGGTATCGTGCAACCCCCCAAAAAAAACACCTCTTCTGTTAAAATAGCCTTATTTTACTGATGATTCGTTAACCGTTGAAGATATAAAAAAATTGCTGATCATAAAAAAGAAAGCTTGACTAATTGCCTAAAAAAAGTCTTCCTGTAATTTTCTTGTATATGCCATCGTTTTCGAGAAAATCGATATTGAAAAAAATTGCAATATTTGTATTTTTAATGCGCACGAATTTTCGTTAATTTGAAATTTGTAGTGCGCGGCTTGTAGAAAGAATTGAATTGCTCGAAAACCAAAGATGCAAGGAAGAAAAATCAAAATGGGTTTTAACGGGCATATAAAATACTCTTTTGTGTTTCCATTTTTGATGGCTATTGATACCTTTAGTATATAAAAATAACAATATAATATAGTTACCTCTTGATGTTCTATCTACACTTTTAACTATTCACAGGCCCATAAAAACAGCTTATTTTAATATAAGTTATAAATGCATTATCTTTTAGTTCAAGATAGTACTTCAATGCAGAAAAACTTAGGAATAAAAAAAAACCTCTTGAAAACTTGCCTAAAAAATTTTTTTTTCAGTTTATGTGTCATATAACTATTGTTTCTAATCATTTAGTAGTTAAAAAATTGTATTAAAAAAATATCATAAAAAAATTGAATATGCAGCCTTTCTTGAATTTTTTTTTTTGGCTAACTTTAATATGCTGCTAAATTTGTAAATGAAAATATTTTTATTTGTAACTTTTTCTGCATTGAAGTTACTACCTTGAACTAAAAGGTAATACATTTATAACATATTATAGTCAGTTATTTTTTATGGGCCTGTGAATAGTTAGATGCGCACAAAATCAAGAGATATTTATTGTTATTTTTACATACTAATAAATATCAATAGCCCTCAAAAATGGCAACACAAGAGAGTATTTTATATCCCCCTCAAAGCCCATTTTGATCTTTCTTCTTGTTTGGCTTTCGAACAATTCAATTTTTTCTATAGGTCGCCCGCAAAAAAATTCAAATAAACGAAAATTTGAGCGCATTAAAAATACAAATTTGTCAATATCGATTTTCTCCAAAACCATAGCCTATACAAGACAATTACAAGAGAAGTTTCTTTTAGGCAAATAGTCAAGCTTTCTTTTTTATGATGGGCAATTTTGTTATATCTTCAACGGTTAACGAGTTGTCAGTAAAATAAGGCTTTTTTCACCGAAGGGGTGGTTTTTCTGAGAGATTGGGCGGCACACCCAGAACTGATTTTTGTGGTTTTGTGATGTTTAACCATACACTAACAGTTACGGAAGGAAAATCTCAGATAACATTTTTTACGAGCTTCTGGTGTATTTTTTACTTTATCGACTAGACTAATAACGAATAGTCTTAAAGGAATTTTAGGATTCATTAAGTCCAGGCCTGGGAATTGTCATTTTATCAAAAAATGAGCTATCTGCCCCACTGTGCGACGATGATGCCGTCGCTATTTCACATCCTCAGCAAGCATTTGTGGATACAATTCTTCACGAGAATTTGAAGACCATAAAAGGATTTTTTTCATTAATTCCCTTAATGATATTAGAACATGAATCCTAAAAATGTAAATTTAGTGAATGTTGAACAAAAGAAGAAGCAGTCGTTACAATATCCAAGTTTTCATAAACTGTAACTGAATGACTATTGTACCATGATAATAAACAAACTTCTAAAGCGTTTAACTTTCAATACAATCGAACTTTCATCTCTTAAGTTATAGTGGATGTGGAAGTAAAAAAGAAACAAAGGATTGGCTAAGAAATCTAGGACAAAATTTATATTCAAAATTATTGAAATAAAAAGTATATACTATGAGGTCATGCTACGTGTTGATAAGTGACCACACAGCTTATTTATGTTGTTTTTCCAAATACAATTAAGGCTGTTTTTTAATATATAATTAATCAATGAATGTGGCAAGTTAAGAATTATTGTAAGTACATAATACATACTACAGACAAAAAAAACAAATTAAAAAAACAACTTACTGTAAACCATTTTCTGTTACTACTTAGGTATAAAATGTTTATATGGGATAATAAGCAAAACTGATGGTGTTTAGTTTAACGTAAGAGAAATAAAAAAAACCGGTAAAGGTATTTACACAGAACTTCCCTCTTCATTTGCGCATGGCGGTCACTTTAAAATATTATTAATTACAAAATGATATTGATAATAAGACCTTAGACCTAACTATCACACACAAAAATAACCAATTCAAATTTGATGTTTTTCGAAAACCTGCATATACGGATATAACTATCCCCTTTGATTCTTGCCATGCATACGCACACAAACTAGCAGCTTATAATTTAATGCTACATAGAGTTTTTTCGTTGCCTTTATCAGAAACGCAAATAAAAACAGAGCTCTCAATGATTCAAAAAATAGCCAAGAACAATGGTTTCCCCACAGAAGCTATCGCCAAATTAATAAACAAAAAACAAAACCAGTATACTTTTAAGCAATTTATCCCATAGTTAGAGAAGAAAAACAAACACCTTACGCTACCATCACATACTGTGATGCACTAACAGAGAAAATATCAAATATTCTCAAAACACATAATATCAAGATAGCATTAAAACACCAACAAAAATTATCAAATTTAATTTACAACGCCAAGGATAAAACAAATAGATACGAAAAATCTGGAGTCTATAAGTTAAATTGCTCAGAGTACAATAGCATATATATAGGACAGACCGGACGTAATTTTAGAACCAGATACCTCGATCATGATAGGTCCTTCAGACTACAAAAAACAGATTCTGCTTTTTCTAATCACATATTAGAGAGTGGACATAACTTCCCAGATATTAATAATATGGAAATCCTACACTTTGCCAGCAAAGGTTTGAAACTTAATTTGTTAGAAGCATTGGAAATATACAAATACAATAATAAGGATGATTTAATTTTGTTAAATGATCAATTAGATATTATGTACTCGCCTCTTTATACTGCTACCAAGATTTATTTAATATTTCTGAGAAACCCCACCCTTAGATAGTTAGGATATCATAAACTACCTGTGTACTTTCATAATTCTCTAATCTGTTTAATTCTAGAAACATATTTAAATAGGGACCAAATCTTTTGTATTTCGAGTTCAATCATTGTTTGAAAATTACCTAAAGGGTTGAAACTGCAGTCACGTTTTGTGCAAATATAGTGGTAAAAAACATAGTGTTTTACTCAATTTCGTTATAATTATGGATTACCACAGAGTAACGGCTTCCTCAATTAAATTTGTTGGTAAAAAAATATGTCTTCTGAATATTCTTAGAATGTCATGACACGTGGAAATTTTAAATTTGGGCAAAGCAAATTTTTCCTTCTATGGTAGTGGTAAAAAAATCATTTTTTTTTAATTTTCAAAAATTTTTTTTAAATAAATTTGGAATGCCATGAAACATGGAAATATTAAATTAGAGCAAACATTTTTTTCACAAAATGGTAAGAATTTTTTGTTCTAATTCTTTGGGACTTCCTGCCACAAAAAAATTCTTTTTTTTTAAATATGTTTAGAATGTCGTTAAACGTGGAAATTTTAAATTTGAGCAAAAGAACATTTTTTTCATTATTTTCCAGTGAAAGTTTAACCATTTCTTCGCTGACAGTAGCGTGAGTTACCTACCAAATTTCACTGTTCTCCGTCAAGTAGTTTCTTTAGTTATTGAACCAACAGACAGACAGACAGGCAGACAGACAGACAGACAGACCGACAGACTGACGGAATTGAAAAATCTATATTTTTGTAATTCTACATAATTTGAAACATGAAAATCCAAAAAATCTCGGAGGGTGATTTTTTCTCGAATACGATACTTTCCTTCGATATGCGAGGGAAGTAAAAATGTTGATGTACACACGATCATTTTTTAAATTATTATCTTGTACTGTAAGGACCCTTTGGTTATAGTTGTATAGCATTAAATGACGTCATTAGCACGCAAGTTTCATACAATAAAATCTTGCAAATTACTTTTATGTATATCTTCTACTATTGAGCACTTTTTAAATGTTTTGTGCACTTTTCTACATTTGTCTATAAATAAAAATCTTATTGTGTTGTCACTATTAGACTGCTGGTACATTGTCGCATTGTCAATGCTATCTATTGACTGAAATGTGTTCTTATTTTCAGAATTCAATAATTTTCGAATAACTAAAATTTCCCTTACCTTTTAGTTTTTCTTTTGGTTCATCTTGTATATATTTTTATGTACAATTACTACTGATTTTTATATATAGCACAAAGTGTCTTGTGTATAATACGTTAATTTCGTGATAAATATTTATCTCCTACTTACTGTTAGGCTACCTAGCACCAGTACATCGTTAGTAAAAAGAAGTATACGTGTAACGTGCTAATTTATTTTTATTGTATCTCACGCCCGGAGAGTTTCAAACGAAATTCGATGATTAAAGAAAAGAACTTACAAAGATATTCCTGAACCGTTAAAAAGAGAACATTTCTTTTCCTTTATTTTAGCCTTTGTTCTTAATAGAGATACTGTACATTAAAAAAATTACATTACGGTTAGAATTAAAATGTGGTCGATTTTACATGCTGCATGGGATACTGACAACTTGTTAAATGGCTTTGTATCTGTAACTTATTTCAAAAATGTTTTTCAGGGGAGTTAAAGCAACTTTAAAAAAACCATCACTAAAAATTATATAATAAAATTTCACTGTCATTCGGTCGTTGGAGTTATTAAACCTGATTGCCTAATATTGTAATTGTAATTTTTATTGGTCATAAAAAATGCACCGTAGTGCTTTGACATGTCAAAAAAGCATAAAGAACATAGTACGAGTAAATAAATAAATACAATACAAAATAAAATAAACTGATCGAATTGATAGATAGGTAGTTAAGATAATAACTAACATATAAGTATAATAACAAAATCACAATTGGGAACGTGTGTATAATATGGACAAACAATGATAAACAAGATCATATTGACAATACAAGTATATAAAAAACTATCTGTCTAAGCCCAAATATAAAAATTTTTTACAGCACAGTTGCGCATAATTCAAATCCGATATATTGTAATAGGTATTAGCCAAAAGATGTCTTTTTAATTTAGTCTTAAATCGCGCAATTGGTAAATCTTTTATGCTATTTGGAAGAGAGTTGACCAAAGTAATTCCATTTTTTTTTTTGGCTAGATGACAGTCTCTGATGCGGAGTTTGTATATGATCGTGTTGCAGGGCTCCCAGATAAAAGGGGAATATGTAAAAAAAATTTACTTTAGAGGCTGATATATCAGCAATACAGCAGGGTAGGGTGGTCACCCTGTGCCCTGAACAAAATTTTTATGTTTTACGTGCAGTCCCCTCTCTGCATTTAATTGGTAGCGAAAGAGGCTCACACGGCCGACTAGTCAAGTACTTGGGGGGTGAGTTCGAACAAATTAGGGCTTTAAATGTACGCTGGTGAAAACAAATACGCTTCTTACTATAACAGGATAATAATTATACTTAGGCACGATTACAGCCAAATTTCCAGAAATCACATTACACACAATCGATATACTTATGTGTGGCCCACACTTAACCTAACACAAAACATATGATAACTAAAAACTAATAAAATCTTAACTAATAATAGGCGAAATATGACCCCCCAAAATATATTAGCTTAGATGATTACATTAAAATATTGCATAATAGCATAAAATGAACAAAATAATGTGAATTATTTAGTGACAATAGGTTAAATTGACTGAAAAATTTGTAAGAGTGGTGTTCAAAACTACTAAAACTTAATTGGTCATATGCAAAATTTGTACTGATAATTTACATTTAATGTCTACCCTAAGAAAGCTGACGGGCTCTCAACGCCTCACGTAGAAGGTGGTATGTGATATAAGGTCCCTCGTTAGGTAATTCAAAGACGCTTACCTCCAGCAGGTTTCAAAATGTAACCACTAGGCCTACCAGGGGAGCGTAGCTTCCAAGGGAACCAGGCAGGAGAGTCTCACCGGTACACTCAGGATTCCAAATTCGCCAAATATCTTGCCAACCAAGTTTCAGTAAAACCGAATTCACATACAGATGTACAATTCCAACAGGTAAGATGTGGGGTCAAACATCCCAAGTCCAAGATAAAATGAAACCAAAAGAACAAAAGGTACAAGAAGAACAAGAAAACCAAAAAGAACAAAAAAATCCCAAAAAGCCCTGCAATAAAGAAATAACGAATATTACAAATCTATTTTCTAAAGAGATTTCAGAGGTATACCTTAGATGTTGAGTGGGCTTTCAGAATTCCTTTGCCATGTGCTTCCAGCAAGTTGATTTATCCGGAAAATTCCGTAGCAGTATTTCCCAACAGAAAATAATAAAAATATCAAAATAAAATACTGCTAATTTGTCACTACAGCACTAAATCCCATTAAAGGAGCAAATTAACGAAATGCTATCCACGTGCTCAGTGACACAACTTCTCTTCGAGCCGGCAAACGGAAAAAATCCCCAAAAATGGCCCAGACGGAAACCTCTGTCAGAATCTGAGAATGACTAAAACTTTGTCCATGGGTACGTTCCGAATGAACACTATACAACATAACCCACAAATCTGATAAATCTCCCTAATGACGTTTATATTTCACACATAATACAGTATTTCATAATTCCATTAACAAAACAATAGGTTTAATTGATAATAACGGTCTTGAAAAGGTTATAATCGAGACGTTCGAAACTCGCTTCCTAATTAGGTACAGTTACAGTGCGTTGCTAGCAATGCGTTGCCAGCAACTCGCTGCTAACATCACTATGCGTGGCTCACATGGAGCACGAACGGTAGGCAACCAGTTATACTATATTCACATATTACGATATTCTAATTGTAAATGTGCAGATACGAAAATAGACTGTAACACCCCCCCAACTTAAAGAGGATTACCCCGTAATTCTCTCAGAAAATGAAAATTAGGGGCCTAAAGACTTAAACTAATCCTGAACTTCGCTGAGCTAACCTTAAGGGACAGAAGACACCGAAAAAAAATAAAAGAGATAAAACTTATATAATAACTACCTAAACAATATACCACCTGAAAGTTCGTTTTACCACTGGACAAAGTCATGAACATCACCAATTCCGAGAGTATTCATCAAGAATTCTCATATAGTCAAAAGGATATAACAAAGATGGAAGGTAATTCAACTCACACCCATTTTGCGCCAAATCAAGTTGCATGAAAAGCCTCGATAATGAGTGTTGCTATATAGCATACGAAAACTCTTGAAAACCCCACCCGGGAAAGGTAATGCTTCGCCCAGTGTAAAATGGAACGAGAAAAAGAGAACAAGAGAAAGGAAAAGATAAAATGTTTTAGTGCAGGACCTCCAAGGATCAGTCCCCACAGACACTGTGGTGGAATGCCTGAGCAGCGTTATAGCGGTTGCCAGTGCTAAAATTGGAGTAGACATAAGAACATCTAAACCACGATACAGCTAGTTAATAAACTACTGCCTAAATAACAGATTCTAGACTGTTATTGGGTATTGGATATAGCTCCAAGAGGCTAAAACTAGACTTAAAAAAAAACCACGACTAGATGACAAAAAGAGACCATCGTCTGGGAATACTCCCGCTTCAGATGCGGTGAACAGTACCTCGTCCGGACGGTACGTTAAGGGCTGAGGTGAAAACGTGGAGGCAGACTTGTCACTATTAAGAACGTCAGGCGACCTAGGCCACTCCTGCCTAACAAGCCCCCTTACCTAGATGTCCGCTAGACCCTCCTTAACGCCCTGTCCTTTAAGACAGCCCGACAGAAACCTGCTCACCCCCATTCCGAGGCAAGTTCCCTGATGGCATATAATATACCCTGCAACTAGGACGACACGAAACTTACTAAACCTTAAACATACTGAAAGATACGACGGAGAGAGAAAAAAAACTAGTAATCCAGAGAACAATATTTGGTAAACACAACGACTAAACGGTAACTATTACAACAATAGAAATCGATACTTATCCTAACAATATAGAGAAGAGATAAAGAGAACATAGAAAAGGATAGCAGATAGAAGGTAGAGATAGAAATTGGACAACACAAAGAAGAATGACGTTCTTATGTCATAGTTGTTGCTGTCTCCCAAGCGTGTGAAAGTCCACCCAAATTGTCCTCAGAACGTAAGAGACGAAACTGTACTTCGACATCGGACCCTAACAAAGAAAAAAATCCCTATACGGTACGACAATAAATCCTTTGTCTAATACTCCACACGAAACACTTCGGTAGCCGACAAGTATCCTACTCTGAGACCAAACGTGGCGAGCTTCCACTACATGGTTGACATCCAATGCATGGCATGCAGACATTCATGACGCTACACCCAACAAAACGTGGTATACCGACGTCCATGACGCTACACCCAGCAAAACGTGGCCCTCCCTACAACCCTTGGATAAAGAAACTTTATCCAGCCAAAATACATAAAGAAAAAAAAAGTAATCGGATAAGTACGACATAAAGTGATAAAACCTACAGAAAACAAAATGCGGAAAATTGCCCTATAACCAACGGATACTGCTAAACATATCAGCCACAAGAAGTGCTATTTCTCGGCGTCGTCTCGGGGATCTAACTTCAAATCTTTTATGTGCCATTCGCCTTTCGAGTCACCGTTTGATTCCTTCAACTCATACCGGACCGACGACAGTTTCTTTGAAATTCGGAAGGGACCTATAAATTTAGGTGCAAGTTTGGCGGTAAAATAATTGGCTGCGTTAGAAAGAACGTAGTTTCGTAACCAGACGCAGTCACCTACGGCTAATTCTACCGGTCTCCTTCGCAAGTCATAGCGTCGTTTAGCGCGATGATATGCAAGGTCCAAACGTTTACGGACATCTTTGAATAGCGGTTCAAAAGCTTCAGAGCGATTTAGATCTGACGGCTGATCGTCCCGAAGAGGATGGTTGTGTTGGTCTCCTCTCACGATATGTTCTCGGCCAAAATTTATGAAATATGGTGTGTGGCCTGTGGCCTCGTGCTTCTGGGTACGTAAGGCACACCCAACCTTTGGTAGTAGTTTGCACCATTGCCTCTGGTTGTCTTGTACCTATGACCTTAACATTGTTTTCAACACACCGTGCATTCTCTCGACCGGATTGGCTTGAGGGTGGTACACAGGATTAAAAGAAATCCTACAATTGTAAGCCTCACACAGTTTCGCAAACTCTCTGCTCGTGAATTGAGGTCCATTATCACAAATTAGTACTTCCGGGACACCGAATAGCAGAAACACGTTCTCCTCGATTTGCTTTTTGATGCTTGTCGCTGTAGCTTGCAACCACAACTTCTCAGCTGGCTGCTGAGGAAGCTATGAAAGCGTAGCAACCAGTTAGGTCAGGGCTGGTCGAGGGTCACTAGGTGGCGAGAAGAGTTATATATTTTTGTTTTTTAACGATTATTTGCTTGTCTAATTTACCAAACAAAACTTTAATAAACTATACAAATTTGGACGCCAGCGTATTCAGTAAATAACACTCTTGCAAACTTTATCAGGGGGAGAAAACAATCAAAATCAAATATAAAACAAATAATATATTAACATAAGTATAAAAGAGCGAAAATTTTACAACACTTTACAATTTAGTAGAAATATTAATGGTGAAATTTGATTTAATTAGTTAAACAACAAAAATTTAGTTTAGAAAAAAAATTAAATTTGAATATTAACAAAAAAAATTACAATGAAACGATCAACTGGTTTACAAATTATCTTCTGACCAAAAGTTGAATTTTGCACATAAATTTGGCTACTTAGCTTAGCGGAGACGTGGAATCCCGACGAGGTCTGTTCCTGAAGATGGCCACGGGTACCCGGGAAGGACGTAATATTCAGGTCCTGACAACGCTGATTTCCAGGAGACGCTGCGTCGGAATAGTATCCAATACTTTTAGGATAACTCCAAATATTTAAGTTATGCCTTGTGCCTTGCTTCAATGGTGGTTTGGTCCAGGATTTTACATGAAAAATGGGAATGTAAAGAACCAGTTGATAATATAAAAACTTTAAAATGGTGAGAAAAAAGAGATACAAGAAAACTACAAAAAACTATGGTGACGAAGGTCACTGCAAAACCAAACTATCAGCAATTTAATAAAAAACCTGAGTCTTGATAAAATTTTACTTTACTCTACTACTGACTAATATAATATATGAAATTAATAAATAAGAAAACTCTACTCTCATGAAATTTTAGCCGTTTACAAAATGGCTGACTGGTTATGACCAAAAATTTGAATGAAGGTAACAAAATTTAGTTAGAATTAGAGAGAAAATATCTGAATTACTATCTGAAAAAAACTAATACTGTAACAAATATAGCAAACAAAATTATGGGTTTAATCTCCCAAAAAAAATTAACTAATAAAAAATGATATCTTAACCTCTTGTACTAACACGAGGTTAACTAAATGCGACAAAATGACTTTAGGTTTCGACTTTTAATGAGATAAGATTGTCTACACACGATTAAGAAACAAAGATTCTAATTTATCCTTTGATTAATTTCCGAGTTTAATCCTCGTACAAATAATCTAAATAATGACAAAACACCACGGTATTGTGTCTCAAGCGACCACAAAATACAAAATTGCTGCGATAATTAATGAATTAGCATGTGTCCAAATGGACGCCGACATCACACAAACATGTGTGTTAATAAAATTAATTATTATACGGAATAACCTTTAATTCCCAAAAATAACTATACAGCAACGTTAACTCAATAATATGACATCATTTAATAATCAAATATATTCAAAATATCAAAGGATTAAAGAAATAAACGTGAAAATTCGTTAAAGAACAAGTACCAGTCTTTACTCACCTAGGTCGAAATCAAAAGTGAACTAGCAGGGATATTTCAAATGATGCTTCTACCGCGTTTGCGCACTTGTTGACTTCCGGTCGTTATTTCGGCGGGTAATTCAAATTTATTTAGCACGGGTGCTTAAACGAAAAAATTATTTTTTCGTTACAAGCTTGGCGTAGGGGGAACAACAAGGCGAACTTTGAAAAATAATCTGAGACTGTGAGGATATGGGTATAACCCCCAGAAGACCGTGGTAGTGGTCCCACCAGATCACAACTTAGGACTTGAAATGGCCTAGTGATGGGCGGTCGTTGCCCCATAAGTCCAGCTGGTGCTTGTCTCATCGGTTTACAAGAAATACACACAGTACAGTTCCGCACATACCTAGCTACGTCAGTGCGCATCTGTGGCCAATAATACCTTGACTTTAGTCTCTCGTAAGTCTTATACACGCCTGCATGACCTGAAGTTTCTATGTCGTGATTCTCGCGAATGATCTCCACGCGTTTACTTTTCGGAACGACCACTTTCCATGCTTCGGCTGAACCTGCCAAATCTGGATAGGCTACAGAAATATGTTTAAGTAGCTGCGAATCGCGAACGCGCCATTGTCGATAACGTAACGGGTGTTCCTGCACAGAACGTAACATTTTCGAATACCACCTATCTGAAACGATATGCGGTTGCACCAAAGCAACTTTCACGTCCGATTCATCTTGAGGAACGGCACGGGATAACATGTCTGGTACAACATGCTCCTTGCCTTTACGGTGGACGAGATCGTAATCAAATTGCTACAGGCGAACAGCCCAACGTGCTAAACGACCAGTAGGTTCTTTCAAATTATTCAACCAAAGCAAACTCGCGTGGTCCGTCACGACAGTGAACTTAGACATCTCGAGATATGGGCGCAGCTTCTCGACGGCCCATAAAACCCCTAAGCATTCCCGCTCCGTTACGGAATAATTTCGTTCGTTTCGACTGAGGGATCTACTCAAATAACAAATAACTCGCTCACCATCTGGGTGCTGCTGCGAGAGCACAGCCCCGATGGCATGTGATGATGCATCAGTTTGAACCTGAAATGGCAGCGTGAAGTCTGGACAGCTGAGAATGGGTGCAGTCACTAACGAATTCTTAATAGACTGAAACGAATGTTCACACTCATCGGTCCAGTTCCAATGGGTCTTTTTACGCAATAAATTTGTCATAGGCGCGATCACCTCAGAGAAATTTGGTATAAACCTGGAATACCAAGCGGCAGTCCCTATGATCTGTCGAACTTCCGTCACGTTAGGAGGCGAAGGCAAATTGAGAATCGCGCTAACTTTGTCCGGATCCACATGTAACCCTTGACTATCCACGCGGTAGCCTAAGTATTTAAGCTCCCCCAGACAGAACTTGCATTTGTCTCGCGACAACGTCAACCCTGCCTTGAGAAGACGATCAAAGATTTCCTTCAAAGTTTGCATGTGCGTTTCGAAAGTCGGTGTGGCGACAATTATGTCGTCAAGATATACGAAGACATAAGGTTCAAGCTCTGGGCCTAAAACTCTGTCAATCAAACGCATCCAAGTAGCCGGAGCGTTAGACAAACCGAATGGCATACAGTTGAATTGGAACAACCCACGACCAGGAACCGTAAATGCCGTATATTCTCTAGAATCTTCCGCGACTGGAACCTGATGATAAGCAGATTTGATGTCTAGGGAGCTGAGATAACGGGCGTTACCTAACTTGCTCAAAATTGCAGAAACATACGGAATAGGATAGGCATCCTTCTTGGTAACCTTATTTAGACGACGGTAATCAATACAAAGGCGAAACGTGTTATCCTTCTTGGGCACCAATAGTACAGGACTTGACCATGCCGATTGAGATCTCTCGATGATATCTTCCTCGAGCATGCGTTGTACTTCTTCGTCTATGTGCTTTTGCACCGCTGGCGATACCGGATAATACCGTTGTTTGATCGGCTCAGAGTCCGTTACAATTTTATGCTCTAGTAAAGTGGTACGTCCCAATTTAGTACCTACTCGGTCAAAATGAGCAGTTACCACTTCATCGAGTTCCAACCTCTGCTCTTTCGTCAGAGTATCCTCTGCACAAACCGAATGAACCTGTATAGATGGCGCATCACTAACGAATGTCCAGCAACTGTGCTTTAAGTTTGGTACGATACCCATCTCAACCCAGAAATCTATGCCAAGAATCAGAGTATGCGGTAGATCTGGTACAACTAATACCTCAATGACCTTGACCTTGTCTAACAATTGCATAGGCACCTGATAGCGACCTACAATTTTACATGGCTGATTATTTGCGACCGTAACTTGGCTAGTACTAGAGGTGTTCATCATTGGTAACCCTAATGTACGTAACAACGTCCAGCCGGTTTGTCCGACCACTGTTTTAGAGGCTCCAGAATCGAGAAGACCCTTGACCTCACAACCTAAAATTTTGACGTCTAAGTATGGACGCTGATCATTGTCCACATGGCCTAAAATAAAGTCTAGAACCGGCTTAGTTCGAGCAATAAAGTTTTGTTGCCGATTTTGTTGGACCGAAGCAAATCTGTTCGAGATCACATTTCGGTCTGTCTGTGTCCCGGATGGTCATTTCCCGAACATTTCGGACAAGTAGGAATAGTGACATTCGCGTGACCACAACGATAGCAATAACGTTGACGTGGCTGGTTGCATTCGCGATGCGAATGTCCTGAACCACGACAATTCCAGCACAGGCCTGTAAATCCCCGCAGCGGCGGTTCTGTAGACGCACTGACCGGACTTAACATCCCAGCAGAATCCCCTATAGTGTCGCTAGGACCAACTTCCATGGATGCGACCCTGTGGGAGAGTCTCGAATAATTGAAGGCCAACGTAGGCTCTAACATGACTCGATAGTTAGTTGATGGAGGAGTAACCTGTTGGGTGTGAAGGTATGTTTCCTCGAGATTACGACACGACTCTAGTAAGTTATCGATGGTGAGTATCGGTCTGTCCGCACATTGTGAAGCTAAATGCATTTGTAAATACGGGAGAAGTCGTTCTCGAATAATCTGAACTCGTTGGCGCTCTTCAGGCTTTTGGGACAACCGGTTGAAATAATTCTCCATCGCGGCAATATATACCATGACGGGTTCCGGATTGCCTTGGGTTCGCTTTTTAAGCTCTTCCCAAATATCCCTCTCATAATGATAAGGCAAGAACGCAGATTTAAGTTTGACCACTAGATCATCCCAAGATCCTATTCTATCCTTAACAAACGACCGATACCAAATTAATGCATCCCCTGTAAAAAGTTCTGCAGCTGCGAAAAACAATTGCTCTTTCGAAGCCCCTCTAGATACACGCAGTTCCTCTACTCTTTCTAGAAAATTAAAAACACTACTCTTCCCATCAAACCTAACATTCCATTTACTGACTGCAATCGGTTTACAAGAGTAAGACGGTTCATAACAATTACCCATATTCGAGGGTCGTGACACATTAACATCCTTAGTATTAGTATTAACCGTTAACGCTGAACTCGGAGAACTGGATATAATTTGTGGCATACTACTGAAAGTTACCCGAGATCTATCTGTTTGCAACCCTATCAAAGCATTCGCAGCTCCTGCTGATTATCGTCAGTAGTTAAGACCAAAGAAGAAACCCTACGAGCTGAGTCATGTACAATTTTCGGAAGCAAAGGATTGTCCGTATCTAGTAACGAGAATTCAGGATTTGTCCTATTACCACTTGTGTCCCTAGTAGCATGTGAAGGCTCCTGCATTTGTGAATTAAGCTGAGATTCCAACAAATTTCCAACATCATCAATCATTTGCATACAACGTGCCATTAACTTTACTTTATCACGGTTTTGATTTTCAGATAAATTTATTAACCTTGATAGCCGACAATTAACATGTAGCAACCGTGTGTGAATGCGAGAGGGTTCATTGGCTTTGTTATTCATATCGAAATTTCTTATGTCGGTACCAAGTTGTTGCAGTTTTTTATCACAAATATTTAATTCTGATTCAGCGTCTAAGTCCAAATGTGGAGAATTTGTTGAGAATCCCAACCGTTCACACCGCATTAACCCTCTCAAGGTACTTCGCTTCTCCGCTACTGTACCTTCTGAAGATAACCCTCTTATTGCAAGCTCATAAGTTAACTCGTCTACCAACAAACGATTGATTTCCATAGTGAAAGTAAAAGATATTAAAAGTCCCCAAAAAAAAATTCAAACCCGATATCCCAATAATTTATAGCGTCCTTCTACAGTTAGCACGAATATAAAGCAGATAACCAATTAATATTAAGCAAAAAGAAGTAATCAATATATGCAACAATAAATCAGTAATCAATAAACAGTATAGGGCAATAATAATCAAATAATCAACAATTAAATAAGGCACTAATAATCAGTAATAATAATCAAATCATCAATAAACAGTAATAATAATCAAATCATCAATAATCAATATAAGGCAATAATAGTCAGTAATAATCAATATAATAATATACTAATCTCCCCCCCTCTAAGAGAGAGTGTACCTACACACGAATGAGAAAGAAAAAACACATAGAATCTCTAAACACTATACCCTAAAAAAAATCCCACCTAAAAAGCTACTAAGTATTTCAGTAAAAAAAATATATAAAGAAAGTGTGTAACAGAAATATGCTAAAGAAAAAGTACTAAGTATCTTAGCAAGTACAATTCTATTGTACTAGTACTTACTCGATATGGCAATGATAAAAAAAAACTACGTATGATGATAACGTACCTAGTTTTCACCAGTCGATACAACACCAGAAAACATCCCCAATTACCATCAAGAACGGTTGGGCGCCATTTGTTGCAGGGCTCCCAGATAAAAGGGGAATATGTAAAAAAATTTAACTTTAGAGGCTGATATATCAGCAATACAGCAGGGTAGGGTGGTCACCCTGTGCCCTGAACAAAATTTTTATGTTTTACGTGCAGTCCCCTCTCTGCATTTAATTGGTGGCGAAAGAGGCTCACACGGCCGACTAGTCAAGTACCTGGGGAGTGAATTCGAACAAATTGGGGCTTTAAGTGTACGCTGGTGAAAACAAATACGCTTCTTACTATAACAGATTTAATAATTATAGTTAGGCACGATTACAGCCAAATTTCCAGAAATCACATTACACACAATCGATATACTTATGTGTGGCCCACACTTAACCTAACACAAAACATATGATAACTTAAAACTAATAAAATCTTAACTAATAATAGGCGAAATATGACCCCCCAAAATATATTAGCTTAGATGATTACATTAAAATATTGAATAATAGCATAAAATGAACAAAATAATGTGAATTATTTAGTGACAATAGGTTAAATTGACTGAAAAATTTGTAAGAGTGGTGTTCAAAACTACTAAAACTTAATTGGTCATATGCAAAATTTGTACTGATAATTTACATTTAATGTCTACCCTAAGAAAGCTGACGGGCTCTCAACGCCTCACGTAGAAGGTGGTATGTGATATAAGGTCCCTCGTTAGGTAATTCAAAGACGCTTACCTCCAGCAGGTTTCAAAATGTAACCACTAGGCCTACCAGGGGAGCGTAGCTTCCAAGGGAACCAGGCAGGAGAGTCTCACCGGTACACTCAGGATTCCAAATTCGCCAAATATCTTGCCAACCAAGTTTCAGTAAAACCAAATTCACATACAGATGTACAATTCCAACAGGTAAGATGTGGGGTCAAACATCCCAAGTCCAAGATAAAATGAAACCAAAAGAACAAAAGGTACAAGAAGAACAAGAAAACCAAAAAGAACAAAAAAAACCCAAAAAGCCCTGCAATAAAGAAATAACGAATATTACAAATCTATTTTCTAAAGAGATTTCAGAGTTATACCTTAGATGTTGAGTGGGCTTTCAGAATTCCTTTGCCATGTGCTTTCAGCAAGTTGATTTATCCGGAAAATTCCGTAGCAGTATTTCCCAACAGAAAATAATAAAAATATCAAAATAAAATACTGCTAATTTGTCACTACAGCACTAAATCCCATTAAAGGAGCAAATTAACGAAATGCTATCCACGTGCTCAGTGACACAACTTCTCTTCGAGCCGGCAAACGGAAAAAATCCCCAAAAATGGCCCAGACGAAAACCTCTGTCAAAATCTGAGAATGACTAAAACTTTGTCCATGGGTACGTTCCGAATGAACACTATACAACATAACCCACAAATCTGATAAATCTCCCTAATGACGTTTATATTTCACACATAATACAGTATTTCATAATTCCATTAACAAAACAATAGGTTTAATTGATAATAACGGTCTTGAAAAGGTTATAATCGAGACGTTCGAAACTCGCTTCCTAATTAGGTACAGTTACAGTGCGTTGCTAGCAATGCGTTGCCAGCAACTCGCTGCTAACATCACTATGCGTGGCTCCCATGGAGCACGAACGGTAGGCAACCAGTTATACTATATTCACATATTACGATATTCTAATTGTAAATGTGCAGATACGAAAATAGACTGTAACAATCGCGATTACGAGTGTTGTATTTATGAGATTGGCCATTTTTTTATATTTGCTCAAATGGTCTTTTATATGAATTAAGTTATAGCAAATTATTTCCGATGGTAACCTTAATATATTAAATTTAATAAACCATGATTTTCAACTCTCAGATTGATTCACACCTGCTAAAGTCCTTATTGCCCTTTTCTATACAATGAAAATGTTATGAGTCTGGTTAGATGTAGTCCAGTTTATCAAACCATATGTCATCGTATTATGGAAATGTTCATGGTATGCAATAAGGGCGGCATCTATGTTGATCTTATTTTTTATTTGTCTAATGGCATATACTTTTTTTGACAATGCTGTAGAAAGATTTTTCATGTGTGAATGCCAAGTTAGCTTGCTGTCCAAGGTGAGGCCCAAGAATTTTACGGTTTCATATTTCTTTATAACATCCTTCCAGCTCTCTGTCACCCCCACTCCATTATTAAAGAGGTTGATAAAATTAAATTCAGACATTCACTTGAAATTTGGTGGTGGGGGGTTGGTTGTAAACTGGGGAAAATGAGTAGAGTTGGCTAATAAGACTCCAGAAACTTCATTTTTGGGGTATAAGTTAAGAACCAACGCCTCAAATTTGTTTATGACATCTGCCTCAAGTATTATTAAAATTCTATGATTAATTATTTCCACATAGTTCAGATGTTTTCCTTTAAAGAGACTTGGATCGAAAATCTGGTTGTGGATTGTGGAAGTAGTGATTCCTTAGGCAGCGGTTTTTACATACCCATCCTCTAAGTACTTTTTTAATTTAGGTATCCCCTGAGAGAAAAAATAGATAGTTCTCTATTATTTATTTAAAAATAAATACATTCATTTCTGTTACGTACATAACTTTATCAAAATAAAATATATCCAATAATAAATAACAAAATATAAAATATGAATTATTAATTTAAAGTGGGTAACAAAAACGTAAATCTAGATTCTAATTTGCAAGAACGCAGCTTAAAAAATAAAAATGTTATGCCTTTCGCTTATTAGCGGAAATCTAGTTCTTTTTCATCAATCAAAGTTGTCCATTTTTTCTTTCGATGGGATAAACAAATAGGATTGTGCAAAAGCTATTGCACTGACCGCACCCATCTTTTGCACACTTATAAAGCACTATAAAACACTTATTTGAGGAAGATTTATAAAAAATATAAAATAATAAATTAAAAAGTTATGTTAATAGTTTTTCCAGTATTTTAAGAAAACTGATTCTCCACTTTAATTGTTGATGAAAAATGATGACGCAAATGACATTTTTTACTCACGAAATGAGACGCCTCTGCTTTACCTCCCCCAAAGCCATTTTTCAAAAGCTACTAATTTAACTAAAAATTTTGTCGCTGTTCCTTAATTTGCCTGGCCTAGTAAGCATTAGAGCTTGAGTACAGGTGTTTCATGTTTATTCCGCTAGCCGGGGCTCGGAGTAAAGATAAAATATATCAATTAAAGGCCGCGCCACCGCCGCTCCTTCACTTGTCCAAGCAGGTTGAAATTGCTACTAAACGTAAACAATCTATTTTTCAATACTGTCACGTCTCTCCAGTTTCGAATTTCGAAATTAAAGCGATTTTGTTGACGATTTGAGATTGGGATTTGCGAGTGTCCAAATGTCACAGGGGGCAAGGCAATCACATTTTGGATCTATCGGGGGGCCACATTTTGGATCTTTAGAGGGGCCTGCCGGGCATTTGCCCAGTTGCCCGGCGCCCCAGTCCGACACTGCCCATATACATACATAGACACCCATATACTGCTAAAAAAATTTAAATTCCCTTTTCTGCTATTTTCTAATTTATGATAAAATACTAATGCATGTATTTCCAGCCTAATATGCTTGTCAAATAAATGTAATAAGTATCATATTTCATAACAGTAAACATATCTTTTTGATGTATTACATAATTTTACGGTCCATTCCGACAGCCATATCCACTCTGTTACTATTTCCTTCTTTTGTGGTTAGCCTCTGACATTTTTTATTATTCTACGCAAGCGAAGGATGGATGGTAGAATTGAAGCTTTGAATTTACTTAGTAGAAGTTTAGTGAAAGTAAATATATAAGTACCCTTAAAATAAGCGACTCATATCCTAAACAAACTAACAGTTGACATCTCCGATATTCCTTTGTAGTTTAAAATTTAGATACTCGCAACAATGACCAAATTTTCAATGTTACTTGATATGATAAAAATAAACAAATGTAATAATAGTAACACCACACGTACTCCTGTCAATAATAATAATATATTTATCCTTTCGATCATAGTAGGTATAAAGATATAGCACATGTCAATACATAAACAAAAAACAATGATAATAATAAAATATATAAAATATAGTACATGACGATAATTGCACCACCAATAAATACCCACCATACATAAATAACATCGAAATAAATAGATAGTAAAATATAGCGTAAAACAGTTATTTTTCTTAAGTAGTTAAAAGTGTATATGGGTACCTAATTATTATTTAAAAATTCGTCGACTGAATAATAATGGCCATTTATTAAATAGTTTCTCAATTCCTTTTTAAAAGAATATAAAGGAGCTTTTTCTTTAATTTCAGGAGGTAGGGAATTGAAAAATTTTACTCCGGCCAGCAGTGGAGACTTCTGCGTCTCTGTATTTTCAGCAGGTTGCCATGTCTAGTAGGGTAATTATATAGTTGAGAAGTTGATTCATACTTGCTAATATTCTTTTTACTTCCATCGCATACCGAAGGGATGTATTGTATTCGAGAAAAAATCACCCTCCGAGATTTTTTCGGATTTGCACGTTTCAGATCACGTAGATTACGAAAATACAGGTTTTTCAATTCCGTCTGTCTGTCTGTCTGTCTGTTGGTGCATCATCTAAAAAAAAATTGCTTGACGGAGAACAGTCAAATTTGGTAAGTAGCTGACGCTACTATCAGCGAAGAAATGGTTAAACTTTTCCTGGAAAATATACAGGGTGTACCGTCTGAAGGGAAAAAATAATGAAAAAAAATTTCTTTTACTCAAATTTAAAATTTCCACGTTTCATGACATACTAAATCTATTTCAGGAAAAAAAAAATTCAAAATTATTTGAAAATTTTTTTACCAGTAGGAAGACTTTATTTTGCTCAAATTTAACGTTTCCGCGTTTCATGACATCCTAAATTTATTTTATGAAAAAAATTTTTTCAAAAAGAAAAATTTGAAAATTTTGTCAGAAATTTTTTTTTACTAAGTACCACCTATAGAATGTATATATAATTTTTTTTTGCTCCAATTTAAAATTTCCACGTTTCACGACATTCGAAACCTATTTCAGAAAAAATAAAAATTCAAAACTTTTTGAACATTTTTTTATCATAGAAATATGGGCAATGTTTTTTGCTCAAATTTTAATTTTCCACGCTTTATGACATTCTAAACCTATTTCATAAAAAAAATGTTTTTTAGTGGAAATCCCATACCGATTGTATCATGAGGGTAGGACCTATGTATTTTTTCGTTTTCATTATATACTGCCTTTTTAAATATTTCGTACCTTTAAATAGGGGTGATTTTTGCATTTTTTCAAAAAAGTAAAACTTGCACTCACCTTAAAACATTTCTCAAAGTTTAATTTAAGTCCTATAGGATTTATTTTACTCTCTCCCTTGGCCCGCTATGTACTATGCGAAAATAGGCGAATTATAGGCCTTTTTTGCGGTCACTCTTTGTAAAGGTATTTACGAAAGCCTCCCATATTTGGCATCTTTTATTTAATATTGAATTTTTGCTGTCTGATGAACACTTTGTATATTTTTTGACCAAAAGTTTTCCCGTTTTCTTTGTAATAATACCTTTCGATTACTATTCTCCTGTATTTTTTGTATATATAAGACAATTGTATATATAGATGCAAGGAAACGTCAATATAACGTGTTGTTTAAAAAATACTCAACATGACTGAGTTTTCTGTAGGTCAAAAATCAATCGAATGACTCGCTCTCAGAAGCGCCACCTCACAAAATGACGTTATACGACAGTACTGAATTAATGTGGGCATAATAAACATTTAATAGTAAGTTTTGGTCTAAGACATTTTTTAGTTTCAAGATTGCATAGTAGCCACTACTTATTATTCGAAAAACATTGCTAATATGATATTTCAAGCTCAGGTTACTGTCAATATGTATACCAAGAAATTTTGTTGTTACACATAGGACAAGTGTTAATTAGTTAAATGTTACATTTATGTCAGTGTAAAATTTTTTTTCTGACAAAAAATTGCATTAAGACAGTTTTCTTCATGTTAACAATTAATTTATTAATATCGCACCAATTTGTAAATCGTTCAAAGAGAGTATTGAGCTTTTCCTCCAGTTCCTCAGGGGTGTCTGCCCCTTCTGCTATGGAGACATCGTCTGCGAACAGCACAACGCACTAATATGAAGTGGTATGTCATTTATAAACAAAAGGAAAATAAGCGGTCCCAGAACAGAGCCCTGAGGAACTCCAAGATTAACATCATACTTCTCTGAACTAGTTTCTTCCAATTTTACAAGTTTTCTAAAGCTGAGATACGGTACTATCCACGAAAGAAAGTTACCCCTAATTCCTATCACAAAAGGTTTTTCTGCCACAAATGTTGTTTCTATAGAATCAAATGCCTTGGAAAGGTCAAAGAAAAAGGCAGCAACATACTTTTTGCTATCCATACGATTGTACCCAAATTCCAAGAAGTCAGTCGCCGCACTCTCGGTTAACCTGCCAGGATAAAATCCATTTTGACAGTTGTAAATTATTTGGTATTTTGTTAAATAGGAAAGTATTTTATTATATATAGCGCGTTCAATTATTTTACATATGACGCTAACTACAGTGATAGGCCTGTAATTCTCTGTTAACTATCTGTCATTATTCTTGTAGATTGGAATTACTTTTCCTATTTTCAATTCTTCCGGGAATTTCCCCAGTTCTACAGACAGGTTAACAATATGAGCTAGGGGTTCGGCAATGAACGCTGAAAAAGGGTCTATAAAGAACATTGTCGGAACAGAATTTTTGACCTCAGAGCTGTATTTGGAGTTGAAGGAAGTAAATATTCAAAAGTCCCCGAACATACGAGGTGAGCGGGATACAGGGGGACACGCAGAAAGTCACTTTTTTGGTTTTCCGCTCATATCTCGAAAACAGTGCATCGTAACGAAAGGATTATTCAATTTAAAATGAAAGCTGACAATATTTATTATAAGATTATTCTTTTTCCAATAGTTTTCGAGATATCCGCCAGCGAAAATCCCAAATTTTCTAAGTATAAAGGTTCTATGGAACCTCAAAAATTACACTTATACAAAATATTTTCTTGATTTTTTTGAGAACGTTTACTTTTTGGAAAGTAAAATATATTGTTAATGTAAACAAAATTAAAACTGTTAAAGATATTGTGAATATTACCATTAACAAGCTATTGTAGGAAATTAGTGGAGCAAGAGCCAGCTCAAAATCGTTTAAGAAATGTTTTTAAGTAGAACCACCAATGAAGCAAATATGTTAGGAAATGGTAAAAATTGGGACATATTTTACTGGCATTTCAAGATGACCCTATGGGGTTATTTTGGGAAATTTATGAAAATATGTCTCTCTCTCTCTCTCTCTCATAAGAAATAAATGGGAAATTTCATGACCTTTGAAACACTTGTTAAAATCAACTGATTTTGGCTACATTTGGGGGATATAATTTTTTTGGGATTTCGAACCAATTTTCGAGGGCGAGGCAAAAAAATCGATTTCTATTTTTCATAACTGTAAAGAACCACCCCAGTAATTAATTAGGAAACCATGGAGATGAATATATTTGGAATGTAGTTGATACTATCACCGAGGAGGAGACTTTTAATGAAAAGTATACAGCCTGGATATTCTAAAAGTATAGTCAATTAAGAAGCGACGGGCGACGGAGGGAAATAGTATTTGAAAGAAAGAAAGCCAGATGTAGTTTTGAATTAAAAACATATATAAGATGATCACCCAACAGAAAAAATAGTTTCTCAATTTTTTCTTCGAACCTTGAAAGATATATTCTGGTTCGATTGTTTGTGGTTGATATTTCTCCTTAAAATATCTGGGGCCCTTTTATCTTTTTTGAGTTTTCTGTGTTCCTTTGTGTTTTTTAATGCATTTTATCTAGCTCTTTTTCTTGACTACTCCAGTAAGAACAGTGTTACCTTTTGTACATTTTGTTCTACGTACTTTTTGTCTACTTTGTTATCTTTTTATTACCTTACCTGTCCTAGTTTCTTTGTTTTCTCGTATTGGCTAAATACAGGCTCTTACAAGTTAGGTGGGTTGTTCCGATTGGTTAACTGAAAGAATTTAAGTAAGTTTTTTGACAATTATTGTCGGGGTCAAATTTTACAGCCGTAGCACGAGTAAATATTCAGCAATATTTCGACAAGGAAAACTTACTCAAATTCTTTCAGTTAACCAATCGGAACAACCCACCTAACTTGTAAGAGCCTGTATTTAGCCAATACGAGAAAACAAAGAAACTAGGACAGGTAAGGTAATAAAAAGATAACAAAGTAAACAAAAAGTACGTAGAACAAAATGTACAAAAGGTCGAAATATTGCTGAATATTTACTCGTGCTACGGCTGTAAAATTTGACCCAGACAATAATTGTCAATGTTGTATTCCGTATCGTCTTAACTAATTTTTTATCGCTGTTTAGCTAGGTTAAGTTTAGATTACTTGAGACAACATACTTTCTCGTTTCTTGAGTTATAATGTCGTACGTTGTCCATATTCTCAGTTCGTCTTAGGTCTTCCGTGTAGATCCTGCATCGTGGGTTCAATTTATTTGCCGTAAGTTTCGTTCCCTTTCGTTTTACGTAGTACACCTATATCTTTAGTTTTAGAAATATTAGCGAGTACGTTATTTCGTTAGTTTGCGCTATTTATCTTAAGTTAAAATTTAGTTTCGTGGGTTCGATGTCGGTACCTTGCATTCCGGTTCCTTTAGTTAAGTAAGGATATCTTCTCGTCTGTTTACGTTACTTTCGTTACGGTATGTTTATCGTGCCTTGTGTATTTGGCTAAATCGTGATTAGTCAATATTTATTTCGTACGTTGACTATCTTTGCTTTAGTTTAGTTTGAATTCAGTTTCGTGGGTTCGATATAGTTACATATACCTTGTTATTCTAGCTTAAGTAGGGTAGGGATACAGGGTATTGTTATATCTGTGCCATTATTACTATTGTAAAATTTATGAGTACCGCAGTCGTTTAATTCCTCCATAACTGTACCTATGCTAAATTGAGGTGGGTTGAGGTTATTAGATCTGATCATTCGATACAGATAATGAAATTATTTAAATAAATGAAATGGTGCAATTAGATATACATCTAATTAGCCATTAAGTCATGACATATATGAAAATGGATAAATAAATGCTTTCAAAATTTAAGTAAGGGATATTCAAAATAACACAGCCACAAAAAAATCTTTTCCGATCTGGGGTCTGACCATGTTTACTATATGTTTTTGGGGTCACTGAATCCGAATCCAAGGTTTATTTAACCCTATTACATCAGGATTTTGCCATAACCTCAAAAAACCTATAATTTAACCGATTTTGACATCTCTTCACATAAATCGTTGTAATATTTTCTAAACTAAAATGACCGCTCTTTTGTTTGTGCTATCCGATGATGTGGGGCACGATATTTTCTTGCTTTTTAAGTGAGATATCGGCCACCAAAGTGAGAGGTCCGAGGGTTTCGCTTCTCGACCGACATGGCGCAGCTTCGAGGGCTATTTCTGCCAAACGAAAGCTAGCATAAATCTGAAACGTACGAAGACATGAGGAATTCGAATGGCGCAAACTGGAAGTCGATGCGTGCCTTGGTTTTCGAGATAGGGTCGCTCGAAGTCACCACAAGGTGAGTGTCGATTTTTTTCACAGCTTCCCGAGACTATTTCTCGAAAACGAAACGAAACACAGAGCTGGGGTTTACTCCTTTCGATTTCTTTCGCCTTCCTACAAACATCTAATTTTTTTCAGATTTGGCAATCACTTTCACTTGCAAAATTTCTAAAGTAAGACATCAGAGGTGTGTAGGAATGCGGAATAAATCGAATGGCGTAAACCGTAGCTCTGTATTTCGGTTAGTTTTCGGGAAGCGGTAAAATAATTCAACTTTCAACTTCCGGGGCCTTCGAGAAGTCATATTTCGAAAACACACACCGACCTCCGATTTGCACCAATCGATTTCTCACGTCTTTTTTCGTACCCCTGATTTCTTTCAGATTCTTGCTAGCTTTCGTTTGGCAGAAATGCCCTTCGAAGCTTGGCCGGACCTCTCACTTTGGCGGCCGATGTCTCACTTAAAAAGCACCGAACGAATATCCTGCCCTACATCATTGGATATTTAATTTTCAATCGATCTAGTATAAAAAAGGGGGTCTAGAAATACTTACAGCGATTTATGTGAAGAGATGTCGAAATCGCTTAAATTATGGTTTTTTTGGGGTTATAGCAAAATCCTGATGTGACGGGGTTAAACAGACCTCGGATTCAGATTCAGCGACCCCAAAAACATATAGTAAACATGGTCAGACCTCAAGATCAGAAAAAAAAAATTGTGTGGCTATGTAATTGTTCTAGCACATTATTAAGGCTCATCTTTATATATATAAATTACAAATATTGCGTTTGTTCAACATTGAACGAAAAATATATCTGTCACGTACATTGCTTGAATAAACCCAATTTGTCCACAATACCGACAAACCCTCTAAACTAAAGACAATAGGACAGGTTAGAACTCCTGGTCGTAAATATGATTTAAACATACAGAAATCGGAATCATGTTGGCATGTGTAATATATGAACTAATATCCTTAGGCGCGCAGAGTGTAATCTAACAATAAATGCATACAATGCATAGTAGTTTACGACGGAAGTTGGTGGTTTTCATACCCAGAGGGCGTATTCGATAAAAATATAAAATAATACCTACGTCGGGTTGTTTGGTTGAGCATTTGTTCTCTTTGTATTACAAGTATTCTAAACATTGTCTCAATCGAGAACATTATTTTACATTAGGTTCTTACATTTCGAAGTAATCACAAGTTTAAAAAACAGTAGGACCCATGCATCATTTGGCTGTCAATGATAGCGAACGACTAACTTAACCTAATATAACCTAAGCCAACCTAAGTTTTCTGTGTCTTCTATATCATATTCTGTGTGTTTTTGTGACTGCCCGTTTGAAAAATTCTTGAATTTATAATTAAGAGTGAACATTTGTTTTAATTTTCCTTATTACTTCCACATCCACGTAGTGAAGTGGAAGTATAATCGTAAAAAAAAATTTAAAAATATTTTCTTTTTGAAATAGGCTTAGAATGTCATAAAATATCAAGATTTTAAATTTGAGCAAAAAAAATTTTCTGTCTGTCTGGCGGTCGGTCTGTCTGTAACTTTTCTTGTGCGCAAATTTTCTCTGGATCGGTTCAAGATATTGAAATTTGGTACACATGTGTATGAAGATAAGATCTGGAACATTATTATATTTTGTACTGATTCTGGTGAAGGGTTGGGTGTTAAATAGGCGTATATAGGGGAAAATAAGTAAAGCAAGCTGGCAAAAGTACAGAAACTTGGAATTTGGAGTATATGCTGTAAAAACCGCTGCCTAAAGAATCACTACTTCCACATCCAGATTTCCCATCCAAGTCTCTTTAAAGGTGGACACCTTGAGTATATTTGCACTCTAGTGAGTGAAAATAATTAGTAAGATTTAAATAATATATTGCCGATGTCATAAAAAAATTTGAGATGTTAGCTTCTAGAATGCACCCCAAAAATGAAGCTTCTGGGCCCTTATCAGCTTGCTTTACTTATTTCCACTATTTACCCCTCACCCCGACCCCTTGAACTTCATTTCAATCAGATGTCATTACAATACATACGTTTTTTCCTTCTTCAATTCTTTGGGACTTCCTGCCACATGTATGTCTTTTTTTTAAGCGGTGCTCCAGGAATCTACAAAATATCACAAGTAACCAGTACGTTACTGGTAAATAACCTCTACGCCTGTAACTTTACGTCAAAGGATCAGTTAGAGGTTTTTTTTTAAATAAACAACACAAACAAGTATAAAAACTTGAAATTAAATATTTCGCCGACGTTTCGGAAATCTAATCTGTTTCCCTTTTCAAGGCTTTTTTTGAAAAATCTTTTTTGCTGTGTATGATAAATACACAGCTCTAAGTATGTTTGTTATATTCAATATCTATAGATACTTATTATTTACAGAACTGTTGATATAGTTAACAGTTTTTTTAATTTTTATATAATGTTAAGTTTGTGAAGTTCTACTTTTAACATTGGCAACTAAGTTGTACAGACATCTACGGAACAAATCGACACGCATCTATCCTCATTCAATAATATTATCGCGGATTCTTTAATTTTTCTTTTCTTGCTATCTGCCACTTTTGTTAAAATTTTTGCCGAGTACCAGTTTATTCTATGTCCGTTCTCCCAATCGTGTTCGCAGATCTTGATAGAACGGACATAGAATAAACTGGGACTCGGCAAAAATTTTAACAAAACAGGCAGATAGCAAAAAAAGAAAAATTATAGAATCCGCGATAACATTATTGTATGAGGATAGATGCGTATCGAATTGATGTCTGTACAACTTGGTTGCCAATGTTAAAAGAAGAACTTCACAAACTTAACATTGTATAAAAACTAAAAAAACTGTTTACTATATCAACAGTTCTATGTAAATAGTAAGTATCTATGGAAATTGAATATAACAAATATTCTTGGCTGATGGAATTCATCCAAAGCCAAAAATTGTTAAAAAAAAAACAAATATTCTTAGAGCTGTGTATTTAACATACACAGCAAAAAAAATTTTCAAAAAAAGCCTTGGAAAAGGAAAAAGATTAGATTTCCGAAACGTCAGCGAAATATTTAATTTCAAGTTTTTATACTCATTTGTGTTGTTTATTTAAAAAAAGAAACCTCTATCTGATCCTTTGACGTAAAAGTCATAGGCGTAGAGGTTATGTACCAGTAACATACTGGTTAATTGTGATATTTTGACCCCTACTTACCCCCCCCCCCCCCCTCAACGAATCGTCTTAAAATATATTCTAATATTCTAATTCCAGATGTCGTTATAGCACATATGTGTATCAAATATCAAGTCAATATCTCAATTTTATATCATGAGCATCTTTAACGATGGAGTGGGGGGGGGGGTGAAAGTGTTGAAAAATGCTATAAAAATTCTAATGCCTTCTGCTAGTATATACACTAAATTTCAAGTATTTTTACTCTTAACCAACTTGCTTTACTTATTTTCCCCTATTTACTCATATTTAACCCCCAACCCTTCAACGGAATCATCCCAAACTAAAATATAATTCCAAATGTCTTTATAATACATACGTCTACCAAATTTCAAGTGAACATATCAATTTTATTTTATCAACCCTTTAATGATGGAGTGGGGGTGGTGGAGGGGTTGAAAATACTATAAAAAAATTTGAAGCCTTGGTTTCTATTATATACACCAAATCCTAAGTTTCTGTACTTTTACCAGCTTGCTTTACTTATTTTCCCCTATTCACCCTATATTTAACCCCCAACCCTTCAACGGAATCATCTCAAAATATAAGCTAATTCGAGATGTCTTTTTAAAATATATGTGTACCAAATTTCAAGCGAATATCTGAATTCTGCTCTATCAGCCCCTTTAATGATCGAGTGTAGGTGGTGGACGGGTTGAAAAATATCATAAAAAATGTAAAGGCTTGATTTCTAGTATATAGACCAAATCCCAAGTTTCTGTGCTTTTACCAGTTTGCTTTACTTATTTTTCCCTATTCACCCCTATTTAACCTCCAACCCTTCAACGGAATCATCTTAAAATATAACAATATAATATAATATATAATTTCATGCTTAAAATTAAAGTGGGTTTACTGTTATGAAAAATTGCATAAAGAGAAATCGGACAGGGCTTAGCTGATCCTGCTTGATTTGGCCTAAAAGCAGGAAATTATTAATTTATGTCAAAACTCTAAACATTAAACTCTCATTATTGTACTCTTTGCAAAATATTCGCATTATTATATACTCTTCGCAAATACAAAACGAAGAGTATTATTACTGCATTTGATATGCACATTTCTAAAACCAGTAACATCGCTAGTAGAGAAAAAATTTCATATCACTCTGTTTGTGATCGAATTCTGAGGTGCTTTCAAAGTGTTCATTCGTTTATCTGTTGTCCTGTCTGTCTGTCCGACTGCCCGTCAAAGTATGTTAGTGTTGAATAGCGGACCCTATTGTTTTCTAATTAAATCAATCAGTAAATGAAAAAGTTATTAATTATTTAAATTTAAAATTAAATCGAACTTTCTATGTTTTGAATCAAACAAAAACTTGTCTAAAACGAAAACAATTCCACTTCCCTGGGGACGATACATATATGTATTTAGAAAGAAATAGAATATAGAAAGTTTATAGATTAATAGATATTGTTACATTGTAAACCGGCTACGTATAAATTCTAATAATAGTAGTGCCGTATTCAATCAAAGCATTACTCAAATCAGCATCTGTAGACGGTAGTGTCCGATTGCACCCTCTACTTATTTTTTGACGTCCTATTACTTCTAAAATGCAACTGGCATGTTATTCATACTTTGAAAAATCATAAAAATATTTAATAATGTACATCGACAGTCTAAAGTCTAGTATTTTAGAGAATCTAACAGTATTAAGTGGTTTAACTCTTCTTATTAAATTTATGGATAAAATATATCGAATACACATTTTTTAGACCGACTCTGTTATGGTACGCTTTCAAAGAGGAGCGTCATAGCTGGAGCAGATATCGTTCTTATAAAATGCGTTGAATAAAAGAACACACAAATAAAAGAGCCCTATTCTCATATAAAACTGTAAATTACATCACTTTTTTCATTCTCTTTTATACCCTTTTTATGCTCAATGCTGGTTTGTATTAGAAGTAATCATATTATTCCATTTCATCCTCTGATTTTCTGAAAAATATATATTTTGTTTGGCATCTTTGAAATTTACTAAAGCCGCCACATTTTCTTAATGCTTTATGTATGATTATAGCACGGTGCTCAGGGAAAAATAGCTGCAAAACTGGGAAAAAATAATCCTTGTGATAACTTTTGATTTTTTGATTTCTGTAGAAGTAAAAAAGTATTTTAAAAAGTTATCAAGGCCACTGAGGAGGGACATAAAACGTCAAACGTGTGTAAAAATAGTTTTGAAGTAACTTTAAAAATACGAAAATAAAATAAGAATTAAACTTATTATATAGGCGAGCGGTTCACCCCTAAAAAGACGCTTAGAAACGCGAGTTACCGACTAAATTTTTTTAATAAAAGACCTACTTGAAACTTTTTCAGCATTGTAGAGCATATTTTTCTGACAATTTACGTATTTTTTGCATAATTTTTTAGGCGGTTCTTCAATAGTTATAAACAAAAATGTTGTAAAAAAAAGAAAACTTAAACGTTTTCTATAATAAAAACCGACCAAAATAAACACTTTTTGTCTCTTGGCTTTTTCTCGAAAAATGCACGGTTTCCGGGATATGGCCAATTAAAAAAAAACGCGAAAATAGGCGACTTTTCGGATTTTTTTTCTCAATAATTTCTGAATGCACAGTAATTCTGCACACGCCAAAATAAACGGCAGTTCATCTACTACAGGTGTGATTTTTTGTGTGAGGAATTATGCTCACTGAGATTAATTAAATTTGAATTTAGAAAAGTACCATTTCTGATAAATCATGTGGTAAAGAAAGTCTTTTTTTTTATAGTTTTTTGATATCAGCAGATTCAAGATCATTTTTTTCCACGTTGCTATTAATATCTACCAATGTTAATTTTTCGTTACCTCGCTTTTTTTTAGTCCACAAATAAAGCACAAACTTTGCCAATCAAACGAACTTTTGGTGGATCGCAATGATTTTTTAGTGTCTGAGCTTTCTTCGTGGTCAAAGCTTGTTTTTCTTTTTACGGAAACAATTTTGTCGATGTCCATAATTAGCCAGCTATGTGAGACATAAATTACTTTATTTATATTTATAAACTATTCAAATCAAATTTCAAAACAACTTACCCAACTTACATTTGCAACTGCACAGTAACAAACAATTGAACGAGCACGTTTATTTTTTACTGGTTGTATTAAAATAATTTTATAATGTTTATAAACTAATAAACATTTAAAAGGCTCAGAGGTAGTTTATGTATTTTTGCATGCTACATAATTTTTAAATAGTTTTTAATGTTTACTCCTACTGGAAGTACTAAAGTCGTCGTGTGTAAACTTGTTCTATTCGTGTTTAATTTGAGTAGGTCGCGTGCGCGTCATCTGCGCAGACGTGCGGCTTCTGCTTCCCTAACCCCCGGCCGCCATGTTATGTGCTTTGTTATTGTTTTGATTTTCTAAATTCAATTTTAATTAATCTTAATGAGCATAATTCCACACACCAAAAAATCACACCTGTAATAGATGAACTGCCGTTTATTTTGGCGTATGCAGAATTATTATGCATTCAGAAATTATTGAGAAAAAAAATCCGACAGGTCGCCTATTTTCGCGTTTTTTTGTTGAAAAATTGGCCATATCTCGGAAACTGTGCGATTTATTAAGTTTTCTTTTTTTTTTACAACATTTTTGTTTATAACTATTGAAGGACCGCCTAAAAAATTATGCAAAAAATACGCAAATTGTCAGAAAAATATGCTCTACAATGCTGCAAAAGTTTCAAGTAGAAGTCTTTTATTAAAAAAATTTAGTCGGTCCATGCTGTTTTTATGGGGGTGAACCGCTCGCCTATATGGCGTCACGAGCCAACACACGAACGCCCTTTTTCTCGCTTTTCGGTACAAGAGCGTTGATAACTGTAGAATTGTAATAAATAAGAGAATATTTTAGAGGTCATAGATGTCTGTTATTACTATATAATAACATATATTTTAACAGTAACATTGAGTTCTTCTATAGAAAAACAAATGCAATTTTCTTTCTCTGTTTTAGAGTCTACTTCCTTCAGTTATCTATTTCTTGAAATATACTCATTATAGACCAATGAAATAGGAAAATTTCTAAATGTAATTCCTATTAGAAAAAAGACACTAGGATCATATTCAGTACATGTGAAATACCAAACCAGTGCATGCAAAACAAAGTTGCAGAAGCAAAATGGCGGACGTTCTACGAACGAAAAAATTTGGAAAAGTTTGTTTTTCTCGTGTGCTTAAGTGGCCTTAGCCCGAATTCCGACGGATGATTAGTGTACGAGAAATTCAATTGTTTGTTAAATAAGTGATTTTAGTAACATTTGAATTTCCTAAAATGAGGCGGTCCGATTTCAATTTTGCAAAAGCTTTATACTCTTCAAGAGCTGTATTAGGACCGTGCTCAAAGCCAAAGTCAAATATTTCAATTAAGTTGCTTAAAAGCGCCGTTGACAATGATGCATGTTTCTTCGGTATGAATAAATGTACTTAATAACTTTGTCAATTGTTCGTGTATCGAAAAGTGGGTAATCGCGTAGCTGACATTCTTATACGAATTTAAAAAAAAATTAACACCCTTCGACCTTCAGGACGCGAAATAATTTTTGTTTTCAAAAAATTCCCGAGAGCTTATTTTTTAAGTTACAGCGCTGCGATTTGCAGGTATTGCACTTAAATACTTTTACTTTCGATTAAAAAATATAAGCAATTGTTTCAGCGTCTTTTTGACAACATAGTTCATGTTGAAGTGAGGCGCTCCCACCAGCTAGTCAGCGTGAGGGGAGAGCCTGTAGCGGCGGTGTCTCTCTAGGTTGACTCGCGCGTTCAAAATCGTTCGCGCTTTCAAAATTGTCTGTATCTCGGTTTCTGGTGTACCTGAAAAAATCCTTTTGCCTTGGGAATTTCTTCTTGTTTTTTTGATATTTAATTTTTGTGTATTTCATAATTTATAAAATTTTTATTTCAAATTGCTCATAAATGACGAAAAATTAACTTTGACAAATGAAATAAAATGTCGATGAAAGCGAAGTGCATCTATTTTGAATAAGCTGTGTTCATTACATCCTTATAATTTAGATTCAACAGGAATATGCAACATAGTTCATGTATCTTAAAATCTGAAGTTTTTTATAAATGTATTTTCAATGCCGAATACTCAAATTTTTCCAATTGCGATCTAGGTTTTTTCAATTGTATATAGTGGAATTATTCGTAGTGGTCGAGATACAATGACCAGGTACAAAACCGACGAAAGTTTGTATAGATTTCAAACTGGTAGGTGCTCTAGGAAGGCGACTCTAAGGCGAAAGAATCTTATATTTTGTTAATTGCACGTATGTATACATCGTCGTAATTAAAACAATAATACATTTGCAATACTTTTCGGATTTTTTGATGTGAATAAAATTTTAATTACATTGTCAAATGTCTTAGAAGGAAAGCGAAAGCAAATAAAATATATTCTGGATGTTTGGCGAGGTTGCAAATTCGTAGAAGTATTTGAATACAATATTTGAATGTTATATGAAATTTGCCCTTTTTCTAATTTTCTTTTTATCAAATATAATTTCTTTAGTTACAAAATAGGTAATTTAATGAAGTTCCGGGACATTTACGAGGTTGTAAATTCAAATTGTCATTTATTGGTGTTACACGCATCCGCAACTCGATTTTATTAAGACTTTTGCAATTATTTAGACCCCCACTTATTGTTTTAAACATCAGAATCGTGGCGGTGCAAGATTGAAAACGTGTGAAAAAAAGTTATTCAAAATTGCAAGCGTGCTTGTGACCCTATTTTGTTGCATAAACAAACAATAATTTACATAACTTTCGCAATGTTACGGTTATCGTAGCAGGGTGTAAACTTGCTACGAGGTGTCTAATAATTATTAAAATGTTCTTCAAGGTTTGCATACATTCCGGATTTTTTTCTAAAGTTATTGCAAGTTTACGCTTTATGTTTTTTCTTTTAATCACCTATTTAACGTCGGCCTATTTCTGCTACTAATGCCAATCATCGAAGCCAGGAGAGGAGCTGCCCCCAACTTGAAAATTTTGCCGAACCTCTTCTCTGTCGAAGAGTAGGTATCTTTTACTTGCCTAACATTTAATAGACAAGGGACCGACTGCTTTACATCCCCTCCGAAGGATGATATATACGCTGTGTAACCCCCGCCTAAAGTTACATACCTTCTACGCATGCGCTGCTATAAAAACCATTAGAAGATGGAGCAAGAACGCTGTGTTTCCCTGGAGAGGCTTACCCATCCAACGCCCACGCCCTACGTTGCTGCATTTGCGTATCGAAATACGAGTATATCCAGATGTCTCTACGCTCACTCCACGTTTCTTGTTGATTTAACAATGTTTTAGGGAGCGGAAAAAGGTGCAAAAACCGGATTCATTATTTTTTTTACTTCTTCCAATGTTGTCCCAAAAGTTAAATGCCTTCGCAATTTTTGTCCCTCCCGGAATTGGAAAACGTAAATTGAAACTGATTACTTCAAAAAAGAAAAAACAATATACAGAGTGTGCAAAGTATTCCTTTGGACCTTTTTCTCATAACCCGCCATAAAGAGCTCTTGTTGTTTTTGCCGCGAGATAGGGCCCTTCCCAGCAGTTCCACCGTAAATGAGTATTTACCTGTGAAACGGGTAATAAATAAAAATAAAAAATAAAAATGAAAGCTACTAGATTCAGAAACAGAAGAAACAGAAGGCTTAGAAGAAGAAAAATATAGAGATGATGATAGATGGAAACTTAAAAGAAGCATGGAAACTGAAAAGATGCATCTCGCAAACGCTTACACTCCCCAACCGATTATGACAGACGGAAACTTAAAAGAAACATCTCACAAACACCCACACTTCCCATCCTATATGCCTACCTCATGCGTCATGTGGCTCTCGCTCGAACCCGGCGTATGCGGCCGGCCCAGCGGTATATAAAACATCCGAGATTTAGTTCCGGCACGCAGTTTGGCCGTTCGTTGGGCATGTTCGGCGGACGACCAAGCTGCGTGTTGGAACGAACCTCCATGGATGCCCGGAATCTGCAGTAATGCTCACCCCACGCTGGCAAATCAATGAATCAATCAACTTTTCACTATAGAAATTCAGAGCCTATTTATCAATTGCCTGGACTGATAAAAAACATGAAAACATAACTGTGGAAAATTTATTAACGATAAGAAACTGTTAGTAAATTTTTACTTCCCTCGCATACCGAAGGGAAGTATTGCATTTGAGAAAAAATCACCCTCCCAGATTTTTTCGGATTTTCACGTTTCAGATCATGTAGATTACGAAAATATAGGTTTTTCAATTCAGTCAGTCAGTCTGTCTGTCTGTCTCTCTGTCTGTCTGTTGGTGCATTAACAAAAAACTACTTGATGGAGAACAGTCAAATTTGGAAGGTAGCTGACGCTACTGTCAGCGAAGAAATTGTTAAACTTTCGATGGAAAATATACAGGGTGGACCGTCTAAAGGGAATAAAGAATGAAAACATTTTTTTTTTGCTCAAATTTAAAATTTCCACGTTTCATGGTTTTCTCCACCTATTGTAAAAAAAAAAGTTTTGAAAATTTTTTTAACAACATTTTTGAAAAAAATTTTACCACTGGAATAGATGGAAACATTTTTTTGCTAAAATTTAAAATTTCCACGCTTCATGGCATTCTAAATCTATTAAAAAAAAACGAGAACAAATTTGAAATCTGTTTACTACAAAAAGTTTTTTTTGAAAATTAAAAATAGAGAAAAATTTTGAAATTTTGGTAATTTTGTATAAACTGGACGAAGAAAAATTTTGTTTGTTCAAATTTAAAATTTCAACGTTTCATTCTAAACACATTTCAAAAACAATTTTTTTGGAAAATTAAAAAAAAAGAATATAATAAAATGGGTGGTGGAAAAAAATATTTTGCTCAAATTTAAAATTTCCACGTTTCTTGACATTCTAATCTATCTGAAAAAGAAATTTGAAAATTTAAAATAGAAAAAAATTTTTGAAATTTTTAAAATTTTGTATACTTAAAATGGATGATGAAAAAAAATTGTTTTGCTCAAATTTGAAATTTCCACGTTTCGTGACATTCTAAACTTATTAAAAAAAATTGAATATTTAAAATGGAAAAAAATGAAATTTTGAAAATTTTGTACCATAAAATGGATGATGAAAAAAAAAGTTTTTTGCTCAAAGTTAAGATTTCCACATTTCATGACATTCTAAGCAGATTTCAAAAGCAATTTTTTCAGAAAATAAAAAAAGGGATTTGAACATTTTTTATAAAATGGGCGATGGAAAAATATTTCTTGCTCAAATTTAAAATTTGCACGTTTGTCATTCTAAATATATTTCAAAAAAAGAAATTTGTTTTGAGAACTTTAAAAAATATATATTTTTTAAAAATTTTTACCACTACAATAGAATAGATGATGGAAACATTTTTTTCTTCTATTTTAAAATTTGCACGTTTTATTATATTCTAAGCCTACTTCAACAAAAAATAAAAATGTGGAAAAAAATTTCCTCCTCCACTATACAGTAGATGATGGAAAATATTTATCAGGTTTTCTTTGTAATAATAGGGCTAACTACATGGCGATTATAATTGTCATATGTCATCTCTTAATTAATAATTTTTTAGAGTGACCGTCTTGTACGAATAAAGACGGAAGTTCTGTGTAAATACCTTTACCGATTTTTTCTACGACAAATAATTTAGCAAATATATTTCAAATTTTGTAAGCTGCTGAATTATTCTCTCAAGCAATGGATAAAAACATATTTCAAGGAGGATATAATGCTCATATTGAGCATTACATTACCCAATTGTCTCAAGAACCATGCGCCATATTATTTCGTGTTCTAATAGAGAATTTTTAATCTTGTGTGATTTATTACCTAAAATTAAGTTTTCCATACCTTCCTAACACTTTGATAAACGTTAATAAGTGAAATTTTGTACTAAAGAATTATAGATACTCATTTCAAATTTTTAATAAAAGGCAGTGCTAATGTTCTTCATTCGGAAAGTCTAATCAGTCAGTTGTCAGAAAGATGGTAATAATCTTTGTGACTTAAATGTAAGAACGAATTACGGTAATAAGTTCAGGGTGTATAATTGAGAGCTTTTTAATCTGCCTCTAGCCGTCTTTTGTTAAAAAACTTACTATTACAATTGCTTTAAATCGGCAAATAAATTACTTCTTCGATTCATGTATTTGCTGTTGCTCATTCAAGAGGAACGTCCGTTTGTTGCACTTTCGTCAGATCACGAGACTTACGATAGAAAAAGAAATGCCTTGGAAGAAACGATATAACGCAATGGGCGTGTTTCATTATAGGTCGGGAGCCCGCGTACAAAATTGCTGACTATCCGTCGAACTTTGACAATGTGTGGAATCGATTGTTCACACATAAGTGAACAATGAATGGACTGTCAGCTGGCTGGGTAGTGATGGGGGTGGATGTGGCAGAGATTAAAAGATGTAAAAAAAATTGCAGGCAGTTTTTCACGATAAATAATGTACTACATTTCCGGGAAAATTTTGCATATTTTCGTCATAAAAATTATAGTGAACCTTTAAAAATTGTTTAAATATATAGGTTTCATATTTTTTTATAATAATATGTATAAATCACGTTCATTTTTCGAATTTTCATGTTTTTTATAATGTTCAAAAGGTCTAGTACATTATCGTGAAAGGCTTCCTGTAACTCGGAAAATTAGCAAGTTACAAAAATATCCCAAGAGACAAAAAATGTTTAGAAGGCCTCAATTCATACGTTTGTTTTTATAAAATTTTTAAATTACATACTTTTAAAGCACTACAGTTTCAAAGTATGTGGAAGTTATTCATGTTTTTCCGGAAACAGTCACCGTTTTTCCGGTGAAAATCACTTCACAGAAAAGTTACAAATAAAAAAAGTCTTAAATTTAGATGATACATACACCTGAACTATTTCAGATTTTTCTTTCAACTTTTACATTTATTTTATTTTTGACCTAATTCTACAAGTTATGAAATCCGTGATAAAAGGGGTGTTTTGTACCCCTTCCGATGAAAAAAACAAAATATTTACCTTTTTTGACCCGAAATAAGATGTTTTTACTCTTGTGAATGTTTTAGAAAAATGCAAATTTATCGAGATATGCATATGACCACTCGAAGATTCCTAAAAGTGGGAGAGGGGAAATGTAAAAGTTGAAAAAAAAACCTGAAATAATTCAGGTGTAAGTATCATCGAAATTCAAGACTTTCTTTATTTGCTACTTTTCTGTAAAGTGCGTTTTCACCGAAAAAACATGAAACTACGCACTACCTTGGAATTGCAGTGCTTTAAAATTATGTAATTTAAAAATTTAAGACGTATGCATTGAGGCCTTGAACCATTTTTAAAGGTTTACTATAATTTTTATGTTGAAAATGTGTAAACGTTTTCCGGAAAAGTAGTACATTATTTATCGTGAAATACTGCGTGCCAAATTTTTTTACGACTTTTCAACCCTTTCACATTTACCCCTTCCGCTACCCAGTCAATTGGCGGTCTATTAATTGTTCACGTATGTGTGAAAAATCAATTGCACACACTGTCAATCATCAGATTTGTACGCGGGCTCCCTGTCTATTACTTTGCAAATCTTTCTTCAAAGCTTTTATTTAACTTACAACGTTAGTATGTTAGTTTGTTTAGGTCAAATCTTACAACCAAAATTTCGGCTAGTTCTAATTAAGCTAAAGCTTTGAAATCTTGCACATGTGTGTAGGTCCGGTGACAATGCAATATAGTATATCTAATATAGTTCTAAATCCAATATGGCGGACGCACGAGGACGGCGGATTATATTTTTCTTCACAACCCCCTTGATATGGGTATCGAGTGAAAGGGTTTGACGAGTAAAATACGATAAACTATGTAACGTCATGCTAAATCCAATATAGCGGACGCACCAGGACGGCGGATCATCTTTTACTTCACATCCCTCTTGATCAAATGAAAAAGTACGATAAACCATGTAACGTCATTATAAATCCAATATGCGGATTACCTCCTTCTTTACAACCTCCTTGACACGGGTATCAATAAAAGTTTTTTTTTGTCTGTCGGTAAAATAAGTAGACCAAAAAGTAAAAAATTAAATCATAAATGTTTTTAAAGCAAAGCTTTTATTTAAAAAAATGGACTAAAAAGTAAAAAATAATTTTTAAATTCATACATTTGGAAACTAGAAGCTTTGTGGGTGGTCAATTCAGCAAAGTAATTGTACAGTACTGTTATATCATCGCCCCCAAAGCTCTTAGTTTGCAAATGTATGAATTTGAAAAGTATATTTTACTTTTTTTAAATAAACGCATTACTTTCAAAACATGTTTTTATTCATAATTTGTATTTCATGAATCTATCTTTACATTATTTATGCATTTATTACCTGTAATTGGTTAAGTTCAAAAATATTTCAAACCGACAAAAAATGCGTTTAATTTCAACGTAGTTTATATTAGCCACCAGACAACTAATGACTATAAGGCTCCTCATTGGGCCCTCAGAACTAGACTGGGTTATAACAAGAACAGTGTTATTCAAGCCTAGTTAAAGCTTTTAATTCTAAAAATAAAATGTAGAGAAATTCGATATTTTAAACTCAAATATCCAGTAAAAAATATCCGCGAGTCTGGGTCTACATTCTTTTATTACATTCTTTTATTAATTTGACCTGCAACTTTGTAACCTTGTAACTGTAACTTTGTATGTAAAAAAATCATAAAACTCAGTTTTCACGTACTTCCTGATGTAATATTGATTTTAAATTTTGCATGTGTATGTGGTTCATATGATAATTCAATTTTATATTTTATGGAAAAAGCCAAGCTGGCGATTCCAAGATAGCGCACAGTTTGTCATATTTTACTAATAATTGGTATCTGGGTATTTTTGACGTCGCAGATTATATATACAGTGATTGACTTAAGATGAAGATACCCTCATATCTCGCTCATCTGATACCCGAGTATTTTGAAATTTTGGTGGTGAATATTATGATGAATATTCCTATAAGGTGAGTCTACACACGTAGCTACACTTGGCTTTAGTCAGAGGCGTCGGATTCTAAGATGGAAAAAGGGAGGCTCCATTTTCAAGAAAGAGTATTAACGATTTTTTTTTAGAAAAAATTAATAACAGCCAGTTCCATAATAAAAACTAAAAGGCCTTTACTATTAAAAGTAGGCTTTAACTTGCATTACCGGTTCCATAATACTACTTTTACGTAAAAGTTTACTTTAAATATCCTTAAAGCTAAAGTGGCAAATTCGGGACTTTTACCTAAAAGCAAGCTTTAGGTAAACTGTCAAACAGATATTTTTGCGTGTGTATAGCCTCACTTTTCTCATTCGTTTCGTGAGTCTGCGGTCCATTTAATGTTAGTGCACATCTTCAAACGAATGTCTGAAAATTAATAATGCAATGCTAGATACAAGTTCGAGCTCCTCTTCAGAAAGTGTATCGAAGACGGTAAGATCATATTAGACAATACGACGATGTGGAATTTTTCGACAGATTTAGGTTGATGAAACCAACAGTAAATGCATTGCTGGAATGAATTGAACATTTCCTACGGTTTCCCACAAACAAGTAAGTAGAAAAGATGTGTACTTACTCCCATGTTCCAAAAAGACATCCAGAAATAACTAGTGCTCAATTAGAAATCAGCAGTCAATTTTTGTTACAGAGCAGAAGCGATACAACTTATTGTCCAGTTGTCATTAACACTGAGGTTTTATGTAACAGGCAGTATGCTTATTTCGACTGGAGATTTTATGGGGGTATCAAACACATCCGCATGTAGAATCGTGCAAAAGGTAACGTCTGCAATAGCTTCATTGTGTCCAGAGTACATAATCATGGTTCAAACCAATGCTGAAGTGGAAAAGGCAGCAGAAGAGTTTTACGAAATAGCCAACTTTCCTAGATTAATTGGAGCTGTTGACTGCACATTAGTGAGAATATAACTCGCCTGGAGGTGAAGATGCAGAAATATTTCGTGGCCGAAAAAATCTCTTTGCCATCAATGTTCAGACAGTTTCTGCTGCAAAGCTTAAAATACGGAATGTAGTAGCACGCTGGCCTGGATCATGTCATGGTCAAGCTGTCTTCAATAACAGCAACCTAAAGCGTGAATTTGAGGAAGGTAGATACGATCTTTACATGTTAATTGGGGACAGTGGCTACCATATTGAACCATACCTAATGACTACACTGCTGCACACACAAACAGACAGAGAGAACTTATATAACGAGTCGATAATTAGAACACGGAACGTAGAAGAATGCCAGTATGGGGTCTGGAAACGCAGATTTCCAATTATAAGTTTGGGAATTATATTGAAAATAACAACGACTGTAAATGTTATTACCCTGTAGCTGCACTTCACAATATTGCTCCTGAAATACATGGGTATTTCCCAGACCAGTGGTTTGAAGATTTGCGAGATGAAGGGGATGATCAGGAGCCCCAAGGCGGAAATAACAATAGTAATAGAGAGTAGACATCAGAAGGCTAATTAATGAACATTTTGGTTGACTTTAGAATTTAAATAAATTTCTAGTACAACAATATTATGGTCTTTGTTTATCTATTAATTAAAAACGGAAATAAATATGTGGTTTTGTGGTTATAGGACTATTTTATTATAGCTTAAATGTCTCTGTAACAAAAAACTATTCATTATAGGTATTTTGCTTCTTGTGCAATTCGGAAGTTTTCAGCTTTACTCAATATCCAACAGCTGCATTTTCTTCTCATGCATTTCTTGTTCCCTGATTGTCCACAATTTCTTTGCCTCAATTTCTCCCTGCAAAAACTGTGATTTTGTAACAGCATTTTTCCGTGCTGGGAAGGAGAGGGTTGGGAACCGTCGCGTCGGTCGTATCCTTTTGCTGATAGGTTATTTCAGCCTACGAAACACATAGTGGCTCCAATCATCGTTGATTGCTCTTGACGCTGTGAAGTTTTTAATGGTAACACGTGACAAATACAAAACTTAATGAGATTGGAAAAACTGAGAAACACTTTGCAACGAACGCCAATAATGTCAAACTTTGCTGTCAAATGTCTAAAATGGACGTTTCTGAAGTCACATCCAAGGAAATATTTAAAATTCAGCGTAGCCAACATTACGAAAACAACGAAAAGGCGACTTTATCAAAAGGAGCAACCAATTCCCGTTATAAAACGGGCTCACTTTAAAATCAGTCAAAAGGAGGCTTTTCCCTTAAAGCTTCCTTTAACTAAAGTTACTTTAAAGCGCTTACTATGGAACTGGCTGTATGCATGTATGATATATAAATAGATTAAAATGTTAGTGAAGTAAGAATAATATAAATAGGACTATTACAGCTAGTACCACAAACAACGCCAAAAGGATACTTTGTACTAAAAGTTGACTTTAAACATAAAGTATCCTTTATTTAAAGGATCCTTCTGGCGCTAATAAATAACGCCAAAATTATCCTTTAAGTTAAGGATACTTTATGCTTAAAGTCAACTTTTAGCATAAAGTATCCTTTTCTAAAAGGATTCTTTTGGCGTAGTTTAAGGTACTGGCTGTTAGACAATGAGTTAAAGTTCTGGTGGCTATTGCAGACTTTGAATACCCATTTAAACAATTCATATAAAAAATATATTAACCGTGTAGTCACTAGTTTTTATTTAAATGGGTTTCGTTTTAATATCCATGAAAATTTGATTCATTAATCCATATGTAATTTATTATTAACTGTTATGATACAATTGTTATAAAATATATTTGCGTCAATAAATATTTGAGACTATGTAACGGTATTTTATTTTTAATTTCCTCTTAATATTTACAGCATTCTGATTAAATAAAATTGTTCAATATGTAATTATGATATAATGTTATCGCAGCTGTTGATTTAGTATAGCGTTATATTCCAGGTTTTATTGATTTAGCTGTAGAGTTTACACTGTAATAGTTGCAAATGCATTAAAATTACAGAAATATTAACTAGCAATCTGCATCCAATATCTTTATGTATATAGGATATTACACAACAGCTTTACATTTGTGAATGTGATACATGATTAGGCTAAAGTAGAATGTAATAAATTTTATTATATAAATAGATTATCTGGTATATTACAAAAAGGTTTAGAAAATGATATGAGCGGTTCGGTTCAGAAATGTTAAAATCACATTAACGCTTCATGCGGTGTATGCCAAGCGCCTCAAGCCCCACAGCTGGGTGCCTTTATTAAGTAAATTTCGGTTCGGCCACGTGGTATCTTGTCGTAGTTGATGAGGAAAATTTCTATGTAGCAGAATGTAAAGATGGTTAATTTATTTACAATAGCCTAGATTTGTTCTCAACTCCAGGAGTGTACTAAATTTCTAACAAGTTATTTAAAAGAAATGAATTTTGTTTCAATCCGTATCAGTACGAAATATTGGAAACAAAATGAACGGTAAACCAAAATTTCTGCTTTCTCAGTAGAACATGTGACGTTTCGTTCACTCGTCGGTTGAGTGAAGGGGCGTCACTTTGGCACTCGAGCTCGGTGCGGTTACGGTAAGCTCGGGCGCCACCTTTACAGTTTTTCTCGTGGTGTAAAGGACCCACACTAGCCTCTTGACACAGCCTGTTGCAGTAGGGCTGGGATAGCGTCAGAGGAGACACGGTACGTCCAGAGGTCTAGGGGTAGTAGACTTCACACACACTGTACGAAAGTGATATTCTAATTTGCTTTAATGAAACTCATTTGCATTAGCTGACTTACCAACGCCCTCAATGTCAATTTTTGTTATTATTGTTAATATTACGGACAGCCCTCTCACGGCCAGGTTTATCACATTTCCTGTTTAAAGTAGAATCCTATATCGCGGTTTCAACTAGCTAAATCAGAAAGAACCTATAATTAAATTGTCATTTACAATACATAATATGTTCGAACGTAAACGGAGCAAATAACGAAGTATATTATCAATTTAAACTTCATTTTTGGCAGCGGAAAATTCTCCTCGTTACAACCTGTAAGTTCCAACATATTTTTATGCCAATAATAAAAATGTTTCGTTTAGAGTATAAAGCATTTCATGCTATGGCTGTAATGGCGTATATATGGCAGCATATTAAGTCACACAGATTTAACCGCCAAAATGATGATTACAAAAATAATCACGCACTAGCTAAAAATGATCACGCAATGTAACAGAGATGGAATTTTAATAATCCAGAATTAATAGATTACGGGGAACTTAGAAGAGAAAAGTGATTTTGAAAATAATACGTATGTATCTTAACTTCACATCGATCTGAGTTAAAGGCCATTAATTCTTGACAGTACGTCGTATTCACCTGCTTATAACTTATTTATAAAATTAATTTGAGTTATTCTTACATAATTCGGCACAATTATGTTGAAAAGGCTGCACTTTTATAAAAAAATTCTTAATAAAATTTACCTAAAAATTTACTCCATGTTGAAGGGGTGTACAACTTACCCAGATTTAAAATGAATTCGTTTTTAATTCCAGAGATACAGGGGCGTACTCATGAGAAGTGGAACAAAATGTACAGCCATTAATTTTCTTTTGTCTGTCATAATAGTATCGTTGCATTACCGATTATTATTATTATTATTATTATTATCGCGCGAGCAGATCTGTGAAATCCGCAGCACTCAGACCTGTCGGCCCATTGTGCATTCGCGTCATGTGGGATCTTCTAGAAGAGACCAGTGCTCCCCGCAAAGGATAGCAGTCTATTCCATGGTTGATCCCGTAACTCCTCCGGCTGTAAAAATTGCCTTTGGAGATGCCAATACCTTAACGCACCTAAGGGTGCGCAATTGCATAGGATATGAGTGGTGGTTTCATCCACCACTCCACACATCCTACAAATAGGGCTGTTTTTCAACCCCATTGTGTGAAGATGTTTGTTCAGAGGACAGTGTCCTGTTAACAAGCCTACTATCCGTCTCATTTTTTCTCTATCGAGCCCAAGCAGCCACTTAATGGTTGAGTCAGTCGAGGGCCCCTTTATATGGAGCCTCGACTGCCTCATTCCAGGGGCCTGAGTCCAATAGTTGCTGAACCTTGCAGTGGCCCAGTCTCGTAACTCTGATTGACTCAGACTTCTTGGCAAACCGAAGGCTGGCTCAGGGCCAGGGAACGGAGTTATTGCTCCTTCTCCCGCCAATCGGTCTGCTTCTTCGTTGCCCTCCACACCTCTGTGACCGGGCACCCATATGAGTTTGACATAGTTGTGTTCGCACAGTTCTGTAATAATATTCCGACAGTTTAAAACTAGTCTTGAGGTCACTTTGTTTGACACAAGAGCCCTCAAGGCTGCTTGGCTGTCGCTACATATATAAATATGTTTGTTGGCGATACCTCTCCTGAGATTCTCGCTTGCACACACCAATATGGCATATACTTCTGCTAGGAATACACTAGGATACATTCCAAGAGGCACCGATATACGAGCCCTTGGTTTGCAGCCGTGTATGCCAGCACCAGTTCCCTCCTGAGTCTTAGATCCGTCTGTGTACCACTCGAGACCTTTGGGACTCAGAAGACGGTTTTTATCGCGCTCCCAGTCCTCTAGACTGGGAAACACCGCTGAATATGAAATAGTGAAATTATAGACAGGGAGACACCCGTCATCCTCCGCTTGGGTGATGACCCGGTCCCTTACCGGCAGATCCAGGGCCTTTGTGTGCCCCCATCCCCGGCCAGTCCCATTCCACATTCCATTTTTGAACAGTCTATTTGCTGCTTTCTTAGCTTCCAGTTCCACCTCGATATGCAAGGGAGTGAGTCCAAGAGTGGCCTCCATTGCTATCGTTGGAGTGGTTCTGATAGCTCCTGTAATTCCAAGGTAAGCTAGCCTTTGAACTTGACATAGGCGAGCCCTAATTGTGGAGCGCTCCTGGCAGCGCCACCACCCTAGTGCCGCATATGTTATTAGGGGTTTCACCATAGCGGTGTATGTCCAAAGAGCAATCTTCGGACTTATTCCCCATTTTGGACCGAAGATGCGTTTGCACATCCATAAGGAGGCGCACGCTTTCCTCGTTTGAGCTTCGTTGGTCCTTCCACATGACAGCTTGGAGTCCAAGGTTACCCCGAGATACCTTACTGTGCGGGAAAGACACAAACGTGCGCCCATAAGAGAAGGAAGCTGGAAGTCGCTTATTTTCCTCCTTTTAGTGAACAGCATTAGCTCCGTCTTGCCAGGGTTGACAGAGAGCCCATGTCTGTTACTGAACTATATTGAGAGCCCGTTGCATGAGCCCTGTAATAGTTGTTTCAAATTGGCCTCTAATCATGATAGCCAAATCATCCGCGTATGCTTGTGCATAGAAACCTGCCTCGTTCAATTCGGCCAGAAGCCCGTCGAGCAGAATATTCCACAGTAGTTGAGATAGTACCCCTCCCTGCGGACATCCTCGGCCCACCTTGGCCCTGACCGTCTCGTTGCGAAGCGTGATCTCGATGTCGCGGGTGCTCAACATAGACGATATCCATCTGATAATGGTACCGTCCACATTGCGGTCCGCAATAGTTATGAGACAAATTGTGATGATCACCTTACGGCCGTGCTTATCAGGTACCACAATCTCAAACTGTCGGTATTATTTCCGTAGTTCTAAAGGATTGAATAATTTTACAGTGTCGTGTCAGCTGTATGAATAACTATCTTTATTTCATCTACATTATACAAAGTACTTCGGAAATAGCTGGCGTGGACGGAATTATGATCATAAGTTATATTTTTTGTTGAAAACTGCTGCATAAAGAAAACGTACGTGTTCCAGACAATATCACTCGGTACAATAATATTCGATCATTTATAATGTTACAAATTTGTATTTTCACTCCTCCCTTTCAGAAACGAGTCAATCTAATACATTATTTCTAATGTTGGCTACTTATCACGGCGAAGTCATAAACATAAAAAGTCAGTTTATAACTTGCTCGGATTTGAAATCACTGGATTGATCACATTAGAGAACGTCGATAGCATCTGACGCAGACATTTAGTAATACCACTCAAGCAGAATAAATCGATCTACTCAAGATGCTATATTCATTTTACAAGATATGCATACATTTCATATTACATTTTAGCAAGATGTCATCGGTTCCGTGGTATTTACATGAAAATAAGCGATGCCATTCTAAATGTAAATTAAAGTTCAGTTCGGATAATGTCTACTTTTATTTCAAACGTGAACTTATAAGCATCTTTACTGCATAACAATTTAATGATTAAAAGAAAGCAAACTAACCGATATCTTAATTTCCTATGCTTAACGCGATGTAATCTTTATTTTTAAAATTAGTATAATCTTAGTTAAGATCTAAGAGTTATTTTTTTTTTTTTCCTTCTTCAATTCTTTGAGAATTTCACTGCCACATGTATGTTTTCTTTCTAAGCGGTGCTAGGGGAATCTACAAAATATATCACAATTAACCAGTATTACTGGTAAAAAACCTCTACGCCCGTGACGTTTACGTCAAAGGATCAGTTAAAGGTTGGTTTTGATAACTAAACAACACAAATAAGTATAAAAGCTTGAAATTAAATATTTCGCCGACGTTTCGGAAATCTAATCTGTTTCCTTTCTCAAGGCTTTTTTTTGAAAAATCTTTTTTGCTGTGTATGACAAATACACAGCTCTAAGAATGTTTGTTATATTCAATATCCATAGATACTTACTATTTACATAGAACTGTTGATATAGTTAACAGTTTTTTAGTTTCTATACAATGTTAAGTTTGTGAAGTTCTTCTTTTAACATTGGCAGCCAAGTTGTACAGACATCTACGGAACAATTCGACACGCAATTATCCTCATTCAATAATATTATCGCGGATTCTTTTATTTTTCTTTTTTTGCTATCTGCCTCTTTTGTTAAAATTTTTGCCGAGTCCCAGTTTATTCTATGTCCGTTCTCCCACGCGTGTTCGCAGATCTTGGACCTCTGAATTTCATTTTTTCTGATATAATTTTGATGTTCGCCCAATCTTACACTAAAAGGTCTGGATGACTCACCCACGTATTGTTTGTTGCACTCACACGGAATACTATAAATGCAGTTTTTTGAATTTTGCTCGTGGTTTGTTGGTTTCGTCTTTGTCAGAATAGATCTTAAAGTGTTGCTTGTTTGAAATACCGTCCTAATATCAAATCTATCACCGATGCGGCGCAACTTTTCGGATAATCCGCATACATAAGGAATTAACGCTGTGTAACGTTTTTCAGGTTTTTGTCGTACCTGATTGTTAGTTTCAATATTTATGAAGGTTTTATCGACAAAACCCCCAGGGTATTGGTTATTAATAAGAACTTCCTTTATAAACCGCTTCTCATTGTTTAGTATCTCATCATTAGAAGAAATGATTTTGGCCCTATCATACAAACATTTTACAACACCCCTCTTAACGTGCATCGACTGATTTGAGTTGAAATTTAAATATCTGTTGGTATGTGTTGGTTTTCTATAAACACTTGTTTCAATTGTACCATTTACTCTTTTAATTAAAACATCTAAAAATGGTAATTCATTTCTAGTTTCCTTTTCTAAGGTGAATTTAATGGAAGGTTCTTTATTATTTAAATGATCCAAAAAATTATCTAGTAACTCAATACCATGAGGCCAGATTGCAAAGATATCATCTACGTATCTCCACCAGATAACCGGTTTGTATGCACAATTTTGAACATGCCTAGTCTCAAAATCCTCCATAAATATATTGCTTAAAATCGGTGACAATGGAGAACCCATTGCCATACCGAAATCCTGCTGATAGAAATCATTTTCTAATTGAAAATAAGTTGTTTTTATACACATAGTTAAAAGTTCCATTATAGTATTTACACTCAATTTAGTTCTCGCTTCCAAATTATTTTCATTTAACAATTTGTCTTTGATTATTTTTAAAGTTTTGTCTACTGGGACGTTAGTGAACAGACTAACTACGTCAAAACTAACCATCAGATGTGTATTATGAATACTGTTTTCATAAACTTTTTCGATAAAATGTTTACTATTTTTTATATACGAGTCAGTATTTCCAGATAATGGATTAATAATTTTAAGCAAGAATTTTGCCAAATTGTGGCATGGCGAATGAAATGAATTACCATTTTTAGATGTTTTAATTAAAAGAGTAAATGGTACAATTGAAACAAGTGTTTATAGAAAACCAACACATACCAACAGATATTTAAATTTCAACTCAAATCAGTCGATGCACGTTAAGAGGGGTGTTGTAAAATGTTTGTATGATAGGGCCAAAATCATTTCTTCTAATGATGAGATACTAAACAATGAGAAGCGGTTTATAAAGGAAGTTCTTATTAATAACCAATACCCTGGGGGTTTTGTCGATAAAACCTTCATAAATATTGAAACTAACAATCAGGTACGACAAAAACCTGAAAAACGTTACACAGCGTTAATTCCTTATGTATGCGGATTATCCGAAAAGTTGCGCCGCATCGGTGATAGATTTGATATTAGGACGGTATTTCAAACAAGCAACACTTTAAGATCTATTCTGACAAAGACGAAACCAACAAACCACGAGCAAAATTCAAAAAACTGCATTTATAGTATTCCGTGTGAGTGCAACAAACAATACGTGGGTGAGTCATCCAGACCTTTTAGTGTAAGATTGGGCGAACATCAAAATTATATCAGAAAAAATGAAATTCAGAGGTCCAAGATCTGCGAACACGCGTGGGAGAACGGACATAGAATAAACTGGGACTCGGCAAAAATTTTAACAAAAGAGGCAGATAGCAAAAAAAGAAAAATAAAAGAATCCGCGATAATATTATTGAATGAGGATAATTGCGTGTCGAATTGTTCCGTAGATGTCTGTACAACTTGGCTGCCAATGTTAAAAGAAGAACTTCACAAACTTAACATTGTATAGAAACTAAAAAACTGTTAACTATATCAACAGTTCTATGTAAATAGTAAGTATCTATGGATATTGAATATAACAAACATTCTTAGAGCTGTGTATTTGTCATACACAGCAAAAAAGATTTTTCAAAAAAAAGCCTTGAGAAAGGAAACAGATTAGATTTCCGAAACGTCGGCGAAATATTTAATTTCAAGCTTTTATACTTATTTGTGTTGTTTAGTTATCAAAACCAACCTTTAACTGATCCTTTGACGTAAACGTCACGGGCGTAGAGGTTTTTTACCAGTAATACTGGTTAATTGTGATATATTTTGTAGATTCCCCTAGCACCGCTTAGAAAGAAAACATACATGTGGCAGTGAAATTCCCAAAGAATTGAAGAAGGAAAAAAAAAATTAAGATAATGCCACAAATAACATTTAGACAATATCTAAGAGTTAGTTTTAATAGTCGAATTATCTAATTAAATTAAGTGTCAAAACTTATTTATTTAAAATTAATTTGGATTTAGAAATAAATTATCTATTACGTTGAGGATGGACAATGATATAATGGGCGTTTTCAGTACGTGCTTAAATCTTGAACTAAGTATATTCGAAAAGCATTTTAAGAGTGAGCAAGGTGACAACATGAATCCTAAATTCTGCGCCTAGCGACTATTATATTTATAATAATGTTCAATAGAGTGTAAAATATCAAATTTTGTTTTGTATGGTGCGAATTAAATAGTACTTGAGCGCCTCATTTTAAATTTTAAATTATATCGATGTGGATCCATCTGTTAAATCAGCATTGTACTAAAATTATCACAGAGACACAAATTTTTTTTCTGGCCTGGGGATCTGACCATGCTCACTATATGTTTTTGGGGTCACTGAATCCGAATCAATTCAACTCCATCACATCAGGATTTTGCCATAACCTCAAAAAACTCATAATTTAAGCGATTTCGACATCTCTTCACATACCTCGCTGTAACTTTTTCTAGACAAAAATGATCCCCTCTTTTTTGCACTAGATCGATTTCAAATTAAATTTCCAATTCGATGATGTGGGGCACGATATTCTTCCGGCACTCTTTAGCTGAGATATCAGCCGCCAAAGTGAGAGGTACGAGGATTTCGCTTTTGAGCGATACGGCCCAGCTTCCAGGGCCATTTCTGCCCAATGAAAATTAGTAAAAATATAAATAAATTCAGGAGAACGTAGAAGGATGTAACAAATTGTTTGGCGAAATCTGAAGTCGATGTGTGTCTTGATTTTCGAGATATGGCCGCTCGAAATCACCTATATCTCGAAGACGAAACGAGGTACAAAGCTGCGGCTTATAGTGCAGTAAAAAAAGCATTTTAATTTGCACAAACTGGATACAGCAAGATTATGATTTTATCCTGTTTCGGGTATCACCCGGAGTATACTCCTAAGTTTTGGACCTCGAAAACCTTGTGCTACTTTTTTTTATAAACAATTGAATTTTTTTACTGCGTTTTTCGAGCTTAAAATGTGAATAACTCCGGTTCTATAAGCCGGATCGGGGCAAACTAAAAACCACTCTCTTCGTAATAAAATTTCCAATAAATTGTCGTTAGTTTCAACTCTCTGAAATATGTACATAACCTACAAAACTGAAAAAACGAGAAAAAAACAGTATTTTTTTCATTTTGGTGCCCAAGACCGTCAGCTAGACCAATTTGCATCAAACTTTCAGAAAATATACTTTTTGATGTAATAAAAAGACACTGAAAAGTTGTTGTCAAAATATTGAACTCATTGGCCAAAATTGCATTTGTTATCTAAAATTTGAAATGCCCGCCATTTTATGCCATTAAGTTCAAAATGAATTTTTTTTTTTGCAAAATGTTGATCTCGACGCCAGCTTTCTAATGCAATTAAAAAGAATTTTTTTTATGTAATTTTGGTTACTTTTTTTACATTTGTTTATAACTCAAATAACAACAATTGCATTTTTCGGCCATTTTGAAAAACAAATTAAAGTTTTTTATCAGATCTGGTAGAAGATTTTGGGTCCTTTAAATTAAAAAAAAGAAAGTTCATTTTTGTTAACGTGAACTCGAGATATTTAACTTTTTGTATTTTGGTCAATTGTTAATTAACAAATGCATATTTTGTGCTAAAATTTGGACTGTATCATTTTGAAACCTATTCATTTCATATGATAAATTAAAAAAAAAAAAAGTTTTATAGAAACTTATTTCCAAGCATTATAATGTAAGTATTGTTAATTGAACTAAAAAGTGATTTTTTAAATTTTTTCATAAAGCTTAGTTGCAAAATGCAATAACTTCCTTGTTTCTTAAAATTCGGAGGACTTTTTTTTAAATACGTTATTTTTTCCCTCGCAGTGCAATATCAACTTAGAGAGACTGGTTTTTCATTTGCCCCGATCCGACTTATAGAGCCGGAGTTATTGACATTTTAAGCTCGAAAGACGCAGTAAAAAAAATTTAATTGTTTATAAAAAAAGTAGCACAAGGTTTTCGAGGTCCAAAACTTAGTAATATACTTCCAGTGATACCCCAAACAGGATAAAATCATAATCTTGCTGTATCCAGACTATACCTATCTCCTAATTTTTTTGGCCTTTTTTTACTGCACTATTACTCTATTTGATTTATCTCGCCTTCCTACATACCTATCAGTTTTTTAGATGCTTTACCTTAGAAATTTTACAAAAAAATTAAAGTGCCGGCAATAATCTGAAAAAATTCAGAGGCATGTAGGAAGGCGAAAGAAATCGAATGGCGTAAACCGCAGCTCTATGTCTTGTTTCGTTTTCGAGATATAGTCTAGGGAAACGGTAAAAAAATCCATTTTCACCTTCCTCTGACTTCCAGCGGCCATATCTCCAAAATCAAGACGCGCACTAACCTCCAATTAGTGCCAAACGATTTCTTACATCTCTCTACGTACACCTGAATTTTACCAGATTTTTGCTAGCTTTAGTTTGACAGAAATAATCCTCGAAGCTAGGCTGTGTCGCTCGAGAAACGAAATTCTTGGACCTCTCACTTTGGCGGCCGTTATCTCACTTAAATGGCTCCGGAAAAATATCGTGCCACACATTAACGGATTGGAAATTTAATTTACAATCGATCTAGCACAAGAAATAGGTGGTTATTTTTGCCTAGAGAAAGTTACAGGGACATATGTGACGAGATGTCGAAATCGTTTAAATTATAGGTATTTTGAGGTTACGGCAGAATCTCGATATGGCGGAGTTAAAAAAACAGACCTCGGATTCGGATTCAGTAACCCCAAAACATATAGTAAACATGGTCAGATCCCCAGGTCAGTTTTTTTTTGTGGCTATGTTATGATTAGCAATATGGTGCTTTTGGCAAATTGGGTGATGTTATTTAGCTGAAAATAAGTAAAGATGTACATAAGTAAATGCTACAGGATTGTTAATGCTCCCTCTCGCGTAAGTCAGAGTAGGTTTCGTATAAAGTCTTTGTTTAGTCGTAGAATAGAATATTCATTTATGTCTTCATAGCAGAATATGTTCGTAGTCTTGGGTATTATCTTTTGTACCTTTACTATTTTAAACCATAATTTTCTTCTATTTATATAACAACTATATACGAAACACTCCTTGATGATTTTAGTTTAGTTTATAAATACAAGCCTTAACCTTACCTTCTGCTATCTGATATAACTATGACGACTGACAGAGTAGTGAGCAACTAGCAGTCAAGGCAGTAACGTCGTTAAATTAAAATAATTAATGTGTCCCAATGATCTTTATACATTAATTTTCTATTATTTTTGAAATTTTGCCAGAATTCATCCTGTCCTATCAGCTGTTATAAATAGGACAAGATAAGTAAAGAAAGTTGGTGAACGTACAGAAACTTGGAATTTCATGTATATACCTACTAACAGCCAAGGCTTCATATTTTTTTATAAGATTTTTCAACCCCTCCACCGCGCCCCCACTTCGTCACTAATGGGGCTGATAATACAGAATTGAGATATTAACTTGAAATGTACACGTATGTATTATAACGGCATTTGAAACCAGATTATATTTAAAAATTCTATGACCGGTTATTTCTACATACAAGAGTGCAAGTAGAGTCAAGATGTATTTCTTTAAAGAGACTTGGTTAGGAAATCTGGATGTGTAAGAAGTGATTCGTTAGGCAGCTGTTTTTATATGGTTCTAACAGTATTGTTGTTCGAATGAAATAGATAATTAAAGATGATCCAAAAAGAATCATAAGTTAACAAAATCACGACAACGGGCAGAATTTTTTTTAAAACACAGACTTGCATTGCATTCAAAAAAGTATGTTCAAATGTTTCTAAGGTGTTCTCTAGTTTATGCACATTGTAATATTCCATACAAACTTTTAAATAACTTGAAAGAATCGGTTATATTTGCTTGCATGGAACTCTGAGCTACGCTAATAATTATGTCAGAAAACTGGTCTGTTATGTGGAATAAATATGTAGCTAGTATACGCAAAAATGTTGTTGCCCTCTTTCTCAGGTAAAATCTTTCTCCTGTCTTTTTCCTCCATGCACTTACCGTATTATGGTCGGTCGTGGTACGATCGGCGGACTCACTGGGCTCAATTATTATGGCGTATGGAAAAGCGGATGGTGTTGATGACCATTCTCCTAACAGAGTATTACCGAGCGGCTACACATTCTCAAATACGTACAGATGTTTATGGGAGACGGGTAATTTTAACTGCAGAGAACACAGAATCAGTGTCGACATTGCTGTCGATGAACGTATATTCCAAATGTTTCATAAGAATCCCACCAGAAGCATCAGATATGTAGCTAAAATGCAAGGCCTAACCATTTGGAAAGTCTGGTCAGTTCTTATTGTACATAAAGCATGCTTTCCATTACACTTCGGTAAAGGATAATTCTATTAATTTACACCTACCTACCTACCTAACCTATTATTAGAAAATGAAGATAAGTCCGCTTAATTTTCGCCATGCACAATTATTCTTCCATACAAAATAATCAAGTAAATCATTAATTTACTTTTTATGTTCACTTTCGCCTTCAACTTTCTCTCCGATTCATGTACATCTCTTAATAAAGAGATTTGGTGCAGGTCTCGTGGATGGTGACCATGGGAGACGAATACAGTTTTTCTGTTTTTTATGACACGGATATTGAGGACTGATACTTTTTAAGAAGTATTACGTGGATGGACGAGTCTAGATATTCTAAAGAAGGGGTTGTATCTTCGTAATTTACATAGTTGGGCCCAAAAAGATGAAATACCATGCTTGACGAGGTCGATGTCTTTTCAAGTAAAATTCAGCGTAAACATTTGGCTGGTGTGATTGGTAGATCCATTATTTCTTTCCCGAAAGAACTCAATGTGGACAACTACCTGAAATTTGTCCAAAATGACCTCCTGGTACTATTGAATGAGGTGCAACTATTCTACGAAAAGAAGACAAATAAAATTTTATTTTATAGAGTCCTATTAATATTTTCTAAACGTAAGTTCACAGTTCCTTGTAAACAAGTATGACTGATTTTCTCAAGTCATTCAAAACTGTCGTAACTTTGTCGTGGCCTCGTTAGTTCGTATTTTTTACCATCGTTAATTATTAATTTTATTGAAACAAAGACACATTAAAGATACAGATAAAAAACCGCTGCCTAAGGAATCACTACTTCCACAAACAAATTTTTCATCTAAGTCATTTTAAAGGAAACATATTGACTAACTTTGCACTGTAGTATGTGGAAATTATTGGTCATAGAATTTTAATAATATTTGGGGCAGATGTCATAAAAAAGTTTGAGGCGTTGGTTTCTACCATGCGAGTTAAAAGTTTCTAGTTTACCCTACTTATTTTCTGCTATTCACAACCTACCACTTCCCTCCCCTTCAATGAAATCATCTCAATCAGATGTCATTACAATGCATGTGTGTACTAACTTTCAATTGAATATCTCAATTTTATTTTATCAACCGCTTTAATAATGGAATAGGGGTATTGGGGGTTACTTATTTTCCCCTACTTAAACCCTATTTAACTCCCAACACTTCAACGGAATCATCTCAAAACATAATGTACTACCAGATGTCGTCATAACACACACGTGAACCAAACTTCAAGTGAATATCTCAGTTTTATTTATCAACCCCTTTAATAATGGAGTAAGGGTGGTGGGAAGGTTGAAAAATGTTATTAAAAAGATCTGAGGCCTTGGCTTCTAGGATATACACCGAATTTCTAGTTTCTGTACTCTTACCAGATTGATTTAATTATTTTTCCCTATTTACCTCTACTTACCCCCCCACTCCATCAACCCAATCATGTCAAAACATAATCTACTTTCAGATATCGTTACAATATATACGTGTACCAAATTTCAAGTGAAAATTTAAATTTAATTTTGTCAATTGTTTTAATAAGGGAGCGGGGTAGTGGTGGGATGGAAAATATTATAAAGGAACCTGAGGCCTTCGCTTCTGGTATATACACCAATTCCCAAATTTTTGTGCTCTTACCAGCTTGCGTTACTTATTTTCCCCTATCCATCCCTATTTAGCCCCCAACCCTTCAACGGAATCATCTCAAAATATAATCTAGTTCCAGATGTCCTTATAATACATACGCGTACCAAATTTCAAGTGAATATCTCAGTTTCATTTTATCAACTCCTTTAATAATGGAGCATGGGGTATGAGGGTTGAAGAATATTATAAAAAATCTGAGGCCTAGGTTTCTAGTACATACACCGAATTTAAAGTTTCTGTACTCATACCAACTTTACTTATTTTCCCCTATTTAACCCTATTTAAGTCCCAACCCTTTAACGGAATCATCTCAATATATAATCTACTTCTAGACGTCGTCATAATACATACGTGTACCAAATATCAAGCGAATATCTCAATTTTATTTTATCAACCCCTTTAATAATGGAGTAGGAGTGGTGCGAGGTTGAAAAATATTATAAATAATCTGAGACTTTGGCTTCTACTGTATACAGCGAATTTGAAATTTCTTTAATCTTACCAGCTTGCTTTACTTATTTTGCCCAATTTACCCCTATTTAACCCCAACCCTTCATTCATCTCAAAATATAATCTAGTTCTAGATGTCATAATATAATTAAATTATAATACATACATGTACCAAATTTCAGATGAATAAATATCTCAATTTTGTTTTATCAACTCCTTTAATAATGGAGTATGGGTGGTGGGGGTTGAAAAATATTATAAACAATCTGAGATATTGGCTTCTAGTATATACAGTAAATTTCAAGTTTCTGTACTTTTACCAACTTGCTTTACTTATTTTCCCCTATTTACTCTTATTTAACCCTCAACCCTTCAAGATAATTATCTAAATATATAATCTAGTTCAATACGTTGTTATAATATATAGGTGTACTAAATTTCAAATGAATGTTTCAATTTTGTTTTATAAACCCCTTTAATAATGGAGTAGGGTTGATGGGGGGTTGAAAAATATTACAACAAAAGCGGGGGCTTAGGCTTCTAATACATACACCGAATTTCAAGTTTCTGTACTCTTACCAACTTGCTTTACTTATATTTCCCTATTTACCCCTAAATAACCCCCAACCATTCAACGGAATCATCTCAAAATATAATCTAGTTCTAGATATCGGTATAATGCATACGTGTACGAAGTTTCAAGTGAATATCTCAATTTTATTTCATCGACCCCTTTAGTAATGGAGTAGGGATGGTGGGGGTTGAAAAATATTATGAAAAAATCTGAGGCCTTGGCTTCTAGTACATTCATTGAATTTTAAGTTACTATACCCTTACCAGCTTGCTTTACTTTTTTCCCCCCATTTACCCCTATTTAACCCCCAACCGTTCAATGGAATCGTCTCAAAATATAATCTAGTTCCAGATGTCGTTATAAAACATAAGTGTACGAAACTTCAAGTGAATATCTCAATTTTATTTTATCGACCCCTTCAATAATGGAGTGGGTGGTGGTGGGGGGGTGAAAAATATTAGAAAAAATTTTGAGGCGTGGCTTGTAGTACATACCTCAAATTTCAAGTTTCTGTACTCTTACCAGCTTGCTATACATATTTCCTCTTATTTACCCCTATTTACTCCCAACCCTTCAACGGATATCTTCAAAAAACAATCCAGTTCCAGATCTCGTGTATAATATATACGTGTACAAAATTTCAAGTCTAAATATGTTCCAAATGGTCTCATCTATCCCCCCTTTAGTTTGTCAAGCCATTCGCAGCACTCTGTATTATGAAATGAATTTCTCTACAGTTCTTTCGATGGCAATTATTAACATTAAACATGTTATATACAATATTCCCAGTTGGATTTTATCACAAAAATAAGTTACATAATATCTTCAATATTATTATCAAATATATGATTATTGCAATCTCATATTGCATTTATTTTTTAATTTATTTTTAATGATTCGAGAAGATGTAAAATAAAGTATATTCCTGATGGAGAACGGTGGACCAAACAAACAATAACCATCTGCAGCATTCACATGTATTGATGTTCATCGGATGATTTCCTGTATATAAAAGCTTTAAGTTCTAAGCAGACGTCTGAAGGAAAGATGAGATTCGTGTAAACAATGTCAATAGTTGGTCAATAACCTGCCTTTTACAAACTTTTTGCTTGTCTAGTACCGGAATATCATCTAATTTCCCTTAATTTGAACAAACGAGAACAGAGAAATTCTTGCAAATGTTCTCTCATTAACTTTTGCCATTAAATATCAGTAACAAGTCATCATTTAAATTTATGATATTCGATGCATGATTCATTAAATCTTGTGACTAATAGAATACAGATAACCCGCTACAAAAGTTGAAAATTCCTAAACAGTAAAATACGATAAGGTAACATTTCCGAACTATAGTGGAAATTGCTGCAACAACCACCGAAGTTTGTGAAGTTCACTTTTCCTCCACGTTACACATACTATTATTTTGTACGATGAGATTGATAAAAAAAATTAATTATTTTATTCGTCAATTATATACGCTAGACATAACAAAACAGTACAGAGAAATGTTGTCATCCTAGGGTGGCAAAGTTTCCACACAGTTATTATACTTTTTTCTACCATGAAAACGAAGAGATGTTATAACATAAATTACTATACTCGACCTGTCTTCGAAACACGTGAACCTGTGAAAATTCTAACAACTCTTTCTAATAAGAAATTGTTGAGTTGGAAATAGAATGTATGTATGTCATTTTAACATTAATGATAACAACAGAATAGTGGAAAATTTTAGCTCAGAATGACAAAAATAGACATTTTTAAATTCTCTTAATTTTGCAATATAATAATAATTGTTATGTATATTTTTCCCTACTCATTACAATGTAATATTAATATTTAATAACATATTTAGGAAACATGGTTTTATATAAAATATTCGCTTTACGCTTCAGTTTCAAACCTCGTTAAGCCACTAAGCTAATGTTTTTGTCTGCCAAATTGAACTAAATTCCGATAATATACAATGAAACAGGAAACAGGCGACCCAGAATAGTTCTGTTGCTATCTGACTAAGTAATCAGAAATATAACAACATTTAATGTACATCTGTGACTGCGTGATGTTAAAATACAGTTAAGAGGACTACGCTGCCATCGTAACAGAGCAATTTGTTACTTCCACGTTATTAAAGTTGGGGTTGATGGTGCGACATGCTCAGAACCTCCACCTTAATGACCTCACATCTCCGTTTTCCAGGCCAAAGTCTCAAGTAATCACGCACTTTTCAGCTTATTATGAATAAAGTCTTGCAATTTAACTGCAAATTTATTACAGTTCTCTTCCTTCAAATACACTTACATTCGCAAATTTTTACAACTTTATTGGGGTCCAAATTAAATTTAAAACAACCAGACCTAAATAATTAGTCTTAATATTACATCGATGAAAATTTTACATAAATTCATAATTATGTAAATCCACATTAGCTGGGAACGTTTAGTAACATTTGTAGAACTCTGTGACTGGTAAAATTCTACATATTTTATGTAGGGCGGTAGTGTAATATCCACCTTAAAAAATATTTTTGCAATAAATGGTATTCTATTAGAGATTTTTTTGGACAACGGTCCTTCATTAAATTGAAATGATTTCTATAATTTTGCTATTATGTACCACCAACTTCTGGCCCCAGCAGGTTAGGAAGTTGAGGTTGCCCGGATCTCGTTTTGTTTTTGAAGTCTGGCTCGTGATTCGGAAATTATTCAAAAAAATTTAATTTTAGATTAGCCGCCAGTAGTCATATAAAAGGCATCTACAACGTACTTGTTTAACTGTACGACTGTGACTACTCAGAGATAATAAAAAATATTATGGGTACTCATAAAAAAAATTACCATCACAGATAAACACTACTTTGTTAAATATATATGGGCTATTAATCCTATTTTACAATTGAAGTAACGTAAGTTATTCAAATTTGCTTGAAAATGTTACACCTTTTGGTTTAGATGTAGCTGCTTCCTTACAGAAAGTTTGTATGTAAATTATCAATATGTGCAAGGTTGAAGACCAAAGAAAAGCACAAAATATGAAAAGAATTTAGCGTAAGTTGTGATTAAAGCAAATAATTAAATGTAAAAAAATAACAAATAGCTGAAGGCAATATATAAATATATAACAAATGTAAAAATTTGGAAATATTTAAAATTGTAGAAAGTTGAATATTGTAGAAAGTTGAATAATGTAGAAAGTTGAATAATGTAGAAAGTTGAATAATGTAGATAGTTGAATAATGTAATTGAAACTCAGATGATACTGTCACCACCAGTTGCGTTTTGCAGTAAACAACCCTAGTCCGTGTTTCACCGAATATTCTCTAAGCTCACCACTCCTTCGATTATTAATATCTAGCAGAGATCTCTAGACTTCTGAGAAATCACTAGCTCGTGAAGGGTTATCAAAACTCCAAAAATTCAACAGCGCTCATCCAGCGGGGACTATTCCAAATCAAGACAACACTCCAATAATTAGGATTACAAAGACTCCCTCTTGGCAAATAGTCGGGTTGCCATGGATTAGTAGCAGTTTATTCTACCAGACCAGCAACAGCCCAGTTTTTCGGCACAAAGGTAAGCCAAACTTCCAGGTAAACTGAAGGGTTACCTTATGAGTCCAATTTTAAGGGTTAAATTAACACCTCATTCATACAAGAGTATTATCTGTTACTTCACTTGAAATTACTTTGCTTACTAGTGGGCACTCTTAGTGCGTTTTAATAAAATCCCCACATGTTAATACATTACTGGTGTTTCTCTAACTTACTTTAAAATGTCGACTTAAATTTCTTTGAGATTTAATTATTTGATAAGGATACTAAAACATAATTTGCTAAGTTCGAACTGTCTCTAAACCCCTATTAAACCTCAATTATTCATTAATATAATTTACTATTATATAATTATAAATAACTATTAATACCGAGTTAAACATATTTCTCGAAATAACCAGTTCATAAATTAACATGACCACGTGGTGTCCATCTTACATGCCACGCTGAAAATTAAGTTATCTATCATCAACAAACATCGCGATTAATTATGATACATTCAACAATTAAATTAGAAATACATTTACAACAAATACTACAGATGATAATTATATACATATTGTAAAGTTTCTTTAATGTACCAAAACCCGATGAGCTGTTAAACGTCCAGAACCACGTCTATATCGCAACGAGTTCGACAAGAAAAGGAGCGTTTCTTGAATCTCGCGTAGGATCTAAAACTCTAGCTAGAACACAATTACGCGAGGTGTCACAGACTAACCAAACTACTACCGGTAACGTAAATAATTCTTTTTGTACAAATCTAAATAATTACTCTACTATATTATTTCTATGAATTCATGAGTTTCAATTTAGTTAGAATTATCGATTAATAATTTTGTTTATTGATTTTAAGGATTTTATTCACCAAACGTATTTCTTTTTATTATTTGTTGTACCAGGTGGCTTTTGTAGGTGTATAGCAAGAGAAGTAACAGATGGCGCTAGAATGTTCCTTTTTTAATTTAAAATTGTGATGGTAATGACCAATGGAATCGACGAGATTCAGTGAGGCAGGGACGGCTTTAGGATTGCACTGAAAAGTTAATTAATAAGTTTAATGAATCATGGTTTAAGACTACAAAAATTCATTGTTATTAAAATAAAAATCAACAAGTGGCATTCAGGTAATTTTGAATGTCACAATATGATATCCAATTGTCCACTTTTTGTTATCCACGTTCAAATGGGATAGTAGAGCGAATGATTCAAACTGTGAAAGCGTTGTTAACTAAAATATACGAAAATAAAGAAGATCCATTCTTTGCTATTTTAAATTGCAACACAACACCTAAACAGGATTTACCAGCACCATGTCGGTTGCTAATGGGAAGGAGATTACGCACAAAACGTCCAGTAAGTAAAGAAATTTTAAAGCCAAATTTTCCTAGTAAAGGGGTAGAGACCAAGCTAAAGACACATCGGTCCAATCAGAAAAGATACTATGATGTGGATACAAAGCGATTGACTGAATTGAAACCCATTAGCCTGTACTACTTCAGAAAAATATTCGGAACAGGTACAATCCTTAAGAAATCTGGGTTTAATGACTTTAAAGTACAAGTAGACGATGCAACGTATAGAAGGAATAGGCATTTTCACATACCTTTATCTAGTGATAGTATTCCTATAGAAGATCAAAAGCAGGTTGACCTTCATCTGAAGCCAGCTTGAGCTGTAAAGATATTCCAGGTGATAAACTATCAACGAACCCAACTACAAGTTTTGATAGTAGCTCGAACCTGACGTATAGAAGTACAAGTGGCTGAATAATTAAACCCGCATGTAGATTAGATTTGTAAGCTGTGAAATGTTTTGTTTAAGCCTGTATTTGTTATAAATATTATTTGTTTATTTTTTTGGGGGGGGGGGGGGCGTGTTATGTATTAGTTAATCTAGACTGTTAATGTCAAGGTGAAGATCAATCAGTAAATAAATAATTTCTAAATAGCTTCAAGTATTAATTATTATTAGTTTATTGAAGTTCATGAAACGACGGACATCACAGGGCTGTACCGCAAATAATTAACCAAGAATTTGACTAATTTTGGCAGTAAGTACGTGGTCAAATTCAATACAAAAAATTGAGTCTCGTCATAATAGATTGCCAACTGCCAATCACAGTCACACCCTGTACAAAATAAACTACCAGCAATACACAAATTAATGAAAATAATGAAAAATCAACTGAAACTATTAAGAAATTCACTAAAATGAAGGAAATAATGTGTGTTCTATGTGTCTTCTAATTAATAAATACTTATAAAAGTGATGGGCATGCATTGAGTAAAATTTTGAGCGCTCCACGCTTTAACATCTTTATTTTCAGTGTATTTTTAGTTTTATACAACGAGATCTATAACAGAGGAGACAAGCCGTTGACTGACCGCACAACGCGGGTGTCTTCGTCCTTGTCGCACACCTCGTAGCCTCTCCTCTGCCTGTTTTACAAAACAACATAGCCGACATCGAAGAGTTCTATAGGCCGACACAGCCTTCTTACCCCGCGCGAGCTTTACTTGAATTTGACATCAATCAAACTATCAACAGCGTTCTGATTTATTTACAATTACACGTGTTTTCTTCAAATTTTACTTCTGTTTATAACGTTTTGTATACTAATTAATTAATTTTTGATATTGTATATTAAATAATATTTTATATTTAATTTTTCTGTGACAATGGTCCATTCTTGTAAAATTTGTAGTAAAAGTAAAACACCCATAAGTCACAGGAGTATGTTTGGGTAATTAATTTAATATTTTCATCAATAAATCTTTTTTGTTTTAGTACTTAGCAATAATCTAATATCCCTATTTTTGTCCTTAGATTTCCAAAATCTCCAAAAATGGTTGAAAAATGGTGTGAAATGATAAAAATTTCTCAAAATACAATTGCTTACAAATATAAGCACTTTTTGTGTGCCATATTGCCAGATTATGTTACTATATCTGGATACATCTTAGTAAAATCTGATAGTTCTGTAGAATATTTTTCCAAATTAATCATATACGGATCCATTGTCAACAAAGATATTTTTGATAAATATCCTCCATGATGAGACTCAATAAAATTACATTTTTGACATACAAAGAATTTGAGGTTATTTTGCATTTTACCCAAAACCAGGTCCATTCTATTCGTCTAGACTTGGTGTAGAAAAGCAGTTACACCCGTCGAAAAGAACGAAATATTCAGTTACACCAACTACACTTTTAGCACTGGTACACAAAGTGCTAACGAAAAGAACGGACCTACTGTAATCAAGCGCGCGTCACCTCCCGTCATGTACTGTGACTATTGTGCGACAAAGAAAGGACGAAATGTGTGAGAAAGATGAAAACACTCGTGCCATTCGCTGATTATACGTCAGGCTTATGTAGCTTGTCTCCTCTAGTTATAGAACTCTTTGGTTTTATACCAATAGAACAGTAGCACCATATACTCCCTTCAAATTAGGAAAATTGAGGGAATTTATTCCTACAGCTAAGCCACCCATGTAGAAAGTTGTCCTGGGGTTGTGTTAACATATTTTTCACCAAGCGCATGGAAAAAAAGGGTTGTTTTTTAGATATAGATATATATGTTTTTTGGCCATTTTGGCGGTTTTTTGCGTTTTGCAACAAAACTACGCATTTTTGAGAAAATATGACCTGATTTGTTTATTGTAGACCTAGCGATTCTCTACAATTTTTGTTCTTTTCATTTTTTTAAAATTCCGCTTAGTTGCGCCGCTAGAGAGCGCTGAAGTTTCTAAATGTATACATTTTTTTGGTATTTGATTTTAAGCCAAAACTATGCATTTTATAAAAAAATATCAAGATATAAAGTTGTAGATAAAAAAATTTTCGACAAATATTGTTGTCTGTTTTTTTTTCAAAGTCGCGTGGTTTTGCCGCTAGAGGGCGAAAAACATTTTCTCAATACTCTTGAGCGGATAAAAAAAAATATAGGCATCGTGAGCAGCTGTAGTATTTTGCCCCTCCAGATCCCTCTACTCAATATTTTTTACCGGCTAAACTAATATAGATGGCATTAAGGATGACATATACAAAAAGGCCCATCACGACCACTACAGCTGAATGCGCGTAGTTCATACTATTAGATGCACCGTTCTATGCGCAGCTGTGTAAGAAATGAGCGATGGGTTTAAAAAAATACATTTTTTTTGCTCTCCAAATTTTTATATAATTGACGAGTACTCTAAAAAAATGCATAGTTTTGCCTGCATATCAAAAATATATGCGCTATATTTTTTTTCCGCTCAAGAGTATTGAAAAAATGTTTTTCGCGCTCTAGCAGCAAAACCGCGCGACTTTGAAAAAAAAACGAACGACGAAATTTGTCGTAAATTTTTTTATCTACAACTTTGATATCTTGACATTTTATAAAATGCATAATTTTGGCTTAAAATCAAACACCAAAAAAATATATACATTTACATAGACTTCAGCGCGCTCTAGCGGCGTAACTGAGCAGAATTTCAAAAATTGAAGAGAACAGAAATTGTATAGAATCGCTAGATTTACAATATCAAATCAGGTCATATTTCCTCAAAAATGCATAGTTTTGCAGCAAAACACAAAAAACCGCCAAAATGGCCAAAAAAACATATGTATCTATATCTAAAAAACAACCCTTTTTTTTCATGCGCTTGGTGAAAAATATGTTAACACAACCCCAAGACAACTTTCTATACGGGTGGCTTAGCTGTAGGAAAAATTTCCCAAAATCAGTGATTTTTCTTCTAATTTGATCCTTTTCGGTCACGTGATTTTGACACAACTGTCTGAAGAGCATACAAAACCTCATTTCAGATTAACAGTTCAAAACACACATTTGTTAAAAAAATACCTGTTATAAAGTGTTTTGAATAAATCCTAGCATTTTTCAGAAATGTTTTGCTTCATTCTCCCCATTTTAGAGACCGTATCCTGCTTTTCGGAGTCCTTTTGACGGCTGGTTAACAACAAGCTTTTCCCCGTGGTCGTTTAAAATTGCAAGAATTCTAAAAAAGCGAACGTTGTCTCTTTCTCCTCTATTACCACAATTCACTACTGAACAAAACAAAGGCATTTTCGTAATTTTTGCAAATGAAAACAGCGGCTATTATAACATTTACGCTTCAATAACACAGGAATCCAAATAACAATGAGTTGTCTGCCCTCCACGCATAATGGCGCCGACGACAGCATGAGGTCAACCGAAAATAATTAATGTGACTAACATAACCTCAGATTTTAGGTTTTTGTAAATTTATTCTCATTTATAATGTCTTTATTCGCATTTCTAGATTGGAATCGGTGTAACATTAATAAACCCTCTCATATAGAATACTCAGATTTTTTAAATATTGTTGATTTAAAAAAATGCACTTACAAGTTTAAAATCCAACCTATAATTATTAGTGGTCTGTTTTTAATATTCAACTATATTAAAAACTGATATGTATTCTATATGTGAGGGTTTATTAATGTCATACTGGTTCAAATCTAGAAATGCGAATAAAAACATTAAAAATCAGAGTAAATTTACAGAAACATAAAATTTGAGGTTATGTTGCAATATGGAGCTACTGCTTTGATAAAGGGCACCCAAATTCCGACTAGAGAAGAAAGTGTGAAGTATCTAGAGGCACACTTGGACAAACGACTAACGTTTATGAAACACATTAACGAACGAGTACGGACAGTCTATTCTATGTCCAGGAGTCTGTATCCGCTCCTGGTCAGGAATAACAAAGTTAACAGACATAAGAAACTCATACACACCGTAGTAGTGAGGCCAGCATAACGTACGCATGGTACAGCATACCAAGCACGACAATGAATAAGTTAAAAGTCCTTGAACACAAGCTCATGCGCCTCATTACTAACACAACGCGATACAGCCCCTTAAAGGATCTATACGCCTTATGTCACGACATTACCCCAATAGTGGACTACGTTTCTGAAATTTCACAAAAGTTTAATCCTTTTAAACTAAACGATAGTCCGCTAACAAAAACATAATGCGAATAAGACAGCAGAATGCACCTTTTAGAATAAAACATAAATTTCCATATCAGACGCTGCCCATCTCTCGGCAGCCTCTTTAGCCAATATTTTTGGACAATCTTGCATAACGAAATTTTGTCTTTCAAACTTTTTTTCTTTTTGTACATTTTTGTTTTAAATTCATGTATTTTTCAAAATTCCCTTCAGCAAATCTTAACCAAAACTTTCTTAATTCGAAGATTTATTCAAATCATAAATTATTTCCTGAACAAATATTTTTTTCTAATGTAAATCTGTCTTTATCTAAATATGCAATGAGTAGTCGAAATAAAACAGCACATTTATTATATTTTTTATTGTATTGCCGTAGTTATTGCTAAAGCAGAAGACGGATTGTCAATGAGACATATTGCACTGCGTTATAATATCAACAAAAATTCTACATATTTCTCAGACACATTTAGCAGCTCAGTTAGTTGATCCAATTTTTATTTTTTAGCTAGCATTATTAATTTGTCGATTCCCATTCTTCTGTTGTATTACCCTAGATTTAAATAGTCTAAAGTAACGGTCAGATACTTTATACTTCAGGTTCATATATTGAAAAGAAATGAAAAATAAAATCATATTTTATTAAATTTTTGTAGTTTGAGGTTATGATTGTTATAATTATTGTCATCAGCACAGAAGACAGGAGTCATCAGCACAGAAGACAGGAACTATAGTTCCTATCTTCTGTGGTCATCAGTTACTATTACTCATGAAGACTTTTGGTCTTTATATTATTACTGTTCAATGTTATACGGTTTTCTAAATAGTACTGAAATGGAGAGAAAGCATCGAGGGACTAATTTAACCTCGAGTGAAATTAGCGAAATTAGTTTGTTTATGCAGACGTTGAAACCATAGTTAACTAATTAGGCAATACAAACCAAGATGGCCGCTGTTGGCAGACCGTCCGGTTGATGTCATGAGAAAATAATTTGTAATACTTAAAGTGGCCATTCCCTAGAAAGAGACATCCGATAGGGAAGTATTTATTATTTTTGCCCATAACTTTTTTTTCTTAGTACGTATATTTAAACCAACTATAAGAGTACCTAAGTAGAACCATAATCAGAGTATTACTATGAATTTTCAGTCAATACTTACAGTGGTTTGCAAAATAGTTAATTTTAAAACTACGAAATAGGAAGATTAACATAATTTTCTAAATTAAATCTAGCTATTTCACAAACCACTGAAATTATTGAGTGAAAATTCATAGTAATAATCTTGTTATGGTTCTACTTAGGTACTCATATAGTTTTTTAATTATACGTACTAAGAAAGGAAAGTTGTGGTCAAAAATAATAAATATTTCCCCATCGGATGTCTCTTTCTAGGGAATGGCCACCTTAGGGCATTTCTATCGGAGGGACAGAGAGAGTGGATACACGGTGGGAGCGAGATAGCGCGTGGCGACGAAACGTGGCAGCATCGCAACTTTCATCTCAGACTTTTGCACGTAAACAATGACATGAGAATGTCTTTATAACATACATTTGAAGGATTCGTGTGTACAGTTCTCTCATAAAGTTATTGAATTAAAATAAATAGTAAACTGAATTTTTATAAAAATTCCGAATTAACAACTTTTACAAATTTATTGATAACCAGCTGATTCTTTTAAGATTGCTTAATACAATTTTCGAATTGTCCGACTAAATAGATTTCCCGATTTTCTAGTACGACACGTGGAAATCTTTCGGAAGAAGTGGAGGGGGAACACCGTGTCTTTGAAAATTTTCGCAAAGGAAAAAAGTTGTAGATTAGGCGCAATTAAGCCATACAAGAAGTTAAAAGAGGATATGTATAAATTCATTTTTTGTACGCGGGCACTAACCATACTGTTAATCTCTTACTGAGCTTGAAAGTAACCAAGTCAACTGGCTAATATTTAATCTTAAGTTAAATTAACTTAATCGTGACCGAAAGTAATTGCCCTTAATGTAATTTTTTTTGTGTTGGGATATGTTTTGTTTTATTGTGATGTAAATAATTGAAGGAAACATTCAAAGTGTCTGCTTCATGTTTTCATTTAAAATGTTTGTTTTTCAAACTTTACGATACTTATTTCCAAGTTTTGCGGTCGTTAATTAAAAGTATAACAAAATTAGCATCATAAATCATGATTGTAGCTTAAAGTTAAGAAGTAAACAGTGTTGTGGAGGTTTCGGAAGGGTTGCTCTCAATTGTAAAACTTTTAACTTTCTTGAAACTTCAGGCGACTTACTTAATTTATGATACAATGAATAATACAAAGCTAACCGTTAAATACATTTCAATAAATTAACAACACAGCGATGCAAATTAATAAATGTCTTCCAAGTGATTGCATGCGAATTAAAATCATCTCTTTTGTTCTCTTGGCATTGTTCCTGTTGCGGGTGATTAGCAGTTTCAAGGGTAACTTCTCGTGAAGTGACTATGGTCTATTTAACCGTGAATCAATAGTCCAGCCTATTTAGGCAGAAAACGGTAAAGTTTTTGAAAAAATGCACGAATCGAGATTTTATCTAAAGTGGAAAGGGGACACGGGTAGAGTCTAAAACCAAAAACTGGGGACTGTACAGTGTACCTGCTGTCCTCCGGTCGTCATCTTGAAAAATGCGAATGACATTGTATTTCCGTTCCTGTTCGTTTTATCGGAAATTTCATAAGAATTAGAGTTGCAGAAAATTATTTTAACTTTTTTTCGTAGGATTGATGTTGTAAGTAAAAGTTAGAGCTATTTGAAAAAAAAAATCTTATTAAGTTTTCTACTACTAAGTGAAACTTCCGGATGTAAAACTCAGAATAAAAATAATAGAAGGCGTTACCTTTAATTTAAATGCCCAACGAAGTTTCTGTGGCTAATAATTTTAAAGCTATGGACGTGAGAATTCGGTTCCGCAGATTTTATTCTTCACCTAGATGTTTTACAATTTTATATTTCGTTGCAGTATGTCACATTAATTATATTATACTATATTATCCGTTGTTAATTTATTATGCAAAAACGAATGTTTCCGTAATTTATGTCAAAATTTTTAGGTTTTGTTAGAATTAAGAAATTTCTGTTTGAAATGTAGGGACTAATTATACTTTACACATAATTACTAAGTTCAAACTTGTTATGTATTTCATGGTTTCTATTAGTGAATTGTTGGGTTGTATTAATTATGTATACCATTATTGCATTAAATACAGCTGTTATATATAGAAAATATGTAAGAATGTCGAACAGAAGAGTATAACGAATGCTGTTTCATAGCTGTATTAATTTTTTTAAAGCACACAATTTGTTGAATTCATCCAAAATACATATGTTAGTAGAAAAGTTTAGGGTTCTATTTAATTCATAACTTTTATAACCTAGCGTTCAAAAGTTTTGAAGAACAAAACTCGGAAAAAATAAATAAATTTTTAAATCTTTTTGACGGTATCTCAGCAGTTGTGTTTGTCTTATCACAGGAATGTCGGACGAGAAACGACAATAAATGCAATGGAGGGGGCATATGGGCTCGAATGCGTGCAGTGGTTGGGCAGGCGAGACATTAATTATGCGTAGAACTGAGTGTGGGGCTCTATAACTTTAGAACTATTAGTCGCAGAAACTTCATTGGGCATTTAAATTAAAGATAATAACGTCTTCTATCATTTTTATTTAGAGTTTTACACCCGGAAGTTTCATTTAGTTGTTGAAAAATTAATAATAACAAAAAATTATATTTTTCAAACAGCTCTAACTTTTACAATAACAATCCTACGAAAATAATGTTGCAGATATTCTTTTTCTGCATTCACCTGTGTAAAAAAAGCAGATGCTTCGAAAAATTAATAAAATATGAAAAAAGTTCATGCAAAAGTTTTGCTTCGGAATCAACATAGTTAGCCATGAAAGCAATTGAATTTAGACAACGTTAGTAATGTCCAACTGGAAATCGATACTGTTATTTGTGATAGTGTTCTTAGTATTTATTTTATGCTATACTTATAAAATGGTTTATAGTAATGAAGAAAAATTAGGCATTCACCTATGTAGAGTATACACTTCCATAAAAAAGATCTAGAGAAAATTAATAAAATATGATAGAACTTCATTCAAAGGTTTTGTTTAAGAATCAACGTAGTTAGCCATGGAAACAATTGAATTTTGACATTGTTAGTAATGTCCAATTGGAAATTGTATTATTTGTGATAGTGTTATTAGTTTTTATTTTATGCTATACTTATAAATAGATTTATAATAATTAAGAAAAATTGGACATTCACCTGTGTAAAGATACACTTCCATAAAAATGATTTGAGAAAATTAATAAAATATGATAGAAATTCATTCAAAGGTTTTGTTTCGGAATCAACATAGTTAGCCATGGCGAAACAAAATATTAACATAGTAATATCAAATTGTAAATACTGTTATTTATTTTGTGATTGTGTTACTAGTTTTTATTTTGTGCTATACCTACTTATAAAGATTTATACTAATGAAGACAAATTGGACATGGCACTAGTTTATGGAGAGTACGGAAAAAGTAAAGCAGCCAAACAGCAGACAATAATTTCCGTATTAATACTGTCTTACTAATCTACCGCTTGCCAATACATTACAACATTTTCCTAATATTTTCGTGACTCTCAACTCTCTAAGAGATTACAGCAAATATCCAGAAAAATTATGTAATAATATGTTTAATTCTGATGTATCACAACTTTGGCCTAACTCATATAAAATATTTACCGACGGCTCCAAAAATTCAGAAGATACGGGATGTGCAATTTTCGATCCTCAACAGAACACATCAAAGCATATAAAACTTCCATCTGATTTCTGTATATATAATTCAGAACTGGTCGCAATAAAGCATATAGTACAGGCAAATTAACAATGTAGGGTAACAAAAATTAATAATAGGATCATCTATGGGATTTAAGTAGGTAATAACCTGGAGAATGAGATGATGCATTCTTTGCACTTCCAAGTTCCGGGAAAATTCAAAATAATTTGGAAAAACTTTTTGATTTTCTGTTTTTTTGCTCTAACGGCCAAAATAATAAAAATAGAGAAAGAAGTTCCCAACAAAAGTTGTATCTCGTCTTTTTCTCTGCAAAAAGGTCATTAAAAATTTTTGTCCTACTTAAGCCGTTTAGAAGATAAATCGAGTTTTCCATATATAGTTTTAAGCCGCTTCGAAATGCGCGAAAAATGAGAATTCTCCTGGAGTTTCGTACGATCGGGCTCATCGATCGATAATTCTTACTATTCAGAGCCCCTTAAAAAATGAAAATAACATAAAATGTAGAGAAAAATCTCAGCTTTAATGTGGAACTAATCACAAAATTCATAAAAAAAATTACCAAGGAGAGAAAGTGTCAGCACATGGCTTAGTGAACTTTGTACAGTTGATCCACAGATTTATTCATGTCTTTGCCGGGAGCCGTTAGAATGATAATTCATTTTGCTTATATATTCTTATATAATGATATACTAATCCGATTAACATTTTATTGCAATTACTTTTGTTGGAAAAATGTGCCTTGCGATCAAAGTAGAGGGTACATTTCTCATCGATCAATCACCTCCAAATTTTGAAGTTCAATTCCGTATATCTTAAGTAATAATAATAGCACAGTACTTTTTGCATCTGTCTACATTATTCATACACGTTCAGAAAATGCACAATTATACAGTAAAACATATACAACTTATTTGTTTCTTAAAATTCTTCAATGAAATTTTCAAGAAATATAGATTAAAGTACTCTTACTAAGTTGCTTTACTTATTCTCATCTATTTAACCCCTAACCCTTCAACGGAATCATCTCAAAATATAACTAGTTCCAGATGTCATTATGATACATACGTGTACCAAATTTCAAGTGAAATGGGTATCTCAATTTAATTTCATCAACCCCTTTAATAATGAAGTTTTGAAAAGTATTATAAAAAGCTGAGGCTTTGGCTTCTAGTACATATACAAAATTTCAAGTTTCTGTACTGTTACCTGGTTGCTTTACTTATTTTCCCCTATTTAAGACCCAGCCCTTCATCAGAATATCAGAATAATCCCAAAATATTAGATTATATTTTCTGATGTCAATATAATATATACGTGTACCAAATTCCAAGTGAATATTTTAATTTTATTTTATCAACCCCATTAATAATGAAGTAGAGGAGGGATGAAAAATATAATATAAAATTTTGAGGCCTCGGCTTGTAGTACATACATCAAATTTCGAGTTTCCGTACTCTTACCAGCTTGCTTTACATATTTTCCTCCATTTACCCCTATTTACCCCCCAACCGTACACCGGATATCTTCAAAAGACAATCCAGTTTCAGATCTCGCTATTGTATAGTATATGAAATTATTTCATGGCAGTGTTCCGCACAATATTTAGAAAATGTTTTAAATCACTTCCTTTTAAATTAAATGGTCTGGTAGTACTTCTAAGTCCATTGACTAATGGTGGCAAGGGAAGTCCTTTATCGGCCAAATGACCTCTACACGTTCTTACACCTTCAGGTATAAAGATGCCAGTTTTCAGAAAGATATCAGCTTTACCTTCTAAAGAAAATCTGATAAGATATTCAAGTACACCACATATGAAACATGAATTTGGAGTTTTTCCAAGCAAAATTTGAATACAGTTGGATCCGGATCTTCTGCGTAAGCTTGAACTTGCAACTATACTCAAATCACAGTTGTGGCAAATTTTTGTTTGTTCCGTAGTTGGTATTTGAGGCAATTGCAATTCTATTCGATGATATTCAGCGATGCCCCTTTTTCCTTCGTCCAAACGTACCATTTCTCTCGGTAATCCATTATATTCACAGATGAAACATTATATTCTTACTGCAAAATTATATGCCATATTCAGTTGGTATATGCAGAAGAAGAAAACAAGATTAAAGAAGATACAGATAACATTTCAACTAACCACTGTCGCTCGCTAACCACTGTCAGAGCTGACGCCAATGTCAAAGTGTCATTACGAAATGTCAACTGACAGACTGTAATTTCGCAATTCGCGCGGATAGGTGGCGCCACTTATTTGTCGAAAAAGTTGCATTTTTTCTCAAAAATTAATTTTTCTTCGGTGCTCTCTAGCGCCGAAATTAGAGAATAGTAACTTTTTAATGATTTTGGATCAGAATGACTCAGGCTACAATATATCAAAAATTCGTACAATTTGACCGGAAGTCAATTTCACCAATAGAAATGTACGGTGTTCTTTACGTCAAATACTTACTATCAACAGTACTAAGTATAGTTCACGGCAAGCCGAAAAACCACGTTTTTGAAAAGACAGTAACTAGTGCGCTGTCTAGACAGTAGGTTCGTTCTTTTCGACGGGTGTAACTGCTTTTAAAATGTTCTTTTCGTTGAGTGCAGCTACACCAGTACTGCACTAACTACACTTCCTTTTTGTCAGGTGCGGTTAGTGTAGATTATAGAATAGTTTCAGACCATACAAAAACTTCAAAAACGTGTCAGAAAAATTGAATTTTCTGAGGTTATGTTCTGTTTTATCATTTATCTATGGTTATGGTTGTTGTTCCTTCTAACTGAGATAGAGAAATATTCTTAATATGAGATTGCTATGGATTGATGGAAGCATAGAAATGGTAATCCATTCATTATTTGGCATACTTAATGGCCCATGAAGTTAAATTACTCGCTTTGAAAAACTAGATTTTCAATTTCTTCATCGTCGCTGGAAGAACTAGAAAATAAAGCCTCTTCAATATCCATTTTAATCAGAAAGATTTCATTAAAAAAAATTTAAGTTTTAGGCTAGGCACGGTGATCCTATTCAGTGCCAAAAATTCGTTATTTTCATTCTGTTCTAAACTTGTAAAACTATCTTCAAACCGACATACACCAATCCTGCACTACACTTTAAGCTCTACACCAAGTGTAGACGAGAAGAATTGACCTAGTGCGGCTTACAAAACAGCTGCACTGTTCTGACATGTATCAAAACGGCTGTTCAGACTTTTGTTCGTTCAAGAAGGGCAAGGCACATTCGCGTCATTTTTTCAATGAGCAACATGCATGCATTTTAGAAATGCAATAATTTATTATTTTTTTATTATATATGTTATATAAGTTGAGAAAGTAATGAAGAAAAGGAAAAAAAATGTAGCCTAAATAAATGACTTTGAAATTAAAAATTTGATGGGAACATGTCCACGTGACTGAAAACCCCACGCTATTGGTCAGACGTCATTCGGCATAATGTCTAATGGTCGTCTATCTGCAAAGCGTTAAATCGTAAATTGTTTTGTGTTTTGTAAATGTGTATTGATATTTTCATAAAAGAAAACATTCATTTATCTATTTATTTTAATTATTAAGTGGTAAAAATGACGGACGGTGGGTTTTTACGGGGCCAGAGTGAGAATTTGCCCGTTGTTGATGTGTTTATGATGACAAACTATTTTGCTACTAATACTAATTTTATTAGTGCAGAAATTAGAGGTACTAAAGCAACAAGGTATGTGCCATTCATTATTCTAAACATTAATTCAATTGTGCCCTTTTTTATCCTTTTACTGTAGTTAAATATAACAAATTATTTATGTACCTAACCTCAAAATAGGTAAACAAGGCAATGTTTTAATGTTATATTAATTAATATTTTTCATCTTAGAATGCTTTACTTTTTTGTATAATAAATACCTCCCGTCACTTACTAAGTACTTATAGGTAGGTAGGTACATTAATAATAAATAACTGTTGACATACAAAGGTATATATAAATATATAACTGGATGATATGTAGAACGTCGAGAAGTTACATTATTCCCACTGTTCTTATACATTTATGCAAATTAATTCAAGGTTCCTATTAACAGAAGTTAGTAAACTTTTGTATTCCTATAAATAGGAAAGTGACCAAATTCACCGTGATATGTAAACAAATTATCACACTAATATTAGGGTTAGGTACATATTTTCATAATATTATTATAAAATAATTAGTTTTAATGGGTAAATTTACATCAAAATGATCCTGGCAGCAATATAATCTTGAGGATGACGATAATTCTGCATTTCGGTCTCATAGCTCTGCACCATTTCTTCCTAACTTTATCGCGTCTAGGTACATTAAAAAATAACTTTTCTGGAGTTTTTATTGTAGTATTTGTACATTTAGGCACAATACAATATTTATAGCTACTTTTCTTTGCATTTTCCATAACACAACATAAATAACGTGTACACATTCGCAATCACAATACGTTTTCGGTAGGTGCGATGTGCCCGCTGACGTCACACACAAGTAGCGCGGAAACTTCTCCATTTAAACGCAGTTAAATTGACAGCTGCGGTAAATAATTTTTTTAACTTTTAATTGGAACATTAAACAAAAATAAAATACTGGAAAAATAATGTATTTTAGTGATCTGTTAATCTGTGATGTTTAAAAAAATTATGCATTTTGCTCATTGAAAATAAATTGCGAAAACAAATGGCGCAAATGCTACTTGCCTTTCTTGAACTGGTTTCCCATTGGTTGATATGAATCTTTTATCTATGTTATAAATCGTTCACTTCCAAATGATAAACAAAAATCTAAACAGCCGTTTTGCACATGTCAGAACAGATTGGACAGTGCAGCTATTTTTCAAGCAGCACCGTCTAGACAGTGCACTAGTCACCTTTTGAAAAATTTAAAAATATCTTTTATTTTTCGAAATATATCGATTTTTTGAAAAAGAAGGCGTTCTCGAAAATCGAATAGACTTAATGTACAGTGCTCATCTTCTTTATAAAGAGTTGTACTATCATCACATCTTCCGTGCTATCATGGTGTGAAAGAATTGTAATGGTTTTATTTATTTTAAGGGTAAATACATGGCTTTAAAATAATGGAAATTCTTTCGCAACATGATAGAACAACTCTTTATAAAGAAAATGAGCCCAACATCGTTACTGTAGAACCGTCCGTGCAGTAAGTCTATCCGATTTTTGAGAACGTCCTTTTTTGGAAAAATCAAAAAATAAAATATTTTTACATTTTTCAGAAACGTACTTTTTCAGCTTGTCTTGAGCTATACTTACCCGGTTGATAATAAGTATTTAAACGTAAATTTGAAAAAGATAGAGCGAAAATAAGAAAAGCCGATATTTGACGGTTTCCGCGATATATCTTGAAAAGTGTTAACGCAACTGATACTTAAAAATAGCAATTGAAAGATCTTTTTAGCACCTACAACTTTCTCATTCAACTATTTTCGATTAGAGTCACAGTTTTTTTTTAATTTACGAAAAATTGTTTTGTTCAGCTTATCAAATTTTCTATTTTAGGTTCGCCACTTCAGATCGCTTCCATCGAATCCCAAATCTTTCTTATATTTTTTTTTTGTATAAACCCATATTCTTTGTTTCCGGTTTTTCGTATACCCTTCTACCTATTGACTGGGCTATTATTTTTGAGACAAAAATCCATAGAAAATGGGTTTATAGTATTAATATTTGATTACCTATGTAAAACATAGGAGGCTTTCTAATTCGCTTAGTCAAATTTAAAATATCATCTCAATACATCTGTCACTCAACTGTCATTATTTCTTCTCCAAATTCCTGTGATGTCTACACAAGACCCAATTTCATCACAACATGACGAAATGGAAGCTTGGTGGAATATGATCAACTGTATAACAACCTTTTTAAGTGCTTCTGTCACCGTAGCTAGAACCCTAGACAATACTCATAAAGACACAAAAAATGACCAACCCCATATCAAAGAACAGCAACTGCAGCTTATTGAATGTCAACCAAAACAACAAGAAGACAATGTAAGGACTTTAAAATATATAGCTTCTTGTGTTATAGAACAGGAGCCAGCATACAATCACCTTATACATGTAATAGCTAGAGATATTACTAATTCTAATCCTTATAGCATGGCAGACAAAAAAAGTGTTACAATTTTTTTAAGTGGTATAAACTTCACTAGATGACTGTTGAAAGTCGACATGTTTTTCATGGTTGGTGGAAGTATTTGTTTAAAGCTGATATATTTTTATCAATTACTTGTCACGCAGTGAGTACAAAAATACGATTAGCATACATATCGGTTGGTGGGTTTCCAGAGGTAGAAACTGTTAATCTGCGACGTATTTCACTCTGGGTGACAGATTTACAAGCTGATTTTTTATCGATTAATTACCACTTGGTAATTACGTAAATACGATTGGCATACATATCGGTTGGTGCTTCTCCAGAGGCAGAAACTGCAAGGTATTACCCTAACTTAACCTGCAAGGTATTACGCTAGGCACGACAAATTTGTAATTTTATGCCATTTGCTTAAGAATGTATGCCATAGTTGGATTAGTAATGTAATTGTATTTGCAGACAAAGATTGGTGATACCTAAATGAAGAAAAAACATTTTTTAAAATACTGTTAGATCTGCTTTACGTTCATCATTTGAGGTCTCCTGGTAATACACTTTATGCAATACTATTTTATGGAATTTTAGCTCATTATAAGATGAAAGTACTTTTACACATTTGCTTCTAAAATGATTTCTCGATATATAGCTTCAATTATTGTAATTAGAAATATATTCGAAAGTTCAACTTTTATAATGAGAATGGCAAATAAGAATTTTTACTTGTTAGCATAACCAGAAGTCAGTTTATCGAAAGAGTGCAAAGATTTCATTAATATTTTTACATATAGTTTTTCTTTTAGTTATCATAGATAGTTCTTCTTTCAGCTGTTTGCAAAATCCTATAAAGAATATGTTTCATTACTGTAAGCAACCAAATAATAAATAATTCACTTTCAACTTTTCTCATTCAAACTATTTCCGTTTATATTATTTAAGTAAGAATTACATCGTGTTCATGTTTTTTATGTGAATTTTTATCGTTAAGAAGTTATTTTTCAATAAATTAATCAGATGAGGTCAACAGCGCTTCTTCGCAACCCTATTTCTGAGAAGATATTGAGGTCACGAATAGCGTTTTATACAGTTCTTATATTCTTCATTATCACATTTCATCAGTAACCTGTATCGATGAAATCGGGACAAAATTATATTTTGCTTACGCTATGTTTCGTTAATTCTGCTCGGTTCTCCGGTTATAAACGTACCAATGACGTTGATGAAACAAAATACAAATCGATTTCGCGAAATGTCAAAAAATGCCAATTTTCGTTCATTTCTTTCGGCTCGAACTTTCGATTTCGCCAATGCAATTCTCGATGCCGTAAATATGCCAATTTCGATATCGACATTAAGGAAGATTCCTGCTTCTATATTTATTTAGTTGTGAGTATTACCCCGATTGTAGCAAAACTTTCACAGCGGATTTCTAGATTCGAATCAGACGAGTGTACTAGAAACATTGTTTTCAACTTTATTCCTGATATTTATTTTCCTAAAATTACATCGCATTTATTTCTACGCGATTAACGTTTAAAACTATAACAAAGTAGAAATTATCTATATCTCAGGGAGACAAATTTGACAAATTTGTCATACTCAGTGTAATATCTTGTCGATTCACAGTTTCTTCCTCTGGAAAGGTACCAACCGATATGTATGTGTCGTATTTTCGTATTTACCAAGTGGTAATTAATCGACAAAAAGAAGGTTGTTGCATATCTTTCATCCACAGTAAAATATTTACAGACGAATATTTCTGTCTCTGGTAATCCACCAATCGATATGTATGCCAATCATACTTCTGTACTCGCTGTGTGATACGTGATAAAAATGTGATAAAAAATATCAGCTTTATACAAATATTTCTGCTAACCATGAAAAACGTTTTTTTTTTCCTTCTTCAATTCTTTGGGACTTCCTGCCACATGTATGTTTTCTTTCTAAGCGGTGCTAGGGGAATCTACAAAATATATCACAATTAACCAGTATTTTACTGGTAAAAAACCTCTACGCCTGTGACGTTTATGTCAAAGGATCAGTTAAAGGTTGGTTTTTATAAATAAACAACACAAATAAGTATAAAAACTTGAAATTAAATATTTCGCCGACGTTTCGGAAATCTAATCTGTTTCCTTTTTCAAGGCTTTTTTTGAAAAATCTTTTTTGCTGTGTATGACAAATACACAGCTCTAAGAATGTTTGTTATATTCAATATCCATAGATACTTACTATTTACATAGAACTGTTGATATAGTTAACAGTTTTTTAGTTTCTTTTAGTAACTTAACATTGTATAGAAACTAAAAAACTGTTAACTATATCAACAGTTCTATGTAAATAGTAAGTATCTATGGATATTGAATATAACAAACATTCTTAGAGCTGTGTATTTGTCATACACAGCAAAAAAGATTTTTCAAAAAAAGCCTTGAAAAAGGAAACAGATTAGATTTCCAAAACGTCGGAGAAATATTTAATTTCAAGTTTTTATACTTATTTGTGTTGTTTATTTATAAAAACCAACCTTTAACTGATCCTTTGACGTAAACGTCACAGGCGTAGAGGTTTTTTACCAGTAAAATACTGGTTAATTGTGATATATTTTGTAGATTCCCCTAGCACCGCTTAGAAAGAAAACATACATGTGGCAGGAAGTCCCAAAGAATTGAAGAAGGAAAAAAAAAAAATTAAGATAATGCCACAAATAACATTTAGACAATATGAAAAACGTGTCGACTTTCAAGGATCAACTAGATCTAGCGAAGTTCCCACCATTAAAAAAATTTTTCGTATCACCTTTCTTGCCTGCCAAGCTCTAAGGAACAGAATTCGTAATGTATACTATCTATTACAAATGTGTCAGGTGATTCCACGCTGGCTCCTATTAAATGAAGTATAAAATCAAATTTTCTTTGCAGACAAGTGACAAAAATAAAAATTTTATTCCCTATACCCCTTCGTTATATCCAACATGGATGACATTGCCTTCATTAACACGAGAATTCTATCTTAATAATTTAAATGGTACGCCAGACTCAGGGATGGTAGAAAGTATTCAAGATACAGGTGACATTCATAGTGTGAACAGAATGCTAAGCTTTTTGGAACCACGAAATCTTGAACAAGATGCTATAGAATATAATCCACGGACAGAATATAATCGTGTACCACGCAAAGGTGTGCATACGATGATAGGCGATGAAAACGGGGACGATGGAGAAGAGCAAAATGATAGTGAAAGTGATGCAGATATAAGATTTTTTGAATCTGAAGAGAGTTGCTACTTCCACGACTACACAGATTCAGATCAAACTATAAACTCATCAAATTCACAAGCAGTCTTCGAACAGACAATTGGAACGGAAACAGATATGGCTCCCGTGGAAGTGACCGAGCAAGAGACATTAACTGAGAACAGGAAGTTTTGTAAATCTTGTAGCAGAGAAATCTCTGAGCCGGAAGCCGAAAAAATTGATGAAAATGTAACTAACGCTAAGAACAAAGAAGGGGAAATTTCTAAAGATGTAGCTATGGGCAATGTTGAGGTAGCTGAGGTTCCCAAGGTACAAGCTGAAGAAATAAATGATAAAATTGAAGAGGAAATACAGACTAACTCGATTTGTAGATTCGAGACCACCGTAAGACCATTATTACTAATTGCGGAGGTACAATACTCCACTAAAGAAGGTAATAGCGATAGTCAAATAAAGGAAGCTGCTACTGGCAGGCTATCGAAGCCGGTTCCTAAAAATATAATTGAGTTAAAGGAGCAGCTAGACTCAATATCAAATGTTCCGAGTACTTCTGGTGGTGAGATACAAAAGAAGGAAATTAAAAAAGAAAAAGAAGTAGTAGATTTGAAGAAGTCTCTAAAAGTTTGTCAGAATAAAAATGGTTTGCGTAAAGTGAATAAAAAAGACAAGCAAAATCTGAAAACACAGAGTAGTGGAGCAAACACAAAGAAAAATAATTTACCTCAGTTCAAGAAGAGTCTGGAAGGAAAACCTACAACAAATAAGCGTTATGCTGCCGTGGAAAGTGTGGTAAAGAAATTTATACATGCGACCCCAGTTAGGGATAGCGGTAAGTTAGACAAGTTGTTGAGTGGTCAGCAGACTACAAAACCTCACCACAGTACGATCCAGAGGCCACAAAGTGCTTTAACGAATTCATTAAAAAAGGTAAGAGAGGAAATTAAGAGACCTAAGTCGATGGCTGCTAAATCTAGATCAATTGACAGGCGTACGGAATATCAAGCAACTACAAGAAAGCAAACTAATAGCGAGGTATTCCCAAAGAAATCTTTTGAAACGAAATCAGATAAATCTAAAGTAGGAAACATTCAGTCGGGCAGTTTTACTAGAAATGAGTTTTTATCCAGGTCCAGTACGGCAAAATATCGAAATACGCAAAGTAATGTACTACCGGCAAATCACAGACAATGTAAAACTTGCGTCAAGGCAAACCTAGGATGTTTTCAGGGAGAATCTGAGTAGTCGAGGAATATGAGTAGAAAAACATCGCTATGGTGAAAATAATAATACTTGCAAAATACTTCACAATGTTCAGTTACAACATTAATAAAGCAGTTAATCTTTAGTATGTAGAATTACCTATTCCTAGTTGCGCTTTCCACTATATAGACCAGTGCCAAACCGGTTTTCAGTGGCCAAAAATCTGAAAAATTCTAGCAGTATATGGGTGGAGAGAAAATTTAGGATTAATGGTACATAAATGGGAAAAAATCGATTAGACCGCAAGCGATAACCGGATGTGGGGTAGGGGTGCGAGAAGGGGTAAAACGTGGTTTTTTACGACTTCTGGCAAAAGTGAACATTGTGTCGAAAAAAGTTTAATATAGTAGTTGTAGATAATTGAGAGATCTACAACTTCTACTGGAACCATTTTCTTACATAACTTCAAAAATATTGAGAAAAAGGCCAAAAACCAATTTATTGGTTTTTTAGATTTATCTTCCACAAATATAATTCGATTTTGATGATATTCGTTGAAAATGTACATATTTATGCCTCAAACAAGCTGTAATTTCTTTGAAGCGTGATATTCATTTTTTAATTTTTTTGCGAATTTAATTTAAAAAAAGCCCTAATTTTCAATAAAAAAAGTCGATTAACAAAGTCTTGATTTTTGAAAATTGCAGGCCGGTATTTTTTTCGTTGAAACCTCTACATTAAGACGGTATAAAAAATCATATTGTTACTGTGGAAAAACATTGTCAAAAATGGAAAAACTAAAAAGACACTTTTTTCAAGATCGATTTTTCCGTGAATGTCACTAATTCTTCATTGTTCATATAAATGAAGTGTTGAAAATGGTGCAAAACGGTAATTTTAATGTAATATGTAATAAGGAAACTTTAATTAACCGTTTATGGTTCGGACTGCTGAAAACCAAAACATTAAACAGTAATTTTACCTAAGAAATTAAAAATGACTATTTTTAGGAAAAAGAAAACTTTTTTATGCCTTATGGGTACACATACATTGATAACAATTTTATTGACATACATATTTCAAATTATTCAAAGTTCAATTATGGCGGAGCAGTTCTTCTACCACGCGCTCTCGAGTGCGCGCGCACTTCTTTTTCGTTCTTTTCTTCTAGTTCGTTTGCAACCCACCTGTCCTTGCCTTTTTACGCGTTCACAACTGGCACGTGATTGTTTACACCGTTATTCGCCGTAATTTTCAATATTAATATTGATATTAATATATAATAATATATAATAATATATAATAATATATAATAATATTAATATTGATATTAATCAATATGTTTCTCCTCACATATAATTTGCTGCATTTCCATGGTACATATCAACTGTCCCTTTTATGTTAGTGCATGTCATAGTGTATTTGTAGTAAGCTAATAATCTAATAACATGATTTTTTGGTGACTTGTTTAATAGCGAAGTTTTGAGCGCTAGTCGCCATGGGTTGAACGCAAAGTTGCCGGCCATGCGCTCAACGCAAAGCTGTTTTCTCCGTGTATGTATGCATTGAGTGTGTGCTTGTGTACAATACGAAATACTACTAATATATCATTTTTTAGTCCATAACTGCTATAAAGCGTATGAGGAAGGGGAAAAATCTTTGAAGATGGTTATCGGAAATAATTTTGGGAGTATCAAATTCCAGAGAAAAAATAAAGTTTTATCTCCCAATACGGTTCAATGTTCTGTAAAATTGAATGACGAGACTGTAGTAATTAATCCACTGTTACTGTCTCAAAGAATGTCTTTGACTATTAGCAGCAAATATGATATGAAAAAGTATTTGGAGTATGAGCTTGCTCCATTTTCATTTTCACTATTTACAGAAAATGGCCTCAGAAAAAACGTTAAATCGCATCATTGATGCATTGCCGATCTCCAGTAATACTGTACATGTTGATGGTGGATTTCTGCTACACAAAATAGTTTGGCAAAAAAATGATATGATTGATGAAATCGTTAATAAGTATTTGCATTACGTACAGAGCCACTACGCAGCAAACAGTTGTATTTGATGGGTATCTTGAAGCTGATGTGACTACTACAAAGACAGCATCAACATTAACAGCTTCAACAGCAAGTTCAATGAGTATGAAGAAAGGCGAACGTTCACGCAAAAAAAAACTGGAGGAAGTATCCCTACATTTGAGTTTCGTAGTCATTCAAAAATTACATTTACTTTTTGTCGAACGAACAAAATTAAAAAAAATTGATACTGTCAGAAAAATTTCATGAATGAATTAATTTTATATAAACAAGCAGAAGAAGATACTGATGTCCTAATTATTAATACAGCCATTGAATTAGCTAAAGATCCTACAAAAATCGTAGTAATTGTGGGTCAGGATATTGATCTAGTTCTGTTAAATCATTAATTTCAAATAATTCCGATATTTATTTTCACAAACCATGTTCAGATAATACAAAAGATACATTTTATACCTCAAATAGCTTCAAATATGAATAAAAAAAGAACATTGTTGCGTTCCTCCACTGTTTTCCTGGATGTGCCAAGACTTCCAGTTTCGCCGGAAAAGGGAAAAAAACTATTGTAAAATTATTACTGGCTAACCAGGATTTATTAAAGCTCACAGAAATTTTTTATCTGAGAAATGCAGACAAACAAACAATAGCCGAAAATGGATTGAAGCTAATATCGTCTCTTTACAAATATAAAAAAAGGATATGTCACTGAACTAATTGAGGTTTGAAATGTATCAAACCGCTATGGTAAGGACTTCATTTAATTTAGAAAAACTACCACCAACTGAGGGAGCAGCTGAGCAACACTGTTATAGGGTTTATTTTCAAATTTAAACTTGGCTTGGTAACAAACTTACAGCTACGGATTAGGGATGGAAACACCATCTAACCGAAATAATGCCTAAATTGACAGAAATGGAATTAATTCCTGAAAGTTTGCTGACATTTATCTGCTGCAGCTGTGAATCTGGTTGTGATAGTAAAAGATGCAGCTGTCGAAAGCATGGAGTGAAATGCTCCATCTGTGCTCAAATTGTCACGGGGCCGAAAACTGTTCTAACTCTATATGACGAAGCAACAAGAAATGTTCAAAATAATATTGAAAATAAAGATCTTGGTGAACTTGAGGACCTTGACAAAGTCGAAGACCTTATCGAAGATCCTTAAGAGACCATACAATGTGTTGAGTCTGATGATGTAGAGCAGCTTCCCAAAAAAATGAGATTATTATAAATTTTTATTATGTATCCTTTGTAAATTGATTTAATATAAAATACGTAACAAACTTATATTTGATGTGAGAGTGCTTATGAAGTATAAAAACATTTTATTGGCTAAAAATGGTCACTTTTAGCAATTTCTTAGTTAAAATTATTTTTAAACATTTTAGTTTTCAGCAGTCCGAACCTTAAACGATTAATTAAAGTTTCCTTATTACATATTACATTAAAATTACCGTTTTGCACCACTTTCAACAATTGATTTAAATAAACAATGAAGAATTAGTGACATTCACAGAAGAATCTTGAAAAAGGTGCCTTTTTAGTTTCTTCCGTTTTCGACAATGTTTTTCCGTAGTAACAGTATGATTTTGTTACACCGTCTTAAAGTAGAGGTTTCAAAGAAAAAAATACCGTCCCGAAATTTTCAAAAATCAAAACTTTTTAATCAACTTTTTTGATTGAAAATTAGGCCTTCTAATTAAATTAGCAAAAAAGTCAAAAAAATGAATATTACGCTTCAAAAAAAATTACAGCTTTTTTGAGGCATAAAAATGTACATTTTCACTGAATTTCATCAAAATCGAATTATTTTTGTGGAAGATAAAAATAAAAAACCAAAAAATAGATTTTTGACGTTTGTCTCAATGTTTTTGAGGTTCTGTAAAAAAATGGTTCAAACAAAAGTTGCAGATCTCTCAATTATCTACAACTTGCACATTAAACTTTTTTCGATAGCAGGTCTACTTTTGCCAGAAATCGTAAAAAAAACACGTTTTACCCATAAGAACGCACCTTTTCGCACCCCCACCCAATCAGTTTTCCCCATTTATATACCATTAATTTTTCTCACCACCCATATATTGGCAAAAAAAATTCTTCAAAAATTATTGGCACTGGTCTAATACTCTAACAGTTTTTTAACCTCTCCATCCATAAAAAACGGGAGTTAACTGCTATTGGTCTAAAATCGAAAATTGAGATTAGACCGGATTTCACGTTTTAAGGTCTCGGGGGCACAAAAAAGTGGTTCTAAAATAATGTCTTATGTGGACACTGGACACGGTAGCGCCGTAGATATAGATTTTGACATTTACTACAAGATTCATGTTGGTACCGTACATGAGCTGAATAGGTCTGGGTGTAGGTCAGATGGTATTTAGTACCCTATATTGGCTTACAAACTTTCTTATCCTTAATATCATTCTTCGTTGTACCTTTCAAAACTAGATTTATTCGGCATATCTCACTTCATTCTTTCCGTTCCTTTTCCGTTAAAAAGCAATTGTTCGTGGCCTATTATTTTAACTACTTATTAGGGTTAGGGATAAATAAAATAAAAGGAGGTCTTCCGTTCGAGCATCGTCTCGAGATTCGTAAAAATTAGTGAAATTCAACTAATCTTCGTGTTTTTTTGAAATGTGAAAGATTAAGGTCGATTAAAAATAAATTATTATTTGTTTGCTTATAATTGTATTGAAACATATTCTTTACAGGATTTTGCAAACAGCAGAAGAAATAACTATCTATAACTAAAGGAAAAACTGTGTAAAAATGTGAATGAAATTTTTGCATTTTTTCGATAACCTGAATTCTGGTTATGCTAGCAAATTAAAATCCTAAAATGAATTTATCTAATTTCTTATTTGACAATTCTCATTCTAACACTAACATCCACACAGTATGCATGGCCGTAGGGGACTGTGTGGATGTTAGTGTTAGAATGAGAATTGTCAGATAAGAAATTAGATAAATTCATTTTAGGATTTTAATTTGCTAGCATAACCAGAATTCAGGTTATCGAAATAATGCAAAGATTTCATTAATATTTTTACACAAAGTTTTTCTTTTTAAGAATAAGAATAAGAATAATTAATTTTCCAAACAGAATAAAAATTACAAAATATCAATTTCTAAATAAAGAACTGTCTTTTAGTTATAGATAGTTATTTTTTCTGCTGTTTGCAAAATCCTATAAAGAATATGTTTCAATATGATTAAGGTCGAATTGCGAAACTGCGGAAAACTTGCCCCTCGGACAGACAATAGTCTAAGAGCTGGCTACTGAGGTTGGAATGTGACTTAGTGTAGTCGAAATTTTACCCAGTACAGGTTCGATTCTTACCAACATAGTGAGAGAACGACCGCCAGAAGGCAGTCTGGAAGGATAACGGGTGGGTGGATGGTCAAAGATGGAATTTTTTCAAGTAAAAAAATTGATAAGGTGTGGTAATGAAAATTTGCAGAACGATTGAAGACGGTATAAATAAGTAGTGAAAAAATCGCCAAAAGGGCAGCCAGAAGGCACCAAAGTTACAAAAATGTCGCAATTTTTATGTGATCAGGTGCACTTCTGACAATTTGCGTACTTATTTTTTATTTCTAAATGAACGTGCAAAATGCCAGAAGGCGAAGTGGAAGAAAAAGTGAGAAAGTACCGAGAGAGCGTCAGCACCGAAAAGAAAAAAAAAAGCATTACAGAATTATTAATATTTTTCAAGTATAGTACCTTAGCTAAATACCTCTATGCATTCAAGTAAAAATATATTTTCTTTTTAAGTTATTACACTTTTAATAGTGTTAAATTTTCGATTTTTTTTCTTCTAAAACGTATAGTTCGACTTATTCGTAAAAGATTTATATAAAAACCTGCGTGGATCATAAAATAAATCATTGGGGCTTTTAGTACACATCTTTACCTTTAAATTGGTTACTTATAAAGTGCCGATATTGTTATTCAACCCAGTAAAACGATCTCTTTGAAAAATATCCAATTTGCTATAAAATTATATTCAGACAAAAGTCCCATGAAAAAATTCATCTTTGAAACATTAAAAAAGACTTATAACCAACTTTGGCATCATCTTTCATCGAAAACTTCGTAAAAAATTTTTCACTAAAAATGACCAAAAAGAAAAAAATGTTTTCGTCTCGAGGACGACGGTCAATCTCCTTTGGGCTGCGTCGTTCGAATTTTCAAAAGTACTCAAAAAATTGGCACGGGGCGAAAAACCGGCTCCGCCCGACAAACTTTTCGAAAGTACCACGAATTTCATTTTTCGAAAGTACGACGAATTTGGTTTTTCGAAAGTACCACGAAGAGATGTGCACAGGGTGGAAAACCGCTCCGTCCGACAAATTTTTCGAAAGTACCACGACTTTGGTAGTAGAAATCATCAGTCAGGATGTAGCGAGTAGCTGTTTTAAACGTCAAAATTCGGAAAAAATCAATTGGACGGTTTTTCCAATAAAAACCAAAATCGTCATTTGATTATCCTCAAAGTGTGAGAGCATAATCCTTGTCCAAACCACTAGAAAGTACATAAATTTGGTCAAAATATTCAAAGTCGGAGAGTCGATTCCGACGAACCCAAAATACTTTTAATCTAGGCTCAGGCGGACATCGCCATAGTAGTCGCTCGAATGCGAGTCGACGGAAAAAAATATATTTGGGTTCGATGCCGTTAGTACAAATATAAAAGCAGGAAAACCATTGAACTCATATAGATAGCTTCTTTAAGCATCCTGACAAGGATTTCAAGCATTTCGATAATTTCAGTTCAAAATTAAAAGTGAATAATTTTCAAAAAGTTCCGCATACATTTTACAATCATTACTAACTGGTCTGAATCTTTTTGTATAGTCGATTGTCATAGTTCTTTCGACGCTGGATGAGTTACACTCCTACGGGAGATAACGGCTTGCCAAGTGGTGGTGCTTTTTGATGTTTGCCTTATGTACATTAGCTAAATATTGAACGTTGATATTTTTTATATTTTATGAATTATTTCAATAAATGAAATTATATTTTGAATTCGATTTCTTATTAATCCACTAATTATAAGATTTGTGACCGACGTGCGATTCTGTGGCGTGAGTCGGACAACTACTTATTAGGAGTCACCTTTGATCCCGTTACGTTTGTGTACTTATCCGAGTACTCATAGAATCCATCGACAGTCTTAATTATTAAGAAGTGTTTCTAAGAAAGTGCTAATTATATAAGATATATACATGAAAAGTGCACCGCTCGACATAAGATTTCGACGGAGAGAGCAGACTGTAGCAATCACAGTAAGTATAACTTTGTCTATTTTCGTCTTGGGAAGTCTGAAGGGTAACTTGAATCCCCCTTGCCCTTGTGAGTAGAGTTGATAGGTATCGTAGCGACGACACGGTTCCGGCCTAAGTGATATAAAATCCTTGTCGTGTCCATCAGACCCTACGATACTAGGAACAATAATAATAATAATAATAATAATAATAATAATAATAATAATGCTTTATTTATCCAAGAGATCATACAATGATATAGGATACGTCAAATACATTTCCAGAATAAGATACAGATATTAATACATTAAGAATTCATCTATCGAGTAGAATGCATTTTTTAACAGAAACTTTTTTAATTCTGGCAAAAACTTGTTTACACTAGGTATAGTTTTAATTTCAACGGCTAACTTATTGTAAAGTGTACATCCCATGTAATATGGTTTTCTTTTATATAATTCAAGTCTGTGTATATCGTATTGCAAATTGGATCCATGCCGCGTAGAATAATTGTGATTAGCATTTAAGGAATTGAAGGTGGATAAGTTTTTTTTTACAAATTTTAAAATTTCGTATATGTACAGACAGGGTATTGTAAAAATATTATGTTTGATAAATGTAAGCTTGCAAGATTCTCTATAGCTTAAATTAAACATATTACGAATAGCTCTTTTTTATAGTAAGAACACACGGTTAGATGACGGTGAATTTCCCCAAAAAATAATACCATAACGTAGTCGGGACTCTAAATTAGTAAAATAAAATATTTTCACAGTCTTTAGATTGGTTATATGACGTAATCTTTTCAGCGCAAAAAGCATTTATTGCAGATATAGGAGACATGTGACTTCCAATCCAGTGTTAAATCAATATACAAACCTAATAATTTAAAAGTTGACACTTGTTCAATGGATCTACCATTAAGCTGTAGAAGCAAACTAGATATGTAATGAGCTCTAACAGGATGAAACTGTAACGATAATGTTTTTTCTTGGTTCATTACCAATTTCTTTATAGTGAAATAATTATTTATATTAAGTATGGTTTAACTTATCAATCAGTTCTTGAATGTTTTTTGTACCTACGGCAATAGTAATATCATCAGCAAAGGAGCAATAAAATTCATTTACATAATTATCTAAGTCGTTAATGTAAAGGAGAAAACGGAGCGGTCCCAAAACACTACCTTGGGGTACACCAATATCTATTTATCTACAATATCACGATATTAAGCTTTGATATTGACGATTGAAATTTGGTGTCAATAGCGGAGAACGCCTTTTTTCGGAAAAGTACTAAGTTTGAATTTTCTAAAATAATTTCTTAAATTTTTCTTTGGCTGAATACATATTTTAAATAATCCCTTTGAATGTGCTGTCCAAGTTTTTTTTTAAATAAATTATTCATTTTACAATGATGTTTACTAAATAATCGTTAATTCGTGCAATGATCCGCTTTCAAGCTATATGTGTAATAATCAAAGTACTTAAAAAATTATTTAAAACATATAATACTCCGAACAAATGATACTATTTCATCTCCAAGTGTTTTTATATCATTTACTTGTTGCAATCAAAAGTTATAGCCATTTACGTACACCGCGCGCGCTCCCGCAAACTTATTCCAGCGTCAGCGGGCGGTCGGCGCTGCGTCACTTGGGACCTTAGTTAACAAATTTCTACTCGCCTCAATTTAATGCGCAAAGCACATGTCATAAATGTTTCTTTCGTAAAATTTCCCGTTCTTTTGAATGGCGCTATCAGTTTTTTCGTACAAATACAATTTAAAAGGTTACTCGCAACATTGTTCACCAAAGTCTACCTGGTTACAAATTTTTCCGAAGTGAAAACCTTAGTTTACTCCACTAAAAGAATAATAGAAAAATACTATCTGGGTTATAAGTTTTCTAAAATCTAAATTTACACTTCCCCTGTAATTATTTGGTTTCACGAAGAAGAACACGAGAAAAAGAACAAGAAAACTTTTTTAATAAAAATTTATGAGCAATTCACTTAAATAAAAAATATATAATGACGAGGGAAGGTCTGTAAATTATACTGCTCTAAAGTTATACGTGTTCTTGTACATTAATCGCATTTTTCTTAACAGCATCTTGTATCTTTATATAACTTTTTCAGACCAATTCCCTGCTCCCATTGAAATATCTCAATTAATTGTAACGATGCTCTGAAATTTGTAGAGCTGCCGAGGAATGTGAACTTTTAATGCATTTATTGTCTAAATTTGGTTCATTTTTAACATCGCTTCTTCGTCGAATTTGAATTATATTTATATCAAATAATGTACATGATTTTGAATAACGAAACTATAACTGGTATTTTAGGTGATTAATTATTACTTCCGCATCAACGTAGTAAGTGGAATAGTACAGGCAAATTAGCCATTTACGGCAACAAAAATTAATAAAAAGATATTCTCCGGGATTTAAGTAGGTAATAACCTGAAGAATAAGATGATGCATTCCTTGCAGTTCCAAGTTCCGGGAAAATTTGGAAAAACTTTTTGATTTTCGGTTTTCTTGCTCTGGTGGCCAAAATAATGAAAATAGAGAAAAAAGTTCTGAACAAAAGTAGCTTGTCTCTTTCTCTACAAAAAATGTATTTACAACTTTTTATTTTACTTAAGCCGTTTAGAAGATAAATCGAGTTTTCCACTTATAGTTTTAAGCCGCTTTGAAATGCGCGAAAAATGGAAATTATCCGGTAGTTTCCTTCGACCGGGCTCATCGATCGATAGTTCTTATTATTCAGAGCCCCCAAAAAAATGAAAGTAACACGAAATGTAGAGAAAAATCTCAACTTTAATGTGGAACTAGTCACAAAATCCATACAAAATTTTATCAAAGAGAAAAAGTGTCAGAAGATGGCTTAGTAAACTTTGTACAGTTGATCCACAGATTTAGTATGATCTTTGCCGGGAGGATAATTTATGTTGCTTGTATATTCTTATATAATGATATATTAATCCATTTAACATTTTATTGCAATTACTTTTGTTGCCAAAATAATGAAAATAGAGAAAAAATTTCTGAACAAAAGTTGCTCGTCCCTTTCTCTACAAAAAATGTCTTTACAACTTTTTATCTTACTTAAGCAGTTTAGAAGATAAATCGAGTTTTCCACTTATAGTTTTAAGCCGCTTTGAAATGCGCGAGAAATGAGAATTCTCCAGGAGTTTGGTACGACCGGGCTCATCGATCGATAATTCTTACCATTCAGAGCCCCTAAAAAAATGAAAATAACATAAAATGTAGAGGAAAGTCTCAGCTTTAATGTGGAGCTAATCACAAAATCGGACCCACATATTTTTTTTAGTTGAGCAAAAAATCTGAAACTTGGTGCATTAGTTCATTAATTTTTTTACTTATTTTTAGTTTGTGTCTGGAGTTCCTAACGTTGCCCAGCTTTGACCTTTGACCTGTGCACTACAGTGCACACTGGGACTTAACGGTATCATTACTACTTATTAGACAAAAAATGAAATCTATAGCTCATGCTTATTTTCATGTAATAATAAGTACGAGAAATTAAAAAGTATAAACATATTTATTTTCTTGTATGATAAATAGTAAAACAATTTTGTTTTTTGGTAATACACAAATGCACTTGGCATTTCTCACATTTTATATGTGTTTCTGGTTCGTTTTGTGGTTGTGCTGACACTGTGATCTCTATCTCCTCTTCTTCATCACTCATGTCTAAAGAGATAAACGTACTTTGTTAGAGTACATACAGTTATCAATTACCTAAATTTTACTTTTTTGTTCATACGAATCTGTTTCAAACCCATCATCGTCATCACTCAAATATTCTATATCCGACTGGTCATTCACCAAGAGTTCTACCAAGTCCTCATGGATTAAATACTTTTTACTCATTTTCAAAGAAATATGCTATAATAAATATGTTTTTCAATAAAATATAAAAAAATGAGGTTAGAAATTAGAATAAATATTATTCCACTAAAACCCAATGTGCACTATAGTGTACAAGTCTATGAATTGTCCAAATAATAAAAAAAAATCACTTGTGCCCTAAATAATATATTATTCACCATATATAAACCTTCAACTACAATACAAAAAATTTACAACTCCGGTTACACTCAACTGACATATACAAAATGTGATAATCTAGTCATTTATCAGGCGAATTCGTCAACTTCATGCTCCCCGTAATAATAAATTCTCCAATGTTCAGTTTCTACAACATAGATGTCAGTGCATGTATTATATTGAAAATAAGATGTACACTGCAGTGTACAATGGGATCCAAAGGTTAAAATTCAGTCCCGGTTTGTATTTACAAGTTTATAAATTTGTGTACACTATAGTGTACACTGGGTCTGAAAGGGTTAAGCAGTTTAGAAGATAAATCAAGTTTTCCACTTATAGTTTTAAGCTGCTTTGAAATGCGCGAGAAATGAGAATTCTCCAGGAGTTTGGTACGACCGGGCTCATCGATCGATAATTCTTACCATTCAGAGCCCATAAAAAAATGAAAATAACATAAAATGTAGAGGAAAGTCTCAGCTTTAATGTGGAGCTAATCACAAAATTCATAAACAATTTTATCACAGAGAGAAAGTGTCAGAAGATGGCTTAATGAACTTTGTGCTATTGATCCACAGATTTATTCATATCTTTGCCGGGAGTCGTTAGAATCATAACTCATTTTGCTTATATATTCTTGTATAATGATATATTAATTCAATAAACATTTTATTGCAATTACTTTTGTTGGAAAAATATACCTTGCGATCAATGTAGAGGGTATATTTCTCATCGATCAGTCACCTCCAAATTCGCTATATCTTAATTAATAATAATAGCACAGTCTTAATTTTTTGGTTATAAGTAGAATAAATCTCATTCTTTCGAACGACTTTAGAGTTTTTTAAATGCGTGCAGTACTTTTTGAATTTGTCTACATTATTCCTACACGTTCATAAAATTCCCAGTAATACAGTAAAACATGCGTTACTTATTTGTTTGTTAACATTCTTCAATGAAATTTTCACGAAATATGAAGTGCGTGGAATCGAATCCATGCATTGAAAAAGCACCCATTGTTACAGGAGAAATAGGCAGGATGCATAATACTCAAAGATATGAATAAATCAACTGTATAAAGTTTACTAAGCCATCTTTTAACACTTTTTTCTCTATGATAAAAATTTGTATGAATTTTGTGATTAGTTCCACATTAAAGTAAAAACTTTTCTCTACACTTTATGTTGTTTTCATTTTTTTAGCAACTCTGAATAGTAAGAATTATCGATCGGTGTGTCCGGTCGTACGAAACTCCCAGAGAATCCTCATTTTCCGCGCATTTCGGAGCGGCTCAAAACTATAAGTGGAAAACTGGATTTATCTCCTAAACGGCTTAAGTAAGACAAAGATTTGTAAAGACCTTCCTTGTAGAGAAAGAGACGAGCTACAAACCGAAAATCAAAAAGTTTTTCCAAATTTGTTTGAATTTTTCCGAAACTTGGAAGTGCAAAGAATGCATCATTCAATTCTACAGGTTATTACCTACTTAAATCCCGGAGACGATCCCTTTATTAATTTTTGCAAGGTTTCTACAAAATGTTGCCTTCATTGCCTGTACTAAAGCACAGTAATCGTAAAAAAATTCTTCTTGTTGGAGTAAGTTAAGAATGTCATGAAACGTGGAGATTTTAAACTTGAGCGGAAAAAGTGTCTGTCTCTTTCTGTCGCGTCGGTCTCTCTGTAACTTTTTTGTGTGCACGTTTTCTCTGGAACGATTTTAGATATTGAGTTGAAATTTTGTATATATACGTGCTATAACCAGATCTGGAAATGGAATATTTTTTTAACGTATCCGGTGAAGGGTTGGGGGTAAATGTGGAAATATATATAGAGCATGCTGGCAAGAGTACAAAAATTTTTGATTTGGTATATATACTAGAAGCCAAGGCCTTAAAATATTTAAAGAATACTTCCCATTTCCATACTCACTTGAAAGAGCCATCTTTTTTTACTAATGTTGGGGTGCTGGATACGAATCTACCATCCGACTTCTTTGAGAATATCGGGCAGTAAAAAACACCCCTTATTTGGGGGTAGTATTGAAATTGATATTAGAGATAAGAATTCTAAATTTACCCCACCCCCTCCCCCTCGTTTCCCTCGTTCTTCACCACCCATAAAGATGGTGTAAGTTACAATATCTAATATATGGTTATTTATTTATTAAAAAAAAACAAAACTCCTCGTTAAATGGTTAATCAGGTTATAACATGATTACTTCTAAATACTCTTCCACCCTTTCCCCCCAATTAAGGTGGTGGATTTTAGCTTTTTACAGTTTTTATTGATTTCAATTGCAAAAGAAATCCCCAGTCACAAAACCTTTTGTAGTTCTAATTCTAGTGCTAAGTTATAATATGAATTCCAATGTTACCCCCAAATAAGGGCTGTTGTGATGGATTCGTTTTCAGTCACCCAAAATTAGTAAAAAATTTACAGATTCCATGATCCTTGCAACCATCGGGACATTGGAAATGATAACACCATACATAAAACGTAAACTTATTCCGACTCGGCTTCGTCTCGTCCGGAAACAGCTACGATCGGTCCCTAAAAACGTGATTTTAGGTACTTGTTACAAAAACAACTCTTCGCTCTTTGTCAAATTTTGTGAATCCATGGCGACTACGATTGGCGCTGACCACAACCGCATTATAACTTCATGTCTCCGCACATACTCATACTGTGCACACTTGCTCAGTATTGGTTGCCACGACCTGGGGGAGGGGGAGAAGAGGTTGCCCTTTTTAATAAATAAATTATTATAATTTTTACATGTATTTATTTAATACACTAAAACATGGTAAAAATCTAAGAGAAATAAAATGGAACTGGCAAATAAAATCATTAAAAATAAGACAATAAAATTGTTCAAAAATATACATATAATAAAAATGTTCTTACCCAACCATTATAGCAGAGGAGTTTTGCCTGGACGCCAATGTACTCACTATCATTAATTGATTCGAGTATTTATATAAATGCTACTTGCTTAGTCGGCATATTCCATATAGGTAGAATATAATTTATAGTTAATTGAACTTTATTAATTATTAGGTGTTTGAAATATAACACTGAGCTTCCTTTAAATATTGTAATATGTTATAAGTTAAGTAAAATACATAAAATTAATTTGGGAAAGATACGAAAATTATTTTACTAGATTTAGGAATCAATTAAGCCTACCTACAGAGAACATGCCAATAAGTAATTTTGAAAACTTAACGGTCCTCGTGGCACGTCATATGATCTCAACTCTTTCATGTCAGAGGCCTTGGATAAAATTCGTAACCTGGCCCCATATACGAACAGAAAAGCGGTGGGACAACCCCCGCACCCCCCTTTTCATTGTCTGCGACGCTAATACTTCCTGCGGCGCTAATAATTATTAACAATTAGATATAAAAATAAAAACCTAATAACCTAACCTAAAGAAATCATGGAAAATAATTTGTGAAAAAACATATTAGTCGTCACAAAATTAAAGAAAAAGAATTCAGCAGGCATAGTACTTTGAACCCGGGACCTTTCGCACCGTAAGCAAGAACCTATGCGCCAACCGTACGTCTGATGATGAACACTAGGGCAAGGAATAAATAGTGAGATAAATGATGTAACTTGGCATGCTCCTTTATTCGTCTGCCGCAGCAGCACTAATACGTCTCGGCTCGATGCTACAAGATTTGCTCTGTCCGTACCGCCATTTGTCGAACACGCGGTACAATATCGATCGGTGCTGACCGACTAGAGCGCATCGCTTCCCACATAGTAACAGGCTCTCGCTCAGTGTATATCTGTATATCTGACCTTGATACTTTCATGTCGACGGCCTTGGAAAAAAACTCGTAACCTTTGGTCTATACTCTATTATACGCGAACATTAACATGTTCAATCTTAAAAAGATGGCCTCACTTTACCACTGATGGGTCAAAAAAGTCCATTTTTGACCATTGCACTTTGGTACACGTATTAATAACATATGAAACTAGATTATATTATGAGATGATTCCGTTGAAAGGGTGGTGGATAACTAGAGGTAAATAGAGAAAAGTGAGTAAAGTGAGCTCGTAGGAGTACAGAAACTTGAGATTTGGTGTATATACTAGAAGCCAAAGGCCTCAGATTTCTTTATATTTTTCAACCTCCCCCACCTCACCTCCACTCCATCATTAAAGGGGTTGATAAAATAAAATTGAGATATTCTTGAAATTTGGTACACGTATGTGTTGGAACGACATCTGATGGAGATAATTCCGAACGGCGAGGGGGTGGAAATACTTAAACGCCTCACATTTTTTAAGACATATGCCTCAAATATTATTAAAATTCTGTGACCAAGTATCTCCACATACTAGAATACCAATATAGTGAAGATATTTTCCTTTAATGAGACTTCAAGAGCGAGAGCACTGCACCATTCAATTTATCTCGCCTTCCTAAGAACTAATGCATTTTTTCAGATTTTGTGAGAACATCGAGTTTTTTGCAAATATTAAAAATTTTGCTTGATTCTGACACTATTTCGCTTGAAACGCCATAACCCTTTCCAGACAAAATTGACCCACATTTTTTTGGTGCTAGGTCGAAAATTAAATTTTTAATGCAAGGACGTGCCTCATGCATTTTTTACGACGATTTGAGCGGGAAATATGAGCCGTCAAAGTGCCAGGTACGAGGATTCGGCTCCTCGGGTGACGCGGCCGCACCTCGAAGGGTCTTGAGGTTATTGAGTTTTTGAGTAATGGGCTATAAGGTTAAAGGGTTATACAAATATGAAGTTTTTTAGTTAATTAGATTGTTGGGTTAATATTGTTGAGTTTTACTGTGTTTTCCCTTGTTTTTGAGCTTATGAGGGAAACCATAGGTGATGGGGCAAAAAGGGTTTCGGATTCAAGTTCAGCGACCCCAAAACATATAACGCACCTGGACTTGTCAAAGGTATATTTCCATTTCATTTTGTGGTTTTGTGTTATATAAAAAGTGCAGTACATCGGTGAAGAGTATAATGGTTAGCTTGTTTATTTCTAGTATTTCTATTTCTATCTGTAAAAATTCATTATACTTTTTTAAATTCCATTTTGGAAAGGTTATCAAAAAAATGGAGCGTTCTTAACATTTTATATGCGCAATTCGTTCGTAGAATATCAGTAAACCAATTTAATTTATATCATCAGATGGCCATTCCATATAAAGAGACATCCGTTAGGGAAATATTTATTATTTTTGGCCATAATTTTTTTTCTTAATATGTATATTTATAAAAACTATAAGGGTACCTAAGTAGAACCATAATAAGACTATTATTATGAATTTTCACGCAATAATTTCAGTAGTTTTCAAAATAGCTAGATTTAAATTTAAAAATTATGTTAATCTTCCTATATCGTAGTTTTAAACCTAGCTATTTTGCAAACCCCTGAAATTATTGAGTGAAAATTCATAGTAATAGTCTTGTTATGGTTCTACCTAGGTACTACTATAATTTTTTAAATATGCTTACTAAGAAATCAAAGTTATGGGCAAAAATAATAAATATTTCCCTATCGGATGTCACTTTCTAGGGAATGGCCAGCTTAACATAACGGTCTCCGAGTGCACGCGTACTTATTTTCTTTTTCCCGGCATGTTACACCACTTAGATTTTAATCACACTAGTACATATATAGATGACATATAGACGAATATTCAGTAATTTTTCAAAGTCATCACTCAATAGACACCAATAGAAATCGATCACTAAAATTTGTATATGCATTTTAATAGTATTTGTACTGAAGCTTAAGCCTTCGCAAGCTATACTGAAATAAATTCTAGAATGTACATTAATATATGAGGCGCCGCTTAAGACATTATTAGTATTCCAAATGTATATACAATAATTATTGAAATATGTATATAATTATTCATTAAATATATTATTTATTACGTTAAAATATTTATAAGTTTTGCAATTATATTGGTAAAAAATATATACATATATTTTATTTACAAATTAATATTAATTCTGTTAACTCATATTTATATAGAAACGACCTTTTATCGTCGTGCGCTAGATGGTGCCATGCGGGTTAAAGATTAAATGTAGGTAAAATGTCCGCATGAAAGGACCCCGCACGGAACATATGGAAATTGGCCCCCGTTTAAAGTGTTTGATACTCGGGGATATTATCCAAATATCGATGTTGATCAAAAGTCTCTATGGGCTCAAGGTCGGAAATTGGACGGTTTTCCAGATATCGGGGGTGTAAAGGGGGATGCTCATTTCTTGTGGGAAGTGGCCCCCGCTCCAGTAAAATTCGCTGGAATCGATATATGTCATTCCTCTCGACCTCCTGATCAAAAATTCTCAGGGGCACAAGTATGGAAAATAAACAGCTTTCTAGAGATGGGAGGTGCAAAGGGGGGTGCTCATTTTCTGTAGGAAGTGACCGCCAGTGAATTTCACTGGAATCGACATATGTTGTTCCTCTCGACCTCCTGATCAAAAGTTCTCATAGACACAAGGTTGGTAAATGCACAATTTTTTCGATATCGGGGGTTCAAAGTCGACTTTGCAACCTCCGATATCTGGAAAACTGTGCATGTACCGGCCTTGTGCCCATGAGAAATTTTGATCAGGAGGTCGAGACGAACAACATATATCGATTCCAGTGAATTTCACTGGGGGGTCACTTCCTATAAAGGAAATGAGCGCCCCGCTTTGCACCCCCCATATCTAGAAAACTGTCCATTTTTCAAACTTGTGCCCCTGAGAATTTTTATCAGGTCAAGAGGAATAACATATGTCGATTCCAGCGAATTTTACTGGAGCGGGGGCCACTTCCCACAAGAAATGAGCATACCCCTTTACACCCCCGATATCTGGAAAACCGTCCAATTTCCGACCTTGAGCCCATAGAGACTTTTCAAACACTTTAACCGGGGGCCAATTTCCATATGTTCCGTGCGGGGTCCTTTAGCAATGTGGCGTGCTTTGATTTGCTTGTATGAAATTATGAAACGGTATATATGTTATTCATTCCATACATTTGTGATTTATGGACTCGTGGTAGCTTCTGACAGAAATAAAATACTTGCATATAGCTCCAGGTTATTTCGTTTCGTTGCCAAATTTTAACTCGGGCACTGAGATTGCCAACTTGGTGTACCATCTCACATTTATAGAAACCGGGAATGACACAAAACGAAGTACGTCATGTCACCACTTACCGTATGACGGTAAAAGCTCATTTCTATATAAGTATGTGTTAGCAGAAAAAATGTTTATTTCTGAACAAAATAAATATATTTTTACGTAGATATATATATTTTTACAAACTTGCCTATATATATTTTCAAAAGCTATAAATATTTTAACAAAATAAATATATTTAATCAAAAAATGTGTATATTTCAATAATTATTATATATACCGGGTGAGTCACGAATTGCGCTCGCCGCGATATTTCCTAAAATATTTGGAATAAAAAACTGAAACTTGGAGGCCTTATTACACGACTAAAATGCCATATTTTCAATAAAAAATCAAGTTTGGTGCACATCCGGTTTGACCGGAAATGCCCACAACTTTCGATTTTTAAATGGAACACCCTATATATTTTTACATTTTTGGAATCTAGAGGAAATTTTGAATACAATACATTTATTTTGGTCACTTTTTGATAAACATTAAAAATTTTATTAAATAATCTATTTCTGAATAAAGAGTGATGTGGTGCCCAAAATATATTTTAGTTTGTGTGCTACGTTACTATAAAAATAAAAATAGCAATATGATTGCATTACTTAATTCTCTAGAGGCGTTTAAAATTTTGAAACGTGATTTTTACCCACTAACTCGGTTTTTTAAATGGAAATTTAATCGTTGACCAACATTTTTAAATACCTCATTTTTCGTACGAATCTAATGATACCAAAATTTTGAAAATCCGCTCAGAAATATTTGAGATTTCAGGCAAAATACAATGCAACCAAGCTTTTAGAAACATGCTGCTAATAGATAATAGATTAGTGGGCTTTGGAAACTAAAATGGCACATTTCTGTGTAAATCTGGTAACCTAATAACATTGGAAAAATCATAGTAGCCATTGAATGTATTAAAACAATATCAGCTGTCAGACAGATACAAAATAAAGCGTTGCGGAAATCTCTTTGAGTAAAAATTAAAGAAAATGAATAATTTTAGTAGAAATGAAAAGGTCGATATGTTACTGATATATGGAGAGCGTCTCAAAAATTCAACTGCAGCTGCAGAACTGTATCAGTAACGATATCCCAACAGACGTCATCCAAGCAGACACTTGTTTGCCAGAGTGGAATATGAATTAAGAAACGAACCCAATCAACAAGATGACCATCAAACATTTATTGTAAGTGAGGACAAAGAAATTGATGTATTAGGATTTGTGATGGTACACCCAACAACATCAACAAGGGAATTGTCAATGGAATGCGACATTAGTCAGTTTTCGGTTTGCAGAATTATAAAGAAACATAAGTTTCGGTCTTATAAATACCAAATACACCAACATCTTTATGGAGATGATAACGACAGGAGGCTAGTATATTGCAATTGGTTCTTAAATGCAGTACAACAAAACCCAGGTTTTCCTTTTCATATTTTATATTCAGATGAAAGTAGATTTACGAACCAAGGTATGTTTAACAGAAATAATACTAGGTACTGGGCTTAAGAAAATCCGAGGTTGGTAGGGCGGGGGAATATTCAGGAAAGATTTGGGTTTAACTGTTGGCTTGGAGTACTTGGAGATCGAATAATTGGACCCATATTTTTTGATGGAACACTTACTGGCGAACGATATTTATTCTTTTTACAAAACCAGACAGCAGAATTTCTTGACTTACTTCCTCTTGCCTATTTATAAAATCTGTTTTTCCAACAAGATGGTGCTCCCCCACATAATTCCAGAAGAGTGATGGAATATTTAAACAACTTGCATGGTGAACGCCTTATCGCAAATCAAGGTCATATCAGGTGGCCTCCTAGGTCACCTGACTTAACACCCCTCGACTATTATGTATGGGGCACTCTCAAAAATAAAGTTTATAAAACTTCTTCAAATACCCGTGAAGAGCTGCAAAATAAAGTTGTACGGGCTCTTAATGAAATAACGCCGACTGAATTGCGTAGAGCCATTCAAGCAACTGTACGCAGAGCCGAATTGTGTATAGAAAAAAATGGTGGACATTTTGAACAATATCTATAAATGTCAATTTATGGTTTAATTATATTAATTATTTTAAAGATACCTACTGTTACCTAGTTTAAGTTTAATTGTTCAAACGGAATTGATTTTTATTTATTTATAGGCCCGATATTTATGTTCATTTAAATAAAACTCTGAAAACCGAACTGATGTCGCATTCTATTGCAAATGTCCTTGTGGATGTAATTGTGTTTACCTCCACATACCTATGCTAAACTTAATGGGCTGGTTCCATGATATTCTTTTTATATGGTTTTTATACTTTTTCATATAGTACTCTATATTCTCATTATACACTTAAAATTTCGTGTTATTGACTTGTTCCGTTCTCGAGATATAAGGAGTTGAAATTAGTAATAGTTGCAAAAACCGAGCGCTCATTTGTGACGTCACTATACGCAACTGACGTAAAAAAAATGGCTTTCTGGGACCTTTCAAATTTAACCTGAAAAGTTGGAAAACATGGAATTTTTAAACGCTGGTAACTAAATAAATACGTCGAGTGGAAGTTCGTTCTATGTGTGTACGGAAAGGAGAAGGTCGACGATGAATTCTAATCGTAAATTGCAGGGTCGAAATCGAAAATTCGTTCCTGCAGGAGCGAGAGAAAATTGTAATTTTTTGACATTTCATCAAATTGTACTCCCCTACTTTCAAGTAGTAAACAAAACAAACAATATTTCGAAAACACTTATAATTATAACCAATAAGGAGCATCAAGCCTATTGAGATCGCCGAGTCTATGCGTATAGTGACGTAGCGCCTGGCCACGCCCCATTTTCGCGAGATGGAAATTTGTAATAGTTTTTAAGATACTAAACGTGCGAATAAGATTCTGATTTTTTGCAGATCCATTAATTTATACTTGCACTTTCGATTTATGAAATAAAAAAAAAATGCGGAACAAGCCCATTGTAACGTTTTTTGCGCTCATAATTATTAAATGTTTAATAGCTCAAGATTGCCTATAACTACACGAGTCTGTCTGACAGCTGATATTGTTTTATTACATTCAATGGCTACTATGATTTTTCCAATGTTATTAGGTTACCAGATTTACACAGAAATGTGCCATTTTAGTATCCAAAGCCCTCTAATCTATTATCTATTAGCCGCATGTTTCTAAAAGCTTAGTTGCATTGTATTTTGGGTGAAATCTCAAATATTTCTGAGCGGATTTTCAAAATGTTGGTATCATTAGATTCGTATGAAAATGAGGTATTTAAAAATGTTGGTGAACTATTAAATTCCCATTAAAAAAAACCGAGTTAGTGGGTAAAAATCACATTAAAAATTTTAAACGCCTCTAGAGAATTAAGTAATGCAATCATATTGCTCTTTTTATTTTTATAGTGACGTAGCACACAAACTAAAATATATTTTGGGCACCACAGCACTCTGGATTCAGAAATAGATTTTTTAATAAAATTTTTAATGTTTATCAAAAAGTGACCAAAATGGATGTATTATTATATTCAAAATTTCCTCTAGATTCCAAAAATGTAAAAATATATAGGGTGTTCCATTTAAAAATCGAAAGTTGTGGGCATTTCCGGTCAAACCGGATGTGCGCCAAACTTGATTTTTTATTGAAAATATGGCATTTTAGTAGTGTAATAAGGCCTCAAAATTTCAATTTTCTATTCCAAATATTTTAGGAAATATCGGGGCTAGCGCAATTCGTGACTCACCCGGTATATTTGTAACACTAATAATGTCTCATATTAATACCTCCATGTTTTTTTTATTTACCTTGCTTTAGTAGTTTAATTAACATTCTGACTTGAAATAAAGTCGTCCTCGGACGGTTTTCTTTCACTATCTCCATGTAGTCGAGTGCAATTAGGTTTTTACCTCGGAATCCAGTTGTAAAGAACGAATTTTCATGATTTTCTTTGCATTGAGTTTCTAATACTGAGTACTTACCCTTTTAAAATACCACCGAATCTGATACAAAACCATATTGTAAGAGAAAAAGATGGATTACAATTTTTCCAGAAAATTTATATTTTCCAAGTTATAACGATTTGAAGATTACGATTTTAGCTTTAATAATTTGGCACCTTGAGACTATTTTTCATAAATAACTCAACATTTATGGAAAAAGTGGTATGGTAGAAAAAATAAGATTAAGAAATTACAAGTATTTAATTTTTTATTTATTTCTATACGATGAATAGTTTAAAAATGGAGTTCCAACATTTATTAGTCGAGACATAATGTTTAAATCTCAAATATGTCAGAAACAATCAGTATGGTGTTAAAAATACATATAATAGAAACTAAAGGGCTTGAAGTACTCTTTTATAGGATTCATTTCATATGAAAGATAACATTGTCATGTACAAAACAATGAGTACTTTGTATTTTTTTGAGATAAAATGTAGGATGTTGCTGCTGCCATTAGCCATATAACGGAAATTCCGAAAATCTGTACCAGTTTTTATTGATCCATAGCATTTTTAATATACTCTAAATTTTGGCATTTTTAAAGCAGACTTTTACGATTTTGCTGGAAAAAATCCTTTTTTTGTAAATAACACCAACAAATTGCATTAAAGGAAAATATGACAACATAGAAAAATAAAGCTTAACAAGCGATATATTAATTAGTTTTTTTATAATATTTGTGAAATTAACAGTTTCGAAAATATGATATTACAAATGTGGGGCTTGAATATTTAGTGGCAAAGAAATACATTTAAATCTCATATTTCTTCAAAACTTTTGGTAAATTGAAGCTCTAAAAATGAGAGCATGTTGGTAATCCTATACATTAATTAAAACTGATACAGGTTTTTGAAATTTTTATTAGTTGATAGACTCGACCTTTACTTGGTGAAAATCCACTATCACTAATGAAATAAAAACACTAAACTGTTTTTAACGTTTTCAGATATATTACGTCAAGATGACGATCATTTCGCTCAAACATTAGCTTCATCAGATGAGCGCACTACTACACTACTTACAAATTGAACTTATTGGATCTTAAATACACGACACTGAATTACCTGAAAACTAATTTGCATACAATTCTAATTATTTACTGATAATATAAAATATACTACTAAGAAATGGAATTATAATAGATTTACAACCGGAGAATTATTTATGTCTAATTGATCATTAAGTAAAATATTATAGTTTTTATACCAATTAATTTATAAGCTCTCAAGTAACGACAACTTTGATCCCTTACTAGCTCTATGAAGGATATCAAAATTGTCGTTTAATAAGTGCTTTTCTTCCAATAGGTGATTTGCAAAGGTAGAAATATTTTTATTATTCAAAAAAGATTTTTCATGTTCCATTATCCATTTTTAAAATAATTATTTTTAGAAAAGGGAAAAACAATGCTTTTAGATGTTTTAAATAAAAACTGTATTTTTATACACTCTACATATGTTTCGGCTTGTTAGGCCTTTCTCAAGAGCATTACAGATGAATACTAAAGCTATGAGGGTGGTTGTTCTAAAAATAAATGCAGTAATACTCAAACATGTGGAATTACGGGGATTTCAAGTAATAAAACTAAGGATCTACCTACTCGGAATAATTCAATGGGCTATTCTTAGAACCTTGTCTATTATAGGAGTGTTTATGAAATTTAATTGGTCATTGGTGGTACAAGTATTGCTTTTAAGGGATTTTTTTATTTCTAATTGTTCAAGGAGGTTTAAGCGTTTTCCTTTTCTTTCTGAATGGATTAAATTAATATTCTCTGTATCAATAAAATGATTATTTTCAATGCAATGTGTTGACATTCCTGTGTTTTTGGTGTTATTTAAAATGGATTGTTTATGTTCTTTTACTCGATTAGCTATACTTCTACCACTTTGGCCAATATATACCGCGTTACAGTCCTTACATTTAATTTCATAAACCCCCGATTTGTTGACTTTACTTATTTTTTCTTTGTTGTTAACTAAAATACTTCCTAAGTTTGTTTTGTTTACACTTATTGTGGAGATGCCTAACTTATTTAGTTTTCTACTTATTTTATCACTAAACGTAGGAATATAATTAATAAAATTGCACTTTGTTGTTTTGTTGGTTACAGTAAAAAATTCCTTTTGAAGTAATTTTCGCTGTTTGTTTTTAACCATGTTCTAATGTCACTAATAGAGAACATAGTTAAAAACAAACAGCGAAAATTACTTCAAAAGGAATTTTTTACTGTAACCAACAAAACAACAAAGTGCAATTTTATTAATTATATTCCTACGTTTAGTGATAAAATAAGTAGAAAACTAAATAAGTTAGGCATCTCCACAATAAGTGTAAACAAAACAAACTTAGGAAGTATTTTAGTTAACAACAAAGAAAAAATAAGTAAAGTCAACAAATCGGGGGTTTATGAAATTAAATGTAAGGACTGTAACGCGGTATATATTGGCCAAAGTGGTAGAAGTATAGCTAATCGGGTAAAAGAACATAAACAATCCATTTTAAATAACACCAAAAACACAGGAATGTCAACACATTGCATTGAAAATAATAATTTTATTGATACAGAGAATATTAATTTAATCCATTCAGAAAGAAAAGGAAAAAGCTTAAACCTCCTTGAACAATTAGAAATAAAAAAATCCCTTAAAAGCAATACTTGTACCACCAATGACCAATTAAATTTCATAAACACTCCTATAATAGACAAGGTTCTAAGAATAGCCCATTGAATTATTCCGAGTAGGTAGATCCTTAGTTTTATTACTTGAAATCCTCGTAATTCCACATGTCTGGGTATTACTGCATTTATTTTTAGAACAACCACCCTCATAGCTTTAGTATTCATCTGTAATGCTCTTGAGAAAGGCCTAACAAGCCGAAACATATGTAGAGTGTATAAAAATACAGTTTTTATTTGAAACATCTAAAAGCATTGTTTTTCCCTTTTCTAAAAATAATTATTCTAAAGATGTTTCACAAGGAACCTACCACATACTCAATCCAGTGCATTTTAAAAAATTTATACCTGTTTGTCCCACATGTATCTTAGGGTAAGTCCCACAAGTTAGCTTATATACTCCCGACAATTCTTCTTTTCAATTCTTATCTTTATCGGTTTTAATAATAGAGCATAAAGCAATATTAGTTTTATCAGACCGTGCTTCTTTAAAAATGTACTAATCTTTTCTGACGGGTCGCCAATGAATGTTAATGACCTGAAATTAGATTTTGAATTATCATGATCTTTATAGGTCAGATATACTGCATTTACCGCGTTATTGTACCATTTTTTGTGCAATAAGTTATCTATAAAACGGGCTTGAAATCCATTGTAAACCACAACATAGACATAAATAATTCTCCCACTTGTAAATCTATTTTAATTCCATTTGTTAGTAGTATATTTTATATTATCACTAAATAATTACAATTGTATGCAAATTAGTGTTCAGGTAATTCAATGTCATGTATTTAAGGTCTAATAAGTTCAATTTGTAAGTAATGTAGTAGTGCACTCAAACAGTTTAGTGTTTTTTATTTCATTAGTGAAATTTATATTATATGGCCAATGGCAACAGGAAAATCCTAAATTTTTTAATTAAAGAAATTACAAAACACTCATAACATCGTTATTTTTCAAGCTGTACGGATGGGAGAAAAATAATATCAAAGAGTACTTCTATCCCTTTAATTTCAGTTAGATGTATCTTTAACATCGTACTGATTGTTTCTGACATTTAGATTTAAACATTATATCTTGATTGAGAAACGTTCGAGCGCCATTTTTAAACTGTCATATTCTTAGAACTAATCATCGTATAGAAATAAACAGAAAATAAAACAGTTGTAATTTCATAATTTTATTTTTTGTACCATACCACTTTCTCGATAAATATAAGACTATTGAGTGATTTACGAAGAACAGTCCCAAGGTGCCAATCCCTTAAAGCTAAAACCGTAATCTCCAAATCGTTATAACTTGGAAAATATAAATTTTCATGAAAAATTGTAAATTATCTTTCTCTTACAGTATGATTCTATAACAGATTAGGTGGTTAGTATTTTCCTTTTTTGTCAACTCCTCCAAGCAAAAAGCGGCAATTTTTAAAGGGTAAAGTACTATTAGCAACTCAATGCAGAAAAAAAATCATTAAAATCCATTCATTATAACTGGGTTCCGTCATTTCTTACTTCTTGTGTCTAGTTGCGCAAATATTCTTGACTTTTGTTGACGGTCTCAGATGATAGACTTGGACCGGCCTCGTAAGGGGCGGGCCCGCTTTTTTGTCACCCCTCCCCGCCCCCGCAAATGCGGACAGTGTTGGTGATGTTAGAGGACCTCCCCTGGTCCCAGCTGTTGGACCCTGCTAGCTGGGTCGTTCCCGCCAGCGTCTTTCGTCTGTCGTGAGAGGGAACGGCTGTTGCCGAGCCCTCTCGAAGTATGGAAGGGTTTGGGGGTGTTTGACTTGTCGGAAGCCCAGAGTGCCAATTGACCTCATGTGCTCCGATTTTGTCGGAAGGAAGTATGGGTCGTGTAGCTCAAGGATTGTGTTCGACCTAAGACGCTTATTTTAGCGTCAGTGGCCTGCACAGGCTAGGGTAAGGGTACCGAACTGGTTGTTTGCTTGTTACTACCGGGATCGTGTGGTTTGGGTGTTTTTGGTCATCGTCTACTTGCGGCGTGGCCTGAAAATCGGACTGAAATAAAAACGGTTAAGTTGTACTTACCCGTTATCCAGGATCTGGAGCTTCCGCCTCTTGTGCCTCGGAGCGTCGTTGGGGTCGTAGTCGGTCGCCTGTCTGACCAGCGGATCCAAATGCGCTACTGCGCGGGCGTAAACATTCTTCGCTCTGTTCAGAATGACTTCAGTTTCCGGGGTCTGTTTCAGGTCTCTGAAAATGTCTGCGTTTCTGCATCCACGGCGCACCTAAGTGCGACGTTTTCCACGGCTTCTATCCTCTTCAGATGGGTGGCTGCTTGGTATCCCCGGGCTACGGAGGCGTAGGTCAGAATAGGTGCAATGAGGGTCCTGATAAGCGTGAGCTTGTTTCTCAGGTTGAGTTGTCTCTGTCTACCTATCATAGGGGAGTTACCTCCGGTGAAGATCTCACAAGCTTGACGATGCCGACAGGGTAACCCGTCGACAGGAGACCTTGGCTAAGTCTAAGAAGATCGCTCCTGTGACTTGGCGCGATGGTTGAAACCCTCCGTGATGTACTCCGTTAGACGAAGTACTTGGAGCTCGGTGGAATGTTCCGTTCGGTAGGCGAACTGCTCGTCTGGAATGGTCTGGAGCTCATCGGTCAGGATCTTAAGTCTCTTCAGCACGATCTTCTCTGCTACTTTACTCATCGCCGGTAGAAGACTGACGGGACTGTAATTCGAAGGAAAGTTTAGATTTTTACCTGGTTTCGGAATCACGATGACGTCTGCTTTCTTCCACTTGGTGGGGAAACAACGTAGCCTCAAGATGGCATTGATGATGTTCACCATTGCTGCTACTCCTTTCAGGGGCAGTTTCTTGAGTGCTATGTTTTTTATTTCGTCGCACCTCGGCGCTTTGCGGGATTTAAGGCTTCTCAGGATTTCCCTGACTTCTTCTGGAGAAGTTGGTGGGATTATTCCTTCATCTGGCACGCGTCGCAGCCTTCTGACTCTACGTGTCACATCATCGTCCCAGTCCTCGTTCTCGTCGTCGATCTGGTTTTTCCTACACTGCGGTTCCCAGCTGTCGGCAGAAGCCTCCGCTTTTACCGAGTGTGATAATGTGTCAAGTTGCACTCGACTAATGACAAGTCAAGTTGGACGGGAAATATCTATATGCGTCAGTTACTAGTAACCTCCTCTACACTATGGAATGGATAACGATATAGGTTCCCATTTGGGGCAATTCTACCATGGAACTATAGCTAGACCATTTTCTTTTATTAACTAAATTTCGTCAAAATTAAGTGATGATTGAAAAAAATATGAAGTTTCTCCGATACTCCTGTGTCAGCGTGTTAATCTAAAGGCTGAGACAGTATTTTTAGTATTGGATACAACAAGACTTTATATAAAAGAAATAATAGGATTAGTAAGAGATCGACCAGATTTATGAAGTACAAGAAAGCTTCCTGTAATTCAATATCACAGATAAAATAACAAAACCGTTGTGTATTTTCTCTAGTTCATTTTAAGGTGTGCTGAAATATATGAGAAATTAGTTGGCAACGCATTTGTATCAGATAATTTCTATTTTAAATAGACAAAGGATTTTTAAAAGTGAATTATTATTTGTTTGCTTAATTATATTGAAACATATTCTTTATAGGATTTGGCAAACAGCAGGAAAAATAACTATCTATGAGAACTAAAAGAAATGCTATGTGTAACAATTAATCTATAATCTATAATTTGATGACCTGATTTCTGGTTATACTACCAAATTAAAATCCTAAAATAAATTTGTATAATATCTTATTTGAAAATTCTCATTCAACAACTAGCATCCACACAGTCCCCTACGGTCATGCAGATTCAAGTAGCATCTGCATAACCCCCTACGGCAATGAAGATTTAGTTAAAAATGAAAACAAAGGCCTAAAATAAATTTATTTACCTACCTTATCTTACAAAATTTGTTCGTTCTAATGGATTACATTTTCATGAAATCTGTCAATCTCTTTTTGGAAATACTTAGCCTTTGAAACGTTTTCCGCCCTTATTATGAGCTCATCAGAAAGGCACTAAGCCACTCATAAAGATGTTCCATGCAAAACCACGACAATTTCTATGAATAATAATGAAAAATTATATCTGACATTGACTGATAAAAGCAACAGATCTTCACCTACCTATTAGCTAACTAGTATTGAAGCCTATGTGTTCTGTTCCGAAAAATAACTTTTGCAGTCGATATTGATTCGTTTCTGAAAAAGTAAGAAGAAATAAATATTTAATAATTTAATTATCAACGATTTTCTATGTTTTTCCTTTGTATTGCAAATTTGGGGCTATTTTTATTACACTAAATACTTTCTTTTTAAAACGGCAAACCACAAAACTTTTAATGAAAATGGCCAGCACACCACATAAATAAAGAGTCATAAGAGGTAATTAAAACATGCTCCTGCATTGTTTAGATTCAGAGGCATGTAGTTATTAGAATGAAAATAAAGGAGGCAGGTAGCTTTTTGTATAAAAAATATATATCCCAACAATTCGGACGCGAGTGAGTTAACATATTTTCCCTTTGTGTGTAGTGAATATAATTTCCTACAGTATTTTAAAGAATAACACATTTTTAATAGTTACGTATAGCACGGAGTTATAGGTAGTAGGTAGGTACCACTGCATAGCTATATTCCAATCCGTACTTTATTAGTAATTTAGTTTATCATATGAATTAGGTAATAATTATAATGAAATAATACAATCAGAAATTTTTTTTATTTACTTTCTTAATTAATTCAACTGAGTCTCTGGGAATGTTATATCATTTTGAACTCATTTTATTGGAATTTAATTTTTTTAAATGTGGGAGAAAATTTATATTTGAAATCTGGAATTTTATGTATCCCATAGATTGCCGGACAAACAGAAAACTGTAAAACTTCATGCATAAAGGGTTATCAAAAATTTAAAAAAAAAATAGGAAGTTTTATTTATGTCTAATTCGACTAGAAATCGGTATCTAAGGGTTATCGATTTCATAGATTAAAAGTATGAGATGGAACATGAAAAATCTATTATGGCGGATGGCTTTTATCACTAAAATTTAAAATTTAAAATGGCAGTGTCAATATGTCTGACAAATTTTATTATTTATCGTTTGGGTCGACTGAAATTCGGTACCTTAGTTATCGACGTCACAGATTACAAATATGCGTTCGAAACTCGAAAACATGAAAAGCTAAAAAATTGAAAGAAGTGAAATACCAAAATACTGAAAACTAAGGACCCGAAAATCTGAAAAAATGAAAATTGGATAACTGAAAAATGAAAAACTGTAGAACTAAAAATTGTAAAACCGAAAAACTGAAAAACTAAAAACCAAAAACTAAAAAACTGAAAACTGAAAAATCAAAAATGCCGGACAAATAGAAAACTGTAAAACTTCATGCATACAGGGTTAGCAAAAATTTTAAAAAATTGTAAGTTTTATTTATGGTCTAATTCAATTAATAAGCGGTATCTAAGGGTTGTCTATATCATAGATTTACAGTTTGAGATCGAACACGAAAAATCTATTATGGCGGATGGCTTTTATCACTCACATTTTAATTCGGCTGAAATTCGGTATGTTAGGGTTATTGATGTCGCAGATTACAAATATGAAATCGAAATTTAAAAATTCAAAATGTCGGTGTCAGTATGTCTGACAAAATTTATTATTTAAGTATCGTTTGGCTCGACTGAGATTCGGTACCTTAGAGTTATCGAGGTGACAGATTAAAAATATGCGTTCGAAACTCGATAATATGAAAAGCTAAAAAATTTAAAGAAGCGAAATACCAAAATACTGAAAACTGAAAACCCGAAAATCTGAAAAATTGAAAATTGGATAACTGAAAGCTGAAAAACTATAGGACTAAAAATTGAAAAGTCGAAAAATCGAAAAACTAAAAACCCAAAACTAAAAACTGAAAAATTGAAAATATGAAAAAGTGAAGGATTGAAACACTGTAAAACTGAAAACTAAAAAACTGAAAATTGGAAAAGACTTAAAAATTGAAGCACTGAAAACCTGACAACTGAAAAACTGAAAATTGAAAAACTGAAATACCAAAATTTTCTGTATTTCTGTAAGATTGAAAAATTGAAAACTGTAAAACTAAAATCTGAAAACTGAAAAACTGACAACTGAAAAAATTAAAAACTGAATAATGAAAACGAAAACCTTAAAAACCAAAAAACTGAAAACCAAGAATTGAAATATTAAAATACTGAAATTCTAAAAACGAAAAAACGAAAAACTGAAAAGCAAAACTAAAAATGATGAGTCAGAAATTTAAAACAGCAGTTTTGGGAACTATTCCTATAGGAAAAATTGCGATGAATACGATGGTAACATTAAAAAAATTATAAAACACAGGCTTCATTTTTAAAAACAATGGTTTTTAGAGAGAACTCTCATCTTTTTGATATATTTAACATTTCAATGAGAAGACAAAAAAAATAAAAATATAAGAAATGATTTTATCAATACGCGCCGCATGAGACTTCTAAAGACCTTCTATCTTTGACCGTTTAATTGTTATATATGAACATATTAACGGTCCTAAATTAACTTTTTTTTTCTGTTCAACAAAAGGTTATACGGATATTTTATTGTGGTCAAAATGTTGCATTTTCTGCGCTCTCCACCCCCGGAAATCGATAAATATTGATAAAAACTACCATTTCTGTAGTCTTGCCACTTTTTCCTTTTTCTTTACCTCCCGCCAACGTTCTCAAAATAATTGCTTAGGAAACAAACGAATTATCTCAGCTCAGGAATGTCTATCGAAATGAAATTGTCGGTAGATGATAGATAATAAAAAAGGAAAATTTTGAGACAAGACAGACCTCCGTTAACTAGAATCGGATATATAGCCAATTTTGATATTACGACTATCAGTTGTTTATTAATTAATTTGTTGGAACTAATTTTGTAATAACATAAAGTTAATATATTAAGCTAACTAGTTTTCAATTGTCACAAAAATCCATTGTTTTTTTCATAAATTTTTTGCTTCATCCTCAAAAAACAAAAATGCAAAATTGAATTTTTCTGTTTCTTGAGGATAGAACTTTTGCGACGTGCTGCTGCAAAACTGACGCCAGATGCGGATTCAGCAAGCAAAATACACCGGAAGTGATTGGTCTGGTCCGTGTAATCGACAACTTTTTTTTTTTCGTGTGTGCCTGTGAGAAAAATGCAAGAGTCCGTTTTCATGTAGAATTGGTCAGGCTAATCAGGAAAAATATCCACATGGAAAAATGTCAGTGGTGTACCACTTTCTTGGTAAAATATCAGAGGACATGTTCGCAGGAACGCCACTGGTGGAGCGTTAAAACAACTTTTCTAATTAACATATGAGGTTTTCTATCATATTAACATAAACCAAAATTGAAAATAATATCTAAAGTACTTTCTGAGATATTAAAAAATAACGATTAAAAATTTAAGCCGTTGCTGACATATGTTCATATGAACTTTTCTTCATGAAATGACCGAAGGAATCACACTCTGAAATATTAGCACGTCATTAAGGAACACCCTATATAAAAAAATAATTAAACTTAAGAAAATTAAAAAATAAAGTAAAAATACTTTTAAATGACTCTTTTAACCACTTTGAACCACTTACAGTGCATTTAAAACCGAGCGCGCTTTGAATTTTATATATACAAAGTCGTTACTTGCGCAGTAACTCGGTCACTCGGAGCGTAAACATTAAAAAAATTTGATATTTTTCGAAAACCTACATATACTGATATAACTATCCCCTTTGATTCTTGCCATCCATACGCACACAAACTAGCAGCTTATAATTCAATACTACATAGAGTTTTTTCGTTGCCTTTATCAGAAAAGCAAATAAAAACAGAGCTCTCAATGATTCAAAAAATAGCCAAGAACAATGGTGGTCCCACAGAAGCTATCGCCAAATTAATAAACAAGAAACAAAACCAGTATACTTTTAAACCAATTTATCCCATAGTTAGAGAAGAAAAACAAATACCTTACACTACCCTCACATACTGTGATACACTAACAGAGAAAATATCAAATATTCTCAAAGCACATAATATCAAGATAGCATTTAAACCCCAACAAAAATTATCAAATTTAATTTACAATGCCAAGGATAAAACAAATAAATACGAAAAATCTGGTGTCTATAGGTTAAATTGCTCAGAGTGCAATAGCATATATATAGGACAGACCGGACGAAATTTTAGAACCAGATACCTCGATCATGATAGGTCCTTCAGACTAAAAAAACAGATTCTGCTTTTTCTAATCACATATTAGAGAGTGGACGTAACCCAGATATTAATAATATGGAAATCCTACACTATGCCAGCAAAGGTTTGAAACTTAATTTGTTATAAGCATTGGAAATATACAACTACAATAATAAGGATGATTTAATTTTGTTAAATGATCAATTAGATATTATGTACTCACCTCTTTTTACTGCTACCAAGATGTAATTAATATTTCTGAGAAACCCCACCCTTAGATAGTTAGGATATCATAAACTACCTGTATACTTTCATAATTCTCTAATCTGTTTAATTCTAGAAACATATTTAAATAGGGACCAAATCTTTTGTATTTCATTCTTAGTTGAATCATTGTTTGAAAATTACCTAAAAAGGGTTGAAATTGCACGATTTGTGCAAATATAGTGGTAAAGAACATAGTAGTGTTTTACTCAATTTCGTTATACTAAAAAATGGTGTACGGCGTTCATAATATAATTGTAATAGGAGCAAAAAATTATGAAAAAACCAATGTATTTTTGTGACAATTGAGAACTAGTTAGCTCAATATTTTAACTTTATGTTGTCACAAGATTTTTTTCAAAAAATTAATTAATAATCAATTGACAGTCGTAATCGAACAATGGTCTGTATCTTCGGTTCTAGTTAAGGGATCGAGGTCTATCGTGCTCAAAATTTTCATTTTTTTATTATCTTTCAGTTGACGATAATTTTATTTCGATATGACATTCCCGAGCTGAGATATTTTATTTGTTTACTAAGGAACTTTTTTAAAAAACATTGGCGGGGTGTTAAAAAGGAGAAAAAAGGGGCATGACCACATAGAAATGGTCGTTGTTATCATTATTTATTTATTGCCGGAGGTGGACAGTGCAAAAAATGTCATGGGAAATCGCAAATCCTTAATAAATAAATCAGATTATCTGTTTAAACAATTGCAAAATACGCGAGATATCGACACAGAAATAAAACTGTAAATTCTGTGAACAAAATGCAACATCTTGATCACAATAATGTATCCGTTGAACAGAAAAAAAATTTTAATGTACGATCCCTAGTTTGTTTATAACCATTGAACGGTCAAAGGTAAAAGGTCGATACAAGTCTCAAACAATGCGTATTGATAAAAAATTTTATATCTTGACTTTTTTTATCCGACGCACCATTATTTTTAACAATGGAGCCTGGGTTTTATAATTTTTTTAATGTCTCCGTCGTGTTCAGCGCAATTTTTCCTGTAAGAATAGTCAGTGAAATTACTGCTTTAAATTTAAGATAAAAATCCGATGATTTTGACTTTACGACGACCGGCCTAATGTCGCTCATAGAGAAAAAAAATCGAATTGTGTTAGTCATCGAATTGTCCGTCTGTGTGCTCGTCTGTACAACCACCGATCACGATATCAGAAAGAGAAATCTGATTTTATTGAAAGGTGGATGCCGGTTTTGGGTCCGCGACCGAATGTTACAAATGCTGTTGCACATCGTGCAATATTATTTATAAAAAACTGCATAGTACCCTATAGAATATGCAACAACTATATAAGAAGTTCAATAAATCGGTGAAGAGTTAATATTTATTCTAATTTCAATTTGGAAGAATAGTTCCATATACCTACTTATATTAACATTTTTTGATTTCTTCACCCTCAAGTTAAAGAACGTATGTGATATTTAATTTAATTAGTCTCATTTCATGAGGTACTTAAAATGAAGGAAACCTGATGTAGTCTAATTCACAAGGTCAAAAAGGTGTTAATTCTTTAAATAGCTCCTAAAAATATGAACGATAGCTCATTGGATTCGGAATGACGTCTAGAAAAATGTATTAAAATGTTTTACTAGCACATAAAAAATTGCAAAAGTTATAAACACATTAAGATGGACAGAAAATGGCATTTAGTTCTTCGCTTACAACTCAAAAACAATAAGCGATGTTGGAAATTGGAATTCTTAAAGAGGAGGAAATTTCCAATAAAAAAGTCCCAACTCCCAGAACTCTATCTCCATTGTTTATCATTTTAAGTTCACGCCGAAAATAGGGTTCCGCGAGACCGCTGCAGGATGCGAGTGCCGTCTCAAAAGAGAGTACATCACATAAAATCATTTTTTTATACTATTATGTATCAATTAAAAAATTTGAAAAAATTATGGTGTATTCGTAACACTTCAAAAAATAAGGTCCCGTTGGAAAAAAATGTTAAAGTTTATTTTTCAACAAGTGTGGCCATCGTTAACTAACGAAATTTTATGGGACCTCCGTTGGAGACAATTTTGTTTTTTAAATAATTGGCCTATAAAATTTTCGCTTCTTGGAGCCCTTCTTATAGACATACTTAACAAGATCACATTATAAAAGTTTTGTTTGTTTTGTTTATTATGATTTTTTGTAACTATTGTCAGTTATTATGTGCATTTGTTTATAAAAATTGAATATGTTTTCTATTTATTTTTAAATAAACAATTGCAACTTTCAGATATTTTATCAAATTGCTTTGAAGGTCAATTACCGTATATGCATTATTTGATAAGCTAAAAGTCATAAAAGATTCAAAAACGTCGAAAACACATTTAATTTTTATAAACAAATGCGCATAATACCTGATTAATAATAGTTACAAAGTTGGAAGTCAACTCATTTAGAGATTAATTAATCCTCTATAAAAACGACCTGAATGTCTATTGTGATATCTCTAATAGTTTAAAAGTTATATCAGTTTTTTAGTTGACAAATCAAGTGCCCGTTTCAGCTGTATCGTGTAATATTGCAAAACGCCATAAAAAATACAAACATTTTTTTAATATGTTGTTGCATATGGCTGTTTTTGTAATTTTATAAGACTTAGAAAAAAAAATAGAATTGTCAGAATTTGTTTATAACAAATTGTTAAATTAATAAACAATGAAATTGCTGATATTTTTTTTTCTTTTTGTTACTTTATTGAGGATTGCCAATTATCATTTTTAAGAAAAAAATAATTTCTTAACTAATTATTCAAATGATGGATAATTAAAAAAACGATTATAAACAATAAGATAATGTTTTAAGGAAAAACGTTTTTATTTAAAAATAATAATATTCTCAAGAAAACAAAATTGTAAAAAAAATGTTTTAAATATAAAACTAGTCAATTTGTATATAAACAACTTATAAACAATTGGCGTACAAATTTTTTTTAACGTTAATGAATGCCTTTCTTCAATGTGAAAATAGTAATATGATAACGAATTTGAAAAAAAAAAATTCTACAACTTTACTTTGGTTTTTAATTTTCTGTTTACTTTAAAACATTATAATAAATAAAATAAACAATTTTTAAAAACTTTTGTGTGATCTTGTTAAGCATATCTATAAGGAGGGCTCCAAGAAGCGAAAATTTTATAGGCCAATTATTAAAAAAAAAAAAATGTCTCCAATGATAACGGAGGTCCCATAAAATTTCGTTAGTTAACAATGGCCTCACTTGTTGAAAAATAAACTAACATTTTTTCCAACTGGAAGTGTTACGAATACACCATAATTTTTCAAGTTTTTTAATTGATATTTAATAGTATCAAAAAATGATTTTATGTGATGTACTCTCTTTTGAGGCGGCGCTCGCATCCTGCAGCGGTCGTGCGGAACCCTATTTTCAGCGTGAAATTAAAATGATAAATAATGGAGATAGGGTTCCGGGAGTTAGGACTTTTTTATTGGAAATTTCCTCCTGTTTAAGAATCTTTTGTCCGATTTCCGACATCGCTTATAGTTTTTGAGTTAAAAGCGAAAAACTAAATGCCATTTTTTTCCCATCTTAATTTGTTTATAAATTTTGCAATTTTTTATGTGCTAATAAAACATTTTAATACATTTTTCTAGACGTCATTCCGAATCCAATGAGCTATCGCTCATATTTTTAGGAGCTATTTCAAGAATTAACACCTTTTTGAACTTGTGAATTAGGCTAATATAAAATAACTAAAAGGGCATAATAGTTTTCATACTATTTTTAAGGATTTATCAAGTTCGGGTTGATTTTATGTCACATTTTTCTACTAAAATGTTATGGTATTACGTAACATTGTATTCCAGTTCGTGTATTAATATTTGTATCGTAACTTTCTATGTAATATAAGAATGAATTTATTTTTAAAGTGCTTAGGTCGTAGAATTGTGAGCTTTACTAGAGCACTTTAGCAACACCCCCACGATATGCTGCTCAAGGACTCGGAGATCAGTTTTAAGGACAATACAAATTCACCATTGAACGAAAATTACATTGGGAATCAATATTTCGAACGTTATGTCAAAAGTTAAGATATTAATCACACCAGTATCGATCCGACAAATTGGGGGTTGTATACTATGTTTGGTGTGGTATGTGTTTATACAATTGTTATTGTTTTAACAAATTTACGTTTCATTGTCATCATCAATTTATTATTTAAAAAAAAAGCAATTGAAATAGAAATAAGTCGGACATGATTTAAAAAAAAACGCATTACAGTTCCACATCTTTCGAGGTTATATATACAGTGTGAACCTAAAGAAACGCACAAAATTAATATCTTTGGTACATGTCATTTGTCAAAAAAAATCCTCGAACAGGTCAATTTTAATTTTGTAAATGCTACATTTTATCACTGTACCAACATTTATGACGTCATTGGTTTTTGAGTTATGACGTCATATTTTTTTTAATGGAAACAGGCATTTTTGTTTATTGTTTTTGGTGGTACATTCCTTTAGCTTTTTACTGATATGAAAAAAATTGATAATACCTAAGCCATTCTTTTGGAAAAAAAATATTTTTATTGATTGATACCTTACATAAGTAATTGTTAGAAAAAAATAATCTCCATTGCTTAAATTGCAACCCTCCAACCATTTGGCATTGACCAAGACGGGTGTAGATACTTTGCACGCTGTTCTGAATCATCTCATGGACAATTCGTCTCATCTCCAAGCCAATTCTATCTTTCAATTCTTCTATGGTATCTGATCTGTTAAAATACACCCTTGACTTTAAGTAACCCCAAAGAAAAAGATCTAGGGGGGTTAAATTCGGTGAAAGCGGGGGCCACTCAATCGGACCTCGATGACCTATCCATCTTCCGGTAAAAGTGTCATCTAAAAACTGGCGCACCGCGATCCCAAAATGAGGTGGGGCCCCGTCTAGCTGAAACCAGACGTTTTCAGCAGGTATATCTTCATCTTCATTGTTCGGAAACAAAACTGCTAAGGCTGGTACTAACTCAACTCGCAAAAAGTGTAAATATCTTGCGGCTGTAAGATTTTCTTCAAAAAGAAAAATTACAATAAACGATTACCAATCATAACTGCCCACACGTTTACTTTGCCTCGTCGCTGTGTATGGGCTTCTTGGGTCCGATGAAGATTTTCGCGTGACCAATACCTACACTTATGCTGATATACAGTCCCCATTAAAGAAAATGTAGCTTCATTAGAAATAACAATGTTTTTTTTTAAAAATTTTGGTTTTCATCGCACAAGGTCATCAACTGTTCACAAAACTGTAAGCGCCGACCTGAATCGTCCTCAATCAATTCGTGGATTCATTGCACTTTGTATGGATGTATTTTTCTTTTTTCAGTACACGTACAACAGAAGTTTGACTCACGTTATGATTTAAAGCCAGCTGCCTTGTCGAAAAATGCTGATTTTCCTCACTTTCTAGAAGAATATTTAATTTGGTTTCGTTGGTTGTGCTAGGGCGACCAGATCGAGGGAGGTCAGCTACATTGTCAGATTCATTTTATCTAGCCACCAATCTACTATGGATCTATAAATTTGCTTTTCGGGATACTTTACATTGAAAACATCACTTGCTTCCTGATGAGTTCTCAGCCTATAACCATATCCAACCATCATCAAAAGTTCTACGCGTTTTCTTTCACTTAAACGTGGCATTGCATTCACTAGTTTTACACTGTCTCAGAAGTGTCACAAAACTAAGGTTCCACACGTGCCAGGAATAAAAAAGTTATCGATACTTTACACAAAAAGGCCTGTATCTCTCTGTTAAGGTGAATGTTTTTTTATTATTTTCTTTCTTTTGTTTTTATGTCAAATGTTTTCATGCTAGTTAAAACAAAAATGTAGGCAACAAGATTTATCAGTCCATAAGAAAGTGGAACATTACTCGTGAATTTGCGAAAGGTAAGCCATTTTTACATAAAATGTCATATTTCCAGAAGAATGGCTCAGATAATATCAATTTTTTATATCACCAGAAAGCTAAAGGAATATACCACCAAAAACAGTAAACAAAAATGTCTGTTTCCATTAAAAAAAATTATGATGGCGTCATAACTCAAAGACTAATGACGTCATAAATTTTGGTATAGTGACAAAATGTAGCACTTACAAAATTAAGATTGACTTGTTCGAGGATTTTTTTTGAAAAATGATACATACCAAAGATATCAATTTTGTGCGTTTCTGTAGGGGCACACTGTATATACATATGCCTATGTAACATCTACAAAAATATAATTTTGGTAATTATATATAATTCCACTCAAATATAGCAATGCAAGCTTTTTCATTCATCCGCGAGGGTAAATGAGCGCTGGTCTGGCATGCCTTGGACATGAATGTAATTCATGGCGTCGTTGTGGCGAGAGTGGTTCAGAAATCCAAGCCGCGATTTACTCTTACATATAAAGCGAATTGGGACAACCGAAAATTATTACAGCTTTAGTTTGCCTGAATATCAATCCACGGTTTTTATAACTTTGCAATTCAAAAGGAATAAAAGTTTTCATATCTGAGGGAAACGGAAAACAAAATGACATGAACAATACGCTCCGAGCTTTAAGAAAATAATTTGAATTTGTGACACAACAAAATTACTTTGCTCTTTAAATGAAAAAAAATGTAAGAATCGGATTTTAAAATATTTTCTTATAGCTTAAGGATATATACAGTAATTTATTCTTTAGTACTATTTATTTAATTACCAGAATATTTATATACAGGGTGTAATTAGTTTCATGTCATAAAAAAAACTGGTGGTAGGGAACGACAAGACAAACAAAAAAAACCTTATATAACATGGGGTCTAAAGCTCATAGTTTTGGAGAAAAAAATAAACAGGAATTTCCAAAACACTTAATAATATAGTTTGAGAACTGTTGGCATATTGGGGTAGGCTTTATTGACTCGCGTCTTGTAGCACATGATACTCTAATATTCGTGCAAATAAGTATGGTGAGCCTAAGAGATAATTAGGCCGGGACGGGGGTCATCGAAAAGCACGCCGACAAAGCAGTTAAAAGCGACCGACAGATGACACCGCTGTTTTTTTGCTTCTTCGCCGCCAAATTATCTTATCACGTATGCTATACTCTCCCTTGTAATATTCTCAAGTAATAGTTTCGCATTGTGTCCTTACTTGGTAAACAACGTACACACGACGCGACCTACCCCTTCCTTGGTTTTGTCTGTTGCTTTTGTTCTTTTTGAATTTTATGCCACTTATGTTAAGATTTATTTTATTGACTTATCGTTCAAGTCGTTAGTACTTGGTTACGTAAGACACTACTTCTCGTTCGTAATTTTTGTGTTACTTTTTGAATTTTTGACCAACTTTTTCTTTTTGTTTTCTTCATTAATAACGTTAATTCACAGTTTAGTGTGTGGTGTTTTAAAACACAGATTTTGGACATTATGAGAGATTACACTTATCCATTTACTAAATGTGAACGGAGTGCGTATGTCCTTAGTTCGACGTGACGAAATATGTATACGTGGAGATGGAGGTCATTTAGAACAATTTTTGTGAAATATTCAAAAGAATTGTTCAGTTATTGGGTGTTACCTATTGGGCATTAAAGGTATAATGATGATGCATATTATCATTATTATTATTAAAACTAAAATCCATATTGGATTTTAGTTTTGACCTTGGTAATTTAAATTCCGATAACCATAAATCAGTACAACGTGCCAGTGATTGGTTTTCTGCAAATAAACTTAAACTAAATGAGGATAAAACTCAAAAGATTATATTTTCCACTAATAACGCAGTTGTTAATAATGACAGTGTAAAAATTCTGGGCGTCATTTTAAATGACACTCTAAGCTGGTCCAACCACATAGAGGATCTATCCAATAAATTATCAAGTACAATTTTTCTTTTACGTAGGCTAAAAACTTTTCTTTGTTCTAGTACTTTAAAAAATTGTTATTTCGCCATGTTCCATTCTCTCATTAATTATGCAATTATCCTATGGAGTGGCTCATCGCAGTCAATAAAAATTTTTCGATTGCAAAAAAAAGCTGTCAGATTAATTGATAATGCTGGCTGGCGAGGCCACTGTCAACCAATTTTCAAAAAATTAGGTATAATGCCAGTTCCTTCTTTGTATATGTACAGTACGTTAGTAGAAATACATAAAAATAAAGATGCATTCCCGACTAATTCGGATTTTCACAATTACGAAAGAAGGTCTGCCTCACAACTCAGACAGCCTCGTCTTACATTAACAAAATCAAGAAAAAATACATTATATCTCCAATTATTCAATCATATTCCTGATGACATAAAATCTCTCAATTTTAATGGCTTTAAATGGAAGATGAAAAGACACTTCTTAAATTATTGCTTTTATTCAGAAGAAGAATTTTTTAATACTGTTTTTTAATACTTATACCTGTTCTATGAGTTCAATTATGTAATCTTTAAATTCCTTTTCTTTTTCTTTGTACCCCATTGTCCTCGTCAGTATACTCTATCCCACATTTTGAGAAGCACTGTAAAGCAAACATTTCATGCTGTATACATGGCATCATTAGTTCTGTAATTTATTTGCTATGTAAAGTCGACACCAAAATATAAAAAGCATTGGCGGTGTCTTATCTACAAAGAATAAAAAAGATGCCGACAAAGGCAAAGGGTGCCGAAATGCTCCTTATATTTTGAACACAAGTATACGCGATTATTCTAATTGTAATATGTAACATGTAATATATATCACTATTCATTGATGTTGTATTCATACAACCTTTTACATCAACAATTGACGTAACTATATTTTTATGTTGTGAATATTCAGTTGTACTTGTTTTTTGTTTCTTATTTTTACATTTAAACGTTATTTGTGTTTAGACTGTCTATATTTCAGGTTTACACTTTGTAATGACTTGCCAATAACAATTTTTTTTTGTAACTTGGTCAACTAAACATTTCTATTTCTATTATTATTTTTTTTTTTTGTCACACTTTTAGTGGGTGGTTATTCAGAGTCGCCGGATTACTCAAGGCTTCCCTGTTGTCTACTGATTGGAGAGAACGCGGCGGACTAACGCAGTGGTACCCAATACTACTGCTTTCTGCATCCACTGTATAGCGTTGCCCGCAACTATGTTTAGTTCTTGTAAGTGGAAACGGATCTTTTTGTGCACTGTACCCGTTGCAGATATTATTAATGGTTTAATATCCACTTTTGCATATTCCAGATTTCGTTAATTTCGGTGGCTAATGACTCGTATTTCTCTTTTTCTGATGGTAGGCTCTGCCAATTATTATTATTATTATTATTCGCTGTCTTGTTTTGATCTTTTTATCTTTTTATTATTGTTTACGTTGATTTTCATAGAAACCAAAGACTCGATTTTTAGTTTTCGATACCTGATTGGGAAAAGTAATGCGCTCAATTCGTTAAAAAAATCAGATTTTTCTCCTGGCTTAAAATACACAACTATTTTCTGTTATCGTATCTCGGATGTCTAACTGTTCGTTTTCCAATTTCATAAAATAATTGCTAATTTTTTAAGCTTTTAACACAATGTTACAAATGTTAATAAACCACATTTAAGTTTTATGAATTCTTATAAACGGCAATATTATAAGCTACAATAACTTTGTTCCAAATTAAAAGACACATGTAAACAAATCATATTTAAACCCCTGCGGCTATACTATGCTTGCGTTATGCCGAAAGAGAAGGAATTATTTATATTTTCATAATTAGTGGTATAAAAAGTTCGGTACAAGTAATCCCATCAAATTGCCGCACTTCTTCCGGCGGGAACGCAAGTCGGGTATTACAGTTTTTTATTATTTCTAATATTCAGAACTATAACATCCATTGACCCTGAAAAACAGTGGTTTTCAAATGTTTCCTACATTAACATTCAAATTTGAAACCTAGGTCAGTTTTTCTCAAAGTGCCCCTAGAGAAGAAAGTCATATAGGTTTTTTGTTTGAGACTCGCTCCGAACTACTTTTTCATGAAAATCATAATAAATCATGTCCAACTACGAACTATTTGCTTTGTTATACATAAATACGTACATTTATAATGTAGAGGGATTTAATAATCGTTTACTTTCGACTAAGTCTAGATTTTTTAAGCTGCTCTGAATTTACTCAAGTGAAGTGAAGTGGACTGAAGCGAATATCTGATGTGTGCGTTGTTCAAACTGTTACATCAGAGGCATTGTTCATTCTAAATGATAACTATTAACCTTAATTAATGATCTTACAGTCCGTGATATGCATGAACTTTACAGTAATTAAAATTTACTTACGAGATTATTTATGGATATAAGAAATAGTTTATTGATAAATACATTCTTTAGTCCAACTCAATATTCAAATAAAAATGTACCTTGTATGAACCTGTAGATGCAACACATTTTTGAAAATACTGTGAAGAATGTCGGCTTTTTGTGGCTATCTTCAATAAAATTACGGTTACATTAGTTTCAATGACTTTGAGGGACGGAAGCTTACACCGCATTATAGCAAGCCTCCTCATTTTTATGGCTTAACTGGCACTAATTTTCAAAATTCTAAAGGATATATTTCTAACATTTGAAATTATATAATTTAAAGCCTTTTAAAATTGAACTTGCCGTTTCAAAGAGCTATGGAGATCTAATGATGCAAATCACAAAACACAAGTTTGAAGCGGCATGTTATATTTCCTATTCGTATATTTAAATTTTATGAGCTGTGTCGTTGAAACTGAGACTCCCAAGTTACTTTATTGGTGGACTTTGTACAATTTGTCAGGTTCTTAGACCTTTCAAATGGGATGTTACTTATTACATTGTTTCAAGATTTACGGGAAAATTTACTTGCATGAACAATGTTCTTCACGATAAAATTTGATTAGGGAGACTCTAACCTTTTCATTAAAAAAATTTGTTAAATTCAGTCTAAGATTATATTACCGTGTTTGAATCATTTACAACTTTGATTAAATGGGAAATTCTTGTTCTCTAATAGTTTTCCAGATATTTTCAAAAATATGATAAACAGATTTTTACTTACTTGCACTTTTTTGGGCGTAATTCAGTCACATATGTAGTACAGAAATTAAAACGGACAACTGATTATATGCAATTTTCTAAAAAGAACAATTTTAAGAAATCTAGATATTAGGTTCTGTGGTAGCTTAAATGAAAACTTATGTATACGTAATGCGGGTAATTTGTATTTTAGTACATAACTAAGATTAAAATATTTTGTATGTGTTATTCGTATTATACAGGGTATTTTTTATATACGTCCATACATTTAGATTTATGAATAGTCAATGATCATACATCTCTGTTATCAGTATTTCCGAAAATATTTGAAAAATTTATTTTTAATGTCATAGCTCGTGTCATAGTTAAGTATTTAGAAACAAAAATCATATTCTCTCCTAGTCAGCGCGGTTTCAGAAAAGATCATGCAACGTCTACTGCTGTACAGAGTTTTTTAGATTATGTTTACTGTAATTTAGATGTGGGTCATGAGGTTCTCGCAATTTATGTTGATCTTTCAAAAGCATTTGACTGCGTAGATATGACCTTCTTTTACGTAAATTAGAATGGCCAATGCAACAGTCTTCTAAAATCTTATCTTACAAACAGAAAACAATTTGTAGGTTATTTTAATACAAAGTCTAGTAGAGTTCACATTGATTCAGGTATACCCCAAGGCAGTATTCTCGGTACTTTGTTGTTTCTGTTATATATTAATGACATAAACCAGCATGTGGCGTCTTTGCATTGTGCGTTTGCAGACGATATTACAATTGCAACAAGTGACAAGAATATAGACCTTGCAATTGACAGTTTAAGTTCAAACTTGGCATCGATTTCCCAATATTTTACAAATAACCATTTATTCATAAATAGAGAAAAAACCTTTTTTATGCAGTTTCATCCTGTAAGTGCAAATTACACTACTAGCCCGCTTATTCGGTTTGGAAATAATACTATTCAACAGGTGAAAGACTTTAAATTACTACGGATACATATTGATTTATCCCTAGACTGGAAATCACATATTAAATATATTTGTAATAAATGTGCAAATAGTTGTTTTGCTATTAAACGTATGTCTCAAATGGTTGGCAGGGATACTGTAAAAACATTCTATTTCGCGAACCTTGAAAGTCGTATTAGGGGTAATTTTTTAGGCGTTTTCTAATTCAGCAAACAGTGCACTTATATTGCAAAAAGAGCTATGCGTTATATATTTGAATTAAGTTACAGAACATCTTGTAGACAGACATTTATTAACCAGAAAAGTTTAACTTACGATGCCGAAACAATTATACATGTTAGAAATATTAACAATGGTAAAAAAGAATCCAGATAACCTTTCAGAATTATTACCATGATTATAATAGACGGCATGGCATGGCTTTAATTTGCAATATCCTGCACATAAGTTAGAGATGTTCAAATCGAATGCTTATTACATGGGCTCAACTTTATGCAATAAGTTAAATGCAAACACAAGAAACATTAGTAATATAAGAAAGTTCATATCAGCCACAAAGACATTTCTAGTGACTCATGCTTTTTACTCGGTAAATGAGTATTTAAATTTTAATTGATATTTTGTTATTACATGTACCTATGTATGTTTTAATGTTCGCTATTCTTTTATTTAAATGTAAAACTACTCTTTGATTGTAATCATTTATTTGACCTGTTCTATACCTTTATAATGAGCGATTGGATTAAGAAATGGTTATTAAAGAATAAGTGGATATTAAGGTCTTTAAAACACGTGCGAATTTTTCGAGCACGACGGCGCAGCAAGTGTTTTAAAGACCAGTTATCCACGAATACTTTAAGCTATCTTTTTTATTGGTGCACTTTAAAATCATAAATACTGGTATTATTACTACAAAAAATGGAAATAAGAATTAAGAATGTAACATGGTTGAATTCGTGATGTGACATCAGGATACCAGTCAGTGTCAAATGAGGAATACAAAAATTAATTTGCAATCTGTCATATAGGATTAATTATTGCCACTACAGTTGTTACTGATTGTATATTGCTTTAATATAAGTTCTAACAATGATTACTTAAATAGAAAAGCAGATTCGCGATTAATACCGCAAAAATTCCTGTCAGATCAATAATTATAAAGTTGACATTTTGACTCGGGTTGTAGTTATTGCCATGGTAACTTTAAAACACGCGCGTTTTTAAAACTTGGATTTAAACACTCTGAGGCGTACTTTAAATAAGCAAAATAGGGTACCAATAAAAAATTATTTTTTAAAGTGTCAAAAATAAATTAGAAAATAAATTTTGAATATCAAAAACAATAATTGATTATACCTTTGGTATCTTTCTGTGTGATGATCTTTTGTATCTAATTCTAACCTTGCTCCGAATTATCACTGACCTGATGCCAAGCGCAAATAATATGTAACATGTAAGCAATAGAAGGAAACGTCAATTGTGTAATTATGTCATAATACGTACGTGGCAATAGTAAATTATTGAATTTTAATATTTTTAACAATGGCGAATTCTACAAGTATTGAATGGACAAACATAGTGCTTTCCTATGATTCGGTCAGGGAAACCGCACCTCAGGCACATTTACCATGAATAAATTCGTAGTGTGTTCTGAATGAACAGACCTTTCTATCGGTTGTTCATTTTTATTTGGACATTTTCAACCGAAATGAAATATTACCATTTCGTGTTTATTAAGTTTTGTTTATGATTTGATTGTTTTGGGCAAACGTTATAGTGATACCACCTTGATTGCAGCGAGCGAGAATGAGCTCATGCACCTGCTGGCCAACATCCAAATAATAAGCTCTGAGTGCGGTTTAAGTGTAAATTACAATAAAACAAACATTATGATGTACACCGAGCAAATGATACCATTCAGGTACGTTAAGGATAAGTGATAGTGAGGTAGTAAAGAAGACTTTGGAGCTCCTGTGGAGAATACCGAAAACTGCGAATGTGAAATCGACGAAGAATGCAGAATAGATAGCAAGATCGGCAACTTCTCAGTTGAGCGAAATTTGGAGTGACAGGAATATCACGAAACTCACAAAGACTCACTTGCTAACGCTCTAGTTTTCTCTATATATTCCTTACTCCTGTAAGACATGGACTATTAGGGAGCTAGATAGACGGCATAGTGATGCGTTTGAAATGGGTTTGGAGACGTTCGCTGCGGGTTTCCTCGGCAGCTCATCGCACTAACAACTCGATTTTTCAAGAAACACGTCCCCCAAAGCGAATCTTTAGCATTATATTTCCTTGAATCTTTTTATTTTTTGACCACATTAACTGATATAAAAAGTTTGATTATCCAGGAAAACTGGTAGGCAAGAAATGAAGAGGAAACCACCAAAACGTTGGGCTGATGCCACCAAAGAATTTATGGGAAGGAGCATTGGTGAAGCCATGCGCCTAACAGGTAGCCGTGATAGGCGCGAGGCTGTTGGATATGCTATACAGCAAAGGGACGCCGATTGTAATATTGTATGATTCACACTGTGTCTGTCAAGATGTCGTGAATAAGAAAAACAGAATCAAAGTGAATAAGAGAAGGATCAAAGAGAATTATTTTTATCGTCCGCATCGATAGTGAAGGGTAAGGATGAGTCTAATTTTTTTTAATTTTCAAATTTCAAAAGTAGTATTGGTTTTCTTAAAGACTCACAGATTATAATATGTGGATGTATTCCTAAAATACCCGTCGTTTATTTTCATGTAACGTCTTCATGTGTATGCCGGTATGTATACTTTTGTATGCATACAATTTCTATTATGTAAAATGAAGATGAAATTTCGCACTCCTCTTTGGGGAGGTGATTCCACTGATCCCCTAGTATTACACTAAGGAATACAGCTCTGTTGGAGCCCGTTCCAAATTATTGGGCCTATCTGGCGACGATGATCATGTCCCCTCTAACAGATCAGGGACTAAATCTCAACAATGAATCACAGAGACTCCTACCCCAGGCTTTTTCTTATAATGTGCGCAGTTCCCAATGGTACGATCTTCTACATTTCTTGCGCGCTCGGTTGACCAGGTAGTTATTGCAGACTTCGGTCATGGCCCTTAACAGTTCCGAGGACCCCACAATTACTGTCACGACTGCGTTCTTTCCATTCCACATCCAGCTCACTTCTGTTTGGAGATCTAGGTACTTGCTCAACTTCTCAGTTTCCTTGAGCATCACGTTGACGTCATTTGAGATGAATGCATCGATCAGCAAACAAGATTTCTCCTTCTTATCCCATACGAGGATGTCCGGTCGATTTACGCGAGTTTCCCGGTCGGTTATAATAAGCACGTCCCACATAAGTGACTTCACTGGTGTTAACAACTTTTTCAGAAGTATGCTCATAATATTTTTGCGATACCATTATATCGAATTCCTTACATATGACCCAATGGAAATAACTAGCCACTGTCTTGTGTCGGTAAGTGTATTCCGATGGTACCAAAGCAGTACATCCCGCTACCATAAGTAACTGACATGTTCCTTTGCCAGACCGCACATCCTACACTTATTGTCAACAGGGGTTGTTTCAGAATAATTCTTTGGTGGTATCTGATATTTAGCCTTGATCCTATTAAACTTCCCAAGTAACAATTTAAATGCTTTTTAGATTTATTTAGGTTTAATCAGTGTTTCATAATGGCCACCTCATAAATCACTGATTTGTACCAGATTTACTAAATGCCGAATGCAATTAAAGATAGTTTTGTCTTAAAGGCAGTATTAAAAAGGCCTTGAAGAACTTAACATTAAAACTGAATTATTTTCTAGTCTAATTTATAGCTGTTAAGTTCAAGTTAGGAGACTGAAGTTTTAAAGAGATTAAGCAAATGTTGTGGTTTATCATTGCTTTATGAAATTAATTTAAGGTGGTTGTTAATGCTGGGCTTTAAATCTAATATGCTTTGAAATCACTAAGTATCAGATCGAACCTTCATAAAATCAAATATTTGCTAGAGTTTTAATGAAGCAAATAGACATCTGTAATAAATCACATTTTAACACAAAGCATATTTTAAGAAGAATTATTCACAGTTTATAGGGTTTATACATACAGCCACCATTTTATTGACAGCCGTCACGCTCCGAGGAATATAACGATCAGCTATATTGGGAATGTCCCAGATTGAACAAAAAATGAAATTTGTATTTAATAGAAATGTTTTATAAAAATAATTTACATATACTAAACCATATTATGGGCAGATGCTAAAGCTCTCTTTATTTTTTAAGTCACAAAAAATACAATTATTTATATATTTTTAAAAAATTGTGCTTTTGGGAGCGCACAAATTTTTAAAAACTATCTAATACATGTTTTACAGTAAACTAAGCCTCGTTGATAATTTTAGCACACTATAAGTAGTCCCAGCAATTCATTACAAGTATTCCATCTTTTACTGTTTTCCTAAACTGTTCTTACCAATTGTGCATAAGTGTTCAAGTATTAAGAAATGCTTTTGAAATAGTTGGAGAAGCATTACTCAGTGTTATAAATTATTCACTTCGTACAGGTAAATTTCTAACACATTGGAAAACGTCAATCATTTTACCAATCCCAAAAGTACATGGTACTAAGAATGTCCACGAATTTAGACCAGTTATGAGAAAATTCTAGAAATTGTTGTAAAATAACAACTTGACAATCATCTTGAAAAATACAACATAGTAGTACAAGAACAATCAGGATTTCGTAAAAATCATTCTTGTGAAACATCTTTACAAAATATAATATCAAACTGGAAGGAAAACTTAGATATAGGATGTGCAGTTCGTATTGGCACGTACAATTGAAACAATAAATCGTGTAGGATTAGTGGAAAAACTAAAAATGTGTGGTCTGAATGGAACCGTTATAAAGTGGCTTCAAAGTTATTTAATGAAACGTTTTCAAAAAACTAAGTATGGGTCTGAGGTATCTGGCGAGAAAGAAACTAAATTTGGAGTACCGCAAGGGTTCGTATTCGGTCCAACGCTTTTTAATTTAAATATTAATGATATGAAAGATGCAGTAAAAAACTGTTCCATAAATATGTTTGCTGATGATACGCTTTTATTCGACAGTGGAAAAGATATTAAAATTGTTGAAGATAAATTAAACGAAGACCTAAAGAGTATGGACAAGTGGATGTCTTTTAATAGTTTGAAATCAAATTCTAATAAATCTAAGTGTATTTTAAAAAACAATTTAAATATTGATATGAGTGGAGAGAGGCTAGAACAAGTTGCTGAAATTAAATATTTAGGTGTAATAGTGGATAATAAACTAAATTTTGAAACACATGTGCAATATATCTGCAAAAAAGTGGCAAAGAAAATCAATTTTTATCTAGAATTTGTAATAATATATCTATGTCTGCCAGGATAGCTGTATATAAGAGTATTATTTCTCCTCATTCTGAATATTGTGGTTCAATCCTATATTTCTTAAATCAAACGGATATACAGATTTTACAAAAACTTCAGAATCGACCAATGCGTGTTATTTTAAAATGTAATAAATATATCCCTATACAAAACATGATAGAAACACTGTAGTTTATGTCACTTAAAATATGCTACAATACATTAATTTTTATTTTTTAAATAAGAGAGGAAATGTTGCCAAAATACTTAAAAGACCGTTTTACTTTTATATCTGAAAAACATAATCACAACACAAGACAACACAATGATTTAACTAAATTTAAACAAGAAATCAATAGATATGTTAAGAGTATTTATTGTGTCATTAATTCAATTGAACCAGAAAGTAGTGATAATCTGTTGGTATCTTATTTTTGTTTTTATTTTGTTGTATCTTTTATATTGTACAAAATGTTACATTGTCATTGTATTGATTGTAAATAGCAAGTGCTAAATAAATACTTACTTACATTTTATAACTTATATAACTATAGTGGCCCATAGTTCATGTAGAATGGATTTATTTGCATTTGTTTTTACTTCATTAAATACAAAGCATTTGTGTGTGTCTTATAAGTTTTGATATAGTGCCTATCCTACACCAAGTATGGTTTTATAATACTCTTCAGATATTCTCTGAGTGAAGCTTTAGATAAACAATTAAAACTGGAAAGTTTTAGTAGTAGTTTTAAAAAAGGCATGTAGATGGGCTCCTGTACTCTTATAGAGAATTTAAATCGGCTTCATACAGTCCTTCCAAACTATTTATGTTTATAATTAGTTAGTCTTCAAAATAAGGTTTTTGGATAACTTATAAATTATTTTAAAACTAGAATTGTTACTTGGGTTTCCATTTCTCCTTTCAAGGCCGAAAAAATTAAGAAATATTAAAATAAAAGTTATTGCTATTATTGTTGTTAATGGATTTCTATCTGGAATACCTGCGAAAGCTGCATTTTTAACTCTAACTTGGCGAATATGTATCACACGGAGATGAAACAGGAATTATATTTTAGGAAATTGACTAGCCACAGGTTTGTTGAGAATGATAATTTTTTACCTACCTGTGATATACTTTTCAAAATGGCCTCATCGCTCTGCCTCAGCATTTTTGTACAAGAAAGTCATTACTATTCTCAACACACTCCAACTTAGAACATTGCATTATAATGTTTGTTCTTATTTGTATGTGAGAAAATGTAGCTTATATTCAATGTTTTGTGCTTTAAGGCGAAATAACAAAAAGCAAAAACAGAAAAAGACAGACAGCCAGCGTTTTCCACTCTGTAGACCAAACTAAGCAAGTTACTGTCTCAAATAGTTTTCAGACCGACTTACAGGAAGGATCAGAGGTAGCCATGAAATATTCATAGAGAGTCTTCGACCAGTGCTGCCGGGTTTATTCAAGCTTTGCTTGCTCGACTACGTCTCTATGAACTTGCGAACTGTGATATACAAAGTTATTTTTTATTCCTTATTTCTTTGAAAATAAACGTCGTATTATTGGGTTTTATGATCGGCTATATCTTCCAATATTCGAAAGATAAACTATATTTGTGAGTCTCTCAAATCCGAACTAAATAATTCATATAAGTGCTACTATGTACCTACAATATTGCATTTGTGCTTGTGGACGAGGACTGTTAAATAAATATTTGTTTCAAATAACTTTTAAGTGGAAAATATAAAATTGGTTCTTTGTCGATTGACTTTTAAAGAGGCTGTCTGCAACTCGGCATAAAAATTTTACTGAATATTTCATATGTGAGATAGAATGAGCCCTAAAAGAATAGATTAGAATAAAATTTTATTATTGGTTGGTAAACGGGTTTTTCTTCTTGTCGTGTTTGCTTCAACTAAATTGCAATTGCAGCAGAAGTGAGGTTAGTGCATTCTGTAAGTCGGACAGGAATACAAATTTTTCCTAGCCTGACGAGACTATGTCACGCTCCTGTTTTCTAGGATGCTGAACACGATGGCGGTGATTAAATCTCTCTCCGAGGTCACCCCATCCCTCAGTCGGCCAAGAACTAACCCAGAAAAGGGTAAACCGCGTATCCGGCGTCTTCTACCAGCCAAACCTGTGTTACCCCCGTTTTCGAGGACGCTGAGCATGATGGTGATGTCAAGACCCCTTTTAGACCCCCGCAAACCCCCCAAACGGTCATAAACCACCCCCGAAATGGGTATACGTGGATAGGTCGTCTTCCAACAAAAGTATAATTACACTCTTACTTCTTACTAAACAGGCAAAATTATCATTATTCTCGTACTTTCTTAATTTTTTTTAACGAAGAATTTATTTCAAAAGTACGTGGGCTAGCGGCGGCGATGAGTGCACACAGAGATGTTATCTGGTACACATCATCCCGCGCAGCATCTCCACGTCGCAACTTTGACTGTATCTGGTCCACGTGCAAGATTTCTTCTCTGCGTCCACTGGCATAAAAACGGGTACTCAGTTACTGTTAATGACTACACGACTGATCTCGTGGAGAAGATCCAACATCGTTATCGAGCTCAGTACCCTCAAAAATGGGGGGTAACACAAGTTTGGTTGGTAAGAGACGGCCTATCCGCGATTTACCATTTTCGGGGTGGTTTTTGGCCATTTGGGGGTTGGCCGAGGTCGAGAAGGCTTCCGACAACACCATCGTGCTCAGCATCCTCGAAGACGGGGGTTTTTCGCGGGTTTAGTCGAGAGAAGACGGCCTATCCGTGTTTCTCCCTTTTGGGGGGGTGGTTTTGGCCGTTTGGGGGGTGGAGGGGGTCGAGGAGGGATCTCGACATCACCATCATGCTCAGCATCCTCGAAAACGGGAGTAACATTGGTTTGGTTGGTAGGAGACGGCGAATACGCGGTTTACTCCTTTCGGGGGTAGTTCTTGGCCGCTTGGGGGTGGAATGACCTCGGAGAGGGCATCCCAGAAAACGGGGGGAGAACTTAGGCTCGTTGGGCTAGAAAAAAATTGTTTTTTTTTCGAGGTTCAATCCGACTCACAGAATGCACTAGGTAACCAAATTATTAAAATAAAGAAAAAACTATTATATGCCAAGTTCTTTTCTAAATTCACAGAGTCCTGTACTGCAAACGACAGTTATGATAAGGTTTCGAGGCTCAGATAAACCACGCCACCCGCAAAAGGTCACAATACGGTGACATGCATGATTCGATGCTTGAAGGATAAGAGTTTTTACAATAGGTACATATATTAAACACTATTTCATGTTCTTGACTCCTAAGGACATGTTTTATTTCAAACAAGAAATAAAACATACTATAGTCCATCACGTGAAGAGTGAGTGAAGCGGCAGGATAAGTGGGGAACAAGGTGTAAGGCACCAAGTGAAGAGAGACCTCCCTATAAACCAATTTTAGCAAAAGATGGTCTTCAACAATCCTGTAGTATATATTTATGTACATCTTTTCACCTATTTTCAATTTAATAACATCACCCAATTTGTCAAAAACAGCGTATTGTTAATCATGATTTTAGTACAATGTTGTTTTAGTAGATGGAACCACTTCTATGCAATTCAAAATTTAAGATGAGGCGACGAAAAGCTGAAAACACAATTTTTTTATTCGACCGAATATTTCTGAATACGCGACCTGGAAGGCCGTATTGTCTCGATCGAAAGATCGAAAATGGCATTTTCGGCACGTCGTAAATTGCACCCGCGAAATTTTGAGCCCACACGAACGAAAGAAAATGGGCATTCCTTGACGTTTAGTGAATTTCAGGCGTGTGCTGCAGTGCAAAGAAAGTACGCCATCTAGGCGCAGAATTTAGGACTGATCTTGTCACCTTGCTTACTCACATTGATGAGTGGTTGTTGTGTCTGGACGAAGCGAACCTAAAATTGTCCACTGTGCACCTTCATCATAATTTCCGTTTGTTTTTTTTTGTATTCAAGTATTGTGTTCACGAGTTGGTGTGGGTGGTTGTGTAAACTACGTCTTGAAAGTCAGCGTCACATCGAAATTCCCTCCAGGAATACGATTCTATAAAAAAGAAAATACTACAAAAATACAATCGTTTCGTAAATTAAGATGGCATCATCAGGGATGATTAAAATTGACTAGAAATGTATCAATTACATCAGAAAAATTAACTTAATTTAGAAACTGTATACTAATGGATGTGCAACAATTATATAGAAACTTAAATGAAATGCAAAGAGTATAATGGTTATATCTAGTTTAGCTTTACAAGCATCGTTAATTATACCGTTATAGTTGGAATAAAACTAAATTTTTTAATAAGGAATTGGCTTACAATATCGTTTTTTAACGTTTTACTTGTTGTAAACATTTCAAGAAGTGTAATAAAAAGTTTTGGATTAAGTCCTGATGGCAGAAAGCTTTTGTTTAAAGAGAGCAATGTTAAAAGTTTTGTTTTTTCGCAGTTTCTTTAAAAACATTTGAGGGAGGCCATTTTTAAACAATTGATAATAACTTAAACAATAATGCACATACTTTAACGAATCTTTAGATAAATATACCCCTTGTGGAGCTAAGCTATAAGACGAAACTTCTAATTAAAATGGTTACAGTAACTCTTAGAAAACTATTGCAAATTCGAAAATTGAATCGTTGATTGTTTGGTGGGAATAAATTCGTACTACAAAATTTTGTTTTCTTGGGTTGTCTTGGATGATATAAACGAAAATGAAATAAAAATTTTAAAAATGCATTTTACTCAGTAATGCTGTGTCAAAAATAAAGATTATTGGCATATAATAGTAACACAGAAGAAAATAGAATTTTTGTACAAAGAGCACTCTTATGTACACTTTTTGATAGTTTTAGACATAGTAGCACGAAGCTTTATTTTATTTTATGCATACTTTTATCTAGACGCTGCATAGCAAAGGGCCCACACACCTTTCGGCAAGACTAGTCATATCAAAATGCTTAAGTAATTGATTTTGAGGAATTCCGATTGGTGGATATATATCTTAACTTTTCAAGTTTTACAATTTTAGGACGCGACTCTGAGCATTTTCCAATCTATCGTTATGAATATTATAACCAGACTACCAGACAAATACTCAAGCTTGGATCACCAGAGGACAATATAAATCGACATTAATGTTCTATCATCATTAAAATCATGGCGCTTTCGCAAGATGAAATCTAACATTCTGTATGCATCCGAAATTACATCAATATGATTAAGTTATATTACACAGGCACACAAACAAAAGTCCTTTTACAGAAAAGTGAAGTACCTTCTGGTACGTTTTTCGGAATGCTAAAAACGAATCTCAAGTCAGAACTGACCCATTACCCTTAGATTTCACCCCAAGCACACCCTAGCACCCCCTCAAATTGTCAAATTTTCACATCATGCAAAAATTCAAAATAAATAACTCATTCTACGTTTTTCGGTGTGCTAAGAACGAATCTGAGGTCATAATTTACCCATCACCCTTAGATTTCGCCCCAGCACCCCAGAACCCCCCCAAAGAGTGAAAATGTTAGTTTTTATTAAAATTGAAAATAAATATCTCATTCTACGTTTTTCGGTGTGCTAAGAACGAATCTGGTGTCAGGATTTACCCATGACCCTTAGATTTCTCCCCAGCACCCCCTAACATCCTCCCAAATGGTCAAATTTTTACATCATCATATAAAAATTAAAAATATTCTACGTTTTTCAATGTAATTTAATAGTTTTAATTTTGCTATATCTCCTCACCCCTCTTCACCATATGGTTATATTTTGACCCTTGTAACGTTGTACCAGTATTAGGATATAACAAATTTTCATTTCCATGCGATGAAATCAGGCAACAGAATCATTCCTAGAAAAAAATGCTTCTATATTAAAACACATATAAATAAATTTAAAATGCTTGGATGATATACTGTATTATCGGTGTCAATATGTAGGTAATTACCTACGGTCACATATTATCGGTGTCAATATGTAGGTAATTACCTACGGTCACATATTGACACCAATAATATAGTATATCTTCCAAGCATTTTAAATTTATTTATATGTGTTTTAATATAGAAGCATTTTTTTCTATGAATGATTCTGTTGCCTGATTTCATCGCATGGAAATGAAAAATTGTCATATCCTAATACTGGTACAACGTTACAAGGGTCAAAATATAACCATATCGCAAAGGGGGAGTGGGGAGCTATAGCAAAATTAAAACTATTAAATTACATTGAAAAACGTAGAATGAGATACTTATTTCGAATTTTTATATGATGATGTAAAAATTTGACCATTTGGGAGGATGCTAGGGGTCATGGGTAAATTGTGACCTCAGATTCGTTCTTAGCACACCGAAAAACGTAGAATGAGATATTTATTTTCAATTTTTATGTAAACTAACATTTTCACCCTTTGGGGGGGTTCTGGGTGATGCTGGGACGAAATCTTAGGGTGATGGGTAAATTATGACCTCAGATTCGTTCTTAGCACACCGAAAAACGTAGAATGAGATACTTATTTTTAAGTTTTGTATAAACTAACATTTTCACCCTTTGTGGGGGTGCTGGGGCGAAATCTAAGGGTGATGGGTAAATTATGACCTCAGATTCGTTTTTGGCACACCGAAAAACATAGAATGAGATATTTATTTTTAATTTTTATTTGATGTAAAAATTTGACCATTTGGGGGGGTGCTAGGGTGTGCTGGGGTGAAATCTAAGGGTGATGGGTCAGTTCTGACCTGAGATTCGTTTTTAGCACACCCAAAAACGTACCAGAAGGTACTTTACCTTTCTGTATCAGGACTTTTTTTTTTGTGGACCTGTATTATTAAATATTACACTTAGGCCCTTCAAAGTAGGCAGTCTGTTTAGTACATCACCAAAAGATATGCTGGTCATGTGCAATTTCCTGGAAAAGGACGTATACTAAAAGTTTCCTCCGTAACGGCCGGGTGATTGAACGGGATATTCTAAAATTAAACGAATATTTTTAACAGTCATGTTATACGTAATGTGCATATTTTATCCTTGTAATCCAATGTTGATCGTTGCATATAGCCGGCACAGTATTTTGTATTTCTATACTTATCTGTAAGTTGGCATGATTATCACAGCCACATGAGTCATGAGACATGGATCTTGTGCATTTTTTTATGCTGAATCCGAATCCGCAGCCCAAGAACCGATGTAGGGGCGGTTTCCAACCCTTTGAGAGATAAGTTATATTATTTTTTTGTATGTTGTCCGTCAACCTTTTATATACTTGGCTAGTACAGAATACAAGGCTATATTATCTTTCGTTATTTGGACTTAGGGGTGGAATTAACCCCCTCGTAGGGGTGGGTGTGGACATAACTTGCATATTTTTTTTCTAATGCTCAAAATTTTATTTCAAAATGTTTTCTCCTCGGTTTTCTCATAGTACGGGAGCCCTAGTTCCTAAAACATTCAGGCACATTTTTTGGTAAAAATAAACATCCTTTGTCTCTTGGTGCTTTTTTCCAAAGTGCTTCCTTCTCCCGGAAAAAAACAGCGAGAAAGAAAATTAGGTTTTGTTAAATTTTTTAAGGGAGTATGAAGCACTTTAAAGAAAAGGTTTAAGACGCAAAAGTTGTTTATTTTTATCTAAAGAATAAGCCTGAATTTTGGGATTTTTCTGAAGAAATAACCAAAAAATTAGGGAAATTATTTTTGTCTAAAAAATTCTGAAAGCGACAGGCGTGTTCTTTCGACAAAAATAAGCCATTTTTGGCTCTTGTAGTTTTACTCTAAAACGCATCCTTCACCCTGAACTAATTAATCAAATTCTATGAATTATTATTTTTGCTATTTTTTTTTTCGGGAGAAGGAAGTACTTTGGGAAAAAACACCAAGAGACAAAATATGTTTATATTGGCCCAAAAAATGTGCTTGAATTTTTTCAGCATTTAAGCGGTCCTTTGTTTTTTGCCACTCTCTCGAAGAGGGCGCGGTCATGTGACCTACCGTTGGGGAGAAATGGTACCTACAGATGCCTACAACATCTTTAACAAGCTGCGACAACTGCGGTGCGCGATCCACTTTTGTCGATGGGCTCCCGTATTATCAGAGTATTTACAAATCGCTGCATTTTATTATAAAGCTTTACCTTATCCTCACTACTTCACTCTATCTTAGGGGATGTTCTTGCATTTTACTAAAGTATTACAGAAAATCTTTGTACTCATGTCTCTGGTACAAATGATTTTTTTCTGTTTTGTGTGACTGTGTTACTAGTTTTGCTAGAAATATTATTAACTCCTTAACTATTGTTTGATGTAGGGCATAATATCATAGCGATTTTCTAAGTTTATGATCATTCTCGTATAAACAGAGCTAATCCAGTATCGACTGAAGGTAAACCAGCGATTTTAGGACATGTCGGTTATCAAATAGAAAATGCAACTCAATTGAGTTTAAATTGATACATTAGTCATAGCAACAACATATGAACTGAAAATATTGTTCAGACATATTTTCAAACCTGAATTTTATTGTCGCAATAATTACGCCTGCCCAGTCGTATATTCTCTTCCTCTAGTGGAATAATAAATTTCCAAACTTGTCATCAATTACCACACGTGCAAATAAATGGCAATATTCTGGTATAATTTGCGATTGCATTGTATGTTCCACAAAATGCTAAAATACAATTTAGTTTATTATCAGGAACTCTAACATGGGATTCGGTATGTAGAAACTGAAAAAGAGCCTATTTAATGTAAAGATTATAAATAGGTGTTAAACGCTTTTCAAACCATCTTGATAAGCTTCCAATTTCGGAGATCTAAATTTATGTTAATAAAGTATAAGTAGCCTTTAGTGGGAATCAAATAGCCACTGAAATATTAATTCCTTAAAAATTTTTCAATGAGAGGTGCCACTTCATCGTATTCTTATTCACTACATGTTTATAGATTAATTTATTATTCAAGTTTGCGCTGTATGTGACGATTTGGCCATACCTGTCGTGCACTGAAATCTATTTTTGGTAATTGAAGTTATTTGGGAGGGTTTTTTTGGTTTCCACTTTAATTTCAATCAAAATAAGAGAAGTTGTTGTAACGGGTATCTCAACAAGAGCGCCGGATTTGAATTTACCGCCATTTGGTTTGGGCGATTAGTTCCGTGTTCATTTGTTGACAGTTGTCATGTACAAACCACGCGATTATAAATCACGTAGCTCTATTCAAACGAGCAACGTTTAATTATTGTGAAAACTCACTACAAATGTGGTGAAAGTTTTGCGGAAACAGTTCGCAATTTGAGACAAAATTCACGGTGATGGGTGAGAAGACCAGTGTGCGTCGCCGTCCTTGTCGGTCGCTCGAAAACATAGCCGCAGTGAGGGAAAGTGTGGATGAAAATCCAGACACTTCCATTCGGCATCGTGGTCAAGAATTGGACATTACCAGACCCACTCTGCAACGAATTTTAACAAAAGATCTTCATTTGCACGCATATAAGATTCAATTGACGCAAGAAATCAAGCCAAGGGACCATGCGCAGCGACGTAGATTCGTTGATTGGGTGCTGGAGCACCACGAAATTGATGCGGATTTCTGTAAGCAAATCATTTTCTCCGATGAGGCACATTTTCAACTAAACAGGTATGTAAATAAGCAGAACTGCCGAATTTGGGGTGCTGAAAATCCTCGTGTAATACTGGCGAAACCAATGCATCCACACCGTGTCATTTCTCGGTTCGGCGATCAACATTGGCCACCAAGGTCGTGCGATTTAACGCCGATGGACTACTTTCCTTGGAGTTATCTGAAGGACAATTGAACGCCATAAAGAACAGCGCGTTGTTGCGGAAATAACGCCACAGGTATGCCAAAAAGTCGTCCACAACTTTATGAAGAGAATGACCGTGTGCCAGAGGTCCCGTGGTGGCCATTTGCCGGATGCCGTGTTTCATATTTAATCGCAACTATTCATGATAGAATAACTTGTTGTATCATGGCAACTATTCCCCTTCAGGTTGAAAAATAAATATTCGCTTAATTTAAACACAAAGTGTTTTTTTTTACATTAAATCCGGAGCTCTTGTTGAGACACCCTTTATTAGTCCAGACTGGTTACATAGTACTACGAGAGTTTGGAATATTATTGATTTTGCTCTGCTGTTGGACTCTACTGCTTTTCCGCTTTACTGCATGTATGCCGCCTTTTGCAGGATTTGTCACCAACTACTGATTGACCTTGTGACCAGCAAAGCTTGCACGCTCAATAGATTATGTATTGCTTATTGAATTTAATGATTACACATCAGATTGCTCTATCTGTTTAAATATAAAGTGTTTTGTTGTATGTCAGAACTCATAATTATATATTTTTTTTATCATGCATTATTACGTAATGATGTGTTTGTTTTTCACCTTATTAAGTAGATAATTTTTCTTAAACAGTATTTTCATTATTTCATATTCTTATTAGGCAGGGCATTTTTTATACTGTATCCAATTTATTTATCGCGCCATCTCAACGGTCGTACTAACATTAGCTACAGCCGTCGCGGAGGTTGCGCTCTAGCCTACAGACTACATACTTGTGAATTGTTGGACAAGTTTTGACATGACGTTGATATTGTTAATAGCAACAGTGCATTTATATTAAATAATTGCCTGACTTTTATAGATTTCAATAAAAGTTGTCAGTTGCGATTTGTGATCTTAAAACTCAAATGTTACGTAGACAAGTTTTGCATGTGAGGAAAGATATCTATTACTATTTGTTTTAATTTTGACGTTAAACTTAAAGAAAAGTGTTTATTTACTAATGATATCCATTTTTCCGTTTATTTTCTGAAACATATTTCATGTTTCTGTTACTGTCCTGCAATCGCAATTAACGACATAGAAAACAATTTCAAAAATTTTAATTCGAATTTGAATCAAATGTGTTTCTTAATTAGATTATCTATTCTATCCTGACGTGCACTCTATTTATTTACAAAAAAATATTGAAATATGAAACGGTCCGTTGTCGGTACTAGTAGTTGAAATAAAAATAAACAAAGGAAAATACCTAACGCAAACCAACAAAAAATAACAGATTTTGTAAGAGAACCCGCGGTTTTGTCTGAAACGTCATCGGGTACAACATGCAGCTATACATCTGCTAAAATACCTACATAAGCCTCATTTACAAAACAATCTTCAACGAATTCAACGGCATTGACAGACACGTTTGATGTTCAAAACGAAAATAAAAATGACACCTCCCTACAGCCTCTACAGCCTTATCACCAACATTCGAAACAAATGTACCAAAAATTAGTTGAGGAAGAACGCTTGGTTGCGGAAAACTCAAGTTTGATCCTTGCAAGCACCGGTCAAGACATCAGTTCTAACACAAACAACGTCGAAGTACCTACTGCTTCCGAAAGGTACAATGGTTGCAAACTCAATTTGGAATGGTTACTAAAAAGATACGAATGTCTAGAAAGAAATTGTTGATACGGCTTATGGTCATAAAAGGCCATTTGTAAAATGTTTGACTTGTTGAGATTACAAAGATATTGCTAAAAAGTTCTCGAGAAATGGTTTGGTTCCTTTTACTAGAGGTGTACAAGCAGAAAATAAAGATAAGCTTAAAAGAGTTGTTGATCACATTAACTCAAAATCTCATAAACAACACAAGCAAAAATCAACGAAACAAATTGGAAGCTGCAATCGGAAGTGATAAACCAAGTGATAAACCAATTAACGTCTACAATGATTCATTATTAGAAACTGTAAATGCAAGATGTTGGCCGTTGCGTTCTCTAGCAGCAATAATGGTGAAATCTGTTGAAGCACAACTGGTAGAAAGTTGGGAAACCGGATTATCAAGCTTCATTCCACCAGCTTCGAGTTTGCATTATAGAGATCCAGTTGTTTATGCCGAGATGTTGCATATCATTGGAAATCTTAAACGTAAGAAAGTTGGTGAATTTGTTTCTGCAGCGATAACCTGCTCTATCCAAATTGACGGAAGTTCAGACAGGCAAAACAAGGATAACAAATTTGTAGTGTGCTAATACATTCTTCCGGAAAGTTCCGCGGAATTACAAACCGCTTTTATAGGCGTTACTGAAACAGAAGAATTTGTAGCAAAATGACTACTTCGAGCTATTCTAGATTTTAAAAGAGAAACACAAATACCCTTACACTTGCCACTGATCGGACTTGGCCATGGAGACCGTACTCACTACGGTGCCAGAATTGAAAATTTGGCTAAACAATTTAAGACCAGTGGCTTCCTATTTTCAGACAGCCCCAATCAAACTTAAACTATTTCAAAAACTATCTCCAGGATGGAAATCCTTTCCTGTATTTTTTCAATTAAGATTTGCAGAACACGTACGGAATCTTATAATGGCAGTGTTACACAACTTGCCGGGGTGTAGAACTACATGGGAGCAGCTGAAAGTACATCCAGAAGTGTCAAAAATAGATAAAGCGACCGCTACTAGAATGTTAAACACCTGTAGACCTGACTGTCAAGTTGTGATAATGAGTGCGCTCATGGCGGGCTTAACTTTAATTTCTCAGAATTTCAGAAAGTTTTACAGAAAACCAACTTAATTTTACCAGACATTATAACAGCGCGAAACACGGCTTTACAAAAGTTAAACTTAGTTGAACAATATCCATGGCCAGAAAGCAAAGAAGAGAAACTTTTGGATAGTTTGATTGATGCAGATAGTGTAAATGATGTTAAAAAAGAGGAAAGAAAAAAACGTATTGTTCCAAATTCGTACATATCAACTGGACGACTCTATTGGTCTGCTGTTCGACAAGAAATTGTTGCGTCTTCTAAAAAATTTTTGGGTGCCAGGTTTAATGTAGAAGAAGATATTATAAAAAATATGGTATTACTTCTGTGCACAAAATCAACAATAGAAACGATATCAGCTTGGCGACCCTTGGTTGAGAATTTGTTTGGTAAAGATGAGGTTACCAACTTTTCAAGTGATGTTTGTGACTGCTGGCCGAAAATAGAAGAAATTGCAGAAATTGACACGATTGATGTGGGAACCAAGTATGCTGACAAATTGAGAAAAATTATACTATGCACAAAAGGTATACTTCTTAAGCTTTTATCATCCCTCTTTGTTACAACGATGCACATTCAACAACAACCGAGAGAGTCATTTCCCACTACAACAACATTAAGCCTGATCACAGAATGTCTTCAAGTGAAAAAACTATGAACGATCGTCTCCTCATTACTTTAAATGGAAAAGGTACTGATCACTTTGATCCCTGACCAGCAGTCGCAGAATTTTTAAGAACCAAACAGAGAAGGTTTAGAGAACCGGATGACATCTACCAAAGACGCGTCTTGGTAAAGAAATTTTTCAGAGAAGAAAATGAGTTCTAACTCTACTTCAGTAGTTACGAAGAATTGTGATGTGAGATTTGTATTTGGAGTGAAATTTTGGTTTATTTCTTTTATATTGTATTTGTTCTCGTTATCATTTATTGCATTTTAAAAGTTAGAAGTTTACATAAATTTTAAGTATAACTTATGTCGACTAGGTTGATTTTCTTTCCTATTATGTAACGTATCCATTTTGGTTTTACACTGATCTTTCACTTGGATACATAACATATATGTTAAAAATGCCCTGTTATTGAGACTACACGCGGTGCGTGTATAAACGTTCGGTAAAGCTTGCGTTAAAATGACCCTTGGTATATTTTAACCTCCGCACAAAATTGTGGGAGGTTACTAAAATTGGTCCAAAATCGGAAATTGAGGTAACATCAAATCTTTACGTTTTGAGGCCCCAGAAACCCAAAAAACTGTCTTTTTGAAAAATATCTGTGTGTCTGTGTATGTGTTCGCACGATAGCGGTGGAGCTACTGTGACGTTACGTTCACTCGTCGGGTGAGTGAGAGGACGTCACTTTGACACTCGAGCTCGGTGCGGTTACGGTAAGCTCGGGCGCCACCTTTACAATTTTTCTCGTGGTTTAAGGACCCACGCTAGCCTCTTAACACAGCCTGTTTCGGTAGGGCTGGGATAGCGTCAGAGGAGACACGGTATGTCCAGGGGTCTAGGGATGTCAGACTTCACACACACACAGTAAAAAAAAGGCACAGTTTAAATAATATGCATATTTATTATAATAAAAATCCTAATATCTACAATTATACCTAACCTATAACTACTATGGTTAACGGTGACGGTGGAGAAGCAAGAGGGCGGTTACAAGCAGGATACGAGCTTAGAGAAACGGAACGGTAAGTCGGAGTAACTACTATCGGTATAAAACGGACAGAGCAGATACCAGGCGGAGGAAAGCAAAAGCACAGTAAACAATAATAAACAAACACTCGGGCAACTTGGCTAAGGCGCAGAGCCTAAGGTTAGTACACACTTCCGGTCACGGTTCCTTGTTGGTGTAATCACCCCAAAGGAGAGATTAAACCAACGAGGTTCACGGGCGCTACTTTGCGCTGGTGGATGTCCTTGTAGCTTTCCAGTCGACGCACCTAGACCAGAAAGCCCCAAGCTTCCCAAGTGCTCGCTTGTCCTCCAGACGACGCAACTAGGCCAGAGGGCAAACACGAGACCTGTTACCAGCGGAAAGTTTCCCAGCCACACACTCTCCCAACTTGCACACTGGCTTGCTCCGGTAGGCGGTATTTGGTCGGGGATGATATCTCGGTGTGCTAGAAGGCTTTGTGACTTTCCAGTCGACGCACCTAGACCAGAAAGCCCCAAGCTTCCCAAGTGCTCGCTTGTCCTCCAGACGACGCAACTAGGCCAGAGGGCAAACGCGAGACTTGTTGCCAACCACTGTATCTTCCCAGACACACGGCGAAGCAAACCGGGATTAGTACACGGATGGCACTTAGTCCCAGCCAAGCTGCTTATTTACGGTCGGTTTTACTTACTCTCTCTCTCCTATGAGACGGCGGTTTCCAATCAGCCTGGTAACGGTCCAAATGAATGGACCCAGGCTAATAGACCCTATTCCTTAGCGGGTAGATCCAATTTAATGGACCCGGGCTAATGGACAATCATTTGGCTGGCTGGGCCAAGCATTCGTTAACGGTGAAGCCAATAGTGTCAGTGATGGAGACAGTGCTCCATCTGGCGGCGTGTATGTCTACTTGATAAATGAAAGTATAGTACTTATTTATGCTCTGTGTGGACAGTATAAAATATTAATATTTAAAATACGAAAATAGACGGTGGCTTTGGGTGTAATTTCCACACTAGAAATTACGCCCAATACCTGTATTAGAAAATACTTATATCCTAAATAGAGAAATAGACGGCGGTGTCGGGTGCAATTTCTACAATATAAAAATGCTTCATTACACTACTAAACGAATTCAATAATTACTGACAGTTTGTAATCGAATCATTGAAAAACAGTTAAAATTCCGATTTCAACGATGTATCACACTTGCACCCTTTCGATTTGGGTTCCGTGAAAAGTTAAAAAACAAAGCGAATATGAAGCTTAAGATCGCTTCTCGCGTAGCACGGTCGATGCGCGGAGCCGTTGCGCCGTGAAACTCGTCACGTCACGTGCATTACTATTCATCAACTATACAGCTTTAGTGTCGCATTTAATTTCAAGCTCCAAAGATCCACCGAGTGGGGAAGTTCCAGCCGCTTCCAGTAGCTGCCGATTTTTTAATTTTAAATCTGACAAGAGAGAACACAGTAGCCACGGAACGAAACGCTAATATCTTCTAACCCCATATTGGTGTCCCCGACCTGATTTGAACACACAACATGATTTACGACGTACTCTACACCTACTCTACATCCTACGGAGACACGCGTACAAACGTATTCGAGTATATGAGTTATTTCCTCCTCGAGCATTGCGTTGCTTAGGCCCTCTCCTAGGATTGAGCTGATACGGGTAGAATGCGTCAAGTAAAGATGAGTGGGGTACTCGCTTCGTTCCTGTCCAGTTTATCCATCGTTCTTATACCATCAGATTTCTCGTGACTTTGTCACTGGTGGGGAATGGTGTGGCGTGTGACGTTTCCCTTATATCTCACCACCACATGATTTGGCCCACTAAGTATATATACAAGCGGCCATGTTGAGTTCGTTGGAAAAGCGTATAAGGCAGTGGCTACTCCAGCCTTACTGACGAGTTCACGGAGTAGCCACGGAACGAAACGCCAGTATTTTCTAACCCCACACATGCCTATAATGATACGAGAGGTTGACTGTAGATAATAGAAATTCGACTCGCCCCACGAGTTTATTTTAGTCTGATCAATTCTCAAGATTGATGAGGGGAGTGGTGTGATGACTAGTACCTAGTACCTACCTAATTATTTCTTCGCTTTTAGTACATTATCTGCATCATTATTATGTTTCTGTACAACAAAACCGTTTAACTTAAAAAACAAATTTTACTTATTTTTTTGTGGTTAGTTAATATGAACAACTGCAATTAGAGTATTTCTAAATTAGAAACAAATGAAAATATATTACCAGAAAATACTAGTAATTATTCAAACTTTTACAAAATACTTATCACAAATAAGTTTAAAACATATATCTTTCTTATAACAATTATAACAAAGAAAATATGCCCATTATGAACAGTACAACTGTTATCATAATGTTATTTTTAATTTATAATTGTTATAATTGTTATAAGAAAGATATATGTTTTAAACTTATTTGTGATAAGTATTTTGTAAAAGTTTGAATAATTACTAGTATTTTCTGGTAATATATTTTCATTTGTTTCTATTGTTATAGAGCTTTTACAGTTCCAGGAAGTTGCATTTGCATATAATTATATTTCTAAATTATTTTATTTATTGTTAATTTTCGCTTAGTACCAAAATGGAACAAATATAAATACGCACTTAATTTTAAATCGTTCTCATTAAAAATTCTCGTTTATCATAAATATAATTATTAAATGTTCATACTTTTTTAACTAAAATGATGCTCCGAATTTTTTTTATAGCGACAAATTTTTCATTTTCGTACAGCTTAAATACCTTTTTTTATGTTATTACTGCCATAAACCTTGTGATACTGTGCGATAATATTTTATAGAAATTGCAAAACACAAAAAATAACACCGTGGTGATAAATTTCCATAATGCACCGTCAAATAGCGACATTGTGGGCAATTTAACGTTTATTATGTTACCATTTATTATTCTCTAATGTCCTGGTAAAAAACGCAAAGTTTTAGAGCACTTATATAAAATTTGCTTTGCAGTTTATGATACTTCCCGGTGGATACACAACTGTGCAATGAAGTTGGGTCCATTTACATGAGAGAGATAAGATAAGGGAAAACTCGTGTTAATTTAACTGTGGGTATATTTGCTGTATATACATAATGTGTACACATGAAGTGGTCTGTATCCAGAAGAAACAATATTTGCCTATACCGAAAAGACAAATTGTTGTTTGCTATTTCTAATATTAAACAGCATGGTTGGGTGTAATCATTCTGGGGAAAGATCTGTAACAATAATAATTGTATTACTAAGACACAGTACATTGTACTTTATGTATAAAATTTGTTTTTCATATTTTGTTTGTCATAATCAATATTTTAATTCTAGTTTAAATGAGGAAGGTTTAAACAGAAGAGAATAAAGTAAAATACGTTTTGTTTGTACAAAATATGTCCAAGAGTGTATAGTAATAGACAATTTAACAACAGGAACTTAGGTAAGATTTGTGCGAGATTCCTGTCACATTTATACTCCATTAATAAGGACAGTAATAAATAAGATGCAACGGGTTTTCTACACTACAATAAAACGAGCTAACCATTATACTCTTTGTCGATTTAGTGCACTTTTTATATAATTGTTGCGCATTCTCCATGATACTCTTCGCAGCTCTATTGTAAGTAAACGAGTGACGGCCTTGTCTAACTGCGAGATGAATGAAAACCGCCAAAGCTGGGTCCATAATCTTATAGCATTTGTGACAAAATGGATATTAAGTTGATGTATGATATACGAATGAGGACTATTTGCAATTAAACAATATTATACAGGGTGTTTGGTGCATCGTGTGCCAAATTGAAATGGCCGACAGAAAGGGTTATCTGCTATCCTTTCAGGCCCCTTAACACTTCCCATGCCCTGCGGGATTTTTCATATCGACATTTTATCTTTATAATGAAAAAATCCCAAATTCTACATTTAAATTCAAATTATAAAAAAAAAAGTATTAGGCGTAGACTGCGAATTTCATTTTTATTTTGATGTGTATTGTTGAAGGGTTCTTTTAAATCCAAAATTACTGGCATTAGTCATCTAGTTGTTTTTCTATTCACTCGCAAACTTTCGGAATAGGTAAAATTTAAATTTAAACTTAGATTTTACATGGCTATAAAAAAAAACTCAGAGCAACCGGAATCTTCCAACTCCCTCAAAAATTCTCTAGTCTATCCTCTTGCTAGTGATGTGCCACATGTCATAAAAATCTTTTAATAACTTTGTGAATTCGCTAAATTAATGAATCGGGTCACATAAGGCTAATATTCAAAATTCCGAATAAAAAATTATTTTTGCTTAAATTATGCAAGGGAAACAAATAAAATCTGTTATCTCACTCTTGCGAAGTAAGATCTATCTTCTATTTCTTTCTGTTCATTGGTTTTCTTGAAATAAAGAAACAATTACATTATTATCATTTATTAAAAAAATTTAAACATCTTGCTCAAAGTGTTGGTCTCTGTTGTGAATGCAGTCCCGACATCAGCTTCGTATTTCGACAGTTGTTGTATGGAGTCGTATTTCCTCCCTAATTGTACCGAAAGCCGTTTCTATGCGTTGGACAAGTTCCTCCATAGTCGCAACCACCGTCGCGTACACGAGCTCTTTGGCACGTCCCCAGACATAAAAATCCAACGGAGTTAGGTCTGGGGAACGTGGAGGCCATTGAATAGGGCCATCCTGCTCAATCCACGCATTTGGGAACACATTGTCTAGATATTCTCTTACAATCAATCGCCAGTGCGCGGGAAAGCCGTCATTTTGAAAAACTATAGGCGTATGCGTAGATTGGGCGGAATGGCCCTATTCAATGGCCTCCACGTTCCCCAGACCTAACTCCGCTAGATTTTATGTCCGAGGTCGTGCCAAAGAGCTCATGTACGCGACGGAGGTTGCGACTAGGGAGGAACTTGTCCTCTTGTCCAATGCCTAGAAATGGCTTTCGGTACAATTAGGGAGGAAATACGACTTCATACAACAACTGTCGAAATACGAAGCAGATGTCGGGCCTACATTCGCAACAGAGACCAACACTTTGAGCAAGATGTTTAATTTTTTTTAATAAATGATAAAAATGTAATTGTTTCTTTATTTCAAGAAAACCAATGAACAGAAAGAAACAGAAGATAGATTTTACTTCGCAAGAGTGAGATAACAGATTTTACCTGTTTCCCTTGCATAATTTAAGCAAAAATAATTTTTTATTCGGAATTTTGAATATTAGCCTTATGTGACCCGATTCAATAATTTAGCGAATTCATGAAGTTATTAAAAGATTTTTATGACGTGTGGCACATCACTAGCAAGAGGATAGACTAGAGAATTTTTGAGGGCGTTGGAAGATTCCGGTTGCTCTGAGTTTTTTTTTTTATAGCCATGTAAAGTCTAAGTTTAAATTTCAATTTTACCTATTCAGAAAGTTTCCGAGTGAATAAAAAACAACTAGATGACTAATGCCAGTAATATTGGATTTAAAAGAACCCTTCAACAGTACACATCAAAATAAAAATGAAATTCGCAGCCTACGCCTAATACTTTTTTTGATAATTTGAATTTAAATGTAGAATTTGGGATTTTTTCATTAAAAAGATAAAAGGTCGATATGAAAAATCCCGCAGGGCATGGAAAGTGTTAAGGGGCCTGAAAGGATATCAGATAATCCTTTCTGTCGGCCATTTCAATTTGGCACACGATGCACCAAACACCCTGTATAATACAGATATATAAATTTAATCAATTAAAATAATTAATAACGTTTTTATTTATTGATCGATTTTGTTCAAAAACAAAAGGGTTCTTTCTCTAGCTAATACTAACTTACTACCAATTTCACTACAATTCGACTTTTCCCTCTTAATTTATCGTGCTTACAAAAAACGTGACGAACAGAAGGACAGACGGACGGACGAACATTTACAACAAGTTATTCAGGATTCGATCACTAACGTAGTGGTATGAAATTTTTGTCTCTACGAGCAATATTACCGGTTTTAGAAATGTGCCGATCAAACGCAATATATACTCTTTGTTTTGTATTTGCGAAGAGTATAATTCAAAATACAGTCAGTTGTACAGTAAACTGATAGAAAGAGTTACATATTTCTAATTGTACGTTGTACAGCAGTAGTAAGAACAAAATGTCAGATACTAGACGAATATGTAAAATGAAAATATTGTTTGAATGTTTAATCCTCATTTTAATTTTTTTTCTGTATAAAATGGTGCTGCTATTAAATATTTTAGGCGTATGCGGGAACATATCGTAAATTTTAGTTAGATAATACAGTAAATATTTGTAAGTTGTCGTTTCATGTGAGATAGAAGGTATACATTTACGATTGTTTAGGGCTCTAGTGTCATATTCATGTTCAAAAAAGTGTGCGGAATTTTTATGCTTATAACAATATGTATTAAATATATACAGCTCTCTTGAACTGAGAACATTAAAACTCGAAGTCTTATTTTACTTCCACATCCACTTAGTGGAGTGGAAGTATAATAATCGTAAAGAAAATTTCATTTTTTTTTTTAAATAAGTTGTCATGAAACATTAATATTTTAAATTTACGCAAAAGGTAATTCTATCTCTCTGCCTGTCTGTCGGTTGATGAACATAAAGTTAGCACCCACAGTTAGCACCCCAGATTCACACTAGGTCTGAAACGGCAACGTAAAGAGCGACCGCGCCGCCGCTGGTGGGAATTATCTTGTTTCAAGGAGTAAAAGAGGCCTGTCGGGGGTAGAAAGCGGCAGCTCGTTGTCGGACCGAATATTCCGATGTAAAAAAATAAATTCCGGCTCTGAAATGCACATGCAAAGAGCTCCCGCGATTCGGGTTGCGGCAATCATCATGATTCAGTGTATACTAACCGCCCTCCAATTTTCTGCGCGGCAGCTTCATGCGAAGTCGAGTTTTCCGGGGGAAAGAGTTTTCCGACCGTGGAAAGGAAGGGCCAAGAGCTGCCGTGATTTTCTCTCTGTGGATGCTTCTGTATTACCGATAGGTAGCTTTTGACCTATTTTCAGCACGGCAGCTCAATGCCAAGTCAAGTTTTCCGGTGGGAAAAAGATATCTCCGACCGTGGAAGGGAATGGCCACGAGCTGCCACGATTTTCTCTCTGTGGATAAAAGGCCAAGAGCTGCGGCGCTGAAAGTGGGTCAAAGGGTACCTATTGTTAAAAGAAAAGTATCCACAGAGAGAAAATCGCGGCAGCTCGTGGCCCTTCCCTTCCACGGTCGGAAAACTCTTTTTCTTCCGAAAAACTCGACTTGGCATTGAGCTTCCGCGCTGAAAATAGGGCAAAAAGTACCTATCGGTAATAGAGAAGCATCCACAGAGGGAAAGTCGCAGCAGTTCTTGGCAATTTCCTTTCACGGTCGGAAACTCTTTTCCCCCGGACAACTCGACTTGGCATTGAGCTGCCGCGCTGAAAGTGGGTCAAAGGGTATCTATTGTTAAAAGAAAAGCATCCATAGAGAGAAAATCTCGGCAGCTCGTGGCGCTTCATTTCCACGGTCGGAAAACTCTTTTTCCTCCGGAAAACTCGATTTGGCATTGAGCTGCCGCGCTGAAAGTGGGTAAAAGGGTATCTACTGTTAAAAGAAAAGCAGCCATAAAGAGAAAATCGCGGCAGCTCGTGGCCCTTCATTTTGCCGTTTCAGACCTAGTGTGAATCTGGAGTGCTAACTCTGGGTGCAAACTTTATGTCCATTGTCGGTTGGTCGGTTTGTAACTTTCTTTGTACGCTCGTTTTCTCTGGAACGTTTAAGGCATTTACATGAAATTTGGTACACGTATGTATTATATCCAGATCTGAAATTAGATTTTATTTTAACTTGTTCCGGTAAAGGGGTAAATAGGGAAAAATAAATAAAACAAGCTGGTAAAATCCGGAAACTTGGGATTTGATGTATATATTAGAAGCCGAGTCCTCTAATTATTTATAATATTTTATATTATTACGTAACAATTTATTTATTTCTCGGCTAGAGGACGTGTGGTTTTTAGTGTCAATCGATTTTAAGCGCCCTGTATATGTAATATTTTTGTTACCTTGTAAGCAAAAATAGTAGGTAGTTAATTTGATTTTAAGCAAGTGTATAATTTTTCATGATAATGGATATTTTCCAATGTATAACGACTTGATAATTGTTATTTTAAAGTTGAAAAATTGGTACTTCGAAACTGCATTTCGTAAATAACTCTGTGTTACATATATAGTCCAGTCAGCAGGGGTTTCACATCTAACTTGAGTGCTAGTGAATGGATCTTGCTGAAACCTTGTGCGTAATGGTAATAATAAAAAAGTAGAAAAAAAGGTTAGAGCAGGAAATGATCGAAAGAGGTAGAAAACACCCCGTTTATCACAGGTTCCGTAACTTGTAGAATCAGGTCAAAAATTAAAAAAAAATATTTATCTCTTTTGGCTCTAAAAAAGGTGTTATTACTCTTGTGAATTTTTTCGAGAAATGCTTATTTTTCGAGATATGGCCACTCGAAAATTTCTAAAAGTGGGGGATGGGAAATGTAAAAGTTGAGAAAAAATCTGAAAAAATTCAGGAGAATATATTACCGAAATACAAGACTTTCAGTATATGCAACTTTTCTGCAAAATGCGTTTTCACCGAGTTCTTGTGGAAAAACATGAAATTATAACTTTTTAAAAATATGTAATTTAGAAATTTTTAAAAAATCCGGACGTATTGAGGCCCTCTAAACATTTTTTGTCTCTTGGAATTTTTTTGAAACTTGCTAATTTTCCGAGTTACAGGCAGCCTTTCACGATAAATAATGTACTATATTTTTTGCATATTTTCAATTAAAAAAAATGAGCGTAATTTATATATAAATTACTTATTATAAAAAAGTGTGAAACCTTTATAGTTATATCATTTTTAAAGGTTCAATATAATTTTTAAATTGAAAATGTGCAAAAAATTTAAGGCATTATTTGTCGTGAAAAACTTGGAAAATTAGCAAGTTACAAGAATATTCCAAGAGACAATGAATGTTTAGAAGGCCTCAATATATAGGTCTGAATTTTTTCAAATTTTTAAATAACGTATTTTTAAAGCACTACAATTTCAAATAAAGGGGTAGTTTTTCATATTTCTCCGGAAAAACTCGGTGAAAACGGACTTTACAGAAAAGTTGCAAATAATAAAGTCTTTCGATTAAACATTCACCTGATTTTTTTCAATTTTCTCTTCAACTGTTACGTTTCTCCTCCGCCACTTTAGGAATTTTCGACTGGCCATATCTCGAAAAATAAGTATTTCTGGTAAGAATTCGCAAGAGTAAAAACAACTTATTTTGGACCAAAAGAAGTAAATATATTTTTGTTTTTTTTCTTCATTTTTGACCTGATTCTACAAGTTACGAAACCCGTGATAAAGGGGGGTATTTTCTACCCCTTCCGATTATCTTCCACTCTAATTTTTTTTGTCAATGTTTTTATTAACATCATTAGAAACACATTATACAAGGTTTCATCAAAATCCATTCACTAGCACTCAAGTTAGAGATTTTAGTCACTGGGATAATAATGAGAAAGTGGTATAGCACAAAGAAGAAGACCATGAAATGTTAAACACTTCGGTTCAGACAATAAATTATCTAACTGATTCACCATATTGACGCCGCGCCATTTTGAATTTTTGAGTTTCGATCGCATATTTATAATCTGCAAGCTCGATAACCTGCATATATCGATTTTAAGTCGAATCATAAGATGAATGATAAAACTGGTCCGATATGTTAACGCCGCCATTTTGAATTTTTGAATTTCGATCTCAAATTTGTAATCGGCGACCTTGATTATTCTTTCATGCCAGTTTTTATTCGATTCAGGCGATAAATGATAAAACTCATCCGCCATGTTGATACCGTCATTTCGAATTTTTGACTATCGATCTGCGACCTCGATAACCGTGAGACACCAATTTTCAGTAGAATTAGTGGATACGTGATAAAATTCAACCATCATATTGACGCCGCCATTTTGAATTTTCGAGTTTCGATCTCATATTTGTAATCTACAACCTCGATAACTTTCAAATACCAATGTCGATGCCGCCATTTGGGATCTTAAATTTGTAATGGTCACCTTTTTTATATTCCGACTTATATTCATCCAGAGCTCATTAATTAAGGACTACTATGTTCCCTCTGAAGATGACGAATAAAAAAAATTGAGACCAGTTATTTTATGTTGAACACAGTGGTATGAATCATTAAGCAGATATCTTAGATTTCTGGTTCCTTTTCCTTCCAAAATCTCATACAAACCCTACTTAACTAACTATAGCTACTGGGCGTGGTAACGGAGTGAGCACAATGCTTGTATTTAGTTATAGGTAGCGAAATTTTATTTCATTATATTTTATTCCATCCACAAATAAGTTAAAAATGTAATTTTCTGATTTATATCGGACTAATATGGGAGAAGAATCTGCCGATGCCCTAGATGTCACTCGGATTCCATAACGAACTACAGAGCCTCATGTCTTTTATCTGACACAAAATCTATATTTTTAGATACTTCGATTATTACACTCAAATTTGTTTCTGGTCTGGGGACCTGGCCATGCTCACTATATGTTTTTGGAGTCGCTGAATCCGAAACCGAGGTCTATTTAAATCTATCACGTCAGGATTTTGTCATAACCTCAAAAAACCCATGATCCATGCGATTTCGACATCTCTTCACATAAATCGTAACTTTTTCTAGACAAAAATGACCCTATCCTTTTTGTACTAGATCGATTGCAAATGAAATTTCCAATCCGAGGATGTGGGGCACGATATTCTTCCAGAGCTTTTAAAATGAGATATCTGCCACCAAAGTGAGAGGTCCGAGCATTTCGCTTCTCGAGCGATACGGCCCAGCTTCGAGGGCCATTTCTGCCAAAACGAAAGTTAGAAAAAATATAGAAAAATTCAGGGGAAAGATGTAAGAAATCGTTTGGCGCAAATCTGTGGTCGATGCGTGCCTTGGTTTTCGAGATGGCTGCTCGAAGTCACCGGAAGGTGAAAATCGATTTTTTTTACCGCTTCCCGAGGCTATATCTCGAAAACGAAACGAGGTACAGATCTGCTGTTTACTCTATCCGATTTCTCTCGCCTTCCTACATACCTCTGAATTTTTTCAGATTTTTGCTGGCACTTTAATTTTCTTGCAAAATTTCTAAGGTAAAGCATCTAAAGAATTCAGAAAGGCGAGAGAAATCGAAAAGAGTAGCCATATCTCGAAAACCAAAGCACGCATCGAGCTCAGATTAGCGCCAACCGATTGTAACGGTCACCTTTTGTAAGAACACTCAGTACCGCAAATTAGATAAAGCGCGTGACTATTCTATTTAGTATTTGAATTCAAATTATACGCGCTTAAATTTCATCGGCTAGTCATGCTTGCTAGCGAGTAGTTGTGGTGCGCAGGCAGATTCCTACGCCAAGTCAGGCAAGGAGGACGCTGGAAAGATGGCGTAGTGGCCGTTATGGCCGTAAGAATTAAAAACCGCCATTTATTGTACATAAATGTATATAGTGATTAATAACTGCGAATAGAATCAGTAAAGTAGTTATTATAGTTTATAAGTTCTGTGTTATTGTGCTCCATTGCCCATAACTGTGGTAATGCAGTGTTTTCGTCGAATGAGCTATGAGTACAGACTTTTATATTATGTATGTCTCTCGTGATGCTAATTTTCCTGTTTGGAAGCCGATTGCGAAAATGCAGAATTAATGACGGCTTTCAACACCTCATTCCACGATTGGCCATGCAGTAATATTTTGTTGTTGTATCCAGTGCTACCGTCCGGTAAAGACTTCTCTTACCCCATGAGAAGACTATAATAGTGCGTGAATAATTTCATGTAAACGTTATGTTTACGTAACTATCTCGTCCCGTATGTTGACATCTCCCATGTGTTTTGGGCATAAAAGCATAGTGTTCAATGGTCGAACCAGTTTATGTGTCGAAATATTAATTGTCGGTCCTTTCTTGTAAATAATATTATGTACAGTCTAACGTATTTCTGTTACAAAAGTCAAATTAAGGGAGCCATGTCCGGCCCTGTCGCAACAGAATAACCGTATTCCGATCTTGGTAACATTTTGGGTCGAGACTTTAGTAAACTATCGTAAAATACCGGTCATAGATACATCTGTTTTATGTTATTTTAGAGTCCAGGAAACGTGCTTTGTTAACTTTACTCTTTGTTAGGTAGTCGACGTTAGCCACTTGTAAACAATAAATAAGCATCCAAATTATTTTATGTCCAATTTGCTTTGCCCACTTGAAGTTAAGGGCACCTGTTGAAATAGCCACCGGGGGGTAGAGTTAAATTTTCTAGACTAAGGTAGTTGAAATATGATTCCAGGAACATATGTAATAGACTAAGATAGATAGACCAAAGAAGGCAGATTTTTTTCCCCTATACAAAGGCAAAGCAAGGAACAAAAGGGGTTTTTTTCCATCTGCTGGACTGGTATTAAAATGTTAAGATAGGCCATATGATAAATACCATGGTCCGTTAGGTAATTTCAAATGCGTACGGTTTAAAGTAAAGAAGATCCTAATTGGTCGAGGGTTTAAAGTTTACTGCCCACTTTGGAAACGTATTATTTCGATGTAGAGATTATCGTCACTTTTGGCTTAACGTCCGATCGGTCATCATCTACCTACAGGGTATAGTAAATTCTCGTCTTGCGAACCTTTTTCAATTTTAAAGTTTAAGTACATTTGTTCAGTATTTTGCCGGTTTTAATAAGTATAAAATTAATGTGTTGTAATTGATCTAGGAATATTCGGTCGCGATTCAGCTAAAGATTTGAACTTGCCGCGGACCATTTCATTTCTCAATATAGTGTAATTACTGTTTGTTAATTTATTTAATCGTGTTTAAGTGTTTGTGATTGTCATTTTCATTTGCTTTCATTTTATTATGTAAATATAGTGGTTTAAGTGTTTTGAGAAATCACGTGTTTTATTTGTTTGTCATGAAATTAAGTTCATTCCATATGCCATAAAGTTTGTTTGTGAAGTAACCTGGTTGAGGGACACCAAAAGGATATAAACACCTAGAAGGAAAAAGGGTAAGCACAGTTTTGATTTCGATGGATATACTATAATATCGACGTCGAGTCTGCAAAAGTAATTGGGACACTCCGTACTCTGCCAATGGTAATATCTGATTAAATCATGTAATTAGGGGAATAAAACCCCAGTTATTACATTTCCTTTTGTGTGCTTTTTGAGCTTGTTTATGTTAAAGTAAGAATTTTTTGTTTTACCGCTCTGGTCAGATCGTGTTTAGTTTAGTTTAATTATATGCCGTATACGAATTCGTATCGTGTACAGTATTGCTTTGTATTTTGTTATATGTGGATTTCTAATGATTTGTTTATATGATTATTCCCTAAGAGAATATCTTCGTTTCACCATTTTTTACATCTTTCTACGTACCCTTGGCAGAAATGGCCCTTGGAACTGGGCCGTATCGCTCGAGAAGCGAAATCCTCGTACCTCTCACTTTGGCGGCCTATATCTCACTTAAAAAGCCCCGGAAGAATATCGTGCCCAACATTATCGGATTGAAAATTTAATGTGCAATCGATCTAGTACAAAAAATATGGGGTCATTTTTGTCTAGAAATAGTTACAGCGATTTATGTGAAGAGATGTTGAAATCGCTTAAATTATGAGTTTTTTGAGGTTATGGCAAGATCTTGACATGATGGAGCTAATTAGACCACGGATTCGACTTTAGCGACCCCAAAAACATATAGTGAGCATGGTCAAATCACCAGACCAGAAAGTTTTTTTTTTGTGTGTCTGTGTTATTTTAAAAACTATTTTTTTAAACACCACTTCAATGTTTCAGGGCTATTGACTCTTAACACCAGAATTATTTGTCAAGGTATCCAAAGTAATTCGGATAATTTAGTAGAGAGAATTGATCCGTCAACCACTTGCCAATTAGATCTGTATTAGTATTATATCTGTTACAATTAAGCATGTATATAATTTAATTGTTTATGTCTAATCCGACTTATTAAAGTGGCAAACCATACCAGTGCAGTGACTGTGAATGAATTAAGCTAAGCTTGAGTTCCTAATATGTAAGGTAAGATATAAAGTACCGTAGAAAAGTCCACATGTATTATTCATAGAGGGATTCACGTACAACTTCATTTAACTTTAGGAAAATTTTATGACATGATGTAAATTATCCTGCAGTAGGTTATTCTTATCAGTTCTAATTTATATTTCAAGTGCTGAGAATTTACATCTGTCTAGCGCATTTTGAGACTTTTATTATCTTCAAATTGTATGTTATTTAGTCACCTTAGTTTTAAGTATTATACTGTTACAGAGTGTACGGTGAATACATTTTATGACTAATAACTTCCATAATATTACTTTAATAATACATGGGTATGTTAAAATAATTATCATAGTTAAGTTATTTCTACAAAATTGTACAGTTCACTGGGAAAGTATTTTAAATATCATATGTTCTTGCTTACCTTTGCTCTCTACACAAAATGTTGATTTAATGAAATACAGTTAATTTCTACTTTATGAATTTCGATAAAAGCGCTATTCCACCATATCGACTAGTATAGGCACACATACAGACAAAAATCTTTCCCTTAACGTTGCCGTTTGCTCACTGAACAGCAGTCTGAATCTCTTGGTAACATATTAGAAGCACATACCCTGTACCCTAGCCAGGAATCCACCCTGAGACTACTTGCTTTCCAGTACAGCATCATCATCATTATCATCGGCATCAACAAGTTTATTATAACTCTCAGTTATACATCAAGACCTGGTCTGAAACCAAACAGACATCCACCGTGCAGTAACGCCATGGCGATTGAAATGCTGTACAGGGTGCTGTTTGCTGACACGGCAAAATACTCAACGAACGAAACTGCCTCGCCTACTCATCTAGACCTTTTAACGTAAGGCTTGGTGAACATAGAAATTACTCTAAAAGGGAGAATTCGAAAAATCAGAAAATATTGAACACAATCATAGGATCTAAAGTTTTAGGAGCGGAAATAGATCATTTGTCTAAAACGTTAACTGCCTTCATTTTCAGTATTTGTTTTATAATATAATTCTGATGTATATATTGATGTAAAATATTTTGTAAGAATCAAGTATTCAAGAACCAAGCTATGTCTCATCCATTTGGCGCAAAAGTATCTTCGATTATATTTTTAAAATCTTTCATTGGCAAAATACCCAGAAAAGAGTAAGAAAATTTGAATATGTCATAAAAAATTATAGACAATATCTGTAAAGACCATGTTTTACATTTCCATGCAATCATGGCGTGCGATATAATATCAGCTCTTCCCAGTAGACGTAAAGCGATGTCTTTGAATGTATTAGAGAAAAGTGACGATTTAAGAAATTCAGCAGAGGTTTTTAAAATGAAAGAATGTTCGCCACAATTAATTTTTACTAATATAGTATGCTTTCTTTTGTCGATCTACACCTAATGATATATCAATAGCCAGGAATTACTATTTTTCTGATTTAACCTATCTAATCTTCCATCAATATCTAGTGCTGCTAAACAACATTTGTATCGAGTGTACAAAGAACCAAATGCAAAAGTGGCTAGTTAAAGGACTCAATCGTCAAGACTAGGGATAGATAATGATCATTGACATTTTGGAGCCGATTCTAACTTTGCTACCACCTACCCTCGATATTCTGCTGAATACAATTTTTGTAATTACTCCAAAAATTGCGGTTCAAACCGTGGCTGCAGGAAAATTGGCTTGCATTGCTCAGCAGTGTTTGCTAATTGCGACAATCAGTGTTGTCTTAATGCAGTACCTGGTACAAATGAAGAAAACAGTGTCGACAAATATGAAGATGTAGATTCTGCCAATTTCTTATTGGAAGCTATGCAAATTGAAGATATTGACACAGAAATTATGTATACTTAGCGAACTGAGGATACTGAAGAAGAAGAAATGTAATTTTTTAATATCTACAACCTCATATATAGTGCCAATAAAAATGAGGATGGCAAAATAATAGAAGTTAGTAACGACTTGAAAACTCTTATGAAGAAGGTAGATATGGAACTTAAAGAAGTTAAAGAGAAGGCAGTGGACTTAGAAGCTGAAAATAAGATTCTAAAATGACGCCTTCAGGTAATTGAGAGAACACTAAGAAAACATAACATCGTTTTTTATGGTATAGTTAAAGAAGAAACGAAACACAGCAAACATTTGGTAACTAAAATTTAAAACTTGTTAAAAGAGAAAATATCAATCGATCTTATCAAAATCGAATTCACTGACCTCCTACGACTAGATAAACTATCTCAGAAAAAAATACCCATTTTAGTGGAACTCCTTTGACGTCTAACCAGAACAAATAGAATACAAAATAATACTAAACAAAGAAGAACAGGGATTTCTAATAGCGAGGAGTATATAAAAGAAGATAGAGAAGAGAAAATTTAAAGAAAGCAAGGGGTTTAAACAAACAAGCTAGTATAAGAAGAAATAAGGTAATCATAGAGGTAAATGAATATTCACCGTCACCAATTAGGAAAACAGTAAGTGAACCACCAACACCAATATCCTTAGAGCCACTGGAGAAAAGTCTTAATGGAAATACGGGAGTGACTATCGACGACCAGATCGAACAAGCAATTATTGAAAATAACAAATATCAGGGAGACGATAAGGAAGGTGCTAAAGAGAAAAGAAAACAACCAAGCTCACCTGGAAAAGACCGCAGAGGATTAAAGAAAAAATTAACGTAGAATCCGTCACTATGAAATGTCCGAAATTGTAACTAATGATACAATCATACGTTTGTTAACAGGACGAATCAGTAAAATAAAATATAGTATCTTATAATTAATTACTCAAATAATAAAGTGTTGCCTAGATTTTCAGCGTAATTTAATGTAAAAATTATTTTTGGGAACAGATTGTATATGAACTAATATCTTTTAACATGAAAGTTTCACATACTAATATACGATCAATCTTCACAGGTTTTGATTATTATTGTTATATACAGGGTTTCCCATAAGTGGACGATATAATGTAATAATAATTATTATCGTACTAGTTATTGTGATTGGAAATGATCTCTACCATCACTCCTTTCGTGTGATAGTCCACTTATAATACACCCCGTATAATTAAAAATCCCATCGTGTATAGACACACTGTAGATACTACGTTTAAAACAGCGTTCTTAGTACTCAACCTTCGAGGTGGTGTAGGAAGGAGCTGAAACTTTGTAAATGGTACTCTAGTAACAAAAAAATCGGCACAAAATGGACCCCGCAATAATCTTATGGAAATTGGGTTTCGGTCAAATCATCTGAATTTTGGATATGTTTTAGGTTTCGTCATCCCATGCAAAAGTCTCAATGGGCACAAAGCTCAAAAATCAATATTTTATCTGCTACGGAGCTTGAAAGCTCCAAATCTCCACCACAGATTTATTTATTCGTGCAGTCTTTATAGATTTTTAAACAACTTATTTTTTCGATTTTAGTGTCTAAGTTTATGTTTTTGCTGTTGCTAAATTCATATCCGATGTCAAATTGTCCAAATTGACACGTGACACCTGTCAATTAGCTGTCAAAGTGCCTTAACAACGTGCAAATCTTATCTTCTTGTTATGAGTTTATGCTATTTAAGTAACTCAGTTTATGTATGATGCGAATAGAATAATTCGACAATTGGCAGCTGTCAACAGGCTGTCAGCTAGCTGTCAAAGTGCAATAACAAAGTGCAAATCTTCTTTTTTGTATGACTTGAATAGCTTTGGCTAGACTTCGCCTTAGCGATTGGATGTATTTTATGTACATGCTTTCCTAATAAAGACTTTATTATTATTATTATTATTATTACTTTATGCTTTTTAGTTCTGAGTTACTTAGAAAGCATAAAGCCATAACAAAAAAATAAGATTTGCACTTTGTTATTGCACTTTGACAGCTAGCCGACAGCCTGTTGATAGCTGCCAATTGTCGAATTATTGTATTCACACCATACATGAACTGAGTTACCTAAACAGTATAAACTCATAACATGAAGATAAGATTTGCACTTTGTTAAGGCACTTTGACACCTAATTGACAGCTGTCACGTGTCAATTTGGACAATTTGACATCGGATTTGAATTTAGCAACCGCAAAAACATAAACTTAGACATTAAAATCGAAAAAATAAGTTATTTAAAAATCTATAAAGACGGCACGAATAAATAAATCTGTGGTGGAGCTTTGGAGCTTTCAAGCTCCGTAGCAGCCAAAGTATTGATTTTCGAGTTTTGTGCCCATTGAGACTTTTGCTTGGGATGACGAAACCTAGAACATATCCAAAATTCAGAGGATTTGACCGAAACCCAATTTCCATAAGATTATTACGGGGTCCTTTCACTCGCTGGATTTGTGGCAGATTTGACATATTCTTCTTTGATTTCCATGGAGCATCAATTTAAGCCATGTAAAACTTTACATCACATTACAGTAGTTTACATAATGTATCAATCAAAGTTTAATGGAACATTTTAAAACAATTTAAGGAGATAAATTATCTTGTTTACAAGAAATAATCCAGTAACTTTATACATCCTACCGGACATTAAATCGGGTAGCAATGTTTTCCTAATATGTTGTATATGATTATAATTTGATGTTGAATTCAAATTTATGACCTCGGCAGACCTCCGGATCATGGTCAAAAATCCAAAAAACTGCGAGATTTTTAACTTTTTCTCAGTTTTTGCCAATTTTGACTCCTATGACCTACCTACTGTTGTGGTAAAAACAATTTAATACTTTTTGAAAGTAAACTAAATTTGCTACAAACTGGTACCAGAATGTAGACTAAATAGTCTCCGAGATACAGCTATTCAAAGTTTTGCAAAGTTTTCATATTTTGCCATTTTTAGCAATGCTTAACTTAAAGATCTCTGAAATACCTACTACTACTATAACGGGGTTCAGTAAATTCATTTTACCCGAGCGAGATAAACTAAAATAGTACTATCATACTGAATGGATCGGAAAACAGGAAGGAATATTACTTAATTTTTTTTATTAAATTAGTTATAAATAGATCTTATATTTTTCAAACAACTTTAGCTCTCTTCGACGATCCAGGAGTGTCGTCCGTATCGAATGTGTCGCTGTTCTCTCTTATCTCTTTTTATTTTTCTTCTTGAGCCCATAAGAATGTCTTTACATAAAATATCTCTACTATATTTTCAGTCACTAATATTTTAAATAGATTCAAGACTGATATTTTACAAAATTATTTTTACTACACCCCGACAAAACAACCGGCGAATCGACCCGAGGTAAGCAGGGGGCTCTGTCCCCAACACATCACAGTAAAAAACTGTAATATATACAATAAGTTAGATACGTAATATGTATTTCATTTCAGAAATACATTATTTATGTTTTGAGTTAAACCGGAAAAATCGCTAAGAATGGCAATGGCAAGTATGATAAATTTGCCAAACTTTGAACAGCTGTATCTCGGAACTTTTAGCAAATTCAGTCTACTTTAAAAAAGTGTTCTATTGTTTTTGTCGAAAAAGTAGGCCTTATTGGTCGAAATCGACAAGAACCGAATAAAAGACAAAAATCTCGCAGTTTTTTGGATTTTTGACTAAGATTCGGAGGTCTGAAGAGAACGTAAACTTAGATTTAACATTAACTTTTAATCCTATATAACATATTAAAATACAGAGATACTCAATTTCATGTCAGGTAATCCTCCTTTTTGATGACAATGTTACTGAACTAAAAGACTCCGTGCATATACGGATCTCTACGCATATTTTTCAGTAATGCTTATTAAAATATTTTATATGGTTATAATACTGTTCTAATAACATAGTTATGTTATTTCCATAATAAACATGACTTCATCTGAAGATAAAGTTCCTCTCAAAATATTATAAGCCGTAAACCGCAATCAATGTAATTATTTCCGAAAGCGATCATTCCCTTTACGAGTTCTGTTTATGAAAGACACAGAGATGATTATCAGATTTAACACCATCACAAAATTTGTATGGAAAATATTAAGGGCATAATTAGCAGGGGAGATTAAATTGATGCTCCTGGTCGTTTTAATAAAGCAGTAGTAAAAAGGTATGTGCGTATGAAAGATAATGAGAATTTTTACCACAAAACCGTAAAGCTATTGAAAAATTTCATGGAAACGAGAACTTTATAATTCATTCATTTAACTACAAAAGATAGTTCATAGGATTTAAATTCACAATACGAAAGGCCAGAAAAGTGCATTATACACTAGTATTTCTATTGATATTTTAATTGCGTTATTTCCTGGATAGCTTAATTTATGAAGGCTGCTGGAATATCTGCTAGAAACTTACATTCAGGTGCATGAGCATGCATCTTGGCTTGCCATTTATAAGCAATCTAAGAGACATAATGACTTGAACATATTTTCGGTTTTAAAGATTTTGAAGTTTATTTTTATTGCAGTAAAAATAAAACAGGCTTAACTTCGGAATCCTTTGTAACATGGCGGACTTTTTTCCATTGTCTTTTAAATTATATCAATAATATATGATAAAAAGTCTTCTTCCTAAAAAGTGCCGCTGTAAAAGTTATTAAACAAAATAAGTGTTGTAACATGCGGAATGCTCAATAGCATCCTTCGTTACACTGTTAATATTTATTAGAGAAATTATAAGTTATCGGAAATATTATTCCCACAAACCTTAGTACTAATAGAGTGCACTTACTCCTTACACTATGATGAACATACGTCATCTGTCAGCAGTTAACGCTCGCGAATACTAGATAGCGCTCCAGGAATGATATTTCAATTAAATAACGCCGGGTGAAACTCTTTCTCGTTGAACCATTGAACTAATTAGACCTATTTATAATTTCGTTTGACCTGTAAAGGGGATAATAGAATTTGAAAAACCTCGTGATGATCACATGAGGTAAGGTTTTAATTATTATACCATCAAATACCGTCTAATATTTGAAATATTGTTTTAGGTTTTTCTCATAGTTTTCTCATAGTTTTTCTTATAACCATAATTATAAATAAATATACGTAATTTTCTCATAGTTTTCTTATGAGTTTTTCTCATAGTTTTTCTCATAATTATAAATATACGTAACTTTTTCATAGAGTTTTTCTCATAATTATAAGTTTTTCTTATAATCAAATTGAGTTCCGTCTAATGCATTTAACGTAGAAACCTTTCAACGTTATATTATTTGCTTTAAGCAAGATTTGAGGTTATGCACATTCAAATTGCGATAACCACTACGTTTTCCACTAAGCGAGCAATTTTCATATGAAGTCAACCTTGCTATACTACATTTTGAATTGGAATATATGAAAACATTCTGGGCGAAGAGATTTTCTTCATTTTGTCTTGGCGACAATCTTCTACGATTTCATAACCTCACAAAGGGATTAAGGCAGCCACATGTGAATTTAAATCCATAATCATCGGAGAACAGGACCGTATCTAGGAGTTCTCTCCATCAGGATAACAAAATAAAAGATAAGTACTTTTAATTGTTACCAATAAAAGGGATTATTTTCACATGATTGTTGAGCTATTAAAGCCAAAAGTGTCTAAATTTAACATATTAGATTCCAGTGAAATCTATTATATTTTGGCTATTTGCATTTTAAATCCGTTCGCCGTAGTTACTTTTATCGTGATTCCTCATGATTAATATCTTATTGTAGTACTGTAATGCATTTTTGTTGTTGATATAGTAAGTCGTGGTTCAATTTTTGTCATAACGAGAGTGTTTAATGTTTATGAACTTTGAGATAATGTTACGAGACATATTTTTTGTAATATAGTATTTTGTCTCTCGTAAAGGATCTCAAGTTCTTAATTTTGTTTTAATATATGATTATTAATATTGAGATAAATTTACGAGACTTATCTTCTGTAATATAGTTATTTTGTCTCTCGTAAAGGATCTCAAGTTTATCTACTTTGTGTAATATATGATTTTAGTATTGAGGTGAAAGTTACGAGACGTATCTTTTGTAATATATTTTTAGTTCTCGTACACGCCTCAGATTTGCCTTGCCGTTGTGCACATTGTAATATAGAGTATCTTGTAATATGGTAAATTTTGTAATATAGTTTCTTTTGTATTTATTTCTGTCTGGTACTTTGCTATACAGTATCGTTGATGCTGTGATAGTTCATTTTTTTGTAATATAATATTTTTGTAATATTGTAACGTGCGGAATGCGCGATAGCATCCTTCGTTACATTTTCTAACAATTATTAGAAAAATTTTAATAATCAAACATTTTATTCTCCTATGCTCTGGTACTATAACGAACATTTCTGGACAGATGAGAGGTTGGTAGTAGCTTATGCTTACGCATCAGTATATTAAACAGCGCACGCTCGATAATATTCAAATTAAATTAAATAAATAGATCAAACTGACTGAAAAATGAAGTTGAGTCGAGTATTTATAATAAAGTCGGATAGTCACATGAAACGTAGAACTATCAGTAACAATATAGATCATTTGGCTAATTAATATTTCACTAAAATAAAGAGAACTACTTTTTGGGGCGGAGACACGTTACTGTCGGTCCGAAACATATGTCACAATACACCGCGTTAGACTAAATTCGCTCTCTTTCACTCGAGCCGTCCTTCGAGGTGGACGTAATAGAAATTTTGTAAGACCCTGACGGGGATATTGGTAGAGAGGAACCTTATAGACGTATAAGGTAATAGTTAAATAATTATATATTGTTAAATACCATCTAACATTTAAACATATTGTTTTAGGTTCTTTCTTTCTTTCTTTCTTTCTTTCGTTCTTTCTTTCTTTCCTTTAATTACAAATTTCATTTCCACGTCGAAGTGATCTTAATGTTACACCTTTGCTTTAAGCAAAATTATCTACGTTCTATGTTGATACTACGTTTTTATATACGTTTTCTTGAGAACTTTTTGGGATAAGAATACTATGTTTACCTTTATTATGAAATTTTCGACACAACATCTATTTAAGATTTTCTATCAAGCATACGAAAACCTGGGCGAAGAAATTATTTATGTTATTCGAGCATAGCACGCCTCTACGATTTCATAACCTTCCAAGTGGAATGGTACGACATGTGACATCTCGCTAGAGCAAAATGGAGATCATGAACCATTTAACTACCCAACGGTTATAATCTATTATCATCGGAGGACAGGGGCATACCTAGGAATTTCCCTCATCAGGATATTATAATAAAAGATAAGTACCTTTGATTATTACCTGTAAAAGGGATTATTTTCGCATACTTATCTAGTGCTACACATTAATTCGTAGTCACTCATATCTTAAATCCGTTGTTACAAATATTTCGTCGTAGTTATTTATATCTTAAATTCGCTGTAACAAATATTTCTTCGTAGTATCGATTTCTTGTATTCAACGTTTAACGTAATCGTAGTTGTTTGATAACATGATATTTTTTTGAATTTTGCCAGTATCGCAAATTCGCTGTGTCAAAGTACTTTTGTTTTAGATGTGTCTCAATGGTTAGACACGTCAGTTATTTGCACATAATACGCGTCGTGTGATCTGATATTTCCTAGATTTGACTCGTCAAGTCGCATCACTTATGTGGATTATTTATTTAAAGGAATTCGGATGTTCGGGGCGCGGTGAGATGTGTATTATCTTTTGTGGTTATATAACTTGGGGCTCCCGTATTTTATTTGCTAGAGATGAGTTCTAGTATTATTTTTTTATGGTTATATAACTTGGAGTGTCCCGTTTTTGAGTATTTGGCATTACGTAGCGGGGAGGCTATATACTGGTAGGCTCAAATAAATATCAGGTTCGAGTGAAATAGCATATCTTTTATTAGGTTAAGTTTTATTATCTTTGTAATATATTTTGTGTCGCCATTTTAGTAAATCTAATGGTGTGTCTTTTGTGTTGCACTTTAGTATATCTAGTGCTGTAATATAGTTTGTTCGTCGGATCGTTTGCGAGATACCTTTGTATTATAGTTCGGTTTAAATCTCGTAAATGTTCATATCTTTTGTAATATATGATTTTTAGTATTGAGGTAAAGTTACGAGATGTATCTTTTGTAATATAGTTTTTTTTATCTCGTAAACACCTCAAGTTTATCTTGCTGTTGAGCAATATGTAATATAGTTTACCTTGTACATATTTTGGTGATATTTTGCTATACAGTATCGCTGATGCTGTGATAGCTCATTGTTTTGTAATATAATATTTTGTAATATAGTTCTATTGTACATATGTAACTTTTGTCTTTGGTTTATCTTTATCTTCAATTTTCCTTGATTACACTTGCAATGGCGCCCAAGCCTTGAACTCGACGCCCTTTAGCTCTCCGTATCTTTACTGTGCTAGCCAGGTTACACCAGTGACGCTAACCACGTCGCTCGTAGGGTGGCCCACACTTGAACACTTGGGCAATAATTTTAAACAACGAGGAAAACCTCCTTTTCTTAGCCACACAAAGTGGCGCCCAACGTGGGGCTTGATTACTTTAAAGGAGTAGAGAGTTCAAGGAAAATTAAACATATTGTTTTAGGTTCTTTCTTTCTTTCTTTCTTTCTTTCGTTCTTTCTTTCTTTCCTTTAATTACAAATTTCATTTCCACGTCGAAGTGATCTTAATGTTACACCTTTGCTTTAAGCAAAATTATCTACGTTCTATGTTGATACTACGTTTTTATATACGTTTTCTTGAGAACTTTTTGGGATAAGAATACTATGTTTACCTTTATTATGAAATTTTCGACACAACATCTATTTAAGATTTTCTATCAAGCATACGAAAACCTGGGCGAAGAAATTATTTATGTTATTCGAGCATAGCACGCCTCTACGATTTCATAACCTTCAAAGTGGAATGGTACGAAATGTGACATCTCGCTAGAGCAAAATGGAGATCATGAACCATTTAACTACCCAACGGTTATAATCTATTATCATCGGAGGACAGGGGCATACCTAGGAATTTCCCTCATCAGGATATTATAATAAAAGATAAGTACCTTTGATTATTACCTGTAAAAGGGATTATTTTCGCATACTTATCTAGTGCTACACATTAATTCGTAGTCACTCATATCTTAAATCCGTTGTTACAAATATTTCGTCGTAGTTATTTATATCTTAAATTCGCTGTAACAAATATTTCTTCGTAGTATCGATTTCTTGTATTCAACGTTTAACGTAATCGTAGTTGTTTGATAACATGATATTTTTTTGAATTTTGCCAGTATCGCAAATTCGCTGTGTCAAAGTACTTTTGTTTTAGATGTGTCTCAATGGTTAGACACGTCAGTTATTTGCACATAATACGCGTCGTGTGATCTGATATTTCCTAGATTTGACTCGTCAAGTCGCATCACTTATGTGGATTATTTATTTAAAGGAATTCGGATGTTCGGGGCGCGGTGAGATGTGTATTATCTTTTGTGGTTATATAACTTGGGGTATCCCGTATTTTATTTGCTAGAGATGAGTTCTAGTATTATTTTTTTATGGTTATATAACTTGGGGTGTCCCGTTTTTGAGTATTTGGCATTACGTAGCGGGGAGGCTATATACTGGTAGGCTCAAATAAATATCAGGTTCGAGTGAAATAGCATATCTTTTATTAGGTTAAGTTTTATTATCTTTGTAATATATTTTGTGTCGCCATTTTAGTAAATCTAATGGTGTGTCTTTTGTGTTGCACTTTAGTATATCTAGTGCTGTAATATAGTTTGTTCGTCGGATCGTTTGCGAGATACCTTTGTATTATAGTTCGGTTTAAATCTCGTAAATGTTCATATCTTTTGTAATATATGATTTTTAGTATTGAGGTAAAGTTACGAGATGTATCTTTTGTAATATAGTTTTTTTTATCTCGTAAACACCTCAAGTTTATCTTGCTGTTGAGCAATATGTAATATAGTTTACCTTGTACATATTTTGGTGATATTTTCTATACAGTATCGCTGATGCTGTGATAGCTCATTGTTTTGTAATATAATATTTTGTAATATAGTTCTATTGTACATATGTAACTTTTGTCTTTGGTTTATCTTTATCTTCAATTTTCCTTGATTACACTTGCAATGGCGCCCAAGCCTTGAACTCGACGCCCTTTAGCTCTCCGTATCTTTACTGTGCTAGCCAGGTTACACCAGTGACGCTAACCACGTCGCTCGTAGGGTGGCCCACACTTGAACACTTGGGCAATAATTTTATACAACGAGGAAAACCTCCTTTCCTTAGCCACACAAAGTGGCGCCCAACGTGGGCGCAAGTACCTTTGATTATTACCTGTAAAAGGGATTATTTTCGCATACTTATCTAGTGCTACACATTAATTCGTAGTCACTCATATCTTAAATCCGTTGTTACAAATATTTCGTCGTAGTTATTTATATCTTAAATTCGCTGTAACAAATATTTCTTCGTAGTATCGATTTCTTGTATTCAACGTTTAACGTAATCGTAGTTGTTTGATAACATGATATTTTTTTGAATTTTGCCAGTATCGCAAATTCGCTGTGTCAAAGTACTTTTGTTTTAGATGTGTCTCAATGGTTAGACACGTCAGTTATTTGCACATAATACGCGTCGTGTGATCTGATATTTCCTAGATTTGACTCGTCAAGTCGCATCACTTATGTGGATTATTTATTTAAAGGAATTCGGATGTTCGGGGCGCGGTGAGATGTGTATTATCTTTTGTGGTTATATAAATTGGGGTGTCCCGTATTTTATTTGCTAGAGATGAGTTCTAGTATTATTTTTTTATGGTTATATAACTTGGGGTGTCCCGTTTTTGAGTATTTGGCATTACGTAGCGGGGAGGCTATATACTGGTAGGCTCAAATAAATATCAGGTTCGAGTGAAATAGCATATCTTTTATTAGGTTAAGTTTTATTATCTTTGTAATATATTTTGTGTCGCCATTTTAGTAAATCTAATGGTGTGTCTTTTGTGTTGCACTTTAGTATATCTAGTGCTGTAATATAGTTTGTTCGTCGGATCGTTTGCGAGATACCTTTGTATTATAGTTCGGTTTAAATCTCGTAAATGTTCATATCTTTTGTAATATATGATTTTTAGTATTGAGGTAAAGTTACGAGATGTATCTTTTGTAATATAGTTTTTTTTATCTCGTAAACACCTCAAGTTTATCTTGCTGTTGAGCAATATGTAATATAGTTTACCTTGTACATATTTTGGTGATATTTTCTATACAGTATCGCTGATGCTGTGATAGCTCATTGTTTTGTAATATAATATTTTGTAATATAGTTCTATTGTACATATGTAACTTTTGTCTTTGGTTTATCTTTATCTTCAATTTTCCTTGATTACACTTGCAATGGCGCCCAAGCCTTGAACTCGACGCCCTTTAGCTCTCCGTATCTTTACTGTGCTAGCCAGGTTACACCAGTGACGCTAACCACGTCGCTCGTAGGGTGGCCCACACTTGAACACTTGGGCAATAATTTTAAACAACGAGGAAAACCTCCTTTCCTTACCCACACAAAGTGGCGCCCAACGTGGGCGCAAGTACCTTTGATTATTACCTGTAAAAGGGATTATTTTCGCATACTTATCTAGTGCTACACATTAATTCGTAGTCACTCATATCTTAAATCCGTTGTTACAAATATTTCGTCGTAGTTATTTATATCTTAAATTCGCTGTAACAAATATTTCTTCGTAGTATCGATTTCTTGTATTCAACGTTTAACGTAATCGTAGTTGTTTGATAACATGATATTTTTTTGAATTTTGCCAGTATCGCAAATTCGCTGTATCAAAGTACTTTTGTTTTAGATGTGTCTCAATGGTTAGACACGTCAGTTATTTGCACATAATACGCGTCGTGTGATCTGATATTTCCTAGATTTGACTCGTCAAGTCGCATCACTTATGTGGATTATTTATTTAAAGGAATTCGGATGTTCGGGGCGCGGTGAGATGTGTATTATCTTTTGTGGTTATATAAATTGGGGTGTCCCGTATTTTATTTGCTAGAGATGAGTTCTAGTATTATTTTTTTATGGTTATATAACTTGGGGTGTCCCGTTTTTGAGTATTTGGCATTACGTAGCGGGGAGGCTATATACTGGTAGGCTCAAATAAATATCAGGTTCGAGTGAAATAGCATATCTTTTATTAGGTTAAGTTTTATTATCTTTGTAATATATTTTGTGTCGCCATTTTAGTAAATCTAATGGTGTGTCTTTTGTGTTGCACTTTAGTATATCTAGTGCTGTAATATAGTTTATTTGTCGGATCGTTTGCGAGATACCTTTGTAATATAGTGTTTTTTATCTCGTAAACACCTCAAGTTTATCTTGCTGTTGAGCAATATGTAATATAGTGTATCTTGTAATATAGTTTACCTTGTACATATTTTGGTGATAGTTTGCTATACAGTATCACTGATGCTGTGATAGCTCATTGTTTTTGTAATATAATATTTTGTAATATAGTCCTATTGTACATATGTAACTTTTGTCTTTGGTTTATCTTTATCTTCAATTTTCCTTGATTACACTCAGTAATCAATGGCGCCCAAGCCTTGAACTCCATGCCCTTTAGCTCTCCGTATCTTTACTGTGCTAGCCAGGTTACACCAGTGACGCTAACCACGTCGCTCGTAGGGTGGCCCACACTTGAACACTTGGGCAATATTTTGACATCGAGTGAAAACCTTCGTTTCTTAGCCACAATATAGCACTATTGTATATATGTAACTTTTGTCTTTTGTTTATCTTTATCTTTAATTTTCCTTGATTACACTAAGTAATCAATGGCGCCCAAGCCTTGAACTCGACGCCCTTTTGCTCTCCGTATCTTTACTGTGCTAGCCAGGTGAAACCAGTGACGCTAACCACGTCGCTCGTAGGGTGGCCCACACTTGAATAACTTGGGCAACTTAAAACCTTTCTCAACAACGCCACAGTGTATTATTACGGTTTTTCGCAAATGACTTTTAAAATTTAATTTTATCGAAAGCACTACCTACGCCAATCGAAAATCCAGGAAATTTCACATCAATAACGTATACGAAGTTTTTTTTTGTATGATAAAAAAATACGATCACTAAATTCGTTATACCTTTTGAACTAATTAATGAAATTGAGCTCAACAAAGCTTAAATTTAAGAAGAAACATGTGACTATTGGATTATCATATTTTCAAATATAAAAATGAATGTATGTAGGAATAGTACATCTATGAAGCCGAAACATAAAAAGATTTCTGAAGAAATTAGTAAAAGTTCTACCATTTCTACAATTTTTAGGATAAAAACCTGGATCTTTTACATATTGCTCTTGAAATAATGTATAAAAAGACCCGATGGATAGGCGTGCTAAAGAATTTTTTACTAGTTATTAACGTTTATGTAACCCCTAGTTTCACGAATTTCGGAGTAAAGATACATTTTTCTTTTATTTTCGTAAAATAAATAGGGTTAATTTAATTTTTATGTTAAATTCCCTTAAAGCATCTTAAACTGCACGTTTCAGGCTTTAAAAATCGCACCTACAGAAATCTAGTAACGTGATTTCTGGTCCTCAGGGGTCGGTTCTTGGTCCAAAACTGTACAACTTGTACGTATCCGACTTCCCCATTTTGCCTAATACTAAACTTGCTAAATACGCTGATGACACAGCCATGTACGCGCATAATCATAATGCACAAGCGGCTAACATCTAACATGCTTCTAAAAGCCTACATGGCTGGTGCCATAGAGTATTACGACAAGTGGAAGATTCGGGTAAATGCGGAGAAGTCAGAATCTATAGTCTTCACGCGCAGATTTACAGAAAATAAGATTTTAACATCAATTTTGATAAGGGGAAACAAAATTCCAGAAAGGGAGTGCGTGAAGTATTTGGGCATACGACTGGACAAGCGACTGACGTTCAACCGACATATTAACGAAACTGTACGGACAGTCTATTCCATGTCCAGGAGTCTGTATCCGCTCCTAGCCAGGAATAGTAGACTCAGCAGACAGAGTAAAAAATTAATTTACACTCTTATTGTGAGACCGGCCCTAACATATGCTGCTCCGGTATGGTGCAGCATACCGGACACGACAATGAATAAACTGAGAGTTCTGGAACATAAATGTATGCGCCTCATTTCAAATTTTTCAGGATACATCTCCTTAAGAGACGTTTATGCACGGTGCAACGACATAACGCCACTAGTGGACTACATCAAAGTTACATCGGAAAAATTCTATCAATTTAAACTTGGTGATAGCCCACTAACAAACAACATCACGCGAATCAGAGAGCATAATTCACCTTTTCGCGTCGAACACAAATTACCATACCAGGCGTTGCCCATCTTTCGGCAACATATCTAGCCATACCCTCTTTCTCTATCCAACTATAAAAACTCACAAACCCAATTTCCGATCTTTACCTTTTCTCTATCCTCTTCTTCGTTTCCTTTTTATATTTTTTGTTTGCTTTGTCGCTCTAAATGATTTCTTCCAAACCATATCTATTCGTTGATTTTTAAATTCTTTAGAAAGCAAACATTTTAAATGATAAATTATGCGGTCTGATATAGCCGCTCGTTCTTGTTGCATTGTTTGGAACGGGTTTCTTAGATAGCAATTTTCCCGTGCAGAACTATCATATATATCTGTGATATTTTATCTACACTAGCGTCCTTTACATTGCATATATCAATTGTTTTAAGTTAATTTTTTTTACAAGTTCTATCTTATACACTTTTTAATTCGCCGATCCTGCGAAAGGAGATTGTGATTATTATTTAAGTTTATCTTTAATCCAACCTAGCCTCGCTCTGTCCATCCCTTCAACTATCACGGCGGCGATTAGTTCTGTGGATGTTTGGCTGGCTCCGGTCGAGTGCCTAGGGAGGACAATTATGTATTGTGAATTTAAAATAAATTTGTTTTGATATTGATAATCGGCGAAGTTAAGCAACGTCGGTCAGGTCTAGCACATGGATGAGTTCTCGTTCAGGTACGTCAATCTATGTCATGAGCTGTAATAGCCTTTAACTGGACTGAGGCGGCTTGGCGAGAAAATAGAAAGAAGAGCTGATAACTTCACCAAGCAGACTGAAAGTCTAGTAAGGACATGTCTGGATAAGGAGCGTTACAAAGAAGGAGTACTAGAATAGACCTCTACTGGTCGCAGTAGCCAAGGCCAATCGCCAGCTCCACTAACTAAAATCTAATCTAATGAAAATGTGCAAAAAGTGTAGTACATTATTTATCGTCAAAAACTGCATGTAACTCGGAAAATTGGCAAGTAACAAGATAATTCTAAGAGATAAAAAATGTATAGAAGGTCCCAATGCATACGTCTGAATTTCTTCAAATTTTGAAATTACATGTTCTTATAGTGCTAAGGAAGGGATAGTTTTTCAGGTTTTTCCGGAAGAGCTAGGTGAAAGCGCACTTTATGGAAAAGTTGCAAATAAAAAAGGTCTTGTATTTAGATGATATATTCACCTGTTTTTTTTTTTCATATTATTTTTTCCACTTTTACATTTCCCCTCCACCAATTTTCGAAATTTTCGAGTGGCCATATCTTCAAAAATGTGCATTTTTCTAAAATATTTACAAGCGTGAAAACATTTTATTTTGGGCGAAAAAGGTAAATATATTGTTTTATTTTCATATGTGACCTAATTCTACAAGTTACCGAGCCGGTGACAAAAGTGGTGTTTTTACCCCTTTCGATCATTTCTTACTCTCTTGTCTCTCTTGTCTCTTGTCTTTGTCATTAACGTCACTACAAATACATTGCAAAAGGTTTCACCAAAATCCACTCACTAGCACTCATGTTGGAGATTTTAGTAATTTTAGCGCTCCGTTGACTGAACTGTGGGTCTTATAGATAAGAATTCTTTTCTTTTTGATCAAGAGTCTGAATCCTCCGAGTTAGTCCGTTATTTTTAATATTGCACTGTTTTATTAAGGAGTGTTATATATTAACAAACATAGTCTCTCTAAATGTGTTATATATCTTATCAATCTACCAAGAAGTTTTTTATTATATTTTCTTTTTTAGCAAAGTTGAGACTGAAGAAAAAGATGACGTTTTGAACGTTGTGAACATAGTAATTTTCGTATTAATGACAATTATTGAATTGCAAATAATAAATGTAGAACTAAGAAATAAGATGCTACATCATGCACATAAAGAATACAAAATGGGTTCCTCAACCCAATACAGTGTAATATTGCATTTGTATACTCGGATCCTGTCTTCGGGGATTAAATCAAAATTTTGATTATGTCCAGAGGCATTTCTTTATTCTCGTTGTACTCGCACCTAAGATAATTTAGAGTGACGGCTGTGATTTCACCAGTTACTCATTCAGCCACGATTAATATGATTCATGTCCACGGAGTTTGCTGGTTGGTCCGTTCGTAAAATACCTTCTCTTTGTTAATGTATTCAAGGTTCGATGAGAAGTAATCTATACAAATAAAATCTCCACTTTCGTCTTTAAATAAAGTAACATGATGATGCTAAAATGGCCGACCATTATTTGTAGTATGTATATTAATACAATTATTGTATTCCTCTCAAAACATAATACTTTCATCGAGATAATGGGCGGTTTCTCATACAGTACTCCAGCAATGCTGAAGTTCAGTAGGATTGAAATATCTAATACGTCTCTCGCTAGCGACTAGATATAAACATATTACATAAACACATAAACCTATTACTCTGCCATATTAGAACAATGTGCCGCAACAGTTTGCCTGTAGAGTTGTTTACGTTTAAATGGCATCTGAACTTTCCTGTGTATTATTAAAATAATATTTAACTTTTAGTTTCGGGTCTTGTCGCAAGAAAAAGTGTCTTACTCGAAACAGAAGTGCGTTTATCGTATACCTACAACAATTTCACATTTGTGCACAAATAACTATTACAACTATTCACTGCATTGTTTCAGTACAGCTTCCATATTGGTTACAATTTAATTTTCTCAATAACTTTGTCAATAAATATATATCTCTTCCAATATCTACATCTTGATTTCATTTCTCCAACATAAAACTTATGTCATAAATCAAAAGTAGAATATAAGTATCTTTAGAACAATTTTCTGTTCTGTACCAATACATCATTGATTATATTATTAAACATTATTTACTCATCAATACAGTTCATTTTTATCGTGCTGACTACATACGTGATTACCCTTCATTAATTCAGTGAGCGAAATAATCATATGGCATTTAAAAATTCACAACAGTCTGGAAAAAACGTGTGAAAAGTATTTTGCTAATGATGCTGGCTTTTACTATATGAAAAAATATCCAATGTAATATTACATCTACTGGAATACTTCAAAAGCATGTAATTGTAGCATGAATAATCGGAGGTATTTATTTTACTTGTTACTTCACTGAAATATGTTTCACGTGTGATATTTACCTACCTAATTTTCTAGCTTTTAAAAGTATGAACGTTTACATTATTCTCCAGTATTTCATAAAAAATAAATTACTGAATAAATACCAGGGAATCCTTCAACTCAAATAAGGATTTGTCGACAGGATGCTCTGAGACATTTAAAAAACCGCTGCGTAAGGAATCACTACTTCCATATCCAGATTTTCCTCCAAGTCAGTTTAAACGTAAATTTCTTGACTATATTTGCACTTTAGTATGCAGAAATAATTGGTCATGGAATTTTAATAATATTTGGGGAAGATGTCATAAAAATATTTACAGAAGTTGCAATTTAGGAAGACATTGAAAATTAACTTGGCTAACTTTCAAGCCCGGCATGAGATTTACAAAATCTGTAAAATGTACAGGGGGGTAGAAATAAAGAAAAAGTTTCGAAATTTTCAAACTTTCATTTAGCTGCGGATAAAAAATTTAAAAAGTTACACAACTCTAAGTAATTGTAATACGCTTTGCATGAATATTCCACAACAAAATAGGTCTTGTAAACATGCGAGAACATGAATCTAGGTATCAAAATTGATCATATACAGAAGTTTTACAAAAACAACACTAGACGTCGGTTGGCGTCCAGAAGTAAAGATGCAAGAATATGAATCTCAAGTTTTACAAAAACGACGCTAGGCATCCTCGGTAGGCATCGAGACGTTAAAATGTAGGAAAATTAATATAGGTACTAAAATTGGTCAAATACACAAATTTTACAAAATCGACGCTGGGCGTCGGTCGGCGTCGAGACGTGGAAATGCAAGAACATTAATTTAGATATTAAAATTAATCAAATACACTAGTTTTACAGAAACGACGCAAGGCGTGGGTCGGCGTCGAGGCATAAAAATACAATGTGAACCTAGGTATCAAAATTTATAAAGTACACAAGTTTAAGTAAATCGACGCTAGACGTAGATCAGAAAAATAATATAAAGAAATCTGAGGGCTTGGTTTCTAGTATACTCACCAAACCTTAAGTTTCTGCAGTCTAGACAGGTTATTTTACTCATTTCCCCCTATTTACCTATACTTACATCCCCACCCCTTCAACGGAATCATCTCAAAATATAATTTAGTTCCAGATGTGGTTATAATACATACGTGTACCAAGTTTCTAGTGAATACCTCAATTTTATTTTATCAACCCCTTTAAAATGGTGTAGGGGTGGTGGGGGTTTGGAAAATATTGTAAAATATCTGAGGCCTTGGCTTCTAGTACATACACCGAATTTCAAGTTTCTGTACTCTTACCAGCTTGCTTTACTTATTTTCCTCTATTTACCCCTATTTAACCCACAACCCTTATGAATGATCCAAAAATATAATCTAGTTCCAGATGTCATTGTAATATATACCTATACCAAATTTCAAGTGAATATCTCAATTTTACTTTATCAACCCCTTGCATAATGGAGTGGGGGTGTGGTGGAGAGATGGAAAATATCATAAAAAAATTTGAGGTCTTGACTTCTAGTACATATACATAAAATTTCAAGTTTCTGTACTCTTACCAGCTTGCTTTACTTATATCTCCCTAGTTACCCCCCAACCCTTCAACGGATATGTTCAAAAAACAATCCATCTCCAGATCTCGTTACAACATATATGTGTACAAAATTTCAAGTCAATATCTTAAACCGGTCCGGAGAAAACGTCCGGACAAAAAAAAGGTACAGACCACCAGACAGACAGACAGAAATTTCTTTTTCGCTCAAATGTAAAATTTCGACGTTTCATGGCTTTCTCAACCTATTACAAAAAAAAATAAAAAATTTTAGTTCCAATCCACTACGTGGATGTGGAAGTAATTTTATTTTATAATTTTCTTGATAGTTGCTATACTTTTCATCTGCACTATTACTGAATACTTCTTGGTAAGTCACCATGGGACCACATCCAAACTCATTTCTATAAAAACAACATTTCAACAACGATCTAATTATGAAACTATTCCACCGCTAAATCTCTCGCACCCTCAAGCTATCCCTTCACCACTTCAAATGGAGCTAAGTTGTCTGTGACAAATCTTTGAAGGCAAATCAGACTACAATGGAGCATTTGCTGTTGGCAAATTTTTAATATTAGAGAAAGGACCAATAAATTATGTATTAATTCAATGAATTAAAAATATTGTCCAGAAAACTGTTGTTTTTCATATGATTCGTGTAACATGTAAATAATTTAAAACCTTATGAATAATAAATATATAAACTTTCACTGTATATTACTCTTTTGTCATAAGTTAATCTGGCTTTGAATATAAGCAAAATTATTGAGGCTAGCATTTCTCGTATATTTGCTTCGATCCTGTTATGTGGCGCTGTGTTTAAAATTAAGTAAGTATAGGGTATTTCTTACATTATTAAGTGTAAGCCACAAGTTATTGCCTGAAATTCAACATAATGCAAAGTGTGCATTGGACATACGTGTTGAAGATATACCTATGTTAACAAGGAAATCATATGATTACACATATGTATTACAATATCTAGATTATATTTTGGGATGATTCTGTTGAAGTGGTTGGGGGTCAAATGGAGGTAAAATAGGGAAACATAAGTAAAGCAAGCTACTAAGAGTACACAAACTTGAGTTTTGCTGTTTCTTACAATATTTTTGAACCACCCACCACCCCCACTCCATTATTAAAGTGATATATTCACTTATAATTTGGTACACGTATGTTAGGGTGCCCCTCATAGTACTGAAATTTCCAATTTCTAAGACATTCTTCCCGAAGTTTTTCATTTGTTTCCTTTTAGAAAAAACATTTCTGTGAGTAAATTCAGCTCGTACAAATGATTTTTCACCCTGCCATAAGCTATTCAAAATTTGCAAATAAAGTGCAAATTTTGACTTTTCTGTTAACTTAAAATCAACTTTTGGATGGAGTTGGATTCTCGTGACGTGAGGCTGTAGATTTGCCTAGTATCGTTTGGTCTGATAGACACAGCAAGTATTTTATATAATTTAGGCAGGAGCCGTGTCGCCGCTACGATACTGATCAACTCTACTCACAAGGGGGATTCAAGATACCCTTCAGACTCCCCAAGACGAAAATAGACAAAATTATACTTACTGTGATTGCTACAGTCTGCTCTCTCCGTCGAGATCTTATGTCGGGTAGTGCACTTTTAATGAATATATCTTATAATTAGCACTTTTCCAGAAACACTTCTTAAAAATTAAGGCCTTCGATGGATACTGTGAGTATTCGGAGAAGTACACAGACTTGGCGGGATCAAAGGTGACCCGCGGAAAGTTATTGTCCGACTCACGCCACAGAATCGCACGTCGGTCACAAATCTTATAATTAGTAGATCAATAAGGAATCAAATTCAAAATATATTCTCATTTATTGAAATAATTCATAAAATGTCAAAAGGGCAAACGTCAAAGAGCACCACCACTCGACAAGCCGTTACCTCCCGTAGGAGTGTAACTCATCCAGCGTCGAGAGAACTATGAAAATCGGCTTTACAAAAAGACTCAGACTCCCAATTAGTAATATTTGTAAAATGTATGCGAAACTTTTTGAAAATTATTCACTTTGAATTTTGCACTAAAATTATCGAAATGATTGTCAGGATGCTTAAAGAAGCTATATATATGAGTTCGATGGTTTTCCTGCTTTTATAAACATACTAACGGCATCGAACACTAATATACTTTTTTCCGTCGACTCGCCTTCGAGCGATTAGTATGGCGTTGTTCGCCTGAGCCGGGATAAAAAGTATTTTGGGTTCGTCGGAATCGACCCTGCGACTTTGAATTCTTTGACTATTTCTCTGTACGTTTTTGGGATTTTTTATGAGAATTATGCTCCAACCATTTGGGGAATATTAAATGAGGATTTTGGTTTTTATTGGAGAAACCGTCCCATTGATTTTTTTCCTAAATTTTGACGTTTAAAATAGCAACTCGCTACATCCTGACTGAGGATTTCAACTTGTGAACCACCAAATTCGTGGTACTTTCGAAAAACCAAAGTCGTGGTACTTCCGGAAAATTCATCTCGAGGAGCGGTTTTCTGCTTTATTTACGTCTTGTTATTCTATTTTTATAAAAATAAATTAAAGAGAAGCTGATAAAGAAATAAAGTAGAGAATCTAACCATCGCAATAAGTATGTAGTTACCATTAATTACTTCCACATTCTCGTAGTGGATTTTAAGTATGGTAATCGTGAAAAAAATTTCTAAATTTTCTTTTCTTGAAGTAGTTTTAGAATGATATGAAACGTCGAAATTTTACATTTGAGCAAAAAAAAAAAAAACAAAATTCTGTCTGTCGGTCTGTCTGTAACTTTTTTGTCCTCACGTTTTCTCCGGAACGGTTTAAGACATTGACTTGAAAGTTTATACACGTATCTATTAAACAAGATCTGGAACTGGATTGTTTTTTGAAGATATCAATTTTCCATTTTAATATTTTATTTTATTTAACTAAATATACATTTCAGCACTAACTCTATTTGATAGTATTCCAATAGCCAATAACTGGTAATTTATATTGTGGGACACAAACAAAATTTACCAGCCGCCGATGGTATGGCTAGAGATTTTAGTAGCATTACTGAATTTTGATTAAAAGTTGCCGGGATAAGATATTTCTTTCCTACTTATGTCTATTTTTGTTTTTATATATTTTCCAAAGAAATTAAAATAATAAAATAATTTTTTTGTGTAATCAAGAGTTATATTCCGAATATACAGGGAAAAACTGAAAAACCCTGCTTAAAACAATGGGGAATTGTTTAAATGGGCATATTGCCGTTTATGGGGATAGTAAAACCGCTGTCAGCTGAAGATATCCGGTGAAGGCTTGGGGGGTAAATAGGTGAAAATATATAAAAGAAGCTGTTAAGAGTACAGAAACTTGAAATTTGATGTACGTACTACAAGCCAAGGCATCAAATTTTTTTATAATATTTTTCATCCCCCCACCAACCCCACTCCATTATTAAAGGGGTTGAGAAAATAAAATTGAGATATTCACTTGAAATTTGGTATACGTATATATTATAAAGGCATCAGGAACTAGATTATATTTTGAGATGACTCCGTTGAAGGGTTGGGGGTTAATTAGGGGTAAATACGGAAAAATAAGTAAAGCAAGCCGGTAAGAGTACAGAAATTTGAAATTCGGTGTATGTACTAGAAATCAATGCCTCAGATTTTTTTATAATATTTTTCAAACCCCCAATACCCCAACTCCATTATTAAAGGGGTTGCTAACATGAAATTGAGATATTCACTTGAAATTTGGTACACGTATGTATTATAACGACATCTGGAACAAAATTATATTTTGAGATAATTCCGCTGAAGGGTTGTGGGTTAAATAGGGGATGATAGGGAAAAATAAGTAAAGCAAGATGATAAAAGTACAGAAATTTGGGATTTGGTGTATATACAAGAAGCGAAGGCCTCAGGTTATTTTATAATATTTTCCATCCTCCACCTCCCATCCCTTATTAAAAGACTTGATAAAAAATTTAGATTTTCACTTGAAATTGTATTATAACCATATCCGTAATTAGATTATATTTTGACATGATAGCGTTGAAGAGGGGGGGGTATATAGAGGTAAATAGAGAAAAGTGAGTAAAGCAAGCTGGTAAGAATAGATTTAACTTAAAATTCAGTGTATGTCCTGGAAGCCAAGGCCTTATATTTTTTAATAATATTTTTCAACCCCCCACCGCCTTTACTCCATTATTAAAGGGGTTGATAAAATTAATCAAATTGAGATATTCACTTGAAATTTCGTAGACATATACTGACATCAGGATCTAGATTATATTTTGGGACGATTCCGTTAAAGGGTTGGGGGTTAAATAGGAGTAAATAGGGGAAAATAAATAAAGCAAGCTGGTAAGAGTACAGAAATTTGAGATTTGATGTATATACCAGAAACCAAGGCCTCAGGTTTGTTTCTAATATTTTTCAAACCCCGCCACCTTCGCTTCATTATTAATGGGATTGATAACATAAAATTGAGACATTCACTTGAAAGTTAGTACACGTATGTATTGTAATAACATCTGATTGAGATGATTCCATTGAAGAGATGGGAGGTGGTAGGTTGTGAATAGGGGGAAATAAGTAGGGTAAACCAGAAATCTCATTTTTAACGTACATGGTAGAAACCAACGCCTCAAATTTTTCTATGACAGATGTCATAGAAAAGTGATAAAATATGATTAATATTCTATGACCAATAATTTCCGCATGCTAGAGTGCAAATCTAGTCAAGATGTTTCCTTTAAAGTGACTTGTATGAAAAGTCTGGATGTGGAAGTAGTGATTCCTTAGGGACCGGTTTTTTAGACAAGGTGCTAAGAGTATGATCGTTTGCAAAATATACATGACGTATTCTGTCTTTTATTGTCTACCTGAGGGTTTAACCTTCATAAAAAAAACAATGTTGCCCTTGACTGCCGTGGTCCAATTACTCCGTGCAACCCCAATCCACGTTGGTATATTACGTTTTTTTTTATCATTAGACAATAAAAAGACAGAATGCGTCACTCATATCTTGCAAATGAAAATATTATGAGCACCTGTACTATTTGTATCACATGCACGTGCTCTATACAGATATTCAAAATATTTATCTCTTTGTTATTAATGGTTTCGTGTTGATTTTACGATGAGCCATAGAATGGACCGTAGATGAGAGAACAAAAAAATTAAATCCCCGCTTATAAGGCGATATGCCTCTATTATCATTACGTAATCAAATTTATGCAATTAATAGTTTGACGTCGTTTCAACTTTAAGAGCTCAAAGGATGAAGTTCAATTTAGTACCTAATGAAGACTCTATGGTTAAACTTAGGGTTTGGAAGCTAACCTGCGGGATTAGAATTGAAGAACTGAAACTTTATTAAGTAAATTAAGCCCTTAATTGTCTTTGTTCCATTCATCTTGTGATGAAAGAAATACGAGGAGCTTTAGAAACTCTATACGTTGAAATGCAGAATAAGAATTATAAATTCATTTTATTGTTTATAAAACTGAAAGTATGTATTAAGATACATATGATTAATTGTGTGATATCCATGAATGTTTACTACTCTAGGACGGACCGATTTTTTTTTTTGTTAAATCAAACCTACCTAAAATTTCCAAGTAGAAAACTATACGAAACTACCACGAATCTGTAATAATAGAGCCACCTATTACAATGCACTTAACATAATAATAATAATACTAATAATTTATTTTCCATAAAGACATTACAATTGTATAGGAATAAGAATAACATATACCTTAAAAATTAGGTAAAAAATCGCATACAATGTAAAAACATTTAGACAGCAAAAACAATTTGAGCTCAAATTGTTTTGTAACAAAATGTTGAATACTGTGGAAGTAAATTCTTCGTGGTGTGCAACTTCCTCAAGGCTTAAAACCTTGTCTGTTCTTTCGGGCTAATCTCTGGAATCACTAAACGAATTTTGATGATGGTTTGACCTTCATATAGAGCATTTCGCAAACAAGCTTTATACAGATTGTCCGAGAACTCAGCGTTAACCCGTAGATAGCTGATATGACCTTAGTAAAGAATTGTTAGTTTTTGAGATATTGACGCTTCTATGAATTTCGATGAGTTTCGTGAAATTCGACACTTTGGATCAGTTTTTCGCGTGCCTTAGCTGCAAAATTCCATATTTTAAGATTCTAATTTTTATTTATGCAATCCTGAGTAGCCCTACTGTTGATCACAGTACTAAATAAAATTAATAGTGCCACAACTTTGGAAAAAAAGCATTTTCAATAGAGATTTTTTGATAATAAAAACAATAACGTTACGGGTAAAAATATTAAGAGTACATTTACACCTTAAACCACCTTATCCACTAAGTGGATGTGGAAGTAAAATAATCCGTTTGGTAATCTAGCAAAATTCAGTGTCTTTCCTTGTACCATCTAACCCGAATATGCGTTCCTTTAAAATATATTCGCCGTTTTAATAGAAAAAATCCACATAGCAATTAAGAGATAAAGCACCTATAAATTCTGAAAATCAGGGTGAAACACAAGCATAATCTCCTGTGACAGAGTCTCGAAATGTTCTCCACCTACACGAATACAGTTAACATAGCGTAAAATTCCTGCAGTAAATTCAGCCATTTTTCTCCACTTTACTTCACTTAATTAGATTGTATTGTGCCGAGCCTCGAATAAATGATTTCTCTACTTATAAGTAAACATGGATGGATCTATTTCAAGCACTAAGTAGATTCATTTACAAAGTACAGTGAAATTAAACAAAGTTGCGCGTTGCTTCGAGCAGCAAGTATGACGTTACCGGCTTGTATGGGGTTTCCATATTTTTGAGAAGTTGACTATTTCTTATTTCGATTACTTGGCACAATGGAAAAAAATAGGTAGAGGTATTTACATAGAACTTCCCTCTCTATTTGTACATGGTGGTTACTCTAAAAGCATTAATTAAACAATATAGGCGAATAATAATCAGAATTTGACAAAGTCGTTGACCCAGTCGAATTTTCTCATGGCTTTGGAGTTTATGAGTTCATAGAAGGCCTTTAAATGGTAATAAAATATTTCCGATTTAGAAAATATACTACAGTGTACTTTATAGTTATAGTCGAAAAGTTTTTTGTATTTAACACGAAGCAGTTGTTAAAATTAGAAATTTATATAATTTTGTCTTTTGAATCCTCTAATATTACATTGTCGACGTTATCTTCATGGTCCGTGCAGTTGTTAAACGATAAAATTATACGAATTTGTTTAGTTTTTAATTTTTTTCCTAAGGAAATATTCTGATTCCTTTACTTTATATAATATATACAGCCGATTTAGAAAATCATATGAAAAACTGTAAAATTCTCCAATTCGCAGATGATATCTGTATATATGTTAGTATTCGTAATGCCGACTTACAAGAGGGAATTACGTCTCTAAGTACATCTTTTAAAGGTTTAAATAGCTACATAAGTCACCTAGGATTAACCATATCACTACCAAAGACAAAGGTGTGTATAATTATCAGAAAAAGGAAAAACTTTCCGAACGAAATTTCCCTGAACAACTACATATTTCCAAATCAAAAATCAGTGGATTACTTACGTATCATATTAGATCAAAAATTATTGTGGAGGGAACATATCGAAAAAATTATACGAACAACTGAGAAAGGTATAAATATATTACGGATGGTATGCCATACTTCCTGGGGGGCCGATCCCTCATCAAGTCTAAATATATATAAATATTACATACGATCGACTCTAGACTATGGTTCTATTCTTTACCACGAGGCTGCACAAACACACTTGAAAAATATCGACACAATACAAAACAAATGCCTAAGGTTGTGAATAAGAGCACTAAACAGCACCCCTATAAATAATTTAATAGCCGAATGAGGAGAAGTACCCCTTACATTTAGAAGACAAATATAAACGCTAAATTTGTAATAAATATGCGAGCAAAAAATAATCCTATAATAAATAATATGTACACATACATTTTTTATGTTAGATCTCACCAACAAATTTCGGATAAACAAACAGACTCCTCTACTAGCAGAAAGCTACAGTTTTATAATGGAATATAAAGATCATATAAAAATAACAGAAATCAACCCAATCTTCGAAATCAGTAAAACATTATATCATATCCTTAAGAGATTATAACAAATTTCCGTTACCAACCAGAAACATATTATTCAACTCTGATTTAATACAAATTAATCGTAACTCAATACATATATTTACAGATGGTTCAAAACTCTTACAAAATAGAGGATGCGCTTTTTATGACGTAATACATAATTTGCAGAAGAAAATCAAGTTACCAAAGTTTTTTAGCATTTACACTGCAGAGTCCATCGCACTAATAAAAGCCTTAAGATATTGCAAGAATCTAACAGAAAATGACATTTTTATAATTGCAAACAGTAGAAGTGTACTAGAAAAAATACAAAACATAAATCCGAATGGTAAAAGCAATCATCTAATAAATGAAATTATCACACTAACCCTAGAATTAAAAAATGAAAACAAAAACATCAAATTAATATGGTCCAAAGCACATTGCGGTATAACAAATAATGAAAAAGTTGACAAATACGCGAAAGAAGACTCAGAAGATGCAGAGTTATTATATTCTTATTGCCCTCATAAAGATATAATTCCGGAAACTAAATATTCAACAACAGACAGGCCAATGTTATAAAAACTTGCAACCGAGTCCACCACATAAACCATGGTTCCACCAACAAAAATGAAAAAAAGTACAATAAAGAATATTTGCAGACTTAGATTTAATCACACCTTAGCTCCTAGTCATTTACATAAAATCAATATTAAGGACAATCCTATTTGTGATTGTGGTGAATTTGGGGATACCGAACATATTCTATTAAATTCCCCGTTAAATAGAGAGAAAATAAATAAATTCCTAAATATTTTATATCACATGAACATATTAAGACCTTTAAATTTACCACAACTTTTACAATCAAACAATTTAGATATATATAAATTAATTGACAGTCACATAAAAAATTTAAATATAAAAATATAACTGATGTAAAAATACAAGACTTAATAATTATGTTACTAGTTTGTAAGTTGTCCTAATGTTTTTTCCCAGTGTATTTAACCATTCTTTCCGAGGTTCAATCAGTATGTGCTTGAGACTAGATGAACCCCTAGACTAAAAAAACAATAAAAAGAAAATAAAAAAAATAATAAAATAAAAAAAACATTAAAGAACAAAAAAGAAAGAAAACATAGAAATACAAAAAAAAAACAAAAAAAAAACAAAAAAAAGATATTTATATGGAAAAATTTTTTAAAATTTAAAATTAAAATGCATAGGTGTATATATGTACATATATTTTTTGCAATTAAGCAATTAATTGAGAAAAAGAATGTAGTATTTACTAGGTTCTAAATATAAATATAGTTTTTGTAATCACTTAGCTCTCAGCCAAATAAAAAAGTCGGTATTCACTGTGCTAATAGCTACAATCGCTCTAGCTATTCATTTAAGAGTGGGTATGCCGTCTAAAAATCAGAAATAAATTATTCTCAAACGCCGCCCCGCTCGCGACAAATTATAATTAGACCATTGCAGTTACGAAATTTGTACAGGCGAAAAATAGAAGAAAACATATCAATCTAGGTTTGTATCTTTTTAATATTTTGAGAAAAAATGGTATTAATTAATAAGATCTGTTTTAATTAGCAGCAAATTGCTGATTTTTTTTTAAATATTTAGAATCAAAATATGAGAAAAAGGACTCGATACAAACCTTCATTCATGTTTTCTGTGTATCGTACTATTTTTATTTTTCCAAAAAACATAATACTTTTTGCAAAAACATGTATAGCACGGAACCGTGCAAAGGCACATTTTGCAACAAATGTTACACTGATACGAGCTCCCTCTGGATTTATTATTGTTTAAGCTCCGCCCTTCACCCAGAATTATTTTATGAATGAGAAAATATAACGAGGGAACCAAATAAGAAATTAAACCAAATCATTTCTAATAACACGGGACGCCCAATAAAATACCAAATTCCATTAATTTACTATTATACTTAACAGGTACTCTACTCTTTGATTATACTACAAGTACGGAATTATAACAATATAGTAACTAGTTATATGTAGCCACCCATGCACTAACAATCATGTGTAATTGTGTTTCAATTCTTCTTTATAAAATGGTGGTATGCTGGTATATTTGAAAACATTTATTCGACAATACAATTGATACTAAATTTTAAAGATGTGTTCTTGTCGTAAACACATGAATATAGAATTATAAGGGGCGATGCGATTTGCAATGAAAGGAGTTAGAAACACAAAAGTAAAGCGCACATTTTCCCATTTTCTCATCAAGTCACACGCATCAGTTTGTTGCATTAGACCAAGTAACAGGATTTTTTTCATAATAACTTTTATTTCTGGGAAAAATAGAAAGAAATGTTTGGGATAAAAACTGTCGACAGTAAAGTTATCTATCGATCTGTCAAAATAATGAAATCTAGGCTCAAAATGTAAAAAGAAACAGAGAAACCAACTTTCTCCTTTAAACCCGAAAATATTTTCCAGAAAAAAGCAACTTCGTGAAAATTTAACAAATTAGAGCTAAAAGTATTGTCCAGAAAGTGATGTGGACCGATGTTGAAAATATTTTCTTGTTGAGATCGCGCACCAATGTAGACGTTCTAAGACTCAAGTTGCAGGTTTTTATCTCTGCTTTCAAAATTTGTAGAGAAAACATTTTTGAATACAAATTTTAGCCATCCTTTTGACTTTCAAAATTTTGCAAATTTTTAGAATCGCTCTGACATTCGTATTTAAAAAAAATGCACTATTAAATTTTATTGATACAAATAATTGATGCTTTGGATTTTTAAAATCTAACCAGTAAAACCAGAGATATCCATATTTTTGAGAAATAACCTACTATGTCTAAAGTTATTAATGATATTTTGATGCGGGGTTTAGTTTAAAACATCTATCATTAAACTTTTGTCTACTATAAAAGCAAATTTGTAAGTTCTCCCCATCCATATATTTTTTAAGAAAATATGAATAATAATTCGTAAAACTACGTGTACACCACGCAAGTTATTTTATATAATATGTGCTAATATGTGATATGTGCTAAGTATATAACACTAGTTCCTTGGTCAAATCGAGAACTACTACTCCTAGAAAGTAAAATTTCAAATAAAAGGTTGCCTCTATCCTTAATCTTTATTTATTCTCGATATATTTACTTGTTACTGACTTCGAAAAATTGGCATTTGCTTGCTACATTTACGTCTGCAAATTTCAGGTAAGGGTTGTAAAGACATTCTTATTTTAGACTATATACTATCAAAACAGTACCTGAGAGGTCAACCACTTGTAGAAATTACACGAACTGCCGAGACTGCCTTGCCTGCGGCGCCTGCGTAACTCCAACCAGCCGCACTTGCGGGGCTTTCAATTATATGACCGCCACTGCCATGGCTGCCGACAGCCTGCCTAAAATTCGGAGAACGAGTGCCGACGGTGGTTTACCTCTCGATAGACAACTAGTGAATTTCATAATGATCCGTTGAATAGTTTAATGCTTATAAATAATTACTTATCACTGACTTTCTGCGAATCATTTCTCTTATTCTCGGCGTCTATTGGATGTATAACAATAATAATTAAAATTATTTTTTGGTTTATAACTTGCCATAATTCAAAAAACGAAAACATTAATGGATCTCAATTTTACTATGTCATCACTAAATATTTATTAATGAACTGTGGTAATATGAAGGTCAAATTTTAATAATTGTAAAAAATACGTTTTTTTTTTTCAAAAACCATGTCGATAAAATGTGAGTATTTGCAAGGATCAGTTAACGAATGGAAAACCCTTTAAGTCTATGCTGAGAAGAAATAAAGATGGAGACACCTTTTTTATTTGAAACTTTTTTTCTGTTTAACAGTTTCTAAGAATATCGCGTATAGACAAATTAGACCAATAAATAACTAATACTATACGCATAACACTTATTGGATAAAACAACTTGCGTGGTGTATATTTTTGATTTTAACAATGGTTGCTAATTTTTGTTTATTGGTAAACTACCATTATTTGAGGGAGACTACAAAATAAAAATTCAAGAAGTCCTGAGGAATCCCCTGAGGATCCAAGAGTTTAAATTTTGATTTGTTGAATGATGTGACAGCTAATAAAGCTTTACACATACGAAAACTAAACAACATTAAAATGTTAAGTTTTCCATTTAGTTATAAACAAGAATTAGTACTATAATAACAAACAAGACTGCAGCTACGGACACGTATTTCGGAGTTATTGCTCTTCATATATGGCACATGAGGTACGAAGGTACAAAATAGAGTACCTACAATATACTGTGCTTTCCTATCTTTGTTGGTCTTGCTTTTAACAATATAACAATATTATTTATGCCATGCTACGCTGATGAGGAGCAATAACTCTGAAACGTGTGTCCGTAGCTGCAATATTGCATACCACTAATTTTTGTTTATAATTTTTATCGGACCTCATCAACTCTTATTCTTTTTATTTAATATCATTATTTCCTTATTGACGATTATTATTAATTAATGCAGATTACTAATTATTGAATATCTTTTCCATTATGCAAAAATATAGATATACTCGTATACTCCATATCACAAATTAAAATTCTAGGGAAGCATAATACCTAGCCGTCTAAATTATAAATACTGTATTTATTGAAGGAATAATATGTTAAAAACGCATTTTGGTTAGAATGATAGGATAGATGTGTCGGGTGTCGGCATAACCTTTGAGCTTTGGCAGGTAGAATTTATATACAATCATGAACTAATTTCGAGCTTATGCGTAAGTGGAATCGCGGTCATTCTTTCTATTTACTACTACATAGATAGTACTATAAACACATAAAATAATATTTTATCGTTTTTAAAGCACCGCCCACTGGAGTTTCCCTTTCACCTCCCCTGTTGCAAATTTTAGCAGCTTGTCGAGGCATACCTACTCTTAATGAAAAAAAAGTTTAAATTCTCAAATTTTGCCTCGAGCGTACTCTATGATCTTTTAGGCCTTTGAGCTAATGTCCAAATTCTCTGCAAAATCGTCGTATTTTATAAAAAGTAATCTTAATTTCTTTAACCCCTATCTTACATTTGTTACATAAGTAAGACTCTAGACAAAACTCGTTATAAAAAAGCGACTGAAGGAGCCGTTACTCTGTGGTAGTTATTCATCTTGCATAAATAAATAAAACGTACTACTGTATTCTCCACTACTATGTATTCACAAAAATCTGAGTGTTTTTTTTATTCATTATTTGACAATGACTTTGTAAGTTGAAATTACAGTACCAGATTTTTGTGGATACATGGTGATAGAAAACATAACAGTGTGTTCTATTTACTTACGCAAAGCTCGTTATTCCATTTACCGACCCACAAAACTAATATTTAGAAATCCGTGTCACTGTACAAAATGTGTGAGAACTATAATAATCTTCAATACTATTTTGATATCTTGCAATGTAGCTGTCATAGAAATAACTCAATAATTAGATTTTGTATTCTGTCTTGGTTTTATGAATTTATTTTATATTCTACACGTTTCTAATTTCTTTGTTATATATTTGTAAGTACTTAACTTCTGCCCTCTAGCGAGAATACTCCGTTTGGGTCGTGTATTGTTAAATAAATAAATAAATACATGCATATATTACAAAGAGATATTTTCCTATCAAGCACTTATTGCAACTGCAGTGTACTAAATTGTCATTAGTGTGTGATACGCTCAACCTTTCAGCCGTGATTTATTCAAAATTAAAAAAATTTGCGTATACATAATTTAAAACATATTTGTGTATTATGCATCACTGCGTTTAAACTTCGTGCAACGTCAATTTACAAAACTAGAAACCTATAGCTAACATTATCTATGTTTTAATTTACCAAACAGTAAACTAGTCGTCGATTCTGAACAAGGGAATGGTTGAATCTGATAATATATGGTCGTGGCCAGAAAAACATGACATGTGGTGCGTAGAAGGATTGAAGAATTATCTAAATGGCCAGGTTCCCAAAAAACTCGAGATACATTAAGATGGACGCAAGAAAGTCTTTTCGGACTTAAATAGGGAATTCGGAATAAATTAGTGTTATACAAGGTGTACGACTAAAATTACTTTATCGGGATTTAATTTTATCCACTTCACGAGTTATGACCAAAAGAACAAATGAACCATTACATTGGCAAAGAAATATTTTTATGGTTAAGCGGCATGGGAAACATATATATTTTGTTTGTTCAATGTACTATTTATATAATTATTTGATACTCGAAATATTGTTTATTATTGTAAAATAATTTTCCTGTTCCAGGTAAATAAATGGAAACCAGTAATGTTGTTGAATAGAAAATAATTTTGTGGCAATAATCGGCTCAGGAACTACAGTGTAGCAATTCCGTAAGTACTTAATTTTACTTCCACATTCACGTAGTGGATTGGAAGTATAGTAATCGCAAAAAAAATTTCAAAAATTTTTATTCGTGAAATAGGTTTAGAATGTCATGAAACGTCGAGATTTTAAATTTGAGGAAAAAAATTTTCTGTCTGTCTGTCGGTCTGTCGGTCTGTCTGTCTGTCGGTCTGTCTGTCGGTCTGTCTGTCGGTCTGTCTGTCGGTCTGTCTGTCGGTCTGTCTGTCTGTAACTTTTTTTGTCCGCACGCTTTCTCCGGGACGGTTTAAGATATTGACCTGAAATTTTGTACACCTATATATTATAACGAGATCTGGAACTGGATTGTTTTTTGAGGAAATCCGGTGAAGGGTTGGGGGTTAAATAGGGGTAAATAGGGGGAAATAAGTAAAGCAAGCTTGTAAGAGTACAGAAACTTGAAATTCGGTGTATGTACTAGAAGTTAAGGCCTCAGATTTTTTTATAATATTTTTCAACCCCCCACCACCCCTACCCCATTAAAGGGGTTGATAAAATAAAGTTGAGATATTCATTTGAAATTTCGTACACGTATGTATTATAACGATGTCTAGAATTAGATTATATTTTGGGATGGTTCCGTTGAAGGGTTGGGGGTTAATTTGGGGTAAATAGAGGAATATAAGTAAAACAAGTTGGTAAGAGTACAGAAACTTGAAATTCGGTGTATGTACTAGAAGCCAAAGCGTCAGATTTTTTAATAATATTTTTCAACCCCCACCACCCCTACTCCAATTTGAAAAGGGTTGATAAAATAAAATTGAGATATTCATTTGAAATTTTCTACACATATGTATTATAACGACATCTGGAACTAGATTATATTTTGAGATAATTCCGTTGAAGGGTTGGGGGTTAAATAGGGGTAAATAGGGGAAAATAAATAAAGCAAGCTGGTAAGACTACAGAAACTTGAAAATTCGGTGTATGTACTAGAAGCCAAGGTCTCAGATTATTTATAATATTTTTCAACCCCCACCACCCCTACTTCATTATTAAAAGGGTTGATAAAATAAAATCGAGATATTCATTTGAAATTTGGTACACGTATGAATTATAACGACATCTGGAACTAGATTACACTTTGAGATGATTCCGTTGAAGGGTTGGGGGTTATTTAGGGGTCAATAGGGGGAAATAAGTAAAGCAAGCTGGTATGAGTACAGAAACTTGAAATTCGGTGTATGTACAAGAAGTTAAGGCCTCAGATTTTTTCATAATATTTTTCAACCCCCCCACCACCCCTACCCCATTAATGGGGTTGACAAAATAAAGTTGAGATATTCATTTGAAATTTCGTACATGTATGTATTATAACGACGTCTGGAATTAGTTTATATTTTGAGATGATTCCGTTGAAGGGTTGGGGGTTAATTTGGGGTAAATAGAGGAATATAAGTAAAACGTTGGTAAGACTACAGAAACTTGAAATTCGGTGTATGTACTAGAAGCCACAGCGTCAGATTTTCTTATAATATTTTTCAACCCAACCACCCCTACTCCAATATGAAAAGAGTTGATAAAATAAAATTGAGATATTCATTTGAAATTTGGTACACGTATGTATCATAATTTGAGATGATGCCGTTGTAGGGTTGGGGGTTAAATAGGGGCAAATAGGGGAAAATAAGTAAAGCAAGCTGGTAAGACTACAGAAATTTGGGATTCGGTGTATATACTAGAAAGCAAGGCCTCAGATTTCTTTCTAATATATTTCAAACTCTACCACCTCCGCTTCATTATTAATGGGATTGATAACATCAAATTGAGATACTCACTTGAAAGTTAGTACACGTATGTATTGTAGTGACATCTGCTTGAGATGACTCCATTGAGGTGGTAGGTTGTAAATAGTGGAAAATAAGTACGGTAAACTAGAAACTTCATTTTTAACGTATATGGTAGAAACCAACTCCTCAAACTTTCCTATGACATCTACCCCAAATATTATTATAATTCAATGACCAATAATTTCCACATACTAGAGTGCAAATATAGTCAAGGTGTTTCCTTTAAAGTGACTTGGACGAATCATCTGGATGTGGAAGTAGTGATTCCTTAGGCAGCGGTTTTTCTTATCATATCTACCAACGACGTGGGATTAATTTTCATCGTCGTAAAATTATTGTTGATGGTGTAATGAAGTATTTTAATCAGGACCATAATTTGTTATCCAGTTCAGTATGTTATTCCCTACTTGCCTTTTTATTGTTGTTGTACCATCAATTGTGTTTTTTAAATATCTCGCGGGATAAAAATTTCTATTGCCCTCTAAGCAACTATGTTGCATGTTCCTTAGTTTTCGATTAATTACAAATTTTTTCTACCTATTTGTCTCGCTTATTTAATAAAACAAAATTAGCTATTAATTGTGCTCATTTCTTAAAAGTCTCTTTCTCGGGCAATATCTAAATTAAAAACGAAAGTTATAAGTTACACTAATTATAAGTTGAAAACTCAAGGAGGTCTTGAGCATGATTACCAACGTATCAGTTTTATTTTGAAAATTGCCTGTAATAACCTGAGTAACTTGTTATTTTCCAGTAACTTGTTTGAAACCATTTAATTTCTCATTTCCTTTACCTTTCCTTCAGTATACCCTGTTATCTGTATAGACACGCCAACACATTAAGTGAGTAATTATATCTTAGGAATAATTCTTTGTCACCCCAGGGTTCAGCATCATCCCCCGATATATTGATACCTTTGTCATTTTCAATTAATAGTCACCACATTTACCTTCCCGTCAATCAATGGACACTTACGTTTCACACATCAATTGCCTATTAGAAATAAACTCATTAGTAACTTCAACATTTCAGTAACTAATGTTAACAGTAATAACATCAACGAATTTTTTATACAAGCAATCTAATACCAGTATAATATTTGGGACTGACAGCACATAATACAAATTATCGAGAAAGTTAGTGGCATCATAAAAACAATGATCTAGCAGACAAGTTTTACAGCGTTTTTAAACGATGTGGTAAAACTATGTACCTTTTAATATTGTCTGGTAACATATTGAATAATTTTATTTCCTTATGAAGTTTGAATGGGAACTAAATCATTCATATTACAAGTTGTATAATGATAGCAAATGTTTAAATCATCATGGTGGAAGTTTATAAATCAAATAATTTCAAGAGAGTAAACGCATGTCTCAGACAATATTTAAAGTTTTTTAAATTCGTTTCTGCAAGTAAAATATGTCTAAACCAGTTAGATGGCAATAGGCCCTTTCCTACATGTTTAGTATAATATCAGTACAGTGGGAAGTTCCCCAAAAAATTATGCCATAAACAACCCTAGCATAAAATTGGACATGGTAATATAACTATGTCACAAATCAATTTACGATATCTTGTAGACGCAAAACAAACTAAGGGCAATATTTCTATGTGATAATCTCAGCTCAAAGAGTTTAACATATGTACTGAACAACATTGCTGTCCAGAGTTCTAGGCGTGTTCTGTTTGTTTTGAAAAGTGGCTTCCTGTAGATTGCATTAGTTTTAGCAAAAAATGTTTAAATACTGTTTCATTTTAATTTAGTACTAATTTACTATTAAACACAATGACATGCGTTCGTTTAATACATTCTAACTATATATTATCCCTTAAATCTACCATATTATTTGTGTACATTTAAGTAAGAAATATCGCATACAAATAAAGTTGAATTTTACTTCCAGATAATCCTATGACATCATTAATGGGCAATAAAAGTAATAACGGTCCAATTTCAAATACATGTAATTTGCTAATCAGTAATTCATGATTAACTTAAGTCCATAAATAACTCGAAACAATCTTTGTCTTGGTTACGTAATAATATAGATTTTCAAGAAAGTTAAGGACTGTCGACTAAGTAAGTAGATTTACCCTCTCGGAATTCTTACTGTGTTATTGCCGTGCCGCTTACTTAATTTTACAGTTAGTTATTGCCGAAAGGGTTTACTCTTGTAGTTGGGCTGGATGGCCGTTAAACTATAAATCTATACAAGCGTATCTAATTTTTAAAACCCTCTAAGATCACATTCTCGTTACTTTGGTTACTCTCAACTTTCTACAACATACCGCGCTAATTTACAAAAAATACACTTTTTAAACGTATTATTGCATTTGCTACATTATTATGTTTATTATAGGAGTAACTGTCTTCTCTATTATTTTTATTCAGTTTTTCACAAAAGTTTAAATTTTTTAGATTGCTTTAGCCATCCTTTCTTTTTATTTGTTTTTTTTTATATGTGAAACAATCAAATTTTACATAAAAATTTGCTTTATGGTCCACTTGCTTTTTGATGTATTAAGCGAGAGAAAGTTATAAAAAAAATTAACATGAAAGCATTTAACACAAATTAGAAGATATTCCAAAAAATGTATTTAATTCAAACTTCATTGTCAGCATTTGCATGAAGCTGAAATTATAATTTCGAATTTTAATATTAAAAAGCTAATAATTTAAATGCTAATTTGAGAAGAAATTACAAGGTTTAGTGATTTAGGGAAATGAGAGCTTCATTTAAATAAAAACGCAAAAATAGCATGCAAATTCAAATTTAATTCAAAAGCTTTTTATTCCCATCCAGGATCATATAATTCATCATTATGCCGTATCAGCCACTTTCCTACACTTCAACTCTCAACTTTATACAACATAATGCGGAGTCGTATCACATAAATAAAACATATACTTTCCAGCAACGAATACAATTTCATAAAAAATATTCTGCAGAATGTCCCTTTGAGTGTTTGATGTCCTCGGAGTATCGTTCTACTAAATGAGCTTTTCAGAGACAGTGTCATATGAACGGCAGCTTGGTGAGTCGAAGAAGGCCTGTCAGCTGGGCGACTGATTCGATCGGGAGGTGGACCGGAATTAGAATTACTTTCTAACATCCACTAAAATTCCCTTGTCCGACGAGGATAATTTTGAAGCCGACTTTTATGTCTGCAAGGAAAATGTTTGTTTTCCTGCCACTAATAAAAACCTGTCCAAAGCATTTAGATTTTTGTTTCGGAAATTATCTGAATTCGGTGAAAATTTGAAAGAATATTTTGAAAAGTAGTAGAAACAAGATTAAACCTTATGAGGTAAACTGTCCAGCTTAATACTCGGGCAATTTATTATTGCAATTTTTAATTCATTACCTATAGATAAACTATCTGTCGTGGATGCATGCAATGGTATATTCGACAAAAGAATGCCAGCGGGCGTCCTCCAAGGGGCCATACTTTCACCACTCCTTTACAATCTTTTCTCCTCTGACATCCCTTCCTATCCCACCACAACCTACTTTTATACGCGGATGATACCGTGCTTTATAGGCAGTCTTTTTACGCACAAACTGCTGCTCAGATAGTATGGCATGAAGCTCCTGGACTATTTCCAAAAATGGAAAATAAAAATTAACCAAAACAATACAGGGACTATAACTTTCAACAGAAAATTCACGAACAAAAGGACCATAACTAAACTCAAAATCCACGACAAGGTAATTCAGGAGCGCAACTCGGTCAAATATCTAGGGGTAACCTTGGATAAAAGGTTGAGTTTCGACTCTCACATTACAATGACAATTAACAGAACATACGCCACATTAAGCAAACTATACCCACTTATAAACAGACGAAATCTCTACAAGTAACCCTGTGTGTCGTGGAACATTATATCCGACACGAAGTGCCGGCGTTTGTAGGTGACGCAAAATAAATTACTTCGACTGTTAACTAACGCGAACCGCTACACGCCGATATTTGAATTACATAAAGCTATGGAGATGCCCTATATTAGGGATTTCATCGATGAAATAGCGCAAACATTTCTAGTCACGAAAATTCAACTATCGGCTCTGACCAGTAACTTGACGGACGTACGAGTCAACGACCCCAGACAAACCCATAAACTTTGTTGCAGGGCTCCCAGATGAAAGGGGAATGTGTAAAAAAAATTTACTTCAGAGGCTGATATCAGCAATACAGCAGGGTAGGGTGGTCACCCTGTGCACTGAACAAAATTTTTATGTTTTACGTGCAGTCCCCTCTCTGCATTTAATTGGTTGCGAAATAGGCTCACACGGCCGACTAGACAAGTACCTGGGGAGTGGCTTCGACAAATTGGGGCTTTAAATGTACGCCGGTGAAAACAAATACGCTTCTTACTATAACAGATTTAATAATTATATTTAGGTACGCTTACAGTCAAATTCCACAGAGATAACATTACACACAATCGATATGCTTAGATGTATGGCCCACACTTAACCTAACACAAAACATATGATAACTTAAAACTAATAAAATCTTAACTAATAATAGGCAAAATATGACCCCCCAAAATATATTAGCTTAGACGATTACATTAAAATACTGAAAAATAACATGAAATGAACAAAATAGTGTGAATTAGGTAAGTGACGATAGGTTCAAGCGTGGTGTTCAAAACTACTAAATTTAATTGGTCATGTGCAAAATAGTTACTGACAATTTACCTTTAACGTGTAATTAGTACCGTAATAAAACTAACGAGCTCTCTATGCTTCACGTAGAAGGTGGGATGTGATGTAAGGTCCCTCGTTAGGCTATTCAAAGACGCTTACCTCCAGCAGGTTTCACAATGCAACCACTAGGCCTACCAGGGGAGCGTAGCTTCCAAGGGAACCAGGCAGGAGAGTCTCACCGGTACACTCAGGATTCCAAATTCACTAAATATCTTGCCAACCAAGTTTCAGTAAAACCAAATTCACATACAGATGTACAAATCCAACAGGTAAGATGTGGGGTCAAACATACATGATGTGATGCCAGTAAAAGTCCAAGACAAAATGAAACCAAAAGAACAAACGGTACAAAAAGAACAAGAAAACCAAAAAGAACAAAAAGCCCTGCAATAAAGAAATAACGAATATTACAAATCTATTTTCTAAAGAGATTTCAGAGGTATACCTTAGATGTTGAGTGGGCTTTCAGGATTCCTTTGCCACGTGCTTCCAGCAAGTTGATTTATCCGGAAAATTCCGTAGCAGTACTTCCCAACAGAAAATAATAAAAATATCAAAATAAAGTACTGCTAATTTGTCACTACAGCACTAAATCCCATTAAAGGAGCAAATTCACAAAATGCTATCCATGTGCTCAGTGACACAACCTCTCTTTAGCCGGCAAACGGAAAAAAATCCCCAAAAATGGCCAAGACGGAAACCTCTGTCAAAATCCGAGAATGACTAAAACTTTGTCCATGGGTACGTTCCGAATGAACACTATACAACATAACCCACAAATCTGATAAGTCTCCCTTAATGACGTCTATATTTCACACATAATACAGTATTTCATAATTCCATTAACAAAACAATAAGTTTAATTGATAATAAGGGTCTTGAAAAGGTTATAATCGAGACGTTCGAAACTCGCTTCCTAAGAAATTAGGTACAGTTACGGTGCGTTGCTAGCAATGCGTTGCCAGCAATGCGTTACTAGCAACACTGTGCGTGGCTCACATGGAGCACGAACGGTAGGCAACCAGTTATACTATATATAGCCTCGACTAAAACGATAACATATTACTATATTCAAGTTTAATTGTACAGATACGAAAATAGAATGTAACAACTTCTCCACCAGAGACTCCAAATTTTTAGGAAACGAAGGTGACCTAACTGACAGACGTACGTACAACTCACGAGACAGACAGACAACACATCCCCCTCCAACCCTCCTATCATCCAAAATCCCCTTTCCCCCCCCTGACATATCTATTATCGAGCACACGACACACTTAGAAACCACAATTTTATCGTTTGACATTATTTCCAGTAGGGTTTTGTTTTGCTTTTCCTATATACTTGTGATATGGAAACCACGTACTCATATTAAAATTTAATTACTGTTTAATCTCCACAATAAACTCTGTTTTAAGAAATATAAATAAAATACACTGGTACTTTGAAGGATGTGTAATGGCGTTTATAACTGTAACAAAAAGGGATTATCGTACAGCCTACCATCAGCACTCCGACCCATATATACTTTCCCAGTATAAATAATGGTTATTATAATATACAGGTTGTCCCAATAAAAACTCCCAGGCCGGATATATTCTAAACGAATAGAGATATTTTAATTCTATAAAAGTTAATTTTTAGAGCATAAAGAGAGCTTCATTTTTTAATATAATTGTTTTTTTAATATATCAGTATGTAGATGGCGCTGTGCTCTAATGAACGGTTTCGACGGGAGAAACTTTGAAATGGGGTTTATGTAAAAGAAAATGCATTTCTAAGCAGATTATGTTTTAAAAAGAAATACCATAAAAATAACCGTTTTCGAGATATTTGAGTCCAAGTGTTGGCATTTGCCAATATTGAATAATTATAAACGTTTTAAATCGGCTTCATAGAGTTCTTCCAAACTATTTATGTTTATAACTAGTCTTAGAAATTAGTTCTTAGATAACTTACAGATTATTTTAAAGCTACAATTGTGATTTGGGAGGCTTAACAAAACCTACCATGTGTGACTTGGCCCTACACAAAAAAGAACGACACGATAATTTCGAATTCGCTGCTCTATAAACAATAATCCGAACCATGTTGTTTTATTGAGTTTTATTTTAGAGTAGGGCTGATTTATTTTTTTTTTATTTATGTGATTCATTGAGATTAGTTAGTAGCGGCCTAACCTGTCGCATATTTTACTGATTATATCATTAATAAAAATAGATAAAAAGTTCATTTCATATTGCGTTAAAAATGTACTCCACAAGAATTAATGATGATTGATAGACATAATAACTCACCAGAAATATATGTATCAACAATTCCCAGTGCATTTTCTGTAATATATTACCTTCATAAATAATACATCCATAATGGAAACTTATTCTGCATTTATTGTAAATCTTCAATGGAGCCGATCGTATGCTCTTTAATTCAAATAATTCCTTGGTTATGCAAAGAAAGCGTCTAGACTACTAGTCAGTAATAACTATTTAATTGATATTTAGATTCATTATAATAATAGAAGTTGTAATTGGGTGTATCAGACCGTGAATATCTTTTTTTTTTCGTTTTTATTTTTCGCCTTATCTACAGTGTGTTCGGAAGAGGGAAACCTTTTTTATTAGTAAGTTTACGAGAAGCAGTCACTCTTTATAAAAACACCTGCCTTTCTTGGGGAGTCAGAAATTGCTGTTAATTTCCTAATTTTATATAGAGGGTGATAAATATTGGCAAAAATGTGGGAAACTACAGAAAGTGAAGAATCTTTATTTGTTAAAATATTGGGAAATAATACTTAAAATAATGTTATGGATTAAAGGTTATAGGCAATTTTGAAGTTTTGATCTACTACAAATTTATTTTTCTGTTCAGGAAAATTTCATGGGGCAATTCCTTGCCCACCTGGCAGCGCTAGTCTTACTGTGGGAGATTTTTACTTACGGGGTACGAATAGGTCTTCACAACAATTCAAACACTTTTAATGAAAGTTTTCTGCCTACAGATGTGCCGCCATCAATAATTGCTTCCACATCCACATAGCGGAATGGAAGTAAAAAAGCGTCAAAAATGTTTGTTGTTCAAATAGGTTTAGAATATCACGAAACGTTGAGCTTTTAAAGTTGAGCGAAAAAACATTTCTATCTGTCTGTCGGTCTGCAACATTTTTTTGTGCGCACGTTCTCTCTGGAACGGTTTAAGATATTGACTTGAAATTTTGTACACAAGATCTGAAATTTATGCGGTGAATGGTTGGGGGGTAAATAGGGGAAAACCAGTAAAGGAAGCTGGTAACAGTACAGAAATTTGAGATTTGGTGTATATACTAGAAGCGAAGGCCTTAGATTCTTTATAATATTTTCCATCACCCCCACCATCCCCACTCTATTATTAGAGGTTGATAAAATAAAATTGAGATATTCACATGAAATGTGGCACAAGTAGGTATTATAACGACATCTGGAACTTGATTATATTTTGATATGATTTCATTGAAGGGTTGGGGGTTAAATAGTGGTAAATAGGTAAAAATGAGTAAAGCAAGCTTGCAAGAGTACAGAAATTTGTAATACTAAGAGTGATGGTCTCGGATTTTTCTATAATATTTGCCATCCCCGCCCCTATCAACCCCACTCTATTATTAAAGTGGTTTATAAAATATAATTGAGATATTCCCTTGATATTTGATACACGTATGTATTATAACGACATCTGGAACTAGATTACCCCCCACCACTCCACTTCATTATTAAAAGGATTGATAAAATAAAATTGATATTCTCACTTGAAACTTGATACACGTATGTATTATAGCGACAGCTGAAACTAGATTATATTTTGGGAAGATTCCGTTGAACGAGTGGGGGTAAGTAGAGGTATGTATGGAAAAATAAGTAAATTAAGCTGGTAAGAGTACAGAAATTTGGGATTTGGTGTATATACTAGAAGCAAAGGCCTCAGATTTCTTCTAATAGATCTATGTTTAAAAATAAGTACATGTTCATATTCGAGTTAATAAATGAATAACGTTGAAAGCACCTTATGTGACTCTATTTCGAACGCCACGTACTTCAAACACCGCGTCTTTCCTCGGAAGTATAGAAAATTACACTTTTAACTTTTGTGTTATTAATTTTTAGGACAAAGTAATTATTGTCTATAATAATTATTTCTTTAGAGGTTGATTTTGAAACATTCTATTATAAACTGACTCGCACCAAAACTATATATACACTGAAGTTATCAAATAAAAATTGATATTGAGAACTATAAACTGTTAACGTTTCGGAAAATAATCTGTCTCCGTTGTCACCAATAAATCAGCATGTTTGACTTAAAAAGTTTTGGCAAAGAGGCAAAATGTTCTGCTGATGTCATGAATCACAAAACGTCTGCTAGGACATTGAGAAGAAGTAAAATCGTGTACTTTGAAAGACTGTACTTAGGAATTGTTACAGAAAATTGCGTGATGGAACTGTACTTAAATTATGTGGAATGCGCCCTAACCAGGATCAATAGACAGCTTTCGAACAGGCTTGGTGGCTTTTCTGTTATTAATGCTCCCCAAAAAATATTAGAAACAATTATAGAGAAGATTATTATCTATAAAATTACTGAGTACAAATTTCTCGTGAGCCACACGGTTACGGAGATATATCACAAGAATTGTTGACGTCTTTATTTGTAAGATGGCGGCCAGATAGGAGGACTATTAGACTTACTATCGATCCCCTTGCTAAATAAAGAAAAAACTCTACCCAAGATGCAATGATGTAGTTCAAAAACGTGTTAATTCTTGAAATAGCTCCTAAAAATATGAGCGATAGCTCATTGGATTCAGAATGACGTCTAGAAAAATGTTTTAAAATGTTCTATTAGCACATAAAAAATTGCAAAAGTTATAAACAAATTAAGATGAAAAAAAATTGCATTTAGTTTGTCGCTTATAACCCAAAAACTATAAGCGATAACGGAAACAGGAAAATAGATTCTTAAAGAGGAGGAAATTTCCAATAAAAAAATCCGAATTCCCGGAACTCTATCTCCATTATTTATAATTTTAATTTAACGATGAAAATAGGACTCCGCGCGACCGCTGCAGGATGCGAGCATCGCCTCAAAAGAGAGTACATCACATAAAATCATTTTCTTATATTATTAGAAATCAACTAAAAATGTAAAAAAAATATGGTGTATTCTTAACACTTCAAAGAATAGGGTCCCGTTGGAAAAACATGTTAAAGTTTATTTTTCAACAAGTTAGGCCATTGTTAACTAACGAAATTTTATGGGATCTCCGTTGCCATTGGAGACAAAATTTTTTCTTTAAATAATTGGACTATAAAATTTTCGCTTTTTGGAGCCCTTAATAATAGTAATAATAAAGTGCTTTATTTGCTGAGTAACTTTACATTAGTTTTAGCATTGTCAAGGTATATAAAGAACAGACATACATACAACTCACAACAAATACATATAAAATATTTTAGAAGATACGCTTAGGGTTAACATGACAATCACATACACTACTTTTACAAATTTATAATAAGACAATATTAAGTTTTATAAGTTAAAATAATAAAAAGTAAACTACCGAAAAATTAATGAATGAAGTTAAGATGCAGGAAATAATAAATATATATAATTGAAGACTATTAATTATGGTGTATCAAATACTTTATCAAAATATTCTTCGATACTGTATGGTAATAGAGTGGTGAGTAGTTCTTTGATCTCTATTTTGAATTTGGAGAATGATAATTCCTTTATTTTGTTAGGCAATTGATTGTATATTTTTATAGCCATATACAAAAAACTTTTATGGGTTTTTTCTAGTCTATATTGGGGGAGAACTAATTCGTTGAATTTTCTAGTCTGATACTTATGGTTGATACTTTGTTTCTGAAATTGTTGTTCATTTTTTTTTATGTAGATTAGACAGTGATATATGTATAATGCCTGGAACGTTAAAATTTTTAATTCAGCAAATAGGGGCCTACAAGTAACACGTGAAGTATTGTTAGTCATTGCCCTAATTGCCATTTTTTGTAATAGAAATATCCTACTCCATTCAGTCGAATTTCCCCATATAAGTACATCATAAAACAATTGTGGTTGAAATAGTCCGATATATGCTATTTTACTTATTTCTATTGGGACATATGAAGCTATTTTACGTAGTAGGAATACTAGGCTTGACAATTTGTTAGCTACCATGTTGATGTGGTCTTTCCAATTTAAACATTTGTCTAAAATTATACCTAGAAATTTTGTGGATTGATCGTCTTATTATACATATACTTAACAAGATCACGTTATGAAAGTTTTTAAAAATTGTTTATTTTGCTTATTACAAGTAAATAAAAAATTAAAGACCAAAGTAAAGTTGTAAAAAAAAATTTCTTTAAATTCGTTATCATATTACTGTTTTTGCATTGAAGAAAGGCATTCATTGAAAATTTTGTTTACGCCATTTGTTTATAAATTGCATATAAACAAATTGACTAGTTCTGTATTTAAACATTTTTTTTTTACAATTTTGTCGTGTTGAGATTAAGATTTAAAAAAAAAAATTTCTTAAAAACATTTTCTTATTGTTTATAATCCTTTTTTAATTATCCATCATCTGAATAATTAGTTAATAATTTTTTTTTTATCAACAATTTCATTGTTTATTAACTTATCAATTTGTTAAAAACAAATTCTGACAATCCTAATATTTTTCTTCTAAATCTTAAACAAATTATAAAAACCATATGCAACAACATATTGAAAATAAATTGTTTGTATTTTTTATAACGTTTTTCAATATACACGCTATAGAAATTGAAACGGCCACTTGATTTGTCAACTAAAAAACTGATATAAATTTTATACTATTAGACATAGCACAGTAGTCATTCAAGTCGTCTTTATTAGAGGAGTAATTAATCTTTAAATGAGTTGACTTCCAAGTTTGTAACTATTATTAGTCAGTTATTATGCGCATTTGTTTATAAAAATTAAATATGTTTTCGACGTTTTTGAATCTTTTATAACTTCTAGCTTATCAAATAATGCAGATACGGTAATAGACCTTCAAGGCAATTTTGTCAAGTGATAAAATATCTGAACGTTGCAATTGTTTATTTAAAAATAGATAGAAAACATGTTTAATTTTTATAAACAAATGCGCATAATAACTGATTAATGATAGTTACAAACTTGGAAGTCAACAGTCAACTCATTGAAAGATTAATTAATCCTCTATAAAAACAACCTTAATGTCTATTGTGATATCTCTAATAGTTTAAAAGTTATATCAGTTTTTTAATTGACAAATCAAGTGTTCAACCTCTGTGTTCGTGTAATATTGAAAGACGCTGTAAAAAATACAAACAATTTTTTATTTAATATGTTCTTGCATATGGCTGTTTTTGTAATTTTTTTAAGATTTTGAAAAAAATATATTAGAATTGTCAGAGTTTGTTTATAACAAATTGTTAAATTAATAAACAATAAAGTTGTCAATTAGACTAATGTACCTAAGCTAGTAACTTCCGAGATTGCATTTTGTTTCTTTTCATAAAGAAACGCACAATGGACCAATTTCGAATTGAGTCTACTTAAACACGTGTTAACTATACATCAACATAGTTCAAAATCAAACTGGTTCATAAAATGCTTTTTCTGGTAACAGTGAAATAAATACTTAAAGTATACATCTTCAGTTACATAAAAAGTAAATCAATCAAAAAACGGTCCTTATCTGCAATCCAGCAGTCGTTTTTTTCAAATATTTTCACAGAACTGGCAAAATGTCCAACAAAAAAACATCAAATGTATTTATGTTTATTTTTGCAAAATATATATTTTCAAGGCGCGACATGTTATTTACTTTTAAGGCAACGTCAAATGTTTTTTTGCGCTGTTACTCGTTAATTTAATAATTATAAACTAAGACTGAGTGAAAACATAATGAAGGTATAGTTATAGGTGACGCACCGTATAGGTTCCCAAGTAATAATCCAACTGAATATTAATATTTCGTATTGTTAGATGATGAATACTCTCTGGTGATATTGAATCGAATTATGCTAGTCAACTGTTTCCTAGTTGTTTGTGTCGATGGTAGGCCTTTTATAATATAGAAACATTTTTCTGATGCATTTACTATCAAATTATATAAAAGAACGAAAAGCCATATCACAATCTTTCTAAATTAATGTATGTACGTTGAGTTACTGAACAAAAATTAAAGTAAAATATTATTGTTGGTACATGAAACAACTTAACACTATAAGCCACATGGCTGTTTTCTTGAAAGTTTTATTTCGTTCTTTGCTGCAGACTCCACCGGCACAAAGAATCTACCACAACGTTGTGTAAAGTTTAACGAAAGCTATGTTCAAAATTAGATTATGTGTGTCCACTGTAGTTTCACAAATAAAAATGTTTCTCAACCAATCTAAACTAACTGCATTAGATTGAGTACATATATTGCCTAGCTAACATCAAACAATTATTGGAAAGTTCTGTAGCTTTCAAAGACTATCAGCTTTTTGTTAAATACTTAGCAATTTGCTTTTACACATAATTGCCTGTTCGTTTGATGTATGAATGCAAGTTAAATTCTTACATATTTTCCAATAATTCGTCCTCCAATAGTTTATTTTCATGCGGACTATTGACTCCATTTAACAGGCGCAAATGTGCAGGGTGTTCCATGTGTAACGGTACACAGAGCAACACCAGATTCCTTACGTAAAAATAATGTGATTTAGCCAAATTTACCTTTGTTCAAAAGTTAACAGAATTCCCGATACAGAGTGTCAAAGTGACTTTATTTAAAATAACTTCTAACAGAATTTAAATATTTTAACAAAATTTGGCGATCGAGTTTTTTGAAAGGAGAAATTCAAATGTATTCATAGTGTTACTGTTATGTGTAAAGAGCACCACCTGCGGCACTTTACGTGCCTCTAAAACGTCATAACTTTTTTACGCCTAATTTTTTTTTTTTAATAAAATACCTCATTTTGTATCTTTTACTTCCACATCGACGTAGTGTGAATTTGGTTCATATACTAGAAACCAAAGCCTCAAATTTTATTACAACATTTTCCACCTCCCACCACCACCTCCACTCTATTGTTAAAGGAGTTGATAAAATTGAGACATTCCCTTGGAATTTTGTTCACGTATGTATATGTTCACATATACAGTGTCCGTCAAAAAGTCTGCACCATATGGAAAACTTTGTTATTCAATTGTTTTTTTTTCAAAGGGGTGTTAGAATCAGTTTCAGCATGATTAATAACCACAAAATTGCCAAAATTATTTGTCATGTCACAATTATGACACCTCCAGAATGTCATTAGAAATTATATAATGGCTTGAAATACCCTTATTTATCAAAATAGGTAAAAGTACCATAAGTAAAAGTCGTTTGTAATTACAATAAGAATCTAAATGTAAAGTTTGGCTTGAAAATTTCAATGTTTTAGTTTTTTCATTCATTTTTCATTTCATCCAAAAATGTGTAACATTTAATTTCTCTTTTATTTTTTGTTTAGATTTGAGTTAATTTGAAATATTTTATTGCAAGAAATACATAAATGTTGCATTTCTTTTTTAAATGTAATTAATAATGGCAAAAAAAAACGGAACAATCCTGAACTATTTTCAGTAATCTGTATTACTCACTTTTAAGGTTTTTGAGGTAAATTTTAATGGGAATTTTGAGTTTTATTTATGTAATCTAAATTTAGTTTACATGAATAATCGTTTCCTTAATATTTAAGCCCATTATCATGCAAAATTCCACAGTAAGGGTTTCAGAATGAATCTACGATTGTGCTGTTGTTTTTTGTAAACATGTTATTTTGCCATTATTAATTAGATTTAAAAAAGAAATGCAACATTTATGTATTACTTGCATTGAAATATTTCAAAATAACTCAACTGTAAACAAAAACTAAAAAAAATATATTATATGTTACATATTTTTGGAAAAAAATAAGATTATAACACTGAAATTTTCAAACTGAACTTCATGTTTAGATGATTAATGTAATTGCAAACAACTTATCCTTATGGTACTTTTATATAATTTGATAAATAAAGACATTTCTAATGATAATGACAATGGCAAATTTCTAATGACATTTTGGAGGTGTACTAGTTGTGACATGACAAATATTTTTGGCAATTTTGTGGCTATTATTCATGCTGAAGCTAATTCTGAAACCCGTTTTAAAATAAACAATTAAATAAAAAAAGTTTTCTATATGGTACAGACTTTTTGGCGGACACTGTAGAATTAGATTATATTTTGAGATGATTCCGTTGAAGGGTTGTGTTACGGTTGCTTTTGTCAAGTAGACGTTATAACATAATCTGTCATTTTGGCTTAAGGAGTGTATGTGTAAATACAGCATTGTTAGATGTTTAACTATGAAAATTTAATCACTAAATCTATACGTTAACTTTAGGTAGTTCATTGTTTAAAAGGATATCATAATTTAGAATAAAATAAATAAGTAAAAGGTCTTGTGTTAATAATGTCATATATTAATAGTATTTCCATCCACATTTGTATACTTTAGTAATCCTTTTGATTCTTAAATTTGTTTGATAGAGTTGTCACATTTATCGACTGTCGTCCAGCTAACTTGTGTCTAGAAATAAACATAAATTTTAATACAAATGTTTCGAGTATAATATTTAAATAAGTACTTTACCTTAATCAGTCACAGTGTTGTGTGGTACATTATTATTCCTTGTAATTTGCTAGAGTTTTCATACATAGTGTGGTATCTGAAATAAATAGGAACGATAAACAAACCTATAACCATAACTTAAGTAGTTCAGTCTATGAAAACTACTAGTTCAAATGTATCACTTACCTTCTGTACTTTTATGTTATTTGCTTATTAAATTTCATCCTCAATAATTGTTTATAATAATAAATAGAACGAACATAGTAGGTTATAGGAATTGACAGCTACCGGTAATCAGCTGATTGGCCGAGTTCGATTCAGTCTTAACCGAATACTCGCTCACTGAACAGTACTGTTCGGAGTAGCTCGATGAATGTTTTAACTTAATATATTTTGCTTTAATAAGTTAGTATTTCTTCAATTAAATTCATTTTGAAACAAATAATAAGCGGATAAATTTTATAGTTAGATTGTCGTAATATTATATCACTTCTTATTATATCTCCGATCAACAGGTTGATCTATGTCGGGGTTGTCTTAATCGAAAGGGACGTCTGTAACAGAACTTCTCGAATTCTATCCAAATTACGGATGTGTTGTATATTATGTTTAAAATAAATCATTTTTGTGATTACTGTTCAAGGTCGAATGGTATCATGAAAATCCAATTCTTTTTTGTGTCGTTTCGTCTGCGGAGTACGACTGCGCTAGGCACCTGTCCTGTAAGGGGTTAGAGGTTCTCTAGTACTTCCTTCTTGACGTGACCTTTGAGGCGAATAGACGTTGCATCGTAGCTTGGTAAATTTGGTGAGAGTAATCTTTATCCACATTTTTGGTTAATTCTTGTTGAAATATTTGTATGGTGGGATTTCCGTATTTACCAAAATTAATAATGATTTGTGAAAAATCTGATCAGCATGCTTGCTGGATGTATAGCTACAAAGCACGTGTTAGGTCGAGCACATGGTCGACATTTTGTTAAGCCCTAACAGGGTGAGTTATTAAATTTGTGAAAATGTAAATAGTATATTAATTTGGATTTTAAAACTTTTAGGCTTTTTGTCGTTAGTTTTTTTTATTAAGAAGCATTAGAATAGATGTAATTAGTGTAGAGAAATTGGTTGAAAAATTTTGGAGCTTATACCGATGATGGATGGTTTTGTTTCTTTTTGTTGGTTTCTTTTCATGACTTCGAGATGGTTGTAACTGGTTATAGTTGAGTTGAAATTTGGCAGAGTCAATCGATTACCCTAGAATACAAGAAGACCGTTCAACGCTCATACCTTTCCACTCCTGGGAGAAGTTCAGCGTTCTCATATTTTCTTTTTGGGGTATTTCAAAATTCAACCGTAAGTCATAACTTGTATAAATTTTGTTTGTATATATATATGTGTATGTATTGTAATTATTTCATAAGTTGACGATTCAAATACCTATCTTGTTTATAGTAAAGTCAAGAACTGGTTATCTAGAAAAGAATATAGTCCAGATCTAGGTATTTGTTATTTGTTATAATATTAAATTTTCTGTACCCATAACCACTATTTTGAAAAGTATGTAAACTGCGTGCAATTGCATTTGGTATTATTGAACTTCACGTGTTAATAAATTTTATTTAGATTTAACTCATTTTCACTCATCACTTTTGATATTGCTAACGAATAGAGAAAATTAATTGATACTTATAAATTTGAAGCTTTTCTTTTATTATTGACTTGATATAAATGTTTTATAAATAAACAAATTTGTTATAAGCTCCACTCATTGGGTTTTCTTTCTCGTACTATAAATTAATTTAACAATTTATTAATCTATTGTTCATTTAGGTACCTAGACAGTTAGTTAGGCAACCAGTACGTCTGTATGTACTGGGAACTCACACTGAGATTGAAGGAAGCTAGCCGAGGACTGGTAAGGTGTGATTACTGAACTGGTTGATTATTATAACGAGGAGTAAAACTCCACGTACCACATATGTGACATCCAAACGTCGCAGTTGGAGATGAAAAAGGGTAAATGGGTAAAACAAGCTACTTAGAGTCCAGAAACTTGGGATCTGGTGCATATACTACAAGCAAAGTTCAAAAAATTTTTTATCACATTTTCCTACCCCCACCCCCACTCAAATATAAAAGGGGCTAACAAAATAAAATAAAGATATTGATTTGAAATTTGGTACCCGTATACATTATAACGAGATCTGGAACTAAATTATATTTTGAGTTTATTTCGTTGAAGAGTTGGTGGTGAAATAGGGGCAAATAAATAAAGCAAGCTAATAAGAGCCCAGAAGTTTAGGATTTGGTGTATATAATAGAAACCAAAGAGTCAGATTCTTTTATAACATTCTGCACCTCCACCACCATCCCCACTTTATTATATATTATATAAAGTGAACATAATACATTGACATAGAAAGGTGCGCATGTACATTATCTGGCACTAGATTATATTTTGAGCTTACTCAGTTGCAGTATAGTGGGGTAAATGAAGATAAATAAATAAATCAAGCTAGTAACAGTACATAGATTTGGGATTTGGTGTATATGCGAGACGCCAAGATTTCTGCCAGCCCTACTACTAGTACAATTCCATTATTAAGGAGTTAACAAACTGCATTTGTGGTTTAGTGTGTGTACGAGACAAAAATTTCTTAGAAATTTTTTGACATCAGACATTACCACCTGAAAGAAGACGAGTTCAAATACTATATTATTAAAGTTCTATGAGCAATTATTTCGATACACCTACTGAAGTGCAAGTATACACTCAAGATTTATCCTATAAGAGCCCAGAATGGGAAATTTGGATGTGGAAGAAGTGATTTCATAGGCAGCGGGTTTTTTTAAATTTGTAATCGTCGATCAGTGCTGTTTAATATTTTACCTAATCCCGTTATGAAATGTCAAATTTTAAATGCATTTTTCACGCTACGACACGTTACATTTTCCATAACTGTCAGTTTCATTACATAACTAGTGATGTAATGAATTTATTTACGTAACTGATTATTAAACCCATGATTTGGAGAAAAAACTTTAAGACACAAAAGACATTTAAAAATGCAAATAAAAACTTCCCGTCATCAGCATAAAACTTTCAAAGTTTTCTCTTGTTAAAATGATAGATTTTTTAGCGTGATATCATGCAGATTTTATCTTCAAAAACGCTATTAATATAGTATTTTTTTATGTTAATGTTTCTTTTGACATTTAATTCTGCCGTTAATATTGAGTAGGTAGTTCATATTGTAGATTCTTTATAGTTTTTCATCGTTTAACGTGCCGTATGCTAAGGGAATCTTTTCAAAAGCATCTTTTTATTCTTTTTTGTTGAGACCTATTTTCAAATTTCGTATATTTCCTCATACATGCTTTCTGTTTTACCAGGTATTATTGAATTTACTGTTAAATTAGCTGATTCTTTTATATCAGATGGAATATCCGCACTGAATCAATCATTTTTGACTTATTTGCTTAAAAAAAAATCAGCAGATTGACAACTGAAGTTTGTTTACACAAATGTCAACCCATAGCAATGCTCAGGTAAAGCGATAAACACAAAATTTAATTGTTCAAGCGTAGCTATGCTTGGAACCGAAGAATATAATTCAAAATAAATTGTAATTTATTTTCAATTTTAGAGCGGGATTAGATAAAATTTTGTACCTAACACGTTATGAAAGAGTAATTTTACTTTACTTACGTAATTTGCAATTTGGCTAAAATTACATTCGTCGTCAAGTACAGTCTTTTCATAACTGGTTACGTGAATAACTAGTATTGTTTAAACTATTCTTTATCACAATATACAAATGGAAAAAAGTTATTAATATTTCTAAGTATTCATTAAAAAAATGTCAAATTACATTATTTTAAAAATTATTTGCAAGAAATAATGTATGGTCCATGTTACCTCGCTGTTATGAAGATTACACAGCACCACAAAAAAAGTTCTATTCCAGAGACATGATTACATTGATTTTATATATTTTTGGATGCTGAAATAGTGAGGATAAGGTTAAGCTTTACAATGAAATGCAACGATTTATAACACTTCCAGAAAACAACCCTAACCTGCATTTATATGTTTGGAATTACAAACTACAAGGCTATGGTTTATCACATTGTTTTGCACTAATATTCGTTATTTAATCTTAAGGGTGGAATTACCCCCTCCTAGGGATGTGCATGGATTTAATTTGTATATATTTCTTACAAATGCTCAAAATTTTATTTTAAAATGTTTTCTCAAATTTCCTGTTTAAAAATTGTTGCATTTCATTATAATGCTTTATCCTCCCTATTTCACTCTATTTTAGGGGATGTTTTTGCATGTTACTAAAAAATTACCTGGAAATTCGATTTTTGGCTGCGGATTCGGATTCAGTATCTAAAAATACACAAAATCTATGTAATCATGTCTCTGGTACAGAACGTTTCTTTTTCTGGAGCTGTGTTATTATAGATGTACCTAGTATCGTTGAATCTGATGGACACAGCAAGGATTTTATATTAATTAAGCCGTAGCCGTGTCGCTGCTACGATATATACTAACTGTACTCACAAGGGAGATTCAGGTTGCCCTACAGACTCCCCAAGACGAAAATAGACAAAGTTATACTTACTGTGATTGCAAAAGTCTGCTCTCTCCGTCGAAAAGTAATGTTGAGCGGTGCACTTCTTGAATTGGAATATATCTTATAATTAGCATTTTCTCAGAAACACTTCTTAATAAGTAAGGCCGTCCATGGATTTTGTGTGTATTCGGATAGGTACAACAACGTGACGGGATCAAAGGTGACCCGTAGTAAGTAGTTATCCGACTCACGCCACAGAATCGCACGTCGATCACCAATCTTATAATTAGAGAACCAATAAGTAATCGAATTCAAAATATATTTTCATTTATTGAAATAATTCATAAAAGATAAAAAATATAAATATTCAGCACTTAACTAATGCATATAAGGCAAACATCAGAGACACTACTACTTGACAAGCCGTTACATCGTAACTCATCCAGCGTCGAGAGAACTATGACAATCGACTGTACAATGAGATTCAGACTCCCAGTTAGTTATGATTGTAAAATGTATGTCGAACTTTTTAAAAATTATTCACTTTTAATTTTGCACTTAAATTATCGAAATGCTTGAAATCCTTGTCAGGATGCCTAAAGAAGCTGTCTATATGAGTTCAGTTTTCCTGCTTGCATAAACGTACTAATGGCATTGAACCCAAATATGCTTTTTTTCGGTATCGACTCTCGGACTTTGAATTTTTTGACTATTTTTATGTACGTTCTTGTGGTTCGGACAAGGATTATCCTCCCTCACTTTTGGAATTATTAAATGAGGATTTTGGTTTTTATTGGAAAAACCGTCCCATTGACTTTTTCTTAAATTTTGACGATTAAAATAGCTACTCACTACATCCTGACTGAGGATTTCACTCTGTGCACCATAGATTTTTCGAACAACGGAGCCCAAAAGCGATTAACCGTCGTCCTCGAGATGAAGAATCAATTTTTTGGTCATTTTTAGTGCAATAATTCTGTATGCAGATTTCGATGGAAGGCGATGCCAAAGGTGGTTATCGGTCTTTGATAAAGTGATAATGTTTCAAAGCTGATTTTTTCATGGGATTTTTTATCTGAATTTAATTTCTTAGTAATTTGGATGTTTTTCAAATGGATCATTTTACTGGGTTCAATAACATTATCAGCTCGAGATCGTCAGTACTTTACTCCTTCAAATTTTATTATATTCCCTAAATACAACTTAAAAACAAAAATATGGTTTGGTTAGCTGATTAATTCAGATTTTTATTAATTTCACTCTTTGGAAAATGTACGACGTTATAATTAATAATAACATTCACGCTTATCTTAAGTAAAATCATAAGAATCTACTCTATTCTATTCTATTTATTTACCACAATATGGTACAATTTTTTGTGTATATGGCAAATCAATTCAATGGTGTTTATAAATATAACAAACGAACGAATGTGTCAACATGCAAAAAGATAAATATAATACTTATAATAGCATTAAGCAAATAGTCACTAATCACATAAAAGTTAAAAGGACCATATACACAATTGATCACATATTTTATACTGTTGAAAATAGAAATACACACACATACATGTACACTTAAAACAAGATTAACATGGACATTACACACACACACATACTTGTACACTTAAAACAAAGTATAGGCCGTACTAGCTTCTATGCAAGAATTCCTGCACACTATGGAAAACATTTTCAGATAGAAATTTCTTTGTTTCCTTTATTAAGGTACGACATTTTTTTATGTTACGAATTTCATTTGGTAGTGCGTTGTAGCAAACTGTGCAGTTATAGCAAAAACAACGATTAAAATTACTAGTTCTGTGGTTAGGTATAGAAACACGATCACCATGTCTCGTGATGTAATTATGACTTGAAGACAGCATCGTAAATTTGTCTTTCAGTTTAGTAAAAAGTGTGTGATACATTTCAAAATAAATATGCTGGGAACAGTTAGAATTTTTTTTTTGTTTAAACATGTCTCTACAGTTTTCTCTATATTTCAGTCCAAATGTAAGTCTCACTTTACTGATTATTTTATTAAACGAGGATAGATGCGTTTCGAATTATTCAATAGATTTTTGTACTAGTTGGTTGCCCATCCTTAGAGACGAAGTAAGTAAAAATAAGATAAATATAGTTTAATGTCTCACGTGACTATGGAAATAAATAAACAAAGAACTGTCATGATTGACGGCCAAAAAAGTTTTGAGAACGGAAGTAGATTCTCTTCCGAAACGTTAACTACCTATAGCTTTCATTTTCAGTTTTTAGTTTATAACATTGTTCTAGTTTATATATTTTTAGGTGTGAGACTTTTTGAAACAGTCAAGTATTCAAGAACCAACCTCTGTCTGATCCGTTTGGAGCAGAGGTTTTTTCATTAAAATTTTTAAATATTTTTCAGTGGCAAAATACCCAATAAAAAATAAGAAAATCTGAATATGCCACAAATAAACAATTACAGATAAGTCTCACTATTCTTTTTTGAATTATGAATACTCTATTTACTTCACTTGCACTACCCCAAGAGGTAATATTACATGATATATGTGAATAGTAGAGAGAGTAATAAACGTCCGGGAATACTTGCTCATTCATCACATTTTTCAGTTGAAGTATAGCAAAGAATTCTTTGTTGAGTTGCTTGAAAACATGCTCAATTTGGATATTCCATGTCAATTCTTTATCCAAAGAAGTATCTAAAAAGAATTAATCTGAAAACTTTATATTTATCATAGATAGCAAATCCTCTCGGAGAGGTTTTTGTAAGTTAAAGTTCAAGGAAATGTTTTTTTTATTGTTTAATGTTAGCTTATTTCTATCACACCAAGTATTTAGTTCTTCTATAACTAAATTCGCGACAACCTGAATTTTTTCAGGGCTATTTGCCGATACAGTTATTGTCATATCATCCGCAAACATTGTAACTCTACCATTTGTAATGTTACATGAAAGGCCGTTCACATATATACCAAACAATAGTGGGCCAATAACTGAGCCCTGGGGAACTCCCAATTTAAAGTCACGCATTTCTGATGTGGTGTCCTCCAACTTTACGACCATTTTCCTACCACTAAGGTACGATTTAATCCAATTCAAATGAGAATCTCTAATACCTATGCTGTATAGTTTATCAATAAGAAACTGATGATTCACAGTGTCAAAAGCTGCAGATAAGTCAAAGAACAAGAAGACAACATACTGACCTTTATCAAAATTGGAATATACAAATTCCATTAAGTGACAATATGCCGTTTCTGTAGATTTTCGATTCCTGAAACCATGTTGTGGGTCCGCTAGGTCTTTATGTTTATCTAGGAAACTTTCAATTCTGTTGTATACCACTCATTCTAAGATTTTTAATAATATACTTAGAATTGATATTTGTCTGTAATTTTCTATGTTCTTTATATAATTTTTCTTATACAGAGGCAGAACAAATGCCATTTTTAGTATATCAGGAAACAGACCTACGGACAGGTTTAAAGAAAATTGAATTTTCAACATTATCCGCTAGAGAACAGGGTAATACTAAATTGGGACCGAAACTATTTGTTTTTTTTTTCTGCTAGCGTAGAGGAGTGATCTACAAATAAGTCAGCAATTTCCTTTCAATCAGTTATTTCATTATTATTGTGATTTAAAACAATTGTTTTATTATTATTTTATTTCTGTCTAGTTTCTCATTTATAATTTTCCAGGTCTCTTTGGATTTGTTATTTGAATTTATTATTCTATTGACATGGTATTGAGATTTGGCATATTTTGTTTTTTTATATATTCTTGCTTCCTCTTATTGTATACTGCTTTTACCCCTTCATTATTTACGTGGTTAATGTGATAAAACATATCTTTTAGTTTTTCATTCGTCACTCTCCTACTGATTCAATTCTTTTATTATTGAACACCTAATGGTGTCAATGACTTTAAAACAATTAATAAAAGTTATGAAGGAAATAACTATCAGCTTTATTAAATAAAACTAATAATACCTTCCGCAATAATTCTTAACGAAGCCTCCGAGTTAATCTTTATACACCACATTAATTTTTACTTTGTCGTAATATTCTTCCATTGGATTAGCTATCATATCCGAGGAATGAGACTGTAAGCCGCCAAAATCAATAAAACCTTGTCACAGTAAATTGTGCCCACGAGACGCAAAAAGACTAGATAAATGAACTGTGTCTTGAAAATAGTTTTCGGCTGCTAGGGAATTGCACCATGAAATTAAATAAAACTTTGCTTTTATAGTTTATATTGCTGATTTGCCAACATACTGACATACTGGAATAGATATTTGAAATATATCTACAGCTTAAATCTTTTATAAACAGTTGATATAGCATTTCGTATAACAATCGTCTTCATATTGAAGTTTTCAAAATTGGTAATTATAACTTTATTATTTAGTTGTTTTACTGTGGGGTTTTTATTGGGACTTTTATGTTTGGTTATAATGTTATCTATCTCTTTCGGGCCCTGTGTAATGTAATTTAGACAGTTAATCTACATAATATCAAGAATTAAGCGTACATTATATACAGTGTGTCTCATTTAAAATGAAGACACTCGGATATTTTCGCAATTTTTTGAAATCCAGATTTGAGCTTTGGTACAATAATTGTAGTCCTATATAAGAAGTACATTTCGAGACTACCAACTTAAATTTAAGTAACAAACTAAGACAACGGCAGCCCCCCAAATAGGGTCCATTCCCGATACTTTGCTTCGCGTTGGAGGTGTCGAAAAAACTTACTAGAAAAAGTTGTTCAGAATCTAATAATAATAATATCCCCAATACCAAATTTCATTATGAAATTCGCATTTTTAGTTTTTTAAATATTTTCCCGCAAAGTCCATACACGGTTACAATTTTGGTTTTCAATGTAATAGGATGCCATGGTAACTGAAACTATGATTAAAATAAATGTCAATCTGACAAAACTTTGAGTTATGGTGTAAATTTCTAGTGTACAATCGTAAAATGCGTCTTCATTTAAGAAAAATCGAAATAATAATGTTATTTGGTGATGGGGTTCATACTAGCAGAGAAGTAGCCACCAAGTTTAAACGAAGACGTCCTTTACGAGTCGATATTACTCATGGGACTGCAGCCATCATAAATGCTGGTTTCAGCAAAACTGGAAATGTTATTAACAGGCCTCAGAATTATCAACCCCATCGAATACATCCGCATCCCGAAGACAATGTAATCTTAGCCGCAAATCAAGCGAATCCAAGAGCGAGTGTACGAAATTTAGCGTCTCAACTGAATATCGACAAGGCAAAAATTAGAAGATGTTTCATACGTCATAAAATCAAGCCTTATAAATCAAAACTTTTACACACTTTGAAAGAAGATGATGAAAATAGAAGGTTAGATTATTGCTATTGGGCACAGGGAAATATTGTTTACTGATGAGGCTACATTTACCACTAACGGGGTGGTAAGTTCTCAAAACTATAGATACTGGGCCACAGAAAATCCTCATTGGGTTGTTAATTGTAAAAACCAATATTCAGAGAAAGTAAACGTGTGGTGTGGAATTTTAGGAGACCGAACAATTGGTTTGTTTTTCTTTAATAACTCGTTGAGTGGTGAGCCTTTAGTTAACTTCGATACGGAAATATGGGATGCAATTGAAAATCTTCCTCATAGTGTGCGACAGGAGATGTTTTTCAGCTAGATGGTGCGTCAATACATTATTCCATAAATGTTCGTCAGTGGTTGAACGAACATTTTCCAAAGCGCTGGATAGGAAAAAGTAGTCTTGAACTCTGGCCTCCTAGTTCACCCGATATTACACCATTAGATTTTTATTTCTGGGGAACAGTGAAGAATACAGTTTATAAAACAAGGTCCAGAAATAGCGAAGAATTTTGTGCTAAAATAAGACGAGCCTGTCGAGAATTCAGTAATCCAGAGCTGAGAAGAGTAGCCAAACATAATCGTAAAAGAATTGAGAAATGTATACACGTATATACTGTAACGAGATCTGGAACTGGATTGTTTTTTTAACATATCCGGTGAAGGGTTGGGGGTATATAAGTAAAACAAATTGGTAAGAGTACAGAAACTTGAAATTTGATGTTCATGTACTAGAAGTCAAGGCCTCAATTTTTTTAAAGATATTTTCCACCCCCCCCCAGCAACCCCAATAAAATAAAATTGAAATGTTTACTTGAAATTGGGTATACGCGTATATTATAATGACATCTGGAATTAGATTATATTTTTTGATTATTCCGTTGAAGGGGTTAAATAGGGGTAAATAGGGGAAAATAAATAAAGCAAGCTGGTAAGAGTACAGAAATTTGAAATTCGGTGTATGTACTAGAAACCAAGGCCTCAGATTTTTCTATAATATTTTTTAACTCTCCACCACTCCCTACTCCATTATTGCAGGAGCTGGTAAAATAAAATTGAGATATTCACTTGAAACTTGGTACACGTATATATTATAATGACATCAGGAACTAGATTATATTTTGGGATTATTCTGATGAAGGATTGGGGGTTAAGCAGGGGTAAATAGGGGAAAATAGGTAAAACAAGCTGGTAAGAATATAGAAACTTGAAATTCGGTGTATGTACTAGAAGCCAAGCCCTCAGATTTTTCAACCCCCCACCATCACTACTCCATTTTAAAGGGGTTGATGAAATAAAACTGAGACATTCACTTGAAGTTCGGTACACGTATGTATTACAGCGACATCTGAAACCAAATTATATTTTGAGATGATTCCATTGAAGGGGTGGGGATGTAATTGTAGGTAAATAGGGGAAAATGAGTAAAGCAAGCTGTGCAGATTACAACAACTTGAGATTTGATGCGTATACTAGAAGCGAAGCCCTCAGATTTCTTTATAATATTTTGATACATAGACTCATATTCTTACATTTTTACGTCTCGACGCTGACCGACGCCTAGCGTCGTTTTTCTAAAACTTGTGTATTTGATAAATTTTGATTCCTAGATTCATATTCTACCATTTTTACGTCTCGACGCCGGCCGACGGCCAGCGTCGATTTTATAAAACTTGTGTATTTGCCCAATTTTGATACCTAAATTCATATTCTTGCATTTTTACGTCTCGAAGCCGACCGAGGCCTAGCATCGTTTTGGTAAAACTTGTGCAATATTAATGTATAGCCTATTACAATTACTCCGAGTTGTGTAACTTTTTTAATTTTTTATCCGCAGCTTAATAAAAGTTTGAAAATTTCTGAAACTTTTCTTTATTTCTATCCCCTGTACATTTTGCAGATTTTGTAAATATCATGCCGGGCTTGAACGTTAGCCAAGTTCATTTTTAATGTCTTAACGAAGCTTGTTAAATTGCAACTCCTGTAAATTTTTTTATGACATCTGCCCCAAGTATTATTAAAATTCCATGACTAATTATTTCCGCACACTAAAGTGCAAACGTAGTCAAGAAGTTTACCTTTAAAGAGACTTGGAGGAAAATCTGGATGTGGAAGTAGTGATTTCTTAGGCAGCGTTTTTCTTTTCTTTACGAACAATATTTAAGAATTTGAAATTGTGTTTATGTTCATGTGACATTACCCTCTGTGAAGAGGGTAATACTATGATGTACGATCTGTACATTACATTTTGTAGCATTTCAGTAGAGTTAATTATAAGCGCACCAGACGATATGTAAATATAAACATTTTTTGAATAACAATCACATTAAGTTAAGTGATACTGCCAAAAACTTAGGACTTGTCATTGATCAAAACATGAATTTTGAAAGGCAAGTGATAAACAAATGTAGAATCTCGTATTCTAAAATTAAATATATTTATAAATATAAATACATTCTGCCTTGTGATATTAAATGGAGGTTAGTGACTAGCTTGATTATATTCATTTTGATTATTCCAGTGGTGTATACTTTCATCTTCTCTGCAAATATTTTCTGAACAAAATTCAAATGATGCAAAATTGCTATTTTAGATTTTCATACAACATAGATACAAAGGATCATATTACAACATATTGTGATTGTCTAAATGTTGTTTGTGGCATTATCTTAATTTTTTTCCTTCTTCAATTCTTTGGGACTTCCTGCCACATGTATGTTTTCTTTCTAAGCGGTGCTAGGGGAATCTACAAAATATATCACAATTAAGCAGTATGTTACTGGTAAAAAAACCTCTACGCCTGTGACGTTTACGTCAAAGGATCAGTTAAAGGTTGGTTTTTTTATAAATAAACAACACAAATAAGTGTTTGTAAATAGTAAGTATCTATGGATATTGAATATAACAAACATTCTTAGAGCTGCCTTGAAAAAGGAAACAGATTAGATTTCCGAAACGTCGGCGAAATATTTAATTTCAAGTCTTTATACTTATTTGTGTTGTTTATTTATAAAAAAAACCAACCTTTAACTGATCCTTTGACGTAAACGTCACAGGCGTAGAGGTTTTTTACCAGTAACATACTGGTTAATTGTGATATATTTTGTAGATTCCCCTAGCACCGCTTAGAAAGAAAACATACATGTGGCAGGAAGTCCCAAAGAATTGAAGAAGGAAAAAAAACATATTATGATGATAAAAATATTTTAAAAATAGAAAACAGATTTTATTTCCTGTACGGTACGCTCCTTTATAATGTCACCAATAATACACCCAAATACTCATCTGTTCCTCTTGAAAGCAGATACAATATTCATAATGTACAGTTAAGATATATTGATAATTACAACATTCTAAAATATTGTACAAGTAAATTTGAAGGTTGTTTTTCCTACCTAGCACTTAAATTGTTAAACAAGCATATTAATATATTCATTTCGCCAAACTCTATATTTCAATTTAAAAATAAGCTTAGGAAAGATCTACTAGACCAGCGGAAAAATATGTTCACGTAATTTAATTTACACTTATAACATTCGTCTATAAATGATTAAGTACCGTGTATTTTCGTTCGGGGGGAAGTTGCAATAACGATACTTTCGATACTTGCTCCCATTTGATTTGCATATAAATTATATTTTTATATATGTATATGTCAAATAAAAATTGTTATTATTATTTTCGTTTCGCACGTCTTTCGAGGGAAGGTGATAGATACGGTTTTTTCAAACAAGTTGGTAATCTATCGATGCTATTGGGGAAGGTTGAGGTGAGACCGAACTTTTGCTGTTGTATTTAGAATAATTGACTTTTCGAGTTGGATGTATATTAGTGGACGCAGCTGTAATTTAATGAGGCTTTCGTGTAATTTCCGTGAGATGACGGTCATTGCCGAGATAACTGGAATTATGTGAACCTCTTTCTACTCCCACATGTTCTTAATTTCATCGGCAAGCGCTCTATATATATTTCATTTTTCGCTCCATGTGCTGCTGCTTATTATTATTATTTTTATTATAAATTACGTTGGAGTTTCAATCAGTCGCAGTTGTGTTCAAATTTAATGCAAGTATACAATTCGAAATCGTTAGCGTAAGGTTAGCAACATACATCAGGACTGTCAACAATATCATTAACAAATAATGCAAAAATTGCGGTCCAAGTATGGAACCTTGTGGCACTCCTGACGCTTGTTTTTTTTTTGTAGCATAGATTGTAAACTACAATACTGAACAAGGGCCGATAAGTTTGATTGTCGATTGCCGGTACCACAAGCATAAAATAACTAAAAAACAAATTGTACGTTTTCTTTTACTAGGCTGCAAAACCATTTAATGTTTAATGTACTTCAGTGCGTTGACAGTATGGTTTCAGTGACATAAATCTTAAAACCCTACTTTTCATTCTGTATGAACGTACTATATTTACTCTAATTAATACGACATTGTTTGGAATTTATGATCAAATATTAATATGACAATTTCTATGTTGTTTTTATTGCTTGGAATATTTTTTTAATAAAACGAAGAAGTTTTTATACAGCTAATAAAAAATTTTACTACATGTTTTTATTTTGTGCGCTGCTTTTTTCTGTATTGTTATCTATTTTTAGAAAGAATACTTGAGTAAACATAATAAAATAATAAAATTTTTATTTCCTATTCTCCTTGTAAGAACTACCACTGCTTTTTATGATCTTAAATGATCAAGCATCCAGAGAAACTTTTAAATATTTAGGTCAAATATTACGTAAGATTTTAGTTTATTGTTATTTTACTCGTATTTTATTGGGTAATCTTCTTTTATTAACATACTATCTGCTATTTCTTTATTGAACTACTCATATAAATCTCTACATCGCTTATATAGAATGTGGTCGACTCAAGGTGAAGTCAACATTGGATAGGGGATACAACAGTATTTTTTATTAGATTCCAACTATTTTCTATTAAAGCAGAGCATAACATATGATTATTTGGAATTCGTTGATTGATGTTAATTAAAATACCTCCTGGCTTTTTAGTTCAAGTATAAAAAACCGCTGCCTAAGGAATCACTACTTCCACATCCAGATTTTTCATCCAAGTCATTTTAAAGGAAACATCTTGTCTAAACTTGCACTCTAGTGTGTGGAAATTATTGGTCATAGAATTTTAATAATATTTGGGGCAGATGTCATAAAAAAGTTTGATGCGTTGGTTTCTACCATATGCATTAAAAATGAAGTTTCTAATTTACCCTACCTATTTTTCGCTATTCGCAACCTACCACCTCCCTCCCCTTCAATGGAATCTTCTCAATCAGATGTCTCAAGTTAGTACACATATGTATTGTAATGTGTACTAACTTTCAAGTGAATGTCTCAATTTTATTTTATCAACCCCTTTAATAATGGAGGTGGTGGGGGGTTGAAAAATATTGAAAAATCTGAGGCCTTGGCTTCTAGGATATACACCGAATTTCAAGTTTTTGTACTCTTACCAGCTTGCTTTATTTATTTTTCTCCATTTACCTCTACTTACCCCCCACTCCATCAACGCAATCATGTCAAAACATAATCTAGTTTCAGATATCGTTATAATACAAACGTGTACCAAATTTCAAGTGGAAATTTAAATTTAATTTTATCAAATCTTTTAATAAGGGAGTGGGGGTGGGGGGATGGAAAATATTATAAGAAAATCTGAGGCCTTCGCTTCTGGTGTATACACCAATTCCCAAATTTCTGTGCTCTTACCAGCTTGCTTTACTTATTTTCCCCTATCTACCCCTATTTAGCCCCCAAGCCTTCAACGGAATCATCTCAAAATATAATCTAGTTCCAGATGCCCTTATAATACATACGTGTACCAAATTTCAAGTGAATATCTCAATTTTATCTTATCAACAATAATGGAGTAGGGGTGGTGCGAGGTTGAAAATTATTATAAATAATCTGAGACTTTGGCTTTTAGTACATACACCTAATACACCTAATTTGAAGTTTCTGTACTCTTACCAGCTTGCTTTACTTATTATGCCCTATTTACCACTAGTTAACTCCCAACCCTTCAACGGAATCATCTCAAAATATAATCTAGTTCCAGATGTGATTATAATACATGCATATACCAAATTTCAACTGAATAAATATCTCAATTTTATTTTATCAACCCCTCTATTAATGGAGTAGGGATGGTGGGGGTTAAAAAATATTATAAATAATCTGAGACCTTGGCTTCTAGTACATAAGTTCACCGAATTTCAAGTTTCTGTACTTTTACCAACTTGCTTTACTTATTTTCCCCTATTTACCCATATTTAACCCCCAACCCTTCAATGAAATCATCTCAAATTTTAATCTGGTTCCAGATGTCGTTATAATACATACGTGTACGAAATTTCAAGTGGATATCTCAATTTTATTTTATCAACCCCTTCAATAATGGATTAGGGGTGGTGGGGGTTGAAAACTATTATGAAAAATCTGGGGCCTTGGCTTCTAGTTCATACTGTAGCATTTGAAAAATCTACATTAATAATTTCAGTTTCAATACAGTAAATTAACCCATTAATTCGTTTGTTTGATAGGCAACCACTCGTACTTCAAGGGGCATGGTGGGTTGCATATCTGAAATTCTTAACAGGGAAAGAAAGCGTGCTTTCTTTTGTGTATAATATTTTAAGTTAGAGGTGTTACTCACGTATTCTGTTGTTGGGATATTACACAATGGTGTAATTCAGTCTTTAAATTACAAGTCCTTTTTGTTGGCGCATTTTTATTGGCCAGAGAAAGAGTTCTCTAGATGCTCAAGTTGGCAACACTAAGAACATGGTGAATTGTCAAGCGTTTTTCCGTCGAAGATTCATCTTTGAGACAGCCACGAGTGAACAGCGGCGGTTCCGATTTTGTGTGGAATTTTTGGGTTTTACATCGTTTGCACTGAAAAGGGATTTGATTGATGTACCCAATGGTCCTCACCGCCTTGCTGTGAAGATTTTGTGAATTCCCAGGAGGGAGTTTTGTCGGTTGCCATAAATCTGATCGCCACGTGTTTCGTGAAGGTTATACAATACTCTCTATAGGAGGTAGGCTTTTTATTTTACTTAGTTGATGTTTTATTTAGTTCTTATTTATTGTAATTATTACAGAGTGTTTGGTATAAGCATATCTTTGGTACAAGTGTATGTTTGGAGGGACTGGCCCTTTGAGAATAAGTTATGTTTGGAGAGGCTTACAATTGGGATGAGCACAGGTTTGGTGCTGTAATCTTGGTTGTGTAAGGGGACCCAGTAGTTGGAGGAGTAATAGGAGGAAGTCTATTACTCAGATATTTGGTTTTGGGTTACGCTGACACTTTGAGAAGTTTAGGACTGGCAGAGTCGTTCGTAGCAGTCTCCCGGAGATTCAGGTAGCAACTTGATGCAACACGGAACTGCAGTTGCAGCCAACGTCGAGAGAAATGGTGACAAGTCACACTGCAGTCGTCACAGGAAATGCCAAGGCCTTAACCAGGTTTTTTTGTTCATTTTAGTTAAATATTCTAAAGAAAATATTATAGTTTAATTCAGTGGTTTTAGTTCATATGTTGAAGTAAGTAATAACACAATCTTGCAACTATAAATCAAGCTCTAAGTTACGTGTATAGAATGATAATATATTTAAGAGTTTTGCTGTAAAACACCCATGGTACCGTGAGATGTTAATTCACCTACTATTGTGTCACGCATATAATATTTAATTCATGGTAAATCTTTAATTCATGGTAAATCTTTAATTCATGGTTGTAAGTTATAACTCATAGTTGTTGTATATTGGCAAACTCGTAGTTGCAAGAAAGTCTCAGTCAAAGAATTGAGTTTGAATTCAAATCAAGTTTTTATCAACGGCACAGAATATTTTTAATACGCATAAACCACAATTAGGTAAAGTTTTTTATTCTTTTTATTGTTGTATGTCTCACGTGTGTTGTAATAAATGTCTAATGTCTACATGTTCTTATTATTTGCACTGATACTCCTGATATTTGCTTAAATTTTGAGATTTGAGAGTAAAGTAGAGTTTAGATATTACAGATATATTTTGAGTATTCCATCGCATGGTTGCTAATAACTTAATTTTGTTCCGAGCTGGCAAAATTATTTAAATCTCATTACGTAATATACAGCTGGTGGCGCCCTCTTGAGTGTCCACACACAATCCTAACCCACGGCCTATGCTCTCCACCAAAATTCGGCTGTCGTTCGCAACGGAATAACATGTTTTAATATTTAGGTATCAAAATATGTTACAATACACCGAATTTCAAGTTTCTGTACTCTTACCAGCTTGCTTTACTTATTTTCCCCTATATACCACTATTTAACCCCCAACCCTTCATCAGAATAATCCCAAAATATAATTTAGTTCCTGATGTTATTATAATATATACGCGTACCAAATTTCAAGTGAATATCTCAATTTTATTTTATCAACCCCTTTAGTAATGGAGTGGGGGGGTGGTGGGGGGGATGAAAAATATTATGAAAAATTTTGAGGCGTGGCTTGTAGTACATACGTCAAATATCAAGTTTCTGTACTCTTACCAGCTTGCTATACATATTTCTCCTCATTTGGCCCTATTTACCTCCAACCCTTCACCGGATATCTTCAAAAAACAATCTGGTTCCAGATCTCGTTATAATATATACGTGTACAAAATATCAAGTTAATATCTTAAACCGTTCCGGAGAAAACTTGCGGACAAAAAAAAAAAGTTACAGACACACCGACAGACAGACAGACAGACAGACAGACAGACAGACAGACAGACCGACAGACAGAAATTTTTTTTCGCTCAAATTTAAAATCTCGACGTTTCATGACATTCTAAACCTATTTCAAGAAAAAAGATTTTTCAAAATTTTTTTACGATTACTATACTTCCAATCCACTACGTGGATGTGGAAGTAAAATTCATAATTACTCAGACGCAATTCGGTACCTCAGAATGGCAAAGATCCATTTGTGCAAATAACTGTTTAGAGAAAATCAGCTATTAGCTCCACTTTTTGTGCATAAAATAATAATAATTTAGTACTTACTTTACAAAATCATGATATGCACCTGTACTGTCAAAAAACAATAATATTCGTTTTAAGCGTAAATTGAAATAATTGTAATTATTGGGTTTCTTTTCACCTTTATAGTGGCTTTCTTTTGAATTTTAAATGAGTGAAATAAAAAGTAATAATTATTTTTATATTAAATCTTTTACTCACATTGTCTAGTGTCTTGCCTACATCTTTTGTGTAATGAAACGAGGTAGTTATTACTTTTATTCAAATTCCAGATTACCTCATAATGTTTTAACCTTCTACTATGCCTCTTCCTTCAGTTTTCCTCATAAAATAAATTGACATCGTATATTACATTTAGGAAAGTGTTGGCGTGTAATGCCTGACCTACGATCTTTGTCATTGCGCAAATACCAGTCTTCTTCGTAGCTATGGCATGTTCTATATTACATGTACTTTTTTTTACTTAATCCTACTCGTCCTATAAATAGTACAAGCAAATTAACAATTTAGGGTAACAAAAATTAATAAAATAATCATCTCCGGGATTTAAGTAGGTAATAACCTGGAGAATGGGATGATGCATTCTTTGCACTTCCAAGTTCCGGGAAAATTCAAAAAAATTTCGAAAACCTTTTTGATTTTCGTTTTTTTTGCTCTAGCGGCCAAAATAATGAAAATAGAGAAAGAAGTTCCCAACAAAAGTTGTAGCTCGTCATTTTCTGTACAAAAAAGGTCTTTACAAATTTTTGTCTTACTTAAACCGTTTAGAAGATAAATCGCGTTTTCCACTTATAGTTTTAAGCCGCTTCGAAATGCGCGAAAAATGAGAATTCTCCAGGAGTTTCGTACGACCGGGCTCATCGATCGATAATTCTTACTATTCAGATCCCCTAAACAAATGAAAATAACATGAAATGTAGAGAAAAGTATCAGCTTTAATGTGGAACTAATCATAAAATTCATAAAATAATTTATCAAAGAGAGAAAGTGTCAGAAGAAGTCTTAGTGAACTTTGTACAGTTGATCCACAGATTAATTCATTTCTTCTCCGGGAGTCGTTAGAATGATATTTCATTTTACCTGTATATTCTTATATAATGATATATTAATCCAATTAACATTTTATTGCAATTACTTTTGTTGGAAAAATATGCCTTGCGATCAAAGTAGAGGGTATATTTCTCATCGATCAATCACCTCCAAATTTTGGAGTTCAATTCGCTATATCTTAAGTAATAATAATAGCACAGTCTTAAATTTTGGACTATAAGTACAATAAAACATAGTCTTTGGAATGACTTCAGAGTTTTTTAAATGCGCTCAGTACTTTTTTAATTTGTCCTCATTATTCATATACGTTCAGAAAATGCACAATTATACAGTAAAACATATACAACTTATTTGTTTCTTAATGTTCTTCAACGAAATTTTCACGAAATATAGATTAAAGTGCGTGGAATCGAATCCATGCAGTGAAGAAGCACCCTTTGTTACGGGAGAAATAGGCAGGATGCGTAAAACTCAAAGATGTGTATAAATCAACTGTATAAAGTTTACTGAGCCATCTTCTAACACTTCTTTCTATACGATAAAAATTTGTTTGAATTTTGTGATTAGTTCCACATTAAAGCTGAGACTTTTCTCTACATATTGCGTCGTTTTCATTTTTTTAGCGGCTCTGAATAGTAACAATTATCTATCGATATGTCCGGTCGTACGCCCAGAGAATTCTCATTTTCCGCGCATTTCGGAGCGGCTCAAAACTATAAGTGGAAAACTGGATTTATCTCCTAAACGGTTTAACTAAGACAAAAATTTGTGAAGACCCATTTTTTAGAAAAAGAGACGAGCTACAAATTTTGTTGAAAACTTTTTTCTGTATTTTCATTATTTTAGCCGTTAGAGCAAAAAAACCGAAAATCAAAAAGTTTTTCCAATTTTTTTGGAATTTTCCCGGAACTTGGAAATGCAAAGAATGCATCATTTCATTCTACCGGTTATTAACTACTTATATCCCAGAGATGATTCTTTTATAAATTTTTGCGAGGTTTTTACAACATTTGGCCTTCATTGCCTGTACTACTATAACACATATTCGATTTAATCAATGAAATATAGTTCACACCATATTTATACGGCACAGATAAAACCCAAAGCTGCCGATCGAGCTTATAAAAGGATAGACCGGGGCATGCTGTATTTGTCCACGCCTTATTGAATAATAAATATGATGTAATGAAACATATTCTTTATAGGATTTTGCAAACAGCAGAAAAAACTATCTATGAGAACTAAAATAAAAACTGTTTGTAAAATTATTGATTTATAATCTTTGCATTCTTTCGATAACCTGAATTCTGGTTGTGCTAGCAATTAAAATCCTAAAATGATTTTTTTTTCTTATTGGACAATTAGGTGTTTTCACTATGTGCAAATTTGCTTTTTTGATATTATTAAAATGAAGTACTTGTTATACTAAAGCAATTATTGATATTTAAACAGCATTCTATCGTCCATCAAATTAAAATTTCAACAAATAGATAACATAAAGTTTTAGTAATTGAACGAGTACGAAAAACACTCGGTGACGTCATCGGTTATATTAGTTTCTTAAACCACGTTTAAAAATTGTTAAACACAACATTTTATTCACTTTATTTACGTTTTACATGTGATTAAATAAGCAATACCTACCTAATACAGGATTTGTAAAAGCTACTTTAGGAAATTTATCTGCAAAATAATGTGTTTATAACACAAAATGAGACTGACAATATAACTGATGACGCCATAAGTGCGTAGTGAATTGATGTACTGTTTTTGGCGGAACAATTTCAATAGAAAATTAAAATGGCTTATTTTAAGGTATTATTCTACTGTTTCTCAAAATTCAAGTGTTTTTAACTATAATAAAGCATTATCTTCACACTCAAAGTGAATTTAAAATTTGTGAAAACACCTAATTTTGTGGATACTGGTTTACTCTGCATTATCCGTATGGGACTGTGTAGAAACTAGTGTTAGAATGAGAATTGCCCAATAAGAAAGACAAATTCCTTTTAGGATTTTAATTGCTAGCATAATCAGAATTCAGGTTATCGAAAGAATGCAAAGATTGTAAATTTTACAAATAGTTTCTATTTTAGTTATCATAGATAGTTTTTTCTGCTGTTTGCAAAATCCTATAAAGTATAGGCAAACAAAATAATTCACTTTAAAAAAAATATTGTGCATTATTTAACGGAACATCATTACTCTTATGCAAGTATGTTTTGGCATGATTAAAGAATAAGAAATAAACAGAAACATGCCTCCTTTAATTAAAAGTTTTAACTCTTGTGATATAGTTAAGCAGTTCACCCCTTATGAGAACGTTACAGAAATTCACTATAGAAATTTGTTTCATGACACATTGAACTCGAATATTCAATAGAAACTATATGTGTGTCTGCATGTATGTATATCTGTAGACAGTTTCTTATCAAAACTATAACTGCTGTTAAGCTTAAAATTTTGTTTCACATTTGATAATTATGTTGAAATTGGGCCATATCTGTTGTGAGGGTGATCGCCAGAGGCATGCGAACACATAATTTAATATAATTAATTCCATAAAAATAACAAGATCTACACAATATATCAAAACTGTACAATATACAGTGTGTTTCTGAAATTGGAATCAACTTATATTATACTGATATATCTATCTTGATTTAAAATGTTAAGATTTTGTAATGAGAGTCGACGTTTTTGTTATTTTTATTCCTCAAGGAAATATTTGTATTCGCATCCTCGCGCTCAACTAACTGAACAGATCCTTTGATGCAGTGAAAAAACGAGCTGAAGAATTAGGTATCAGTCAAAGTATAACTAGTTTATTTAATCATTTATTTAACATCCACTCACTTCTGCAATTCTGGGCGCACCAATTTTTCTACTAATTACCAAATGTAACCGTCTCCAAGGCAGAAGTTGCTGCTAGTTTTAAATTCACCATTAAATGTTTCATGAAGCAGTTAATAAGACAATGGAACATATCCTGACATACAAGTGAAAAATGTGTCCGCATCTCTAAGTTCTCGTTTACGTGCCATTAAACGAAGTTGTGGCAGAAGTCATATTTTGCCTCACTTGCTTCTAATTCAAATAGGAAATACCATAGGTACTAATGATTGTGGTAAGACAGTTCACATTTTGACTTTTATGTCAATATAAAAGATATCATTTCAGTGGACAGGTTTTATTAAGTTATTTATGGATCTACTTGGATTTCCTCTGTCGTACGAAAAATCAGTGCCTTCGAAAGGATGACCAACATACGGCAAGTTTTTCAATAGAATACAAAAGAAATTTTCAACATCGCTAACATATCCACGTAGTGGATTGGAAGTATAATAATCGTAAAAGAAATTTCAAACATTTTTTTCTTGAAATGGTAAACCCATTTCAAGAAAAAAATGTTTGAATTGTCAGGAAACGTCGAGATATTAAATTTGAGCAAAAAGAATGTTCTGTCTGTCGGTCTGTCTGTAACTTTTTTTGTCCACACATTTTTTTCCTTAACGGTTTAAGATATAGACCTGAAATATTGTACACGTATATACTATAACGAGATCTGGAACTGGATTGTATTTTGAATATATACGGTGAAGGGTTGGGGGAGTAAATAGGGGGAGATAAGTAAAGCAAGCTGGTAAGAGTATATAAACTTGAAATTTGGTGTATGTACTAGAAGCCAAGGCCTCAAAATTTTTTATAATATTTTCCATCTCCACACCGACCCCACCCCCACTCCATTATTAAAGGGATTGATAAAATAAAATTGAGATATTCACTTGAAATTTGGTACTCGTATGTATTATAACGACATCTGGAACTAGATTATATTTTGAGATGATTTCGTTGAAGGATTAGGGGTTAAATAGGGGTAAAGGGGGGAAAATAAGTAAAGATAGCTGATATGAGTACCGAAACATGAAATTTAGTGTATGTACTTGAAGCCAGGGCCTCAGATTTTTTTATAATATATTTCAACCCCCACCGCCCCTAATCCATTATTAAAGAGGTTGATAAAATATAACTGAGATTAAAATTTGGTGCACATATATATTATAACAACATCTGGAATTAGATTATATGTTTAGATGATTCCGTTGAAGGGGTGGGGATTTAAGTATGTGTAAATAGGGGTTAATGAGTAAAGCAAGCTGTGTAGGGTACAAATACTTGAAGTTTGGTGCGTACCTATACTAGAGCCCTCAGACTTCTTTATAATATTTTTCAACCCGCCCACCACCACCACCACTCCATTAATAAAGTGGTTGATGAAATAAACTTCAGATAGTTACTTTTATTTTTTACACGTATGTATATTTTATTAAAGAGGTGGAGGGGGGTGTGTAATTGGGAAAAATCAGTAGAGCAAGCTAGTAAGAGTCCAGAACTTCATTCTTGGCGTATGTGCTAGGAACCAATGCATTAATTTTTAAGTTTGAAAATGTTTAACAAATTGAAGATGTAACGGTAATACGGAAGTCCAGTAGGGATTTGTGTAACGCTTGGTAATCCGGTTGTTTTTTTGGACACGAAAACTCGTGTATTTGATAAATTTTGATTCCTAGATTCATATTCTGGCATTCTTACGTCTCGATGCCGACCGACGCCTTGCGTCGTTTTTGTATAACTTATGTATTTGATAAACATTGATGTCTAAGTATATGTTCGTGCATTTTTACGTCTCGACGCCGACCGACGCCTATCGTCGTTGTTGTAAAACTTCTGAATTTGATAAATTTTGATACCTAGATTCATATTCTTCCATTTTTCGTTTCGACGCCGACCAGCGCCTTGCGTCGTATCTGTAAAACTTGTATTTGATTCATTTTGATATCTAAATTCATGTTCTTGCATTTTTACGTCTCGACGCCGACCGACGCCTAGCGTAGTTATTGTAAAACTTTGATACCTAGATTAATGTTCTCGCATTTTTACGAAACCCGTTTTTTGTAGAGTATCAATAGTATTAATGTTATTGTAATATTAAACTTTTTTTTATTTATATCCCCTGTGCATTTTGCACATTTTGTAAATATCATGTCAGGCTTGAAAGATAACCAAGTTCATTTTCAATCTCTTAACGAAGCTTGCTACATTATAACTTTTGTAATTTTTTTAATTACATCTGCCCCTAATATTATTAAAATTCTATGACCAATTATTTCTGCATACTAAAGTGCAAATATAGTCAAGAAGTTTACCTTTAAAGAGACTTGGAAGGAAAATCTGAATGTGGAAGTAGTGATTTCTTAGGTAACGGTTTTTTGTTAAATTTAATGAAACCTACATATGATTGTAGCTCCTAAATAAAGTCTGAATGGTTGAGAATTTGCTTTGGATATTCTGTTACATTGTTACAAAATCAGCCTCGAGCAGGAAATAATTTGCTTTCACAATGACTTCTTTTCCTTTTCGGCCTTGCGAAATCTGTTATAATATGGGTGCCTCTTTCTTAAGGTCACCATTAGATTCACCAAATTGAATTTTCCGGATTTTGGAAAGTTTTATCAACGTTAGGTGCTGAGAGACTACTGTAAGGGATTTTTTATTACAGATGGTGTCGATTGATGTTTAGTCTCGATAATAGGAATATGACCGAATAGAAATAGATTCTTTTACCTGTGTGCAGAATAAAAATTATTTTTTCTCAGGGTATGGATTCAGCTTAAGTTTGAAAATATAAATTTTTACATATCCTCTTATAAAAATGTATACATATTTATTTATCATAAGCTACCTATTTCAGTTTTAAATTAGAAAAGCCGTCGTTGACTGGGATCATAAATAAATTACAGTAGTCGTAGTCGTTGCATGAGAAAGTGAGGGTTAGAGCAAACGTTAAAAATCTCGAGGATCCTTTTTAATATAATTTGGTTGTTAAAGGGAGCTTTCTTCATACTCAATTTAAAACGGAGCAAACAACTCATCAGAACTTGTGAAATTGAATAGAGGATCTTCTCTAACTTTAGAAAGAACTCGGAAATTGTCAATTTGTTCTCCTGTAGCAAGACTCGATAAACAAAATGAATAAATTATTATGTTCAAATTTTGGTAAATATTTTCAGTTTTATAAAAGTAAGCATGTAACGCTCTAATACTTAGTTATCGAACTCGATAATATTATCTGAATATTGCTATTCAGCTTGATTTATACAATTCTGTTTAAAATTATCCTTTTGCACAAGAGCTGCTTTTCAGGAAATAAAGAATGAGTATAGTAAGATAGACACATGTACTTTCGATTGTTGAAATTAAACGTTTTCAACGCGCTATTATTAGCTTGACTTGCAATCTTGTAACTTTTTATGCCAGAAACTCTTGCAACTCAATTTTCACCCACTTCCAGATGTCGCATTGACTTGAAATTTTGCATATTTATAATGTATATGGTTCATATAACAATACAATTTGACATTTCTTTATAAATAAATCTGAGATGGCGTTTCCAAGATGGCGGATACTTTATTGTCGTTTAATATCCTATTTTACCAAAAGTTGGCATCTGGGGATTTTTTAGGTTGCAAATTATAAATATGTGATTGAAACTCAAAAATTCAAAATTGCCTGATTTAACTGATAATCGCTATCTGAGGGTTATCGAGATTGTAGATTATAAATAATTAATCGAAATTCAGGAATTCAAAATGGCAGCTTCATGAGGACGAATAAGTTTTGTCATTTATGAATAAGGAATATTATTGAACAATCACACTAGTCCAATTGAGACAAAACTAAGGAAGAGAAAATAAATAAATACTTTTATAAAGTTAAAAGACACGCTTATGAAACCAACTGAAACTGTTAAAAGATGCACTAAAAGGAAGAATGTAATTTTTGAAAAATAATTTAAACGTTCTGGCATTCTTTCACATAAGAGAAAGTCTGACATTAATGATTGTTTCTAATCATGGCTAAGTTGCTGACAAGTTTTGTTAAAAATTCTTGAACATTTCAGAAAATCGGCAATATCTCAAAAAGTTGTAATTTTAACCCCTACAATGCTAGAAAGAAGAAAATTTCATTTTACATCATTTGATGTAAAAAAATATAGGGCGTTCCATTTGGAACAAAAAAGTTTTTGAGGTTTGTATTTAACAAAAGATAACCTGAGATAGAGTACTTGATATACTATTATGGAATTTATTTTGTATTGTAGAGACTAGCACATCTTGTGTTCTTTCTACGTGCCAAAGGGCAAATGAGAATCTCCTATACGAAGAAAGTTATAACTGTTATTGCAAACCATTACACCTGTCAAATTTTTTATGAAATGTCAGGTATCTCCAAAACCGCCGGGTTTAGGTATAATAATAATAATAATAATGATAAAGATAATGATAATGATAATAATGATAATGACAATGACAATAATAATAATAATAATTATGTCTTTATTTCTCAATTAATTGTACAAGATGTAATGAAGCATTTTTATATTGTAGAAATTGCACCCGACACCGCCGTCTATTTCTCTATTTAGGATATAGGTATTTTCTAATACAGGTATTGGGCGTAATTTCTAGTGTGGAAATTACACCCAAACCCACCGTCTATTTTTGTATTTTAAATATTAATATTTTATACTGTCCACACAGAGCATAAATAAGTAATATACTTTCATTTAGCAAGTAGACATACACGCCGCTAGATGGAGCACTGTCTCCATCACTGACACTATTGGCTTCACCGTTAACGAATGCTTGGCCCAGCCAGCCAAATAATGAATTATTAGCCTGGGTCCATTCATTTGGACCGTTACCAGGCTAATTGGAAACCGCCGTCTCATAGGAGAGAGAGAGTAAGTAAAACCGACCGTAAATAAGCAGCTTGGCTGGGACTAAGTGCCATCCGTGTACTAATCCCGGTTTGCTCCGCCGTGTGTCTGGGAAGATACATTGGTTGGCAACAAGTCTCGTGTTTGCCCTCTGGCCTGGTTGCGTCGTCTGGAGGACAAGCGAGCACTTGGGAAGCTTGGGGCTTTCTGGTCTGGGTGCGTCGACTGGAAAGTCACAAAGCCTTCTAGCACACCGAGATATCATCCCCGACCAAATACCGCCTACCGGAGTGAGCCAGTGTGCAAGTTGGGAGAGTGTGTGGCTGGGAAACTTTCCGCTGGTAACAGGTCTCGTGTTTGCCCTCTGGCCTAGTTGCGTCGTCTGGAGGACAAGCGAGCACTTGGGAAGCTTGGGGCTTTCTGGTCTGGGTGCGTCGACTGGAAAGTCACAAGGACATCCACCAGCGCAAAGTAGCGCCCGTGAACCTCGTTGGTTTAATCTCTCCTTTGGGGTGATTACACCGACAAGGAACCGTGACCGGAAGTGTGTACTAACCTTAGGCTCTGCGCCTTAGCCAAGTTGCCCGAGTATTTGTTTACTATTGTTTATTGTGTTTTTGCTTTCCTCCGCCTGGTATCTGCTCTGTCCGTTTTATACCGATAGTCGTTACTCCGACTTACCGTTCCGTTTCTCTAAGTTCGTATCCTGCTTGTAACCGCCCTCTTGCTTCGCCACCGTCACCGTTAACCGTAGTAGTTATAGGTTAGGTATATTTGTAGATATTAGGATTTTTATTATAATAAATATGTATATTATTTAAACTGTGCCTTTTACTGTGTGTGTGTGAAGTCTGACATCCCTAGACCCCTGGACATACCGTGTCTCCTCTGACGCTATCCCAGCCCTACCGAAACAGGCTGTGTTAAGAGGCTAGCGTGGGTCCTTTACACCACGAGAAAAATTGTAAAGGTGGCGCCCGAGCTTACCGTAACCGCACCGAGCTCGAGTGCCAAAGTGACGCCCCTTCACTCAACCGACGAGTGAACCAAACGTCACAAAGAATTAAACAAATAATTGAAGAGAACGTCAAATACAAACAATACACGAATTATAAAATGTAACTACAAATACTACGAACATAACAATGGGTGTATAAAACGTCCTTAACTAAAGTGGTACAAACAAACTAAGGTATATTGTGTATATACATATAAAGACAAACAGATGCAATTAATTAGACAAAAATTCATCAAGAGAGTAACAGGTTTTGTCGATGAGTAAGGCCTTAAGTCTTTTTTTGTAAATAAAAATGTTTTGAGAATTTTCTTTCTCAATTGGTAAAGCAATAAATATTTTGCAACCATTAAATTATATACTTTTTTAATAACGTGCTGTTGAATGTTGATGGGGTATAAAATTGTTTTTAAATCTTGTGAAATAATTGTGATTAGTCAGATATTTTTGAAAAGTGGGCAAATTCTTGTAAACAAAGCAACCTAGCTGGTAAACATAGGTGGTGGTGACTATTAGAATTTTTAATTCTTTGAATGCTGCTGTGCAAGATTCCCTTTTTGGCTCTTTGTTAATATGCGCAATGCATACTTTTGTAGAATATACACGCGTTGAGAGTAACTACTCATTCCCCAGTTAATAATGCCATATCGCATCTGAGAGTGGAAGTTTGCATAATATTTGCTAGTTACAATGATTTGACTGCAGTGGTTTATTAGTGATCGTAACGCATAGCAACAGGTGAGCAATTTATTACATAAATCATGGATGTGAATATCCCATTTTAATCCAGAGTCAAAAGTGACTCCCAGAATTTTACCTGAGTTGTAAATATTGAACAGGTCAGAATTTAAATCAACTTGTAAAGTTTGTTGCTTAAACAGTATCGATATGGTTTTTTACCTATTTAAATTCATGATTTTTTTTTCAGACCAGAGAATACATTTTTTATATATATTTTCTACCAAATTTATTGCTTCAGTCCCATTGTTTTCCATGATTAAAAAATTCGTATCGTCATCATAACATATTATTTGTAAGTTCTCACTTAGCTTTAAAAAATGGACTAGATCATTAGCAAAGATAATATATAGGAGTGGGCCCAGAATGGAGCCTTGTGGAACACCTTGGGTTACTTTCCTAGTATAGGGTGTACTACATGTTTCGACTCAGAATTTCATGGTCATTTCGAAAAGTCGAAAATATATAGGATGTTCCATTTAAATTAAGCAAGTTGGTACTAACTTCCATTATAACCGGATGAACCACATGCTTGTAATTATTTTGGTTGGATTGGCCACACTGACTAATAACTCCCAAAATTTTCAACAATTTCTCTTACATACTTTTCCCAATATCGATCGACTCAGTTACCGTATTTAAAGTTGAAACTCAAAATATCCGGCATTGTTCGAGTTAAAACATTTTCTGAATCATTTTTCATAATAAACCGAATTTTATAGAAAGCTTTTAGAACAAATTATAGACGAAGGCATTTAGGACCTACTAAATTCGTAATAACTACTTACTCTATTCGCCACTCTACTAAATAATAATAAAAATAATGTTACGCATTACACCCCCTGAGGCTTGGTGAGTGATACGCCCATGATACTAATAGCTGAAATTAAGTACCAATGGTTAGGCAACCAGTAATATACGCTATCTCTTCCTTAAGCCTGTAGATGGCTCTAGAGTTTTATTGTTCTGGAATTGGAAATCTCGAGATGAATCTAGAGGCACTTTTAGGATACATAAGGGGAATTAAGTATATATTCCCATGATATAATATAAATATGATAAATAGATGTTCCTAAATAAATTCTAATCATTCATAATTGTGTAACAATCACGTTACCAAATTACTTTTCTTTTTTAATGCATTTATATGCGTACCTAACCAAAATAAACCGAAAAAGTTGTATCCAACTGAAAATTAACAGAACATTTCTGTATAAGTGATCATACTAAAATATAACTAAATATTAAAAATTGTATTTCTTGTTACTACAGTTTATCGTAAAAAAATGTAGATTAACACAAAATTGATTGTTGAAAATTTGTAAGTAAATGTTTCTAAAGTGTTCAAAAGATGCATAGAATAAAGTTTGTGAATAAAGTTTCTGGAAATTTTCCTAGCAATACTTTTCAACATTTTCATATTAATACTTTCTAATATTAACTAGGAATAAACTATCTACGTTTGATTTTTAATATTAATACTCAGAAGTCAAAAAATATATATTTATAGAAATACATAGAGTATACAATTGTTAACAATATAACACACTGAACGTGGGTATACACTGTACATTTATTGTGAATAAAATTTAAAAAAAACAGAGATCAACAAAAATATACTTTAGATATCTCGATTACTAAATAAGTATTCAAAATAAAAGTAATTACAATAGTTTTCATCAATAATGGTAAAGTACATATATATTTTTATATTTCTTGCCAGTGTTACTGCAAAATAGACTAAATTACAGAAGACAGTCCCGGATGCCTCGAAAAAATAAATTTTTATGTGTGTGTGTGAAAGCAGGTGCCATTTTTTAAGGTATCACATGTTATTCCTAAAACCGATCTTCACAATATTGGATAAATTCCTCTTTTTCCATTTTTCGTATTTTCGACTGACGTTCCTGATGAAATAATTTTCGTTTTAGTTTTCTGACTTCTTCCCTTAATATAGTTTTCCGTGGGGAATAGGAAGTAAAAAAGACGTTGCAGTCTGGGTCTGAACAGATGTATCTGGAAATAAAAAAAATGAAGAAAATTAAAAAGGACCTTTTAAGATATTCATCATTCATTGCTTTACATATTTAAGATGAATTTCAAATCAAAACAAAATCATAAAATACCAAATAACTTTCAGTATACATTTTTAACTCTTTAGAAACGAAAATATACTAAACGGAGGAAATTAATAACTCCTCAAGAGAATCAGTACTTGAACTCGATCCAGGTTGTTCTACACGGTAGTGTAGTCGTCACCAAATGGGATGTAATAGGTTGTATGACAGTTCTGCAATTATTCATATTTTAAATATGCTTTATCAATGCTGCTAGAGCACAGCGCTGTAATTTACATGCAATATGAAAAGTAATTTAAACTAATAAAAAAAATAGCAACCACATTTAATTTACTTAACCGATCATAACCTTACTAAAATATTTGTTTGTTTATACATTTCTAACAACTTGGTTGTTTTAATAAAGTTAAATTGAACTACATCTATGTATTTAAACAAAATTTTAGCCATTTATGTCCCTACTAAACATTAAATAATAAATAATGAAAATGAAGTATGTACCTAATGAATTCCGTAACTTTTCTTAAATTATTAATGGTCTTACTGTGTAAGTAATTAATAGGTGATTACATACTTGTAATTAATTTATGCTAAAGTCTTACCTGAATCTATGACAGATTTGAAAATTGATTATATATATAGCGTTCATTTAATTTGTTTTTCAAAAGATTTGAAAACATGTATTCACTGAAATGCAAGCTGCACACCCTGTAACTACTGCACATATATACGAGTGTGGGATACATTTTATATTTCCACGTCCATAATTCCTTGTCCATGCTAAACATCTAATATAAAAATGTAATTATAATTACGCTTTTATTTATTTTATTATTAATTTCTTTTTACCTCTCATGATCCTTGGGGAATCTGAATCATATGATATTCATTAATTTAGAAAACAGTCACCCAACTAAAAAACACACTTATAAACGTACAAAAACAATCCTACATAGAAAAATATTATGAAAAATGTTGTAATTATGAAATGTTACAGAGCCTATTCACGACGTTCGACGTTCAAGCAAATACTGATTTATATCATGCGCAGATCATTTCTAAATCGGTACCTGCCCAGAGTAGAGGAGAGAAAGGCAGAAAATTAAGCCATGAAACGTCATCAGTGAAAACTCTGTGTTTAATCTACTCTGTGTCTAAACGCCGTCTACTGTGCGAGTACTGACGTCACCAATTTTAATAACTTGCGCTGTATTATTCTACATACATGAACCGATTTAACAGTAAAATATTAAATGTTACACAATATACATATATTTTGTAACATTTAATATTTTTATGTTAAATCGGTTCATGTATATACAATAATGTGTGTTTGTTTTTAATTTATATTCTTAGATGGATATCAACAATTAAAGAAATCCGAAATGGAAAACATTGCTTGCTTTGCCTAGTCGCTTGAATAAAATATAAAAATAAAAAAATATACAGATTTGTATGTCTACATTCAATAATAGGCGAGCGGTTCACCCCCGTAAAAACAACACGGACCGACTAAATTTTTTTAATAAAAGACTTCTACTTGAAACTTTTTCAACATTGTAGAGCATATTTTTCTGACAATTTACGTATTTTTTGCATAATTTTTTAGGTGGTCCTTCAATAGTTATAAACAAAAATGTTGTAAAAAAAGAAAACTTAATAAATTGCTCTGAAAACATTGTCCATAATAAAAACCGACCAAAATAAACACTTTTTGTCTCTTGGATTTTTCTCGAAAAATGCACGGTTTCCGAGATATGGCCAATTGTTCAACAAAAAAACGCGAAAATAAGCGACCTTTCGGTTTTTTTTTCTCAATAATTTCTGAATGCACAGTAATTCTGTACACGCCAAAATAAAGGGCAGTTCATCTACTACAGGTGTGATTTTTTGTGTGAAATTATGCTCATTAAGATTAGTTAAAATTGAATTTAGAAAAGTACCATTGAAAATTAAAACAATAACAAAGCAAATAACATGGCGGCCGGGGGTTAGGGAAGCAGAAGCCGCGCGTCTGCGCAGATGACGCGCACGCGACCTACTCAAATTAAACACGAATCGAACAAGTTTACACACGACGACTTTAGTACTTCCAGTAAGAGTAAACATTAAAACTATTTAAAAATTATGTAGTGGAAAATGTGCGACAAACAATTGTAATTGTGTATCATTAAATCTGAAATGCTGTTCTATATGTGCATGCACCGATGAATGTCAAAATGTGACACCAAACATTAATGAACAAACTTCAGCTTTAGATATTATTGAAGAAGAACACGAAGATATTATTTAAACAAAATTTTTAAGTTCCTGTAAATTTTTTATGACTTTGGAAATATGAAAAATCTTTTTATTAAAAATGTGGTTTATACAACATCATTAATTAAAAATATATAAAGCTAAAACGCCTTGTAACTTTATGAATTAAAATAATGAATATTTTTAATTAAAAACCACTCAAACTTCATTCTATTGATGTATAATATAATTTTTACATTTCTTATTCAATTATATTATATTATTATTATGATCAATGTGCATATTTATAAATGAAAATGTGAAATCAATCAAAAATATAAAATATTTTGATTTGAGTAGGTCGCGTGTGCGTCATCTGCGTAGACGCGCGGCTTCTGTTTCCCTAACCCCCGGCCGCCATGTTATTTGCTTTGTTATTGTTTTGATTTTCAATGGTACTTTTCTAAATTCAATTTTAATTAATCTTAATGAGCATAATTCCACACACAAAAATCACACCTGTAGTAGAGAACTGCCGTATTTTGTCGTGTGCAGAATTACTGTGCATTCAAAAATTATTGAGAAAAAAATCGCCTATTTTCGCGTTTTTTTTTGAAAAATTGGCCATATCTCGGAAACCGTGCATTTTTTGAGAAAAGGCCAAGAGACAAAAAGTGTTTATTTTGGTCGGTTTTCACAGCGATTTATTAAGTTTTCTTTTTTTACAACATTTTTGTTTATAACTATTGAAGGACCGCCTAAAAAATTATGCAAAAAATACGTAAATTGTCAGAAAAATATGCTCTACAATGCTGAAAAAGTTTCAAGTAGAAGTCTTTTGTTAAAAAAATTTAGTCGGTAACTCGCATTTCTAAGCGTCTTTTTAGGGGTGAACCGCTCGCCTATAACTAAATATTTCAAATATAAATGAAAATAATATAATTGAGTTTCGGCGGAAACAGGTAATAAAATACTGCACTTTTATATAAAATTAACGAATCAAAACATTTACCATCCTGACGTAAACAGCTGTCATACTCACCATCATATTTATTGAAATTATAAAATGTTATAATAATAGAACATTATATCTGAATATTTCTCACAATTAGCAATAATTTAAACGCACGCAGCATATTCAAATTAATTAGCATATATAATTGCTTGATTGGCATGTGGCATATTCCCTAAAACTATGAGATTTTATATATTTGTATTCAATAACATATAATTTGTTAAATATAAATCCAAATAATTTAATCGAATTTGGTCGGAAACAGTAAATAAAATAGTGCACCAATTTTATAATAAACCAACACAGAAATTTACCATCCTGATACAAACAACTTTTACATTCATAATATATTGTTATGAATTCACACCCCCAAAATGAGGCTGTCCGATTTCAGTTCTACAAAAAGCTTTCTACTCTTCGAGAGTTGTACTATCACTGAGCTGAAAGTTAAAGTCATATATTTCAGTTAAGTTGCTTAAACACAACGTTGAAAATTATGCATATTTCGACAAGCGTCTAGGTATACATCCGGAAAATCCGGAATTATTGTGAGTCAACCAAATATATTTAAATCAATTTAAAATATATGTTAAGATGTAGGCTTCTCTGTACATGTTTACAAAACAGAGCATAACTATGTTTTACCTATATTTCTCTGTCAGGTGTATTGTTGAAGTACTTCACTATGACCTAGGGAAACCGATATGAAAAAAGAACACAGCCATCATGGCAAGAGATGTGAAAACATAACACGAACAAAGTTATATAGAATCAAATTTTACATGAAAGGTAAGTGGCGACATATACGCGTACCTTTTATTGTTTTGTCAATATACAGGCTCCCTATGGACGTACCACATATGCCTTCCCGACTCTTGTAGAAAATTTTATTCTCTACTAAATAACTTTCAATAAATTTTTGTCATTTCTCATACCACTTTCGCAACGTTTATCGCTAGTAATAGTGAGTGCGGTACTCTAAATAAATAGAGTGAATACTGCGTTCTAATTAATAAACGGGCATATTAATTGATTTCAAATTTTTACCGTATTGTCACTACGTACTTGTTAATAAAATCTGATAATATGAAAGTCAAGTTTTAATAAATGTAAAAAATATGATATTCTTCTTTCTGTTAATAAAGCATGGTTTAGCTTCGGAAGGGGTATTATGCCCTTCTAAAGTTTCGTTAAAATATGTGTATAATTCTACAAGTTACCATCAATAAGAAAGGTCATTGTTTAAGAATGACCTCTCTCAAATATTTTTAGGTTTTTCAACTTAACGAATTGATGGAGTAACTGTTATAAAAAATGAGTCTGATTTGGAAGAATACGAGTGATTTTAGTACATAATTATTAGGTTAGTGATTTTACTAGGGATAGTTACTGATATTTCTTTACACAAGTATATTGTATTGTCTTTTTTTCTTATTATTATATTACACTTTCTTTGATAACTAGACTTAATTAACTGTTTTAAATAATTGGGGATAACTTAAAACATTATTTTAATTATTGGCATTGAGTGAACACATCAAACGATTTACTTTTTATTCCTTTGCTCCGTATTTGTTTCTTATAAGTATAAATAAAAATAAATAAATATATATAAAAACTAAAATAGGAACTGTACTTTTTATGTATTGGTATCTTATCTGAAAATGACTAGTAAAATAATTAAAGTGGCACATTTAAATGCTAGATCTCTTATTTCCAAATTTAATGAATTTAAGCACTTTTTAACGATTAATAATATTTCAATAATAGGAGTGTCCGAGACGTGGCTCGCCTCCGGTATTACTGACAATATGATTTACATTGATGGTTACTCTTTAGTAAGGTATGATCGCGGTAGTAGAGGAGGGGGGGTCTGCCTTTATATTCAAAATAACCTTAAATATAATACAATCGACTGTATGCAAAATATCACCGAGTGTTTAGAGCAGGGATGGATATGTGTCAAAATTAATAGAAAGACGCTGGGAATCGGAATTATCTACAGGCCGCCTAATTCACAATTGCAATCATTTTTGGAAACCTTTGAGGAAACGTTAGCCAGTGTTTATATGCAGTGTGATAATCTAATTTGCGTCGGAGATTTTAATATCAATCTACTAGACATTCATAGTAATAATGCCGCGCAGTTTGATACTTTACTAAGTGGAATAGGCCTAAAGCAAATTGTTAATGAACCCACCCGCATAACTCAAAATACTGCCTCTTTGATAGACTTTATAATTGTTGATAATTATTTAAGTTATGGTAACTGCAATGTTAAGGATATCTCGAATATATCGGATCATTCTGCAGTTATCTGTGACATAGAAGTAGACGTTAGTAAAATCGATCCATTTGTAAGAAGTTATAGAGATTTTAAAAGATTTAATTTAGACAGTTACGAGAACGGCTTACGTGAAATTCCATGGCATCAAATTTATGATCTAATGGAAGTGGATGATAAGGTAAGGTTTCTAAATGACAATTTAATTTTTTTAATGAATCTACATGCTCCAATTAAAACTTCAAGATTTACAAAATCTCCATCCCCATGGATTACAGACAACATAAAATTAATAATGAATTTACGAGACAAGGCTCTAAGTAAGTTCAAAAAAACCCAAAATATAAATCATTGGAATTATTATAAAGAACTTAGAAATTATAGCACTTTTGCAATTAGAACCGAAAAAAGACGCTACATGGAACACAAATTATTAAATTCAAATAACAAACAGTTATGGAACATAGTTAAACAGTTCGATATTAACAACAATAATAGAAGCCAAAGAATTTCAAATTTTAACCTTAACGAAATCAAGGAATATTTTTCAAATGTATGTTCTACTAGAGAAGAACCTAATAAAAATTTAATAGATTTCTACAATAATAACTTAAAATCAAATAATCTGAAACTGTTTAAACTAATCGAGGTCACAGAAATTGAAGTTTTAAAGGTCATAACAAGTATTAAATCTAAAGCCTATGGAATGGATGGTATAAATATAGTAATGATTGAACTTTCTTGTCCATTTCTATTGCCATATATAACACACATAATAAATTTTTGTTTTAAGCACTCGGTATTTCCGAAACAATGGAAAGAGGGTAGAGTTAAACCTATTCCAAAAGTAGATTCCCCTAAGGAAATAAAAGACCTCCGCCCAATTACTGTTCTACCGGCTTTATCTAAGGTAATAGAAAGGATAATTGAAGGACAATTACGTCACCACTTAATAAAATATAACTCCTTACCACCTAATCAATCAGGTTTTCGTCCAGGTCACAGCTGTGGAACTGCACTTCTTAATATAACCGATGATATTATTCAAGAACTGGACAAAAAAAATGTTGGAGCCTTAATACTACTTGATTATACTAAAGCTTTTGACATGATCAATCATGACATATTACTTGCAATACTCCACTTTATAGGTTTAAGTCAAAGCACTATAATGCTATTCAAAAATTATTTAGAGGGTCGCACACAAAAAGTGATATTATCTGGGGAATCATCAGAGAGTTATGATGCTGTCAGAGGGGTTCTTCTTCTTCTTCTTTTAGCGGGGCGCCTGGAGGTCGCCGCACTCAGGCCTTGTGGCCCATTGTGCTACCGCTAACAAATTAGGGAGCTCCCCCGTACAGACCGGATTCCAGCCCAAAGGCTGAAATTCTTCCCACGGGAGAACTCCTTATTTCCTCCAGCATTGGAAATCCAGTGCCGAAGTGTTTATGCCTCAGGTTCATCAGTCCTGGGCAAGAAGTGAGAACGTGGATGGAAGTCTCCTCCTCGTCCTCACAGAACCTGCAATCGGGGTGGTCAACCACCCCCATTGTGTGTAGGTGTTTTTTGAAAGAGCCATGTCCGGTCAGGAGGCCTGTTACGGCTCTAATTTGCTTTCTGCTTAGACGCAGAAATTGCTTTGTTCTCTCCGGCAAGGGTCCTGCGATTAGGAGCTTCGCTTGCCGGAGTCCAGGATAGGAGTCCCAGAGGTCAGTGAACTGGGAGCGAGTCCAGTTATCTATTAACCTCTTGGCTTGGGATCTAGGGTAGCCGAGAGCCGGCTCCGGACCGAGCAGAGGTTTACGAGAGCCCCTTCTGGCCAGAGCGTCGGCCCGCTCGTTACCCTCAATGTTGCTGTGTCCAGGCATCCAGAGAAGCCTGACCCAGTTTGATGAGCCAAGTTCGCAGAGGGCCTGTTTACAGTTTTGGACCAGTTTTGACTTGGTCCGATTCGATGCAAGGGCCTTGAGGGCCGCTTGGCTATCGCTACATATATATATGTGTTTATTAGAGTACTCCTTTCGGATATTCTCCTGTGCGCAGACCAAAATGGCAAAGATCTCGGTCTGGAATACCGTGGCGAATTTGCCAAGGGCATAAGAAAGCTCAGCCCTGGGCCTTTCCCCAAATATACCCGCTGCGGTACTTTCCTCAAGCCTCGATCCGTCTGTGAACCAGACAATATCTGCAGGCCTTAGTATGTCCTCGAGTTGTCTCCAGTCTTCCCTTTTCGGGAAGACTACCTCGAAGGGTTGTGCGAAGGAGAAGGAAGGTATCACGTCGTCACTCCTGGACTCCAGAAGTGAGTGGGCTCCTATCGCATCAGTTAGGGCCCTAGTGTGACCTGATTGTTCTCCTCCTTTCATCCACTGACCTCCACATTCCAGTCTGTAGGCCGCTTTCCGAGCCTCGGCCACAATCACTAGGTGAAGGGGCGCAAGGTCCAGAAGGACCTCCAGAGCTGCCGTGGGGGTCGTGCGTATTGCTCCTGTGACTCCTAAGCAGGCAAGTCTTTGGAGTTGTGTTAGCTTCTGTCGTATGGTTGACCTGGTTGTGGCAGGCCACCAGACAACAGAGGCATACGTAATCATTGGTCTAACTATGACAGTATAGTACCACATAGCCACCCTGGGGTTTAGCCCCCATGTTTTGCCAAAGGTTCTTCTACATACCCATAGGGTTGTAGTGGCCCTTTGTACCTGTCTCTCTATATGATCTCTCCAGGTCAGCTTAGAGTCCAGGATGACCCCCAGATACTTCACTGTCCTTGAGATCGTTAGAGTCGTGTTGTAGAGTACGGGTTCGACGAAACCGTCTAGCCTGCGTCTTCTAGTAAAAATGACCATTTGCGCCTTTGAGGGATTGACTCTAAGGCCCTGGTCATTGCACCATCTTTGTACGATCTGCAAGGCCCTTTGTAAGAGTCCGCTGACCGTATTTGGGAATTTTCCCGAGATGATGATTGCAAGGTCATCTGCGTAACCTTGCGCAAAAAGATCCTCGTTTTCGAGTTCCTGTAATAGGCCATCGAGAACAAGGTTCCATAGCAGAGGAGATAGGACGCCCCCTTGTGGGCAGCCTCTCCTTACTGAAACTTTAACTGCCGTTTCCTCATTGGCAGCTGTTATTTGCCTTCCCGCCAACATGGCCCTCAACCATCTAATGATGGTGTCTTCGATGCCATGATATGCAGCGGCGGCGCAGATTGAATCGAAGGAGGTATGGTCAAAGGCTCCTTCGATATCTAAGAAGGCTCCGGCCGCAAGTTCTTTGTGGTGCAGCGCCTTCTCGATCCTCAAAACGATCGGATGAAGGGCCGTTTCCACTGACTTGCCGGCCTGGTAAGCATGTTGTGACGGATGCAGAGGTACTGAGATCAGTGCTCCGTCTTTGACATACCTTTCAACCAACCTCTCTAAAGTTTTGAGTAGGAAGGATGTTAGGCTGATAGCTCTGTAAGAGTTGGCAGTATCGTAGGTCGTACGTCCTGCTTTAGGTATGAAAACCACCTTGACGGCCCTCCAGGGTATAGGAATATACCCCGTGGCCAGGCAGGTTCTCAACAAATGATAGACCGGACGGATGAGTGTCTCTTTCCCCTCTTGCAGAAGTGCCGGAAACACTCCATCCGGTCCTGGGCTTTTGAACGGATCAAACGTGGAAATAGCCCACCTGACACTTTCCACTGTTACCACCCTCGAGGCTGTCCTCCAATCTGCCGCCGTGACAGCAGCGCGGGGGGGCCGAGGGGATGGTGCTTCCTCCGTCTCCACTACGGATTCGGGGAAATGAGTTTCTAGTAGATGCTTGAGGCGCTCCTCATTGGTAGCCGTTAGTCTACCGGAAGGAAGCCTCAAGTCCTCCAGCCGTGAAGGTCTATCTTTCTTAAGAGCTTTGCAGAGCCTAGCGGCTTCTGGAAGATCTTCAATGCTTTCGCAGAATTTCCTCCAGGCTGCCCTCTTATTGCTACGAATGTGGCTTTTGTAGAGGCGTTGGGATCGTTTGTAGTCGTCCCAGTCCTCTGGGAGTTGAGTGCGCATAGCCCTGTTAAGGAGCCTGCGTGTCTCCTTGCGTAGGTTCAAAAGTTCCCTGTTCCACCAGGGAACTTTATTTTTACCCTTGCTTCTTTTTAGAGGACAACTGCTCTCGTATGAGGCAGTGATCGCTCCATTGAGAAGTTTGGCGGAGGATTCTATCTCCTCTGTGTTTCTGGGTATAATAACCCTGTTTATTTTATCCGAGAGGGCTCGTCTATAGACGTCCCAGTCGGTGTCCCTGGGGTTCCTGTACCAGCACTCCTCTGAGGAGGGAGCGCAGTCCAGTTTGATACGTACCAATTTTTGAACAGGGGGACCGCTAGTCTGGATCCCAGTGTGACATCGATGACCTCCTGCCTCCGTTGGGTAACGAAGGTGGGCGTGTTGCCCCGATTTATTATCTCTAAATCGGTAGTGTACAGGTACTGTAATAGACTACTGCCTCTAGGATTGACTCCTGTGCTGCCCCAGCAAATGTGGTGAGCATTGGCGTCACATCCTATGATGAGAGGCAATCGTCTATCAGTACAGAATTGAACCATCTTCTCCAGTTCGGTTGAAGGTGGCGGTGTTGGCGAGTCGTAGGGAAGGTAGACTGAGCCGAACACGATTTCTGCTCTGTCGGTTTCCTCCCTAAGACTCACCTTAATAGCAACCGCGTCCCTGGAACAAAGTTCGGGAATTGCTGTTGCTTTAATCTCCTTCGAGACATATATGCATGCTCTGGGTATGCTGTGTGCGGAGGAGAAAATGGCTCCGTGCCGCCTGTCTAAACCTCGAATGGAGCCATGGCGAACCCAAGCCTCCTGAATCAGGGCAATGTGTGTCTCTGTCCCGCAGCGGCCTGTCGTCCTACTAATGCGGAGGACGGCTCACTGTGTTGCAGATTGATTTGGAGTATTTCCATTTTTTTTTTTTTTTTTTAACTAACTTACTAACTACCCTACTTTTCCTCCGAGCCCGACAGCCCCTCCATCGCTGTGTCCGTCGTGCTCGGCGGCGCGTTGTTGCCGCCGCTTGGGCCGGCCTCTACTGAATCCCCCCGGGGATGTTTCGGGTCCCAGAAGGACACCTTGATCACCCCCGCCTGAGCGCGGTAACCCAGTTTCGCGATCTTCGCCGCGGAGGCCTCATCGACACCCAGAATGAGTCGAAGCCCCTTGGCCTCGACAACCTGAGTGCCGTGGACCTTCCACAGCTCTGTTCGGAGCTCCGGGTTGTGCCGCGTAAGTCTACTGAAGATGGTGGCTTGGTCCATGGGTTTGCCCGGGACCGTAGCCACCATCTTCTTATATTTGGGGAGCTTGTCCCCCTCCAAGAGCTGGAGAGTTACGCCGTCCACGGGAGAGATGCCGCCTATGGCCGATCTAAGCCATGACAGCGACATCTCGTTCCCGCAGAACAGCTGCACCACTCCTTGCTCAGTTAGCCTGAAGCCGTCGAAATCGGGGAGAGGCCCCCCTGCGGGGAGCCCATCCATCCGAGTGTCGAGGGCTTCTTGCAAACTGTCGGTCAGGGCAGCTGTTAGCCGCTCTTCTGGAAAACCAGCTGCGGCCACCGCCACCTTGACCCCTTTGCTAGCCACCTGACTGTATGAAAGGTCAGGCCTAGCTCTTTTAATAGGTTTAGAGGTGCTGGGGGGGTCTCTTCCTCCGGCCGTCCCCTTTTGGGAACGTTTGCCCGAGGTGTACCCTCCCCAGAAGTCCTCTCCACCCGCAATTTCCTGGCTCTCTTTCGAGCCGCGCCGCTGCGATTACGTCGCTTGGGTTGCCCATCCGTGAGGTTGAGCCCTCCAGCGACGTCCGAAGTAGAGGGAGCCCCCGAGACGGAGATTCCCTCTTGTGTGGGAGGTGTGGGATTGGAGAAGGTCCCCCGTGAGGAGCCTTCTCCGGTGCCACGGGATAGGGTTGCCCCATTTCTGGAGCCACCCTTTCTAAGGAGGGGGGAGATCCCTGCAGAGGAATCTTCCCCGGAAGAGGTGGGGGAGGAGGCCCTGTGATCAGAGCACTCCTCGGAAAAGTTTTTATTGTTTTTGTTCATGTTTGTTCCCACGAGTAAACAGGAAAGATGGTCGACCCCCGCAGAGCCTGTTACGGGGGCAAGGCTAAATACTATGGGAGGTCGCCCGGTTTCCCATAGGCATCGTTTGAGGTACCATCACCCCGGTACCATTCAGCCCTCGGCACGATGGCTTACACCTTGGCTTGGGGGATATTTATTGACCTCCCGGTCTAGATCCGCCGCCTTTTGTTTAAGCAGTGTCACCTCGTGCAGGATGTGGTTCTTCACCACATGCTTACCAGCACCCCCGAAGAGGCATTGGTGAAGCTGGCGGACGGTCTTGGACGGTGATAGGCTGGGGCCAAAGCACTGTATTCGCATCAGCCGTCCCTGGTGTGTGTCAACTCACCACGGTAAACCCAGTTAAGGGGCCGAGTGAGACAACACACTCCTTGACACCGTCAGAGGGGTTGCTCAAGGGTCAATCTTGGGACCACTTTTATATACGATCTATACATGCAACTTCCCCTCTGTTCTTAATACCTGTAATTATCATATGTATGCAGACGATACGCAACTATATCACTTTTTTGATCGTAATAGTATTGCAGCTGAATGTCAAAGTATTAATAACGATATAAAAGCTTTGGTAAAATCTTCGGTTGTATTATTTGGTAACCTCTCGGAAAAAGACATGGTGATTGAACTGGGAGAGGATAAGATAGAGGTGGCATCTAAAGCAAAAAATCTAGGTATGGTTATAGATAATCAACTCAGATTTACGGATCATGTTTATCACTTACTAAAAAAGTCTTATGGCAAACTAAGAATGATGTATCCTAACAGACACACTTTAAACAGAAAATCAAAAATAATTGTATGCGATTCTCTTGTCCTTTCTCAGTGCAATTACTGTGACTTTGTTTATGGGCCATGCCTTACATCAAGAGATTCTAACAGAATACAAATCTTACAAAACTCATGCTTAAGGTTTATATATGGTATACGTAAATACGATAGAATATCACATACTCTAACTAAAGCCCATTGGCTGGACATGGCTAGTCGTAGAAAACTGCATGCTTATATACTATATCATAAAATTTTAACTAATCATATTCCGGCATATCTTCATAATAAAATAAGATACAGAACAGATATTCATAATATAAATATAAGACGTAAGGATGCATTAACTATTCCTCAGCATAAATCCTCGCTGTTCCGAAGATCCTTTGTATATAATATAGCCGCACAGTTAAACGAGTTACCAAAAGAGTGTAAGTCTCTGTCAGTAAAACGGTTTCGTACCTTTGTTCTCAATCTGTTACATAAAAAACAAGAGCCGCACTAATAGTGTTTGTGTGTTCATATCTGTTCATTTTTGTTCTAGTAACATATAGTGTTAAGTATCCCCAATTATGTCATAGCCCAAATTCTGTTAGAAGCATATATCGTTTAGTTATACACTACTTTTTCTCTCTACTTAAAATTTATTTTCGTAATGTAAGTACCTGAGGCCAAAGTGGAAGTGGAAGATTCGGATAAATCCACTTTTCTTCGCATTATCGTTGCGAACAATTTGTTTATCTTTCGTTATTGAGTTACGGTCGTAGAACCAGAGTTATTTAAGAGGAACTGAATAAACACAGTTTAACTAAGAGCTTTCCACTACACTGGTTTAATCCAAAACTTTTTACTAAAATTCTTTAAATGTGTACCTATTCCAGCAAAAAAGTTGCGGTAGTAAGACAGTTCCCTTGTAGTTTTACCCCACTATACATGACAATTCAATGACAATTCATTTTGTAGCTAATGTATACGTTTTTTTACATACTAATTTGCCTTATTAAACAATTACAAACTTGCCTTGTTTCTTTCACGGTTACATACGTTTTAATATTTTAAAGAGTAACATGACTTGAAAGGAATCTGTGTAGTACAAAGAAGAGGTAAACTGAGGGCTGAAACCCTTTATAAAAACAATTAGTTCAATTTAGGTGAATGCAGTATCGCACCAATTACAACCTTTTGTAATATCTCAAACGCGTCCCACGCCTCTTCTTGTTAAAAGAGACCTTTAATAGTTCGAATGGGAGCGAAGTATGCGTCATTTTATCGGATTTCTTGTAAAATATTTTACCACTTATACGCAGATTGAAGATATATCTATGCGAATAATTAATAAATAATAAGCTCAAAATTTCTGTTAATGGATACTATTAACTAAAAAGTTTCTATTTCCTCAATTACTCCAATTCTGTAAAATTGTTACCCTTTTGCGTTTGTTCTAATAAATATATTTTTAATTCAGGTTTGTTGACATTTTTACCTTTTTACTATTTTGGCTAAAGATATAATATTACTGTGACAAATTCTAACAGAGAGTAGAATTCAATTTTTTCACCTTTGTAATTGCTCCTAAAAATTGTGAAACTCAGTTGCTAATTCTCGAAGCATTAAAAATCCATATACAGGGTGAGAGTTTGAGACAAATGCCAAAAGAAAACATTTGTGCCCACTTCTGATATTTTCTTCGTTTGCGGTACTCAACTGTGAAGATTTCTATTAGGTAAACGTGTCTACTAAATTTGATTCAATTTGGTTAAGCCAATCAAAGAATATGGCCGATCGAAATTTTGACGAAATATAGAGAACACATCGTATATCGGAAACGAAGGGCATCCCTAATGCCCTTTTGAAATTGTCCTAGGGTTACTGTACAGAGTACTGTAGGAAACATTCTATGCACGCCACTGGATTCACCACCCCTCAAGACGGGGTAGTACCAAATTTTGTCGAAAGTTTTTTAACGTCTTTGTCCACATTATTAAAAATGCACAATACGTATCATTTTCATAAATTTATTCTAACAGTTAAGTTATCCATGAGAAACAAATTGAAACAATTAATTGTCAAAAGCGACAATTGTAGATGTAGGAAAGTTATTACAGTGTCTAGTATTAATAGTTGTGGAAAGCCTACCTGTAAGAGACAAAATAGAAATTGTACGTCTTGTTGGCGATAATGTGCGTACGACAAGAGAAGCGCTGCGTTTGAATTCGATAATATGCACCCAAATGGAGGAGTCGAAGTAATGTACAACGCATTAATACAGATTTCAATGAGACAGCTTGTGTTACAAAAAACTTGCTTAGAACCAGGCATAATGGACGTCGTGATTTTGAGAAATAATGACCAAATTTTAAAATATTTAAACAACCTCCATGTTAGTATTAGAACGGGTTGCTAGTTTTAAACCATAATATCCCCAGAGAGAGTATTAGAAGATATCTGAAAAAGAAAACAAAACAAGCTAACCACTACACTATTCGCCGATTTATTACACTTATTACATCATTGTTGCATATTCTATAGGATACTCCTCTCAGGTTTTTTTGTAAATTATATTAGTTTCAAAAATTTTTTTGTTTAATTACAAAACAATTTTTTTTTTCATTTAGAAAATTGATAACTTTTATTTATTGATCGATTTTGTTAAAAAACAATTCAGTTCTTCCTCCATTTAACACTAGCGTGCTGTCCAAACTTCAACACAATCGGACTTTTCGTTCTTCAGTTATCGCGCTTACAGGAAACGTGACGGACGGACAGACAGATAGACGGACGGACAGACAGACAGACGGACGGACATTTTGAATATATTCTTCGTTTTGTATTTGCGAAGAGTATAATAATGGCTTACAGGCTAAAACTTTTGCATACGTTGGAAGTGGAAGATGAGGAAAGACGATTATAGTTTTGTTACAGAGGAATATCTAAATAGTCCTAATTTTTTTATGAAATTTTATTTAGCGTTGAAGCCTCACTACCATAAATGGGGTAGTTTCAAGTCAAAGTTGTCGTCACTGGTCAGCTGAGAATCCGGAATTCGTCATAAATTCAAAGAGACAGTGTTCGCAAAAAGTTAATAGTTGGTGTGGAATAGTAAATAACAAAATAATTGGTTCTTTTGTCTTTGAGGGTAATATGGACGCGAATATGTTTTTACATTTTCTTAAGAACGAGTTTGGGAACGCATTAGATGACTTGCGACTACAGAATTTTCTTAATTTAAAGTTTCAGTTAGATGTAAGTTCTGTTCATATGGCTGTTTTGGTAGGAATATGGCTAAATGAACATGTTGAAAATCGTTGGATAGGGCGGAACAGTCCTTTGATTAAGTGGCCGCCGAGATCCTCAGGTTTGACGCCACTCGATGTTTTCCTTTGTGGTTTACTGAAACAAATACTTTACAAATCAAGGCCATAAACTCTACAAGAACTACAGGTTAGGATAATGCATGCCAGCGGAGAAATTACTCCAGAACAAATACGAGAGGTTACTATAAATGTGCGTAAATGGATTGAAAAGAGTTTTGAAATAAATGGCGGATTGGTAGAAGTGTTGACAATCTTGTAGTTCTTGTATCGGAATTCTCTATTTTTACTTCCCTCACATACAGAGGGGAAGTATTGTATTCGAGAAAAAATCACCCTCTGAGATTTCTTCGGATCAAGTAGATTACGAAAATATAGCTTTTCTATTCCATCTGTCTGTCTGTTTGTCTGTCTGTCTGTCTGTTTGTGCATTAACTAAAAAAACTACTTGACGGATGACAGTCAAATTTGGTAGATAGCTGACCCTACTGTCAGCGAAGAAATTGTTAAACTTTCACTGGAAAATATACAGGCTGGACCGTCTAACTGGAATAAGTAATGAAAAAAATTTCATGACATTCTGAACCTATTTAAAAAAAAAAAATCTTGAAAATTTATTTCACCAACATTTTTGAAAAATATTTTACCGCTAGAATAGATGGAAAAAACATATTTTTTGCTCAAATTTAAAATTTTCGTATTTCATGGCTTGCTAAACCCATTTAAAACAAAAAAATTGAAAATATTTTTTAAAACATTTGTAATCTTTTTTTTACCACTATAATAGAATAGATGAAAAAATGTTTTTTGCTGAAGTTAAAAATTTCCACGTTTCATGACATTTTAAACCTATTTCGGAAAAAAAAAATTGAACATTTCTTTACCATTTTGGAAAAATTTTTTACCACTAGAATTGATGGAAAAAAACGTGTTTTGTTCAAATTTAAAATTTCCACATTTCATAATATTCTAAACCTATTTCAAGAAAATATATTTACCACTGCTATAGAATAGATCATGAAGTTTTTTTATCACTAGAATACCTGAAAAAAAAAATTGTTTGCTGAAATTTAAAATTTTCACGTTTCATAACACTCTAAACCTATTTAAAAAAAAAAATTATGAAATTACTTAACCACTGCTATCCTTCCATTGAATTTTTGCTGTCGGATGACCACTATGTATATTTTTTTGACCAAAAGTTATCAGGTTTTCTTTGTAATAATAGTGATAACTATATTCCGATTATTATTCTCAATTTCATTTCGTAATTATTAATTTTTTGGAGTGACCGCCATGCACAAATAAAGAGGGAAGTTCTGTGTAAATACCTTTGCCGATTTTTTTCTTACAGTTTTTCTGTTTATGTGTATTATTTTGATTTGTTAAAACTATTCATGAGAGTATTAATAATACCATGTTACTAGACTTTAATTTTATTTTAATTTCTTTTGTCATGGATAACTTAACTTTTAGAATGAAATTAAAATGATGCGTATTGGGAATTTTTAATATTGTCTACAAAGACGTTATAATTTAAAAATGTTCGACAAAATCTCGTACAGGCCCGTTTTGAGGGATGGTGAATCCAGCGGCGTTCATAAATTTTTCTAAAAAAATCACTAATATGAATTATTAAAATTTTACACCTAAAAGCTGACGTAGTGGGCCTCGGGTTTTGTAGGAATCTGGCTCTTTTTGCTGCAAAGACGCAGTTCAACAAGCTCCAGAATTTTTAAAAAACTGTGAAAATCGCACACTAAATAAAGATTTTACAGGGTAACTCCAAAACAAATCGATCACACTCTAGATTAGGTCATAAATCAGCTTCACTTTAAAATGATTGTAGAAGGCATTTTTAATAAGACTATTGTGAAGCTAGTGAGGGTTACAATAGAGAGTTACCTACTGCGAATACTTCCTTGAAAAATGAAAATAGAAAATATTGGCCGTGTACTTAATTCAACAGTTTTGTAACGATCACGTTTTGACAGAACACTCAGTACCTTAAATTAAATAAAAGCATGTTTAAAATTTGTGTATTTATTAAATTGTTTTTGCATGAGCGAAAAACTTTACTTCTATCAGGTATAAAGACCTTTAACGCTGTACGGAGAGGATAAAAGTGAGAGGGGCACTTGTTTGTATCAAAGCGAATTTTGGCTTCGCGCCGATACATCACTGGATAGGTGAATTTGACCTCTCCGATATAATTAAGTGGTAATGAGTCAAGCTTTGGCCTTGCGACATACTGCTAGGAGCTTAATTGTAATAGTTTAAAATTACTAGAAAACTATTCTTTTGTGAGTTATGGAGTATTATCGTGAAGTAGCAATGTTCTGGTAATCTATGCATTACAATAATGTGAAAATATTCACAAGTAACTTAAATGGCAGAGTGAATTTGTAATTAGTAGTGGCTAATTGTTAATTTAGATTGTTTCCCTTGATGCAATCAACGATAATTTGTGATTTTAAGTGCTTGGTTTGTAGTTTGTACATTCAGTTTTCGGAACTGTTATCCGTCAGTTGACCTGCATGTGTCCAGGAATGAAACTGTAAGTTTTTTATTTTATGTACTATATAGTGGTCGCTCAGTCGACACGCGTGGAGAAAAATACGTTTTAGTGACGTTAAGAAACTCGTTTCGTGATTGATTTCTTACTTCCCGAGTGAGATCGGTAGACAATTTGACCGCTTTCATGTTAGTAGAGGACATTTGCCGAGTTGACTTGATTTGCTGACAATTTCGATGTCCCAATAGGCATAAATAAATAGTGGCCTATTTAGTGTAAAATCGCGAGTAACATTTGACTCGGCTTAGGACCAGAGAAAGCCGTTACGCGTAGCACCATTCAGTATTTACCCCAATCTTCTATGAATTAGGTTTTGAAACCTAATGAGGGTTAACTACTGTTTGAAATATTGATTAATGTTGTTTAATTAAACGATTTAATTTTTTTAGCTAACCTTAATTGTACTGTTTTTAGTAATTTAAGTTAGCTAGTTAGGTTTTCGCATTAATTTGTAACCCAAACGTTAATAGATTATTTTGTTTTAGTAGCTGTTTAATTTCGTTAAGCTAGCACTCATTAAAACTGGGATAGCTCGGCGTTTCCTTATTTTGCCGGGCCAATTTCTAGTTTAAAGTGATTAGAAATTTTGATGATTGATTTCATGTAACGAAAAATAAAGTGGCGTCCAACTATTTTTTTTTGTTGAGTTTTTCAGAGCCTTATATTATCTGTTCAGTAATATTCTGTTAGTGAGTATTTGCCAAGGTAAGTGATAACCAATATTAAGCCAAGCTATCAAGAATAACCTGCACCCTTAGGTCTTATGCTTTATTATGAATTATAATTATTATTGCGGATTAAGTATCACTAAAAAGCAAGGTTATAAGTTTTCGCAATCGGCCACGCCCGACTGCAATTTCTATCTGTTTATTAGTGTGTCCAGATTCGGGTAGCCATTACATAGAATTTTGATACTTTAATTTCATATTATGAGTAGTATAGAATATATTCACTTGCCACAATAATAGGAACATTTGTTTCTTTCTTGGGTATAGTTATCAAGTATTTATATGCTACCGGGTACCCATAAGCAGTGTTACTTATCCGAATTTATCTAATTTTTTTCTCTTTCCTCAATTTATATATCTTCCTTAATTGTTTACTACGTGATTAGTCATTGTTAATGCATAGCGGTTGGAAGGTCCAAATTAGATTACTATCAGGATGATTATCTAAAATAAACTTGACATTCTCGAGATTTTAAAATCAAATTAGGTTTGAACAACTCAAACAATCTCATTTCTTTTTTACAGTCTATTTCTACATCCAATATTGACTCTCTGGTAACATTAAAAACAGAAGAAATAAGGCATGAAGTGATATTGAAAAATGAATTTTTAAATTCGTCGTTTGCTCTTTTTAAATCAAACCCTCTGTCTCGCGTGAAATACATTAGACTTTGTGTAGAGTAAACACATAATATTCTTTGTAACAAAAGAAACCTTTGAGTGAAGTGTTCTAAATTTTTCACGATATTAGGGAAGCTAAAACATATATGGATATTAGTTAGTTAAATGACAAGTTTGTGTCAAACATTTTCTTACAATATTTAGCAATTAACAGTTGTTTAATGTACATTTTAATATCTGTACGTAATAGATAATATTTTCAATCAGACCTCAGCATTGCATAAATGATTAGAAATTGTAGTGTGACATGGTCAGCGACAAATGCTTATTTGATAAATATTTTCCTCGAATACGACACAACTCACTTTTGCATATAGTTAGAGAGACGGCAACCATAATGGCTGCAGTATTAGCAATGTATGAATTTTTCATGGAGTTTAGGTCCCCCTCTACAACTGTGTTCTCTGAAGTACGGCTCTAGCGCTTCGCTGGGAGGCGCTGGAGCGCCTTATATTAGAAAATTTTAATTAATTCAACAGTGTTTTTAATCATGTCTGAAAATGATTCCACAGCATCTGTATGACCCCAAAGTCACGGGAAACCCATTTTTAGATATGTCACCATTTGCAAATATATTTCCCAGCATACCAAAAAAAGAAAATGGAAAAATTCTAAAGTATTAAGTGACATGAGTCCAAGTGGGCTTGAATGATTCGTATTGACATGGAGATTACCCGAAAACACTTTTCTGACAAAATTGATATCGCAAAAGTGCGGCTTATTATCGCGGTTGCCCTATATTCCATGCAAATTTGCGGAAAGTCGGTCCACTTCTGTTCCTGCAATACGATTATATGTTCCCCTACTTATTTTTTTGCGCTGAATCGATTGCGTGGAGTCCCAGCTACCCTAACCCTCAAGTTTAACCTCTTATCAGCCAAAGGCAACCCCCGAACGCGTTTTTCGCTGTTTGCGATGCGGAAATGGTTCCTTTTCGTTTTTTTAATAAAAATATGATGAATATGACCAATACTAACTGAGCCGGTTGTTTCGAATTTTTGGAAAACACGTCCAACTATTGACTGAGAAACAAACTTTTGGGGATAAAAATATCAGCTATGTCCCGTTCCTATTTGTTCTATTTTCGCCGTGAATTAAAATAGTTTTAATTTATTCTTCTTTAGTAAGCATTTTTTAAGCGATGACCAGCAACAGAAAATTAGATTTTATTATAGACATTAATGAGGCATCGATACGTAAAAAGCTAGCAATTGTTTTCAAAACTTACTTGATTACCTAGCGAAGTTATTAATTAAGTCCGTATTATTCACTTTTGAGATATTTCAGGTGAAAAATAGGAATTTTGAGTTTTATTAATGAGATCTAAATATAATTTATGGACAATGGTTTTCTTAATATTCTAGCCGATTATCGTGCAAAATTTCACAGTAAGGGTTCTGAATTACTGAAAACAGTCCACGATTGTCCTGTTGCTTTTGTTGGGAAAATGTGTTTTTGCCATTATTAATTACATTTAAAAAAGATATGCAACATTTATGTATTTCTTGCATTGAAATATTTCAAATTAACTCAACTGCAAACAAAGAATTTAAAAAAATTAAATGGTACATACTTGCCTCTCGGCAGCACTGAATCATCTTATCAGAATTTGAACTAGCAATGTACCATTTTTTTGAAATTTATTTTTCCATAATATTTGGGAGTTTAAGAGAACGGGGTGATAATATCAGACATGGCACGAACGTTTCGCGATTTTTTTCACGTAATCTTGGATATATACTGTGCCCGTCCTGCCAAGTTTCAACTTCAAGTTCGCTTTTTTTCCTTTGCCCTTTTCCTCAAAATGGTTTTCTGTGACTTTGGGGATTTACAGATGCTGTGGAATAATTTTCAGACTTGATTAAAAATACTTTTGTTGAATTAATTAATTTTGTTTAATCTAAGGTGCTCCAGCGCCTCCCAGCGAAAGCGCTACAGCATTACTTCATAGAACAAATTTGTAGACAAGGACCTAAACTCCATGAGAAAAAATTTCATACATTGCTATGCTGCAGCCTATATAGTCGCCGTCTCTCTAACTAATAGTGTCATTGAGTCTAGCAAACAGCTTTTATTTATATATTTCTACTGTTGATTTCAAAAGTGAGAGTCGTAATTATAAGCTATTAAAAGAAATAAACAATACTTAACGATATTCAACAAGGAACAAATACAAAAGAAGTACGTAATAAGCAATAAAATGTAGACACATAACTTGTATATATTATGTTATTTAATACCAGCGTTAATTGGTTACACAATTTAATTTCTACCTATAGTTAGAATCTGGATAGTCACGTAACTTATCCCTAATCATATCTATTGTCATACACAAATCGACGAATGACATCTTTGGACACGTTATCAAGTTTTCTAAGTTTTTGTCCAACCCTTTTCCGTTTAATATAATGATCAACTATATCCCCGACTCTAGTATTGTAACCCTATAAATTGTAGTACGGCTAAATTTGGTTAATTCACAAATCCTCTTCACAATTTGATTATATGAAGAATCAATATTTTCGCCTTTTAAACGGGAGTTCAAATTCCGCTTGTATAGACTCTGTATCAAAATCGTCCGTTTCGTTGTCACTACTATCGAAAGGCCTCCAAAATGCCATTTTAAACAATTAATTGCCAAAAATCACTCAAACACGGTAATAAAACTAATAATTTGTTCAAATATTCACTAGAATTAAGTAATTTATAATGCTGCCTGGCTGTACTGCACTGCCTCGTACAGATCATACGATGCATATAGTTCATACGTATTTTTTGTTTTATTTATTATGGCATGCAAGAAGTTTGAACAAGGTTGGTGTTGACAAATCAAATTCGCTAAGCATCTAATCCCACCTATATTTCTATGTGACAGGCGGATCAAGTCCACGTGAACTGTAGACGAGGAGTGGTGAATATAAATCTGTAAAATTTTGTGCTCTCTCATTCATTGTGAAGTGATATATTGACAATACCCCGTAAGCTCCTCTAGTTCCGTGCTGTTCCAATTGACTTCGTAAATACTATACGTAGAACTTTTCTCATAGCCCTGTGCAGGAATTGACATAAACCCGTCTCGTTTCAGAGCGGTGAAAATCGCCATTGTAAAATTCCCAAATTTGTTGTACCATATATGCTAAAATTTTATAAATGTAAATGCATGAAAGTCTTAACAGTTGTTTTCTAAAATAATATCTACATGATATTCATGCAGATATTCCTACAATGTTTCTTATCACCCATATTTAAATGACATTAAGTTTCCCAAAATATTATTCCATAACGCAACAGGTATGTAAATTGTACATGATAAAACGACATTAGTTGCATTATTACTAATATTTCTTAATGTATGCAAAGTGTGACCAGATAATCCAAGATATGTTATATGAACATCACAATTCAACACATTATTTTTAAATAAATCGAGAAACTTTGTGTTCTCTACTTGAGCAATAAACTTCTAGCAAATAACTTTTACCCGATGACTAATTGTGATATACTTGATCTCAACTGGTATAAATATTTTATTGGTAGCTATTTATAAAAGTAGAGTTAGTATAAAAAAATATAGTAATAAGCACCCCACGCTTTTTTACAATGAAATAATTTTTTTTGTTAATAACTTTATTCTTATTTTAAACTTATTAAAAATCTTTCTATTGTACTGAGTGAGTGGACTTTTTATCGCTGTTAAACAAAATCTTAATAATTAAAAATTATTTTTTACTTTTTAGTTCGGTTTGCTATTAAAGCGTGTTTTTTTTTTAGTTTTTTAAACTATTATTTATTACCACTATATTTACATAAAGGTAGTGACTGCAGATTCGACAGTTACGTCATTACCAAACAATGATACAAAATGTTCACTTAGCCCAGTAATTGTAGGTTTAAAACTGTCAAGTCTTCTCAAAACTCCCAGTTAGCTGAATTTTTGTGTACGCCTTCGTTATGGTGTTATAAAAAATATGTCGACATAGATATCGTGCCGAAGTTGCATGATATTCGAGGTCAAAGGTTACGAAAGATAGTTTATCGCCAAAATGTCAATTCTTGCTCACAGGTTAATGGAGGTTATTATAAAAATGGTAGAGTAGAAAACTTCCTACAATAAAATTCTATACACTTGTTTTGTAACTCCCGCCATTTTCATGGTAGAGCGAAGAGAAAGTACAATTAAGCACTTGCATGTTAGTATCACACACACCACAGGCAGGGTGGATACAAAAATCTAGGTAATCGGGATTTTCTGAGAAGATAAAAACTAATATTACTAGGCTAATTATATTTCGAATCATTGTTTGATATGACGGAACTATCGAAACTGAAGGCAAAACCTTTGTGTAAACATAGTGGTAAAGGAATATGGAAATGTTTTACTCGTTTTCTGTGAAAGTAACAGGTACCACCGGAATTTCTCAAGTATTTTACAGGATCTTAAGACTTTAATAGTAGTAATTTTAACAAACGATATTGGACCAAGGAGAACAAAAACGTTTTGTACACTAGGTGTAAAGTATCAACATTTAATAACTCAGTCACCAGATTGACGTTTTATTTACATTGACATTAGGTCACTTGACCTCTGCAAAGACGAATCAATGAAGTGAAAATGATTTGATTATGTCCAAGCCCAGAGACGTTATTTTGTGACATTAGACTGTTGTCATTGAGCTACATTTATCTGAGCACGTACGAGATATTATTAATTAGTTGACATAATGTACATCTATGATATAAAATGAAAATAATGCAAATTCTTGCATTCAACATTTGAATCTGAGGGCTCTAGAGGTCTCTATTTTCCGATGCATGATAGGTTACAATCTGAACCTCCATGTAAATGAATGGGGCAATTAACAGGTAACCACATACTGGCTTCTGTACGACATCTGTCCAAGCACAATGATCTTTACCCTGACTTTGTCAATGATTTATACGTAGCGCCATCTACAAATATTTCCTACAACAAATTATGTGACAATGTATTATCTAATATGAAAAGTGACGTTACAAATACGTCAAGTTAATGTAACAGTCACAATTTCCTCGAAAGATAAAGTTACGTACACGTCACGTACAATGTTGTTGACCAATAATCACCTAAAGAAACCGCCGATATGACGCTGTTCTTCTACCTGCGATATCCCATTCTCCTTGAGTTACAGACAACTTTAAGTTGGCTATGAATCTCTTCTATGAATAAATTATACCTAAGATACATTGCGGGTACTTGTGTGTATATACTTTCCACATTTACGTTATTTTCTAACATTTTCTAACGAAACTTTAAATTTAACTTAGAAAATTGGATGCTCATTAGGGTAGCAATACATCAATATATCAGGGGCGACAGGATAAAAAGAAAGCAATTGGATACTTAGGCTGGCTGAATACATTGAGAATATTAAACAGGAGATAAGGAAGCTATAGAAAATGGAAACGTCTGGAAAATTTCACGGATTGAATATCTTTCAGAAAATGTAGAAAATATGAAGCTTAATCAGGAAGGAAGCAGTTAATTAAATTTATCAGATATTTAAAATTCAGCAGGCCCAATTCTTATCGACCGGTAACAATTTCCTTTTCATAAATCATTTTCGAATTTTTTATAGCATCATTGGTTATCGAACATAAGACAGTATAATCGTAATATTGCACATTTAGTTAGATGGATAGATACATTTTATTGATATAAAGAACACTGTGATGTTTTAACGTGTGAAATATTTGAATGAAAAAAAACACAAAATATGCAATCTGACATAAAACTTCATGAAAAGTATTAAGTGTTTTAAATTTAACAGATTGTTTGCCAGTAGTTAAAATATAATCTTGAGTATAGTATTTACTAACTCAATTGAAACAGCACGGAACTAGGGGATCTTACGTATTGTCAATATATCGCTTCACATTGAATGAGAAAGCAGAGAATTTTACAGATTTATATTCACCACTCCTCGTCTACAGTCAACGTGGGCTTGATCCGCCTGTTACATAGAAATATAGGTGGGATTAGATGCTTAGCGAATTTGATTTGTCACCACCAATCTTGTACAGAGTTTTTGCATGCCATAATATATAAAACAAAAAATACGTATGAACTATTTGTATCGTATGTTCTGTACGAGGCAGTGCAGTGCAGCTAGGCAGTGTTATAGGTTAATTCTAGTGAATATTTGAACAAATTATTAGTTTCATTACTGTGTTTGAGTGATTTCTTGCAATTAATTGTTTAAAATGGCATTTTGGAGGTCTTTCGATAGTAGTGACAACGAAACGGACGATTTTGATACAGAGATTATACAAGCGGAATTTGAAAATAAAGACTTACACGTTCAAAATCAAAGGGTTATTTTGAATATTTACTCGTGTTTTAAAGGCGAAAATATTGATTCTTCATATAATCATATTGTGAAGAGGTTTTGTGAATTAACCAAATTTAGCCGTGCTACAATTTATAGGGCTATTAGAGCCGGGGATGTTGTTGATCATTCTATTAAACGGAGAAGAGTTGGACAAAAACTTTAAAAACTTGATAATGCGTCCACAAATGTCATTCGTCGATTTATGTATGACTTTTAGAATGAACAGAAGGTGCCAACATTAGAACTGATTAGGGATAAGTTACGCGACTATATAGAATGTAACTATAAGTCATGAGATACTTTGCGAAACGTTTTGCTCGATTGCGGTTTTAGGTACAAAAAATTGATCAAACGAATGGTAGTTATGGAATCAGCACGCATCGGTTTTCATCGACATGAGTACCTGGGTACAATAAAAGTATACCGAGATGCAAATAGAAACACCCATGACATTGACACCCATGGTGTAATTCAATACGGTTGGGTAGATAACACCAAAAAGTGTAATTTAAGTACTCCATGTTCTAGGGGAAAAGGAATGGAAGTAAAAACAGTTTTATTCCTAATGCATTGTTGTCTGCTAAAAATATCAAGCAATCCTCTGCCGACTACCACGAGGATATGACAGCCGAATTATTTGAGAAGTGGGCAAAGGAACAGCTGTTACCAAATATTCCACCAAATTCTGGAATTGTTATGGACAATGCGTCATACCATTCGCGGCAACACACAATAATTCCGAACACCAACACAAGAAAAGGATATATCATTGAACTTATGAAAGGTAAAGGCTTGGAAATGCCAGAAAAAAACACAAAAGAGACTTTATTTGAACTGATTGGAAAGCAAAATTTTAAAAAGGAATATGCCGTTGAAAAATCTTTTGAAGCAAACGATCATATTATGTTACGTCTGGCATATTACTGCATTTTCAACCCTATTGAAATGGTGTGGGCTGATGTAAAAACACGACTACGTCGATATAATCAATCCCCACAATTAAGTGAGTCTGTTTAAAAGAATATAAAGATAATAGTAGACGAAATAGGCAAAAGCGATATATGGAGGAAGTGTGTATCTCATGTGATAAAAAAGGAAAATAAATATTCAATGTTACCACCCATTAATCCAATTATTGTTAATGTAAATACCGATTCAAGTTCTGAAAACTCGAATAGTGACGAATGAAATATTGTTTATTTAAAGTTCATAGACAAAGCTATTTTGAAATTTGTTTATTTAACGTTGACCTATTTCCGCTACTAAGACCAATTACCGATGCCAGCAAACCAGTTTCTCCTTTAAAATTTTGCCGAGTCTTTCCTTTATAGAATAGTAGAAATTTTCTACCTGCCTAATATCATCATACTGCAAAGTTCATAGCCTAACATTTAATAAACAAGACAGTAGCTGCTTTACGCCCGTTCGGAAGGATTATGTACCATCTATGCAACGCCCGCCTAAGATTACATAACTTTGCCGCTAGAAGATAGAACGAGAGGTAGGTCACTAGACAATAGATGTAGGCTTAATATATAATTTATGTGACTTATCAAATGTGATACACATATTTTTTCATTAACCACTTCTATTGAATAAAGGTATTATAGAAATCCCTTTCTTTAATAACTAAAAAATAATTATTTAGTATATAAAGCATTTTTACATTTCTACCGCCGCCGCCTATGACACATAAAGGAGATGCCGACTTTACTCTGAGTTTTTGTTTTTATGCCGTCCCAATTGAGATCATATATACTATAGTAGAAGTAGTGGAAGCTATCACAGCTGGCTCACAAACAGTGCTTAGCACTTGTACAAGTCCTCGAAGGACTTTGGTGCTCGGGAACACGGTGCATACAAGCACTTCCTAATATCGGTGCTTAGTGCCTCGAGCACTGCATCAAAAGGCTTAGTGAGCAGCAATCTCAAAAATTGTTCGCGAGCACTCAAAGTACTTGCAAACAATGCATATAAGGCGCGTGCACAATTTGGCAGCTGGCGAGATTGGAGGGCACACAACCTCAATCTTCCAAAGTAATTAACGTAAAATACGCAGTTTTCGTTTGCTCTTTCAACATTTCTGTGCTAACAGCTAATCAGATAAACAGTTCTAAGTTTAGTTTTATATAGGTATAGACGATTACGTTATCAATATTTTCCTTGATTTGGCGAGATGTGCATTGTTTACTTATGTTTTTAGTTATTTTCTTCGTGTTTAAGGAATCTATAGGATTAATCTTATTATTATATACCGGGTGTAACAGGATCATTGTATACCTCCCTTTTCTCCTTTAGTTTTGAAGAAATTGATTAAAATTTAGGATATACTACATACATAATAAGCGGCACTTTTTGACATGCAATTGATTTTATTTTTCACTTCCGGTTTCGCTGATACTAACTTCTATTTTTAAATGGCACACCCTATATATTATTGCATTTTTGAATTCTGCATAATTTTCTGAATACAACGATGCCAAATAAGTGACATTTCAAACATCAATTTTTTTTATAATATAATTTTTAGTTTTCCATTTAAGTATGCCATGATGGTTCCGATTTATTCTGAATGACCCGTGTAATGCTACAAAAATCGAAATACCGTTAGAAGCACTAAATTACGAGATTTATGAGCAAATAAAATTCAGCAAAATTGTTTTAGGGGCAAAACTTTATTTTTTCAAATGGAACCGTATCGGTACCGTGGTACCATTTATTAGTACTTACTATTAATAAGGAATTGATTTATATGTCGTATTAATATGTGCGATAAATACAAACAAAATTACAGCTTAAAGAAAATAGGAAATAGTATATTATTCAACGAGCATATAATGATAGCTATTATTCACGATGGTGAAGTTTACGACACGAGCCGCAGGCGAGTGTCGTAAATCACCAGAATGAATAATAGCCATTATATGCGAGTAGAATACTATACTTTGTCCACGACTGTTAAATATTTAATATTTATTTCATTCATCTTCATTTCATTTCTCCTATTTAAGAAAGATTCATATGTCATAATATATAATTTTCTCGATATTTCGGGAAACAAGTTTAATGAGGCGATTCCTGCAGCTTCCTTTATCTCCGGCGGTGTCAAGGAAATCTCGTTTTCACTGTCAGCATCCAGTTATTTAATTATATTACTCTTTTTGAGTACCTAATATGTAATATTGTTGTGAATAACGTTGGCGTTGAAATGGCATAAATAATGTTGACGTTTCAAATCAATTACAGAATTACGCTTTGACACATTGTCATGGCTTACTAATAAAATAATACAGTTTGTAGGCACGTAGCTAAATGGTTTCAAATACAATGTTGGGGATTGCCGCGTGTTGCCAACAGATGATGCTTTGAAAAAAAAATTGCTGATGTAGTTTTTGAGTGTTTATTAAAGTACCTCTTCGGCATGTACAATTTGAGTGCTTCCCAGAAACCTTAGAGACACAACACTTGTCTTTTGGTTGCTGCAATTTGAACATTTTAAATTTTTAGTAAAAAGTCACTAATGTCATTTTTTATAAACAACTGACTGTCCTCATTATTCACTGCAATCAGTGAATAATGAAATCATTATTCACTGTAGGGAATAATGAATAGCATTATCATTGAAGAAACACGTTCATAATGAGTACATTATTTAATAGTCGTGGACAAATACAATTTTGTTCTAATTACCTTGTTACACATAAGGTGGTTTTGGAATACAAAAAATTAACACAAAACATTACAATAGTTGTTCAAAATGCTGTTCATTAACGTCAATGCACTTCTGAACTCGCATAGCTATTTCTCGAAGAACATTCGCCAATTGCTGAGCCTTTATGCTATTAATTCCTCGAATTACTCGTAGCTCCAGATCTTCATGAGTTGTAACGGCGATTGCATAAACAATATTTTTTAAATGACCCCAAACAAGGAAATCAAGGGGCGTTAAATCAGGTGACCTAGGAGGCCACCTCATAGGACTATTCGTCGAAATTACGTTTTCTCCGAATCTCCGTTGAAGGTAACCAATTACTATCCTTGAATTATGGGGAGGAGCGCCATCTTGTTGGAAATACATTCCCTGTCCTAAATCTAAAGGCAACTCATCTAAAATATCCTCAATCTCATTTTCCAGAAATCTCAAGTATCTGGCACCATCAGAGGTCCTTCAAATATTATTTGACCAATGATTCTACTACCGATTATTCCAAGTCAACAAACATTGAAACCGAACCGCACTTGAAAGTTACCCTCCCGTAATAAATTTTGATTTTCTTGTGACCAATATTTTATATTTTGTTGGTTCAATAATCCCAAATTTGTAAACCTTGACTCGTACAAAAATAAAATCAGTCCAAAAAATTGTTCTTTGGCTGAACATTGTTATACAAGATCCAATTGCAATATTCCATCCAACGTTCGTAATCACTTGCGTACAAATGTTGGTGCAATTGGTATTTAAAAGATTTATAATGGTATTTGTGCAAAATTCGGCTTACTGTTTGGTGACTGATGTTCAATTCAAACCCAACTTGCCTTAAAGAAACATTCTTATCAACTTCTATTCGAGCCAAAACATTAATTTCCGTTCCTTGGTCAATAATGAAGTTTTCTTCGGAATTGGTTTTCAACACGTTTAAAATAATTTTTCGCTGGACATTGTTTATCAGGATATCGTCGACCATAAAGGTCCATAGCTGTAATTGCATTTTTTCTACTTTACCCACAAATAATTAACATGTCCACTTTTTCATCTCTTGTATAAATTTGCGGCATTTTGAACACAATTAACAAGAATTTTAAACAATTTTTAAAGACACGATAAAAACACCGTAAAACCAACAAATGTTTATCAAGCTAAATCTTTCATTGTTTTCAAAGCCATCTTAGTTGCTTCTTAACATTTAATTAGAACAAAATTGTATTTTCTTATCTTCTTCTAGCTGTAATTTTGTTTGTATTTATCGCACATTTTAATACAACATATGAATAAATTCCTTATTAATAGTACTAATAAATGGTGTCACGGTACCGATATGGTTCCATTTGAAAAAATTGAGTTTTGCCCCAAAAACGATTTTATTGAATTGTATTTGCTCATAAATCACGTAACTACAAATTATATTATAAAAAAATTGATGTTTGAAATGTCACTTATTTGGCATCGTTGGATTCAGAAAATTATGCAGAGTTCAAAAATGCAATAATATACATGGTGTTGCATATAAAAATCGAAAGTTAGTGTCACTTCCGGCAAAATCGGAAGTGAAATAAAATCAATTTTTGTCAAAAAGTCCTGCTCATTTTATATGTGGCATATCCTAAATTTCAGTCAATTATCTTCAATACCAAAGGAGAAAATGTGGGTATACTATGATCCTGTTACACCCGGTATAGAGCATATTCAGATTATTTAAGACTTAAATGCTGTTAATTATTCTGTTATCAGTTTACGGCAAAAAGCCTTCGTATTGTTATGGTATTTGTTTGTCGAAGTTCAGCCGAATGCCAATTGAAGCTTTAAAAGATATGCGATTACTATTTAATATTAGAATTTAGTGTTTATTGTGTAATATATTTAATAAATATAGTAGTAAATACCTACTGCATGTACGAAAATAAAATTATAATTATTTCACATTGCCATCGATTTGCTTCAAATAAATAAAAGTTTGTGTTCCATCAAGGGAACAAAACGAAAAGTGCCTTAAAAAGATCCGATCCTAGTCAAAGAAGAAATATTGTCATAGTTCCAAACATTTCTTTAACAGATTGTGAATACAAATTTCGTTTAAATTTTATAGCTAATCATTTGTAGGAAAATCTACTGAACTAAATGATGTAACTCATCTAGATTGGATACCAAATAAACATATGGGTTATGCAGCTTTAAAGCATTTATCGACTTTCCTCTTTGATCTTTTGATTCAGCACAAATTTGTCTTCTTTGCTGAAATTCGCTGCAATCGGTACATGTTATTCCTTTCGAGCTTCTGATCGAAAGTTCTCCTGGGCACAAGGTCGGAAAATGGACAGTTTTCGACCTTGTGCCCACAAGAACTTTTTATCGGGAGCTGGATAGGAATAACATATGTAGATTCCAGCGAATTTCACCGGAGGCCATTTCCCACCACTAAAATATATTTATGACTGTATTGAAACATTCTTTATAGGATTTTGCAAACAGCAGAAAAATTAACTATCTATAAAAGAAAAACCTTGTGTAGAAATATTAATGAAATCATTGCTTTCTTTCGATAACCTGAATTCTGGTTATGCTAGCAAGTTAAAATCCTAAAATGAATTTGTCTAATTTCTTATTTGACAATTCTCATTCTAACACTAGCATCCACACAGTCCCCTACGGCCATGCAGATTAAACTAGTATCCACATAACCCCCTACGATTATGAAGATTCAGTTAAAAATGAGAACAAAGACCTAAAATGAATTTATTTATCTACCTTCATTTTAGGTCTTTGTTCTCATTTTTAACTGAATCTTCATAATCGTAGGGGGTTATGTGGATACTAGTTTAATCTGCATGGCCGTAGGGGACTGTGTGGATGCTAGTGTTAGAATGAGAATTGTCAAATAAGAAATTAGACAAATTCATTTTAGGATTTTAACTTGCTAGCATAACCAGAATTCAGGTTATCGAAAGAAAGCAATGATTTCATTAATATTTCTACACAAGGTTTTTCTTTTATAGATAGTTAATTTTTCTGCTGTTTGCAAAATCCTATAAAGAATGTTTCAATACAATTATAAGCAAATAAATAATAATTCATTTTTAAATATTTATGACCTTTATTGATTTTTTATAAGGAATCGTTTCTACTAAATCCGCTTGCCATAAGTTATTTGAACCCTTTATTATAACACTCCTCCTTCTAAAATTTCGTCTAGCAGGTTTATGTAGCTCATGTACAATTTCTTCGTTATACTGCTTACTCTATTCATTCTGAACTGAACATTTTACATCTAACTCTATAAACAGTTTTCCAGCTTTTAATTTATTAGATGTTACAAACATTAGAGAATCATGTTGTTTTAATTTTCTGCCCCTCAAATTTATGGGGTTTACAGCTTCACCATTTACATGAACTGTTATGTCATAAGGATAAAACTGAGATACCCTATCTATAATTGCTGTTTTTAACGGAAATTTGTATGTGATCGCCTCCGTGTTCCAAATTATAGGCATATTGAACAGTTGAGGGGTCTATAGAAAAGGAGCTAGTAGCACCATATCATCTGAATGTAAAAATAATTTCATACGATAAATCCAGCGTTTCTTGAAGACAATCAAAATAATATTTATTAATATGTCTATCGAATTTGTCTACTGGTATCTTTGAAGCGTTACGTATAAACTGTATTGTATTTTTTGAGAAGCATGTATTTATTTAATTATTTTAGCTTCCCTTAGTTCTTCCTCAATAAATAAAATTTCATTGATATGTCCAGTGTTACCTGGCAATCGATACAACCAAAAGCTTAAGCCTATCAACGACTTCATTGGGGTCATCATAATAAACATCTATAGGTTTATTTGATAAATTTCTAATTTGGTTATTTAAATGATTGAGTTCTAGTGTATCTTTTATCTCGGGGTGGACGTTTATTAAATGACCCAGTTCTTGTCAATTTGGCAGTTTCTGATTTTAAAAGACCTTTTTTAAGTAAATACGGCTTGATTATCGTCAGATACTTCCCAAATGTAGTTCCTTGAATTTGTTCACCGGCTTTATAATTTTTACGGTAGGCGTTTCGTCGTTTTAATATATCCATGTAATGGGCTAATTCAGTTCTATTGTAACCATGAGGGTATAATAATTCATATAACCCAACAGTTCTCGGATAAGTTATATTGTGAACCTGTACAGTGTACATTCTTTCCTGTTATTCTTAATTCGGAATCACCTATGGTAAATTTATCTGTTGAGGGGTCGTGTATTATCCCATGTTTATGATCAAATTCATCTGTAGTATCTCTAATAGACGCATCTACATAATATCTTGGAATCGGATCAAATGAATCCAGATATTTCAGAATAGCGAGGCATTTTTTATTCATCTAGCATGACGACTACGGCATCGTTAATTTCGTCGCTACTATTTACACTCCCACTATTTAAAGCGTCATCGTTTAAAAAGTTATCCTCTATGAATAAGACACCTACAGGCCTGCTATTTAAAGTGTTATTTGAAAAATTATCTTCTAAAAAAGTAATACCACGAGTTGGAAGATATGCATTATAGGGGTTTACATTAGACTTTTTAGGTGTACAAGAAAACCTTTTGGAATCTTTATTCGACAGTTCATTCTGCAGGTGAACGTCATCAGCAAACTCCTTTACCGGAGGCCACTTCCCATAACAAATGAGCACCCCCGATATCTGGAAAACTGTAGATTTTCCGGCCCTCGTATACCGAAGTGAAACATTGTATTCGAGAAAAAATCTCTCTGCTAGAATTTTTAGGATTTTCACGTTTCAGATCATGTAGATTACGAAAACATAGGTTTTTCAATTCCGTCAGTCTGTGTGTCTGTCTCTTTATCTGTCTGTCGGTCTGTCTATTGTTGCGTTAACTAAAAAACTACTTGACGAAGAACGGTCAAATTTGGTAGGTGGCTGACGTCTACTGCCACTTAAGAAACGGTTAGAGTTTCACTGGAAAATATGCAGGGTGGAGCGTCTAATGCGAATAGATAATGAAGAAATTTTTTTTAAATTACAATGCCACATTTCATGACATTCTCAACATATTTCAAAAAAAAAATTAACATTTTTTTACCTCGAGTGGATGATGGAAACATGTTTTTGCTCAAATTTAAAATTTCCACATTTCATGACATTCTTAACCTATCAAAAAAAAAAAAAAAATTTTAACCACTACTATGCTTCCACTCCACTACGTGGACGTGCAACCAAAAATAGTGGCAGATGGCAATAATATTTGGAACATATTTAACACAATTGGCAAAAAAGACACATATGATAGATTTATTGAAAAATATACAGGATGGTCATACTAAAAAATAATTCATCCATGGTGGAAATTTGTAAAGCCATTTACGCAAGCCTTCCATATTTGGCACATTTTATTTAATATTGAATTTTTGGTGTCGGATGACCACTCTGTATATTTCTTTGACTTAGAGTTATCAGTTATCAGCGATTTTGGGGTATTGGAAAATATGTTATTTGCTTTGCTTTTCGTTCCTACTCCGTGAACTCTTCAGTAAGGCTGGAGTAGCCACTGCCTTATACGCTTCCGAGGGACTTGGCGTGGTGGTTCATATATGTAATTAACAGAGCAGATGATCTGCCTGCGAGGTGTAAGGAACCGCCACATCACCCCCCTACCAGTGATAACGCTATGAGGATCAAGTTGGTAGTATGAAGGATTAGATTGGCGGGAACGAAGTAAGTACCCCTTTTTGGAATACTCTACACATACCATTATAATCCTAGGGGAGAGGTTGTGCGATGGGAGGAAGAAACGACTCAGAAACTCGACTTGTGCATGGGCGTGTGTCTCTGTAGGAATGGGTACAGGGGTACAGGTGAAAAGTACGTCGACGATCACGTGGGGGTCAAAAATTTGAGGTATTGGAAAATATGTATTAATGTTTGCGTTTCGTGGCGTAGCTAGTCCGTGAACTCGTCGGTAAGGCTGGAGTAGCCACTGCCTTATACGCTTCCGAGGGACTTGGCGTGGTGGTTCATATATGTAATTAACAGACCAGATGATCTGCCGGCGCCACAGCAATAAACACATTCCGATTATTCCCATATGTCGTTTCGTAATTAATAACTTGTGAACGCCCTGTATAAATAAAGAGGGAAGTTCTGTGTAAATACCTTTACCGATTTTTTAAATCATATTTTCATTGCCCTGTTAAACCGTTTTTCCTGCGAAATGCTGTAGTTGCCTTTATACTCATTATAAATATAAATTAATAATAATTCACCTTATAAACGCCTGTCTCTGATCTACCTTATGCCTTCGCTTGTAACATGCGGAATGCTCGATCGCATCCTTCGTTACACTGTTAATATTTAGAAAAATTATAAGTTATCGGAAATATTATTCCCACAAACCTTAATACTAATAGAGTGCACTTACTCCTTATACTATGATGAACGTACGTCATCTGTCAGAGTTAACGCTCGCGAATACTAGATAGCGCTCCAGGAATGATATTTCAACTATATAACGCCGGGTGAAACTCTTTCTCGTTGAACCATTGAACTAATTAGACGTATTTATAATTTTGTTTGACCTGTAATGGGGATGTTAGAATTTGAAAAACCTCGTGATGATCACATGAGGTAAGGTTTTAATTATGATACCGGTAAATACCATCTAACATTTGAAATATTGTTTCAGGTTTTTTTTATAATAAGTTTTTCTTATATTTTTTTCTAATAAGTATTTTTCTTATAAAGAATTACTTAATAATCAAATTTAGTTACGTTTAATGCTGTTAACGTCGAAGTATTTCCACGTTACATTATTTGCTTTGAGCAAGTTTATTTACATTCAAGTTTTAAGACTTACTGCGTTTTCTACTAAGCCAATAATATTCATATGAAGTCAACCTTTCTATACTACATTTTGAATTCGAATATACGAAAACATTCTGGGCGAAGAGATTTTTTTCATTTTGTCTTGGCGACAAATCTTGTACGTTGTACGAACGTTTCTACGATTCCATAACCTCAAACTGGGATTACGGCCGCCACATATGAAACATGAAATGTTAAATCCATAATCATCGGAGAACAGGACCGTATCTAGGAGTTCTCTCCATCAGGATAACAAAATAAAAGATAAGTACTTTTAATTGTTACCGATAAAAGGGATTATTTTCACACGATAGTTGAGCTATAAGAGCCAAAAGTGTCTAAATTTAACATATTAGATTCAAGTGAAATCTATTATATTTTTGGCTATTTGCAATTTAAATCCTTTGTTATAATTAAATCCATTGTTGTATATTGATTCGTAGTTGCTTATATCTTGAATTCGTTGTCGCAGATACTTCGCCATAGTATTGTTTCGTAGTTGCTTTTGTCGTGATTCTTCATGATTAATATCTTATTGTAGTACTATAATGCACTTTTATTGTTGATACAGTAAGTCGTGGTTCAATTTTTGTTGTAACGAGTGTGTTTAAAGTTTATGAACTTTGAGATAAGGTTACGAGACATATTTTTTGTAATATAGTTATTTTGTCTCTCGTCAAGAATCTCAAGTTTACCTAATTTTGTTGTAATATATGATTTTTAATATTGAGATAAATTTACGAGACTTATCTTCTGTAATATAGTTATTTTGTCTCTCGTAAAGGATCTCAAGTTTATCTAATTTGTGTAATATATGATTTTAGTATTGAGGTAAAGGTTACGAGACGTATCTTTTGTAATGTATTTTTGGTTCTCGTACACGCCTCACATTTGCCTTGCCGTTGAGCAAATTGTAATATAGAGTATCTTGTAATATATTTTGTAATATAGTTTCTTTTGTATATATTTCTGTCTGGTATTTTGCTATACAGTTTCGTTGATGCTGTGAAAGTTCATTTTTTGTAATATAATATTTTTGTAATATAGTACTATTGTATATATGTAACTTTTGTCTTTTGTTTATCTTCAATTTTCTTGATTACACTAAGTAATCAATGGCGCCCAAGCCTTGAACTCGAAGCCCTTTTGCTCTCCGTATCTTTACTGTGCTAGCCAGGTGAAACCAGTGATGCTAACCACGTCGCTCGTAGGGTGGCCCACACTTGAACAACTTGGGCAAACTAAAACCTTTCAAAACAACGCCACACGCTTATGTTGGAAATTCCAAAATACAAGACAAAACATAATTACAACTTTATAAGTAGAAAATTTTAAGCTACAAGAAATATGAAAAATGAAAATTAACCGAAAATTTTTAGATCTTACATCGGAAATTTCGAGTTACAAGTGTCACAATGTATGATATTCTGCAGACTAGAAAATTGTCTAACTTACAAAAAGTCAAAATACATTTACTAACTTCTATCTCTGAAATTTTCCATCTGTTTTTTTTCCTGTTAATATATTGATAATATGGCGCTTCCATCAGTCGACTGTGTAAACCATTCTACATGTCTTGTGTTTTTACGTTTTAGGTATTAGGTTAGACTGCAGGGAGGAAAGAATGCTAAAAAATAAATGTTTGGCCCATAGGCGAGATTATTGTTGAAGGGTGCAGTTGAACACCCTAAGTTTGCTAACAAATAACTTGATTTGAACCGCTTGATTTTATAATTAACAATTAGTGAGTAAAACAGACCCTTTTTTTATATTTCTTTAAATATCTCCCTTTCTGCTAAGTTTCAGTATAGCATATGCATTAGGAAAATTATTTGCTATGAAATTCTCTAAAAAATGAGCACTAGAGGTCTCTAGGCGCAATTGTTAACTTGCAAATAGCTTCTAAAGCTTTCAAATACGTTATTTTCACCATTTCTTTACTCGCAAACAACTGCACATAGAGGGCTAAAAATTCTTGAAGATGGTGTCTATGTCGCTCCGATAATGTACAAAAAAAAAATTTAAAAAACTATTGAAAGATGATATCCCGTTGGAATTTTTGAAAAATCGCAATTTTGGCAGATTTTATTAGGTGCTCTACGCGTCAACCTTTTTATGGGTGACATAAATAAACAAATATCTTGTTATATTTTAACTTTAGAGAATCCGCTCTTGCATATCTAAAAATCTGCTAATTTTTTACAAATTAAAAAAAAAAATGTCTAGCATTTGTTTATTTATGTTACGCATAAAATGGTCCACGCGTAGAAAACCTCATAAAATCGGCCAAACTTGTAATTTTTCAAAAATTCCAACGGGATATCAATTTCCAATAGTTTTTTAAATTTTCTAAATGGATTTTACAGAAAATCGCACAATTGTTAATTAAGAATTGAAAAAAGATAGATCATTAATTACTCAAAAAGTAATAAACCGATGTTGCTGACATTTTTTGTACATTATCGAGATAACATAGACACCATCTTGAAGAAGCCATCTATGAGCAGCTGTTTTCGAGTAAAGAAATAGTGAAATTAACGTGCTTTGAAAGCCATTTGCAAATTAACAATTGCGCCTAGCGACCTCTGTTGGTGCTCATTTTTTAGAGAACAATTTTCGTAATGCATATGTTAATCTAAAAGTTAGCAGGAACAGAGATATTTAAAGAAATGTAGAAAAAGGGCCTATTCTATTCACTAATTCTTAATTATAAAATCAAGCGGTTCACTAATTAGTAAGCAAACTTAGGGCCGGTACTTTCACTTAAGTACAAATATACTTTATCCGACGGATAACTATCCGATGGATAAGATAACCAGAAATTGCTATCTACTGGATATCCTCTATATGTACTTTCATTCAAATCACACCTTCGGTTAACAATTCGATGGATAAGATTTTAGACACTTCCCAAAGTAAGTGTTGCCAACTTAAGATGTGGTATAACAAGAGAAATGTATGCAGAAGCTATGTACTTCAAATAAAGATAGAAATAATCCCCTACTATTATTGCTTACCTGTTAATGACATTTGACTCATTTTGGTTGTTTATCATTGTGAGTATAGTGTTTACAATGGCTTTTATTGTGCGATTTTGTGTCTGCATATTTTTAAATGGTATATATAAAATAAAACTGTGTTTCATGTGATATATTTTTGGACAAAGTGAGGAAATACATAAATAGCAGTTATTAGATTTTTTTAATTATCCTTCCCGCCGTGGCTTGTGAAAGTCCGTAAAATCACCCAGATATAAAACTCACCACTGGCCAAACCTTATCTAAAATATTGTTAAACACAAAACAACAAAGAACTTTTCAAAACTTAGGTTAGAAAATAGAATAGCACTGCCAATCAGAGCGCAAGCGCGTAGGCGTGGCTTCATGTATCCGGTAGATAAAAACCTTATTCGTCGATTTGGGCGCCGAATAGTTTATCCTAGGAACAAGCATATTTATCTGACTGATATCACTATTTGTAGGTGAAAATACCGATTTTTTGCTTATCTTCTGGATAAGACTTTTTCTAAAGAATAAATGTCGCTATCTATAGATGTAAGTAGGGTGTTAAACTACACCCTAAAACGAAGCAATTCCAACAATAATCTCGCCTATGGGCCAAGAATCCAATCAACATCACTCGCCATCTAGCCTGTATTTAAAATGTTGGTTCCTGACTGTTTTCAAAATGTCAATGAAACTAAAAGGAGGTTTTGTCAATTTGAGCTCTCCTCAAGAAATAAGAAATAGTTAACTCCATTCCCATCTAGGTTGGTTGTTTTTAAATTGATGTACGGTGTGACCAATGTTATCTAGATAACTTTTGATGATATAATGTACATCATAAGTTGGAATAGAGATTCTGCTGACTGATTGCTATAATGTGCTGAACAATGATCTATCTCTTCTTTTGAATCAAGTGTTGTTGGCCGTTCAATTTTCTTTGTATTTTTAAATCTCGTAATTTATTTTTTAGAGTATGTTATAAACTTTTGCCGCCTCGTGTTGAGTTTTTGCTCCAGACACAGTTTTGTTGAGAGCCTCTTGCAGAGTTTGTTGTGTGTAGTTGGATTTGGTTCCATAATATAGTCGGGTCCAGAAGTATGACATGTCATTTTCCGTGACATCAAGCTTTAGTCATTTTGTAAATGGTTTTGTAATTTTTGCAAAATCTTTAATCAACTTTCAATAAAAGCCTAAAGGACCAAGTAATGATTTGACATGCTTAACTGTTATGGAAATTGGAAATTTCTGAATGGCTTTTATTTTGTCAGGGTTTGGCTTTATAGTACAGGCAAATTAACAATTTAGGTTAACAAAAATTAATAAAAGAATCATCTATGGGATTTAAGTAGGTCTTTGCACTTCCAAGTTCCGGGAAAATTCAAAAAAATTTGGAAAACCTTTTTGATTTTCGGTTTTTTTGCTCTAGCGTCAAAAATAATGAAAATAGAGAAAGAAGTTCACAACAAAAGTTGTAGCTCGTCTTTTTCTCTACAAAAAAGGTCTTCACAAATTTTTGTCTTACTTAAGCCGTTTAGAAGATAGATCAAGTTTTCCACTTATAGTTTTAAGCAGCTTCGAAATGCGCGAGAAATGAGAATTCTCCAGGAGTTTCGTACGACCGGGCTCATCGATCGATAATTCTTACTATTCAGAGCCCCTAAAAAAAATGGAAATAACACAAAATGTAGAGAAAAGTCTCAACTTTAATGTGGAACTAATCACAAAATTCATAAAAAATTTTATCAAGGAGAGAAAGTGTCAGAAGATGGTTTAGTGAACTTTGTACAGTTGATCCAGAGATTTATTCATATCTTTGCCAGGAGCCGTTAGAATGATAATTCATTTTGCTTGTATATTCTTATATAATTATATATTAATCCAATTAACATTTTATTGCAATTACTTTTTTTGGAAAAATATGCCTTGCCATCAAAGTAGAGGGTACATTTCTCATCGATCAATCACCTCCAAATTTTGGAATTCAATTCGCTATATCTTAAGTAATAATAATAACACAGTCTTAATTTTTGGATTATAAGTACAATAAAACATATTGTTTCGAATGACTTTACAGTTTTTTAAATGCGCGCAGTACTTTTTGAATTGGTCTACATTATTCATACACGTTCAGAAAATGCACAGTTATACAGTAAAACATATACAACTTATTTGTTTCTTAACATTCTTCAATTAAATTTTCACGAAATATAGATTAAAGTGCGTGGAATCGAATCCATGCACTGAAAAAGCACCAATCGTTACGGGAGAAATAGACAGGATGCATAAATCTCAAAGATGTGAATAAATCAACTATATAAAATTTACTAAGCCATTTTCTAACACTTTTTTCTCTGTGATAAAAATTTGTATGAATTTTGTGATTAGTTCCACATTAAAGCTGAAACTTTTCTCTACATTTTATGTTGCTTTAATTTTTTTTAGCGGCTCTGAATAATAATAATTATCGATCGATATGTCCGATCGTACGAAACTCCCAGAGAATTCTCATTTTCCGCGCATTTCGGAGCGGCTCAAAACTATAAGTGGAAAACTGGATTTATCTCCTAAACGGCTTAAGTAAGACAAAAATTGGCAAAGACCTATTTTGTAGAGAGAGAGGCGAGCTACCAATTTTCTTGAAAACTTTTTTCTGTATTTTCATTATTTTAGCCGTTAGAGCAAAAAAACCGAAAATCAAAAAGTTTTTCCAAATTTTTTTGAATTTTCCCGGAACTTGGAAGTGCAAAGAATGCATCATTCCATTCTATAGGTTATTAACTACTTAAATCCCAGAGATGATTCTTTTATTAATTTTTGCGAGGTTTTTACAACATTTTGCCTTCATTACCTGTACTGTTATTCCTTGTGGCGTAATTACATGACTTAAGAATTCTACATTTTGCCTTAAAAATTCTAACTTTTCTAATTGGATTTTTAATAATTTAAATATACAGGAAAATTATGCTTTTTAATGTTTCAAAAAGTTTTATTAAAACTCTACACGTGTTTCGGCTTATTAGGCCTTTATCAAGAGTACAAGATATTACTAAATTTAAAATGTGTTCCTTACTTATTTATACCTAATGGAAGGTATAAATTATTCAAAGCTTTTAATCTTTTTATTACATGCAAATAATTATATGATACCTATCCTATGTAAATATACTACAAATAAGTTCTTAATGTTAAATAATTTTTTCTAGAATATTATGACCCATAAATAATGTTTGATCATTAGTTACATTTTTTATGCTTTTTGACAGCTTTCATGATCTCAAATTGTTCTAGTAAATCTAACTTCTTGCCTTTATTTTCTGTATGGAGTAATTCGACTTCATTAAAATTAACAAAATGATTATTTTCTATGGAGTGTGTTAACATACCGGTGCTATGTATACCATTCGTTATTGATTTTTTATGTTCAGCGAGACAATTTTTTAATTTACGACCAGTTTGACCGATATATATAGCATCGCAATCATTACATTTTAATTGATATACACCTGTTTTTTCTAATAAATCTCTGTTATCTTTATTATTAACTAACATTTTCCCTAGATTATTTTTATTAACAGAAATAGTTTTACATCCTAGTTTTTTCAGTTTATGACTTATTTTATCGCTAATCTTAGGCCTATAATTAATACATTTATATATGTCAGTTCTTTGTGGAGTATCAGCATAAAATTCCTTAAGTAACTTTTTCTTTTGTTTATGTTTTATTAATTTATTTATGAGGTTTTCACTATAACCGTTGTTTCTAGCGATTTCTTTAATGGTGTTCACTTCTTTCATAAAATTATTCTTATTTAAAGGGAAGGTTAGCAGACGGTGGATAAATGAATGGAAAGATGCCATTTTTATTTGTGATGATTACTTAGAGTTCTTGTGAATGACTGTGTCTGTGCAAGTTGGTTTACAGTAAATGTCAAACTCTAAGCTGTTGTTTCTATTTTTTAAGTTAACGTCCAAGAAGTTTAAACCTTCCTTATTTTTTATTTCTAGAGTGAATTGAATTTTATCGTGAAATGAATTCAGAAGATTTAAGAATTTATTAAGTTGTCTTTCTGTACCTTGCCAAATACAAAACACGTCATCCACATATCTAGTCCAGAAAAAAACATTATTTATTAGGTTATTTTCGCACTTAAACAACTTATTTTCAAAGTCTGACATAAATATTTCAGCTAATAATGGTGATATGGGGGAACCCATAGGTAATCCGTCTGTTAATTTATAAATTTCATTATTAAATTGAAAGTAATTTTGACTCGTACAGGTTTTTATTATGATGTTTAATTGATTTTTTAATTCAATCAGTATCAGATTGATTAATAAGTATTTCTATTATTTCAAATAATGGTTGTAATGGTATGGATGTGAAGAGGCTTTTAACATCAAAGGATACTAATTTTGCGTTGTTGGGAATTTTGAGATTTTTCGTTTCTTCTATGAATTGGAAGGAATTTTTAATGGCATATTTGGATTTAAATTTTGTCAGAGTGGGTAATAAGTTGTTTAATTCTTTACACAATTTATACATAAGATACTACAGGTCTGATGGGAATATCTTCTTTATGAATTTTAGGAAGTCCATAGAATAAGAGGGGTAGGGGGTTCATTGTTCTAAATTTATATATGTTTTCAGGGGGAATGATTAGTGTGCAATTTTTTAATGTATTTAGTATATCTGCTTGAAATTTATTAGTAGGGTCGTGGTTTAATTTAATTATTTCATTTGAGTTTAAAATTAAAGATATGTCAACTCACTGCATAGAAAATAATCATTTTGTTAATTTTAATGAAGTCGAATTACTCCATACAGAAAATAAAGGAAAGAAGTTAGATTTACTAGAACAATTTGAGATCATGAAAGCTGTCAAAAAGCATAAAAATGTAAATAATGATCAAACATTATTTATGGGTCATAATATTCTAGAAAAAATAATTTAACATTAAGAACTTATTTGTAGTATATTTACATAGGATAGGAATGATATACTTAATTATTTGCATGTAATAAATAGATTAAAAGCTTTGAATAATTTATACCTTCCATTAGGTATAAAGAAGTAAGGAACACATTTTAAATTTAGTAATATCTTGTACTCTTGATAAAGGCCTAATAAGCCGAAACACGTGTAGAGTTTTAATAAAACTTTTTGAAACATTAAAAAGCATAATTTTCCTGTATATTTAAATTATTGAAGAATGTTTCACAAGGAACCAACCGCAGAATCAACCCAATGGATTTTTAATTTAGAATCTCTTGGTTTTTAGAGTACTTGTTTCAGATTAGAGATGTGTTCTTGGGACTAGTGAAAAATATTATGATATCCATGCATATATATATATATTTTTTTGTTAAATTCACCAAATGTTTATTTATAAACACTAAGGGTAGAAATTAATTTCATATCTAGTTGAATACTTGAATTTCGTAATTCCATCAACTTTAGTATAAGACGAGTGTTCCGCAAGGGTAGAAACTAGTTTTAAATTGAAGCTGAGGGGGGTAATTGATGCGGATGTCGCAAGCACGGTCTAAAATGCTCTAGACTGTGCTCTGCTTGTCACGGCGAGCCATGAGAAAACAATGTCGTAGTTGTATCAATCTATGAATTAATAAATAATGATTATTGTGATGAAAATGAAGAAACAGTAAATTCCGATATAATCGTTTGCAATGTAAGTGACTTTTGTAGTTTTGTAGTTAAATCCAAAAGTTCGTTATTTAAAGTGCTTAGTACTTGGTTTTCAAGGACTTCTTTCAGTGCACCATAATTCCATGTATTTTCTTATGGAGGTTCGTTCTCGTTTTTACGAGATAATGTCAACTTTGTAGGCGAAACCGTAGAAATCGGGTGTATTTCTGTTAGTTTTGACAGGTATGTGTACTATATGTGAAAAAAGAGATGATCTTATTAAAAATCGTGTTCACCAAGCATTTCTCAAAGACAGTATCTAACTACTTGTAAGTTTTGTGTTTACGGATGCGTGTCACAGTCTTGTAAATATTCATATACTTTCAAAGTATGAAGTGCATTTGTAAGAGTAACATGAAACTCAAATTAAATTTATTAATATCCTTACTAAAACTACTGCGTTTTACTGGTAAGATAAGATGAACATGTAATTGGAAAAAGTTCGTTTAAAAGAAGTTGGAGAAGCTACGAACTTTATTAGAAATTCTGTATTGCCATTTAGAAATAAATTAAACTTTACAGAACTATACAGAACTATTAGATTTTAAAACTCTGAGCTTCAAATAAATAAATTTTTCAACCTGTACAAACGTTAATATTCTTTTATTATCATTTATAATTAAAGTTTTGTATTTTTTTAAATAGAAAATTTAGGATTTACCTGCCGTCATTCGCCATAGAATAGAAATTCCAAAAATCTGTACCAGTTATTATTAATATATAGTATTACAAACATGCTTTGATTTTCAGAGCTTCAATTTATCAAATGTTTTGTTCAAGTTCAAGCCCCACATTTGTACTCTTATATTTATAACTATCACTTTTACAAATATTTTAAAAACCGAAGTAATGTATCGCTTCTTCAGCTTTATTTTTCTATATTATCCATATTTTCCTTTAATGCAATTGTTTTGGAGTTATTTACAAAAAGAAAGATTTTTTTTTCAGCAAAATCGTAAAATAGGTATATTTAAAGAGGATTGCTTTATAAATTCCAAAAAATTAAAGCATATTAATAATGCTATATGTTAACAAACACTGGTGCAGATTTTTTTAATTTCCAATATATGGCCAATGGCAGCAGGAAAATCCTACATTTTTTTTTTTCCAAACAATTACAAAGCACTCATTATTTTGCACATAACATCGTTATCTTTCAAGCCGTATAGGCCTGCGGTTCATCACGATTTAAACGCTTAGAAAATGAAAGGAGGTATTAAATTTTTTGAAACAAGTAATGTGGATAAAACCTTTTAAAATTAGTTAATTATACTTCCCTGACAATGTTTATGGAAAAATGTTTTCGATTCATGCGGGCCTTTAATTGTTATAATCAATTAATTTGTTCGCTAAGAAAACATTTTTTTAGTGACTAGAAACAATTTTTTAGCTAAAATCGCTCAAAATAAACACTTAAAAAGTTACTGTCAATTTTATGTCGAAGAAACGCGAAATTCTTCGACTTTCAAGAATTTTTTTCTCGCTCATTTTTGCACGTAGAAAAAACAGAAAAAAAACAGAATTGTAGAGAATTTCCCGTAGAATAACGCATTTTTGTTTTGTTTTTTGTTTCCATTAATGGGAGCATGAAAAAATTTCATTCAAAGAACGCGAATTTTTCACAGTGAAAACTAAGTGTTTTATTCAAGGGAGGTACCATTTTTCTAGCGTGGCATGCACTATCATTTTACATTTTTTCGAATTTTTCAGTTACTGAATATTGCTAAATAATTTCAATTGAGGGATGCAAAAAAATTACATTATATTCCATAAGAACTGCGTGACAAATTTTCAAGGAATAGGCAAAAATTCCGAACGTGTGCAAAAAGTACAGCCGCTCGAGAAGCTGAGCGTGCGCGCGCGCGCACACAAGAGTTTTTTTTAAATAAAAATTCGCGTTCTTCGAATAAAATTTTTTCATGGTCCCATTAATGGCAATTCTCTATAATTCTATTTTTTATTGTTTTTTCTTCCCTCGTATACCGAAAGGAAGTATTGTATTCGAGAAAAAATCACCCTCCGAGATTTTTTCGGATTTTGACGTTTCAGATCACGTAGATTACGAAAATATAGGTTTTTCAATTCCGTCAGTCTGTCTGTCTGTCTGACTGTTGGTGCATTAACTAAAAAACTACTTGACGGAGAGCAGTCAAATTTGGCAGGTACTTGACCCTACTGTCAGCGAAGAAATAGTTAAACTTTCACTGGATAACATACAGGAAGGGAATAAATAATGAAAAAAATTTTTTTTGCTCAAATTTAAAATTTCCACGTTTCATGACACGCTAAACCTATTTCAGAAAAAAAAATCGAAAATTTTTCTCCAACATTTTTGAAAAATCTTTTACCACTAAAAGCAATGAAATTTTTTTTTCTTTGTTCAAATTTAAAATTTCCACGTTTCATGGCATTCTAAACCTATTAAAAAAAAACAAAATTTATATTTTTCTTTTACCGTTTTTGAAAAATTTTCTACCACTAAAATAGATGGAAATTTCCTTTACCATTTTTGAAAAAATTTTACCACTATAACAGATGGAACATTTTCTTATTTGTTCAAATTTAAAATTTCGATGTTTCCATGACATTCTAAACCTATTCAAATAAATTTAAATTTTTTTCTGAAATGATTAAAACGTTTTTGAAAAAACTTTTAATCTATTTATCACTACTTACCATAGAATAGATGAATTTTTTTTGCTCAAATTTAAAATTTTTACGTTTCATGACATTCTAAACCTATTTCAGAAAAAAAAAAAATGAAAATTTTGAAAATTTTTTTCACCAACATTTTGGAAAAATTTTTTACCACTAAAATTGATGGACAATTTTTTTTTTTTGCTCAAGTTTAAAATTTCCACGTTTCATGACATTCTAAACCTATTTCAGAAGAAAAAAGATTTGAAATTTTTTTTACCAACATTTTAGAAAAATTAAAAAAAAAAAAGAATTTTTTTTAACCACGACTATACTTCCACTCCATTACGTGAATGTGGAATTGAAAATGTGACAGATGGCAATAATATTTGGCATATGCACCTATTATACTTTTAAAAACGCACAGGGTAGTCATCCTAAGAAATAATTCAGTCATAGTGAACATTTGTAAAGGTATTTGCACATGCCTTCCATATTTGGTACCTGTTATTTACTATTGAATTTTTGCTGTTGGATGAGAACTCTGTATATTTTTTTGACCAAAACTTATCAGGTTTTCTCTGTAATCATAGTGATAACTATATTCCGATTATTATTTTCAATGTCATTTCGTAATATTTAATTTTTTAAAGTGACCGCCATGCACAAATAAAGAGGGAAGTTCTGTGTAAATACCTTTACCGATTTTCTGTACGTGTAAAAATAAGCGAGAAAAAATTCTTGAAAATCGGAGAATATTGCGCTTTTTCGACATAAAATTAGCCATAATTTTTTTAGGAAGCATTTTTTCGAAAAATCATAAAGAATAAAAAGTGTTTATATTGGTTGACTTTAGCGGAAAAAATTATTTCGTCAGTGAAAAATGTTTTTTCTTAGTGAACAAATTAATTGTTTATAATAATTAAAGGCCAGCATGAATCGAAAAATTTTTTTTATAAACATTGTCAGGCACATCTAAGGAACTAATTTCAAAAGGTTTTATGCATATTACTTTTTTTTTTAATTTAGTCACCCGATGAACGCAAAATTGCGATGAACCGCAGGCCTAGTACGGATAGAAAAAATCTTTAAAAGAGTACTTCAAGCACTTTAATTTCTACAAAGTATATGTATTTTTAACACAATACTGATTTTTGCTGACATGTTTCAGATTTAAACATTATATCTGGACTAATAAACGTTCGAGCGCTATTTTTAAATTAACATATTTCTAGAACTATTTATCGTACACAAATAAACAAAATATGAAATATCTGTAATTTCATGATATTGTTTTTTGTACTATACCATTTTTTTCCATAAATGTAAGACTTTTGAGTTATTTACGAAATACCCTCTCAAGGTACCAATTTTTAAAGCTAAAATTGTAATCTTCAAATCGTTATAACTTGGAATATATAAATTTTCATCAAAAATTGTAAATCACCTCTTTCTATTACAATATGATTCTATATCAGACTCGGTGGTTACTATTTTACTTTTTTGCTCAACGCTCTAGAGCAGCTGAGAACCACCCCCAGGTAAAGAGCAGCAATTTTTTAAGAGTAAACTTTTTTGTACTCAGTATTAGAAACTCAATACAAAAAGATATCATGAAAATCCATTGATTATAACTGGATTCCGAAGTAAAAACCTAACTGCATTCGACTAGTAGTGAAAAAAATATTTTCGCTGACATATCAATTTTTATGCATAAAAGAGATCTCAAACTTAATTACAAAAAAAAATTAAGGTGGTGTTTTGACGCGGCCATTGTAATAACTTATTTAACAAGCTAAAAAAACTACATTTTGATATGGTTTTTATCGCTGTTGGGATGATGAGTACATTTTCACCATAGGGTCGAAAGATGACTCAGTACATTTTGATATGTTTTATATATTTTTTTCTTTTTGCATTGACTAAAGTAAAGGCTAACTACATTTTGAAACACAGAAAGGTCATCGGTTCTATTTTTATTTAGTAAATGAAAATAAGAAATTGAATGATGATATGTTAAATATAACATTACATTATTTTTTTGCACCTATATCGCACGGAAAATTTGCCAATTTGTAATATTTTTTAAAATAATTCTATGGAATGCATTTTCGTAAATAACTCGTTTATTTTAAATTTTTCGAAAAAACTCTATATTAGATTTTTTGTCCAAAAAGGTCCGTGCCTTATACTGATTATAGTGATTGATCGACGGAATGGTTAATTTTCGACTTTTATTAGGAAACTTTTCGGTATTTGTAGAATTTATCAGAAAAATCAAGTTTTGTAGATTCACTTTTGTTTTGTCAAATTTCTCATAAACGTCAACTAATAGACCTATCGAGCACTACAATTTCCATTTTTGAAAATCAAAATCGGGCCTTCGGTTCGGGAGTTATTAATTTCTTGGAAAAATCATACTCGGCCCTGGGAAAAATACTTGCGGTCAACGGATTCGGGCCGCCAGCAATAGGCTTCATTTGTGACCGTGTAACTTTAATCTCACCAAGTCTCATCGAAATCGATCAATATTCTGGACAGTTATCGTGCTTCCTAGCCCGATTTTGAGTAAACCAGTTTTTTGCAAAAAAAATCAATTTTCATTTGTTTTTCGTCATAGTCTCTGGTATACTTATTTGTAGAGCTTTGCTAGCGGCATCATTTCTTTTTTGAAATACCTCGATCCGACTACCCGTTATCGAGTCATTCAATTTCTCCCGAAAAACTCGAAACGTCTATATCGGGTACTTCCGCTTTACGAACGGAGTCGAGCTTCCGACGTTAAGGTTTTCTAAAGACCTCCTATTAACCACCCAAGTTTCATCGAAATCCAAAAACGGATTAGGGGGGCTGGGCGTGACGGACAGACCGACAGACAAACCGACTGACCGACGGACTGAATTTTCTAAATTCGCTCTCGAGTCGATAGATGTGACTTTCATTTCGACCCGACGTTTTTTTCGGGTTTTGATGGTCCACCGGAAAAATGCAAAACCTCTACTACATTTTTTTTCAAAATGTAGTAACAACCTAAAAAACTACATTTTGATATGCATTTTATCCCTGTTGGGATGATTCAGTACATTTTCAGCAGAGGGATGGTAAGATGAGTCAGTGCATTTTGACATGTTTTATTTATTTATTATTTTTTTTTCATTGACTAAAGTAAAGGCTAACTACATTTTGAAACACAGAAAGGGCATCGGTTCTATTTTTATTTAGTAAATGAAAATAAGAAAATAAATGATGATATTTTAAATATAACATTACATAATTTTTTTGCACCTATATCGCACGGAAAATTTACCAATATGTAATATTTTTTAAAATAATTATATGGAATGCATTTTCATAAATAACTCGTTTATTTTAAATTTTTCGAAAAAACTTTATTTCAGATTTTTTGTCCAAAAAGGTCCGTGCCTTATACTGATTATAGAGATTGATCGACGGAATAGTTAATTTTCGATTTTTATTAGGAAACTGTTCGAAATTTGTAGAATTTATCAAAATATCAAGTTTTCCAGGATTTGTAGATTCGCTTCTGCTTTGTCAAATTTCTCATAAACGTCAACTAATAGACCTAATCGAGTACTATAATTGCCATTTTTGAAACTCAAAATCGGACCTTCGGTCCGGGAGTTATTAATTTCTTTGGAAAATCGTACTCGGCCCTGGAAAAAATACTTGCGGTCAACGGATTCAGGCCGCCAGCAATAGGCTTCATTTGTGGTCGTGTACCTTTGATCCCACCAAGTCTCATCGAAATCGATCAATATTTTGGACAGTTATCGCGCTTCCTAGCCCGATTTCGAGAAAACCAGTTTTTTGCAAAAAAAATCAATTTTCATTTGTTTTTCGACATAGTCTCTGGTATACTTATTTGTAGAGCTTTACCAGCGGCACCATTTCTTTTTTGAAATATCTCGATCCGACTACACGTTAGTGAGTTATTCAATTTTTTCCGAAAATCTCGAAATGTCTATGTCGGGTACTTCCAGTTTCCGAACGGAGCCGAGCTTCTGGCGTTAAGGTTTTCTAAAGACCTCCTATTAACCATCCAAGTCTCATCGAAATCCGAAAACGGATTAGGGGGGCTGGGCGTGACAGACCGACGGACGGAATTTTCTAAATTCGCTCTCGAGTTGATAGATATGACTTTCATTTCGATCCGACGTTTTTTTCGGGATTCGATGGTCCGCCGGACAAATTCAAAACCTATGTAGTAACAAGAAAGTTGTCACGGTGCTAAAAATTATGTTTCACGGTCTACAAAATTCGAAGTTGAAAAATTTAATTTTAGGAATACACCAATTTCTTCTTTAAAATATCGTTCATATAACTTCTATAATTATTCTGTCATGTCTCAGTGTCTAAATTGAATTGCATGATACAGACTTTACTGTTAAGAATGCACCTTTGGTGTTATATTACTTCGTTCGCTTGCCAAAGGGAAGTATTGAAATCACAAAAAAATCACCCTTTTGAATTCTTCGATATAAAGACACACCAACAACAGTCCAAAATATGAAGGAAATGATAATAACTGCTCTTTGATCTATCACACCGACAATTTCCGGAAAAGTAGAAACCTCATTTCAAGAACACATACAGATGTGAAACATATTCTCTATAGGATTTTGCAAACAGCGGAAGAAAACCACATATGAGAACTAAAAGAAAAACTGTATGTAAAAATATTAACAAAATCTTTGCATTCTTTTGATAACCTGACTTCTGGTTATGCTAGCAAATCAAAATTCTAAAATAAATTTGTCCAACTTATTATTTGACATTCTCATTATAACACTAGCATCCAACATAGTCCCCTACGGTTAACCAGATTAAACTAGTATCTACATGACTCCCTACGGTATGAAAATTCAGATAAAAATGAGAACAAAGGTCTAAAATGAATTTATTTACCTACCTTGTCTTAAAAATTTGTTCATTCTAATGGATTACATTTTCATAAAATTTCTCGTTCAGTTTCTTGGATATCCTTATCCTTTGAAACGTTTTTCGCCCTTCTGAGATCGTCAGAAAGGCACAAAGCCACTAATAACGATGTTTCATGCAATATCCATGAATAAGTATGACATTGACTGATAAAAAAAAAACAGATCTTCACCTGTCTATTAGCTAACTAGTATTGGAGCTTATATACTCTATGCACGTTTAAAAGTGAATTATTTATTTTAATAAATAAACATACAGACGTGTGTTAATCAAAATGGACAACATGTGGAGCACTTATAATTTTTTCTGTCGAATTATTTGAAGTTTATTGTTAAATGTTGTACTTATTGCTCAATTAATCAAGAATTGTTGAAAATGGTCATAGGGACGTACGTACAAAAAATGTTCATTATTCATTTCTACATCACACCGTTGAAAAATATACGAGTAAAATTCAATTCAATGTTCTAAGTTGGAAAATTATGTTTGTGTATTTTCTTTAAATGAAAATAATTCAAGAACATAAATTAGATGTCTCGTAACTAGTAATCACATATTTTTCTTGTTGGAAGTGGTTGGGAGATAGTCGATAATAAAATAGGAGTGAAAGAAGTCTAGAAAGAGGCTTTATAAAATGTATTGATATACACAGCATTTCATTTAAAAAAACACTTATTCATGTATATTTTTTTTGCTCGCCCTGTATATTCGAAAATAATTTCCTGTTATAGACTTTTTATCAAGTTTACTTGTATTTTTTTTAAATTTCTAGCTGTCATGGAACTCGAGCTAACGAGGTGCGAGACACTATGGCCCCACCCTGTATATAATTTGAATATCGTTAATATAGTGTACATAACTTAATTTGCTTAGATATGTTTTGTTGTTGTTATAATATCCCTTAGTCATACAAACTTTTAAATTAACTTACCGGTAAGATTCCTATCTTATCAGGTCTTTTGTCCTTTCACACTATACAGGGTGTCCCAGTTCTATTTAGACAAGCATTATCTGGAAAACGGTAAGACATAGAAAGAAATTTTAAATGCAAAAGTTATTCTGTATAAAAGATGCATTTAATCATTTTGCTTTCAAATGTACAAGGCGCATAACATTTGCTTGGAAATAAAAGGAGAATCCAAAATTTTAAAAATATACTGGGTGCTCCATTTGAAAAAGTAAACTTGCATAACCTGCCGCCTTGTACATTTGAAAATAATACGATTAAATGCATCTTTTTAAACAGTATAACTTTCCCATTCAACATTTTTCTCCAAGTCCCATCGTTTTCCAGATAATGTTTGTCTAAGTATAGATGAGACACCGTGTATATACATCAATTTAACAACGCATTAGAACATATTTACAACTATAATTAAACTTTTATGCAAAATTCTTACTCATGGCTTTTGCCTCCTAGATTACTGCAGCTAGCCGCAGCCTGATTCACTTTATGTCTCAACCGCCACTAATAACATAGACCTGCAAAGAAGACACGTTTCTTTTTTTTGAACCCAAATAGGTGATTCCGAAGGTTTTGATGTGCTGAACGCGATGCCGTTTTGCACCATCGCGTCACACTTTTAAGAAAAGTTGACCTAAAAGTGCTAAAAAGGCCACTTATGCCTATATTCATACCCTAATAACAGCTCTCCAAAGTCTTCAAAAACCAACAGTAACAATTAAAAAACCCAACTATAGATGGCGCAAACATTATTTTATTTCTGAGTTTAGCAAGAAATACTAGAATTTTTGTGGTGAGTGCTTATATATACTAGTAAATCGGAACTGAATAGCTAAATCCATAGGATTTAGAGAGAACATAACCTTAAAATGGATAAAATTATGTTTTTGAAATAGTATAGAAAATATTATTCTATCCAGTTTAAAGTTATGTTTTCTCAAAGTGTTGATCTTATAGAGCAAAACGAGTAAAGGCAGCGCGCCAAAGTTCTATGGAATTACCTATTTAGGTCCGATCTATTTGCGTATATACTCACCACAAAAATTTTAGAATTTCTTGCTAAACTCAGGAATAAAATAATGTTTGCGCCATCTTCTATAGTGATGTATTTTTATTGTTACTATTGGTTTTTGAAGATCTTGGACCGCTGAATAAAATGGTTTGGTCCGATTTACTCAACTCGTATTGTAGTCCAGTTATTAGGGTACGAATATAGGCAGAAACGGCCTTCTTAGCACTTTTAGGTTAGGTTTTCTCAAAATTGTGACGTGATATCGCAAAACAGACAACGGAATGGTGTGCAGCACGTCAAAGACCTTCGGAATCACTTATTTGGGTTAAGAAAAAGAACCATTCCGGTCAATGTAATTGTAAAATTTAAAAAAACCACTTTATTAATTCCATTTGTTTAATCAACAAGTGAGACATGATTTACATGTGGCTTGACAATCTGAGCATTTAATATGCATTACAATTGTTACACACTTAGCATATAAACACTTTTCACATACTTAATATAATTTTCTTGTTACAAAGTTATGTTAAAATGAGCATTAAATAAGAAAACAAAACTAATGCCATGCTTCCACATATTCCTGGCTGTGATGCATAGTATCTTTCAGAGCTTTCAGTGGTTGCAGTGGATGTGGGATAAGTATTATCACCATAATCATCAGTGAAGTTAAAATAATTGAAATCATTCCCATAGCTATCATAATGATACGATTTCACTTTGAAGAACGTACAGAGCAGTAAAATTAAAATAAAACATTTACGGACCATTTTATCACACAGTATAAATACACAGTTTTACCAAGAGTTACTTTGAGAATGTTGCATAAGAGCGATATAGTGTTACTAAATAAATATGGTGTATAAAATAATATCTTCAGCTCTGGTCAACGGAGGTTATCGCGGTACATGTCTTTCGAAATATGATAGGACTACTATAAATAAATAATTTAACTAATTATCAGTAATAATATTTTTAATTGCTACTAATCTCGTCTAATTTATTGTTAAAACTATTTGTAACCAATTTTTCCATGGAAATTCCAATTACATAAAAAATATCTGGTGCATGACAGTATGAGAAATGGAGCCTTTATAATTAACTATACAGAGTGAGTCACCAGTGCGTGACGCTGTGTCAATGGCGGATGGAGTAGAGTAAACCGGCCCGGAAAAACTTGCAGCACCTGCCTGGCTTCGTAAGAGGATCAAGGTATACCCCCTTTTCTCCTTTAGTTTTGAATATAATTGATTGAAATTTAGGATATACTACATACATAATAAGCGGCACTTCTTGAAATAAAATTGATTTTTTGAAGTGACACTAACTTTAGATTTTTAGATGGAATACCGTATATATTATTGCATTTTTGAATTCTGCATTATTTTCTGAATCCACCGATGCCAAATAAGTGACATTTCAAACATCAATTTTTTTTATAATGTAATTTTTAGTTTTCCATTTAACCCGTGTAATGCTACAAGAATCGAAATCCCGTTAAAAACACTAAATTACATAATTTATGAGCAAATAAAATTTTGTTGAGGCAAAACTCATTTTTTTCAAATGGAACCATATCGGTACCGTGGTACCATTTATTAGTACTATTAAGAGGGAATTTATTCATATCTCGTATTAAAATGTGCGATAAATACAAACAAAATTACAGCTAAAAGAAAATAAGAAAATACAATTTTATTCTAATTACCTTGTTACACATAAGGTGGTTTTGGAATACAAAAAATTAACACAAAACATTACAACAGTTGTTCAAAATGTTGTCCATTAACGTCAATGAGCTTCCCAACTCGCACAGCTGTTTCTCGAAGAACGTTCGCCAATTGCTGGGCCGTTATGCTATTAATTGCTTGTCTTACTCGTAGCTCCAGGTCTTCACGAGTTGTAACGGCGGTTACATAGACAATATTTTTTAAATGACCCCAAACAAAAAAATCAAGAGGCGTTAAATCAGGTGACCTTGGAGGCCACCTCACAGGACCATTCGTCGAAATTACGTTTTCTCCGAATCTCCGTTGAAGGTAATGAATTACTCTCATTGAATTCTGGGGAGGAGCGCCAATTTGTTGGAAATACATTCCCTGTCCTAAATCTAAAGGTAACTCATGTAAAATGTCCTCAATCTCATTTTCCAGGAATCTCAAGTATCTGGCACCAGTTAGAGGTCCTTCAAATATTATTGGACCAATGATTCTACTACCGATTATTCCAATCCAAACATTGAAACCGAACCGCACTTGAATGTTACCCTCCCGTAATAAATTTTGATTTTCTTGTGACCAATATTTTATATTTTGTCGGTTAAATAATCCCAAATTTGTAAACCTTGACTTGTCCGAAAATAAAATCATTCTCAAAAAATCATTGTTTGGGTGCACATGTAATATTCCATCCTACGTTCGTAATCACTTTCGTACAAATGCTGGTGCAATTGATATTTAAAAGATTTATAGTGAAATTTGTGCAAAACTCGGCTTACTGTTTGGTGACTGATGTTCAGTTCAAACCCAACCTGTCGTAAAGAAACAGTCCATAGCTGCAACTGCATTTTTTTTACTTTTCCCCATAAATAATTAACATGTCCACTTTTTCATCTCGTGTGTAAATTTGCGACATTTTGAACACAATTAACAAGAATTTTAAACAATTTTTAAAGAGACGGTAAGAACACCGTTAAACCAACAAATGTTTGACAAGCTGAATATTTCATTGTTTTCAAAGCCACCTTAGTTACTGCTTAACATTTAATTAGAACAAAATTGTATTTTCTTATTTTATTTTAGCTGTAATTTTGTTTGTAATTATCGCACATTTTAATACGACATATGAATAAATTCCTTATTAATAGTACTAATAAATGGTACCACGGTACCGATATGGTTCCATTTGAAAAAATTGAGTTTTGCCCCAAAAACTATTATTACGTAATTTAGTGTTTTAACGGGATTTCGATTCATGTAACATTACACGGGTCATTTAGAATAATTCGGAACCGTCATAGCATGCTTAAATGGAAAACTAAAAAAACCGCTGCCTAAGGAATCACTACTTCCACATCCAGATTCTTCATCCAAGTCACTTTAACGGAAACATGTTGACTATATTTGCGCTCTAGTATGTGGAAATTATTGGTCATAGAATTTTAATAATATTTGGGACAGATGTCATAGAAAAGTTTGAGGAGTTGGTTTCTACCATATACGTTAAAAATGAAGTTTCTAGTTTACCCTACTTATTTTCCACTATTCACAACCTACCACCTCCCACCCCTTCAATGGAGTCATCTCAATCAGATGTCACTACAATACATACGTGTACTAACTTTCAAGTGAATATCTCAATTTGATGTTATCAATTCCATTAATAATGAAGCGGAGGTGGTGGAGTTCGAAAAATATTAGAAAGAAATCTGAGGCCTTGGTTTCTAGTATATACACCGAATCCTAAATTTCTGTACTCTTACCATCTTGATTTACTTATTTTCTCCTAGTTATTCCTATTAACCCCAACCCTTCTACGGAATCATCCCAAAATATAATCTAGTTCCAGATGTCGTTATAATACATACGTCTACCAAATTAAGAATATCTCAATTTTATTTTATCAACCCCTTTAATAATGTAGTAAGGGTAGTGGAAGGGTTGAAAAAATATTATTAAAAAATCTGAGGCCTTGGCTTCTAGAACATACACCGAATTTCAAATTGCAGTACTCTTACCAGCTTGCTTAACTTATTTTTCCCTATTTACCTCTACCTACCCCCACTCCCCCGCAATCATGTCAAAATATAATCTGGTTTCAGATATAGTTATAGTACATAAATGTACCAAATTTAAAGTGAAAATTTAAATTTAATTTTATCAACTCTTTTAATAAGGGAGTGGGGGTGGTGGAGGGATGGAAAATACTAATAAAAAACCTAAGACCTTCGCTTCTAATATATACACCAAATCCAAAATTATTACAAAAAAAGTCTGAGGCTTTAACTTCTAGTACACACACTGAATTTCATGTTTCTGTAATCTTAAAAGCTTGCTTTACTTATTTTCCCCTATTTATCCCTATTTAACCCCCAACCCTTCACCGGATATCCTCAAAAAACAATCCAGTTCCAGATCTCGTTATAATATATACGTGTACAAAATTTCAAGTCAATATCTTAAACCGTTCCGGAGAAAACGTGCGGACAAAAAAAAAGTTACAAACAGACAGACAGACAGACAGATAGACAGACAGATCGACAGACAGACAGACAGATAGACAGAAATTTTTTTTCGCTCAATTTTAAAATCTCGACGTTTCATGACATTCTAAACCTATTTCACGAATAAAAATTTTTGAAAATTTTTTTGCGATTACTATACTTCCAATCCACTACGTGGATGTGGAAGTATTTATATTATAAAAAAAAATATGTATGAAATGTCACTTATTTGGCATCGTTGGATTCAGAAAAATTATGCAGAATTCAAAAATGCAATAATATATAGGGTACTCCATTTAAAAATCGAAAGTTAGTGTCTCTTCCGGCGAAATCGGATGTGGAAAAAAAATCAATTTTATGTCAAGAAGGGCCGCTTATTATAGTAGTATATCCTAAATTTCAATCAATTATCTTCAAAACTAAAAGAGAAAAGAGGGTTGGTCTTGTTACACCCGGTATATCCCTATCAATCGTTTGAAATTTGAAAAAAATGTCATATAAAAATAGTAGAGTCAAGACCGGTAATCGTCCAGCGGCAGCGTTCAGCCCTAGATGTCTAGCTCGCTTCGACATGAGTACTCGGGAATTACAACAAATGTACTTGTTTAATTTATAATAAATTCTGTTTGATTAATTGATGAATTTACAGTCGAAGTATCGCAGGTTCAGATCCCCTATAGGTTGAACATATATTCTTCTTATTTTACTTTATTTTACTTCCACATCCACGTAGTGGAGTGGAAGTATACTAATACCTAGTAAAAAAAAATTCAAAATTTTCTCTTGTTGAAATAGGTTTAGAATCACATGAAACGGCGAGATTTTAAATTTCAGCGAAAAAATAATTTACGGCTATCTGTCTGTCGGTCTTTTTGTTACTATTTTGTACGCACGTTTCCTCAGAAATGGTTTAAAATATTGACTTGAAATTTTGCACACGTATGTATTATAACGAGATCTAGAACTGGATTGCTTTTTGAATATATCGGATGAAGGGTTGGGGGGTTGGATAGGGGTAAATAGGAGAACATAAGTAAATCAAGCTGGTAAGAGTACAGAAGCTTGGAATTTAATGTATGTACTAGAAGCCAAGACCTCAGGTTTTTTATAACATTTTTCAGTCCCCCTCCACACCCACACACCATTAAAGGTGCCGATAAAATTAAATTGAGATATTCACTTGAAATTTGGTGCACGTATATAATATAACGACATTGGGTCTATTATTATATTTTGAGATGATTCTGTTGAAGGAGTGGGGGGGGGTAAGTAGAAGTAAATAGGGGAAATGAGTAAAGCAAGAGTACAGAGACTTAAGTTCTCAATTTTTTTATTATAATATTTTCCATCCCCCACCACCCTCACTCCATTATTGAAGGGATAGAGAAGATAATATTGAGGTATTCACTTGAAATTTGGTACATGTATGTATTTTAATGACATCTGAGCCCGTGACGGCCTCTGACGCTAAGAAAGCGTCTCTGGTCGAACAGAATCCTGAGCTACACAGTTCACACTTCCCTCCGACGAAATCGGAGCACATGATGCCAATTGTCACCCTGGGCTTTGGACTAGTCAACACTCCCAAATCCCATTCAAACTCCGAGAGGGCTCGGTAACAGCCGTTCCCTCTCACGACAGACGAAAGACGCTCCCGGGAGCCTATACATGTGAAAAAGGAAGACCAAGACAGAAGAGCGTCAGAAGAAACGACCCAGCTGGCAGGGTCCAACAGCCAGGACCAGGGGAGGTTTGCTAACATTGCCAATACCGTCCGCATTTGCGGGGGGATAGGCGAAAAAGCAGGCCCACCCCTTACGAGGCCGGTCCAGGTCTACAGCGATTATTAGGGCAAAGAGCTCAAGCTCGACCCCTAATCATCCGAGACCGTCATCTTTAGTCAAGAATCTTGGCGACATCTGAGTGAGATTATTCCGTTGAAGGGGTGTGGGGGTGTAAATTGGAAAAAATAAGAGCAGAGCAAGCTAATAAGAGTTCAGAAAAATCATTTTTGGAATATGTGCTACAATCCAAAGCCTCAATTTTTTTTATGATATCCGCCTCAAGTATTATTGAAATTCTATGACCAACTATTTCCACATACTAGAGTGCAAATATAATGAAAATGTTTTCCTTTAAATTTACTTAAATGGAAAATCTGGATGTGGAAGTAGTGATTCCTTAGGCAGCGGTTTTATATTAACGAATTTTTTACCAATGAAATTGAAATTATAAAATATAACATGTCTGAGACTAATATTATTTATAATAAAATACTGCTAAAAGTATCGTATAGAGTATTCAACGATTATATGAAAAATTCATTATATCGACGAAGAGTATAATGTTTACCTTAGTTTTTATAGTAAGAATACCAAACGTGAGGGAACGGAAAACTTTTGTTATTTAAAATAAGAAGCAAAACGTGCCCAAATATTATTTAAGTTATATCTCAATATCTTGTATAACTGTTAACGAAGTAAAAATTACAAAGAATTTTTACAATAATTTTTTTACTAATACCTTACTTAGAACATACAAATTGCGTTTGAAATTTTGTTTGCGAAAGATAATTAAAAGAGAATCAGTTAGAATCCCTCATTATTTTCTCTTAGGCGGGAATAAAATCTCTCAAGGTTTCAGCGCAGCTGAGAGAAAAAATGTATTCAAAGACAGACAAAATTGTATTTGTATACCCGCTTTCTATCCTCCTTTTCATTTAGAATCTTCAAAGAGTAGTAATATATAGTAAGGATGTAAGTGATAAATCTTATTTTGCTTAAATTTTGTTGGAATTATCGGACTACATTGTCTTTGATCTTGTAAGTTATAACATTTTAAATTAAGAAGACTTTACAGTTGATAAATAGGTCATAGGTGCATGGATAAAATTGCAATTACTTTAAATTCTGTTTTGAACTGTATACTCAATATGTTTAGTTTTATAAAGATGTTTCAGTAGTAGAATATTAGTAGATATTGAGTTTTTCATATAAGAATATGAATTCTAGAATTACTTTGATAATTATCCTGACACATCTGAATTACTTTATGGTTGGTTGTACATTTGATCAATACATTTCTAAAACCAGTAATATCGCTTATAGTGAAATAATTCTCATATTCACACTGTTGGTGATGAAATTCTGAACAAATTTCAAAATGTTCGTCCAGCTTATTGGTATGTCCATCTGTCTGACCGCCCGTCACGTTCTCTTGTAAGCACGATAAATTTAAGATGAAAAATCCGATTGTTTTGAAATTTGGAAATGTAATAACTGGGGTTTTATTCCCCTAATTATATGGATTAATAAGACATTACCATTGGCAGAGTACGGAGTGTTCCAATTACTTTGCAGACTCCGTCGATATCATAGTATATCCATCTAAATCAAAACTGTGCTTACCCTTTTCCTTCTAGGTGATTATATCCTTTATGGTGCCTCTCAACCCGGTTACTTCACAAACAATCTTTACTGAATGTAGAATGCACTCAATTGCATAACAAGCAAATAAAACACGTGATTTTTCAAAACACTTAAACCTCTATATTTTCAGAAAGAAATGAATACAAATGAAAATGACAATCACAAACATTTAACGATTAAATAAATTAACAAATAGTAATTACACTTCAGAAAATGAAGTGGGCCGCGTCAAGTTCAAATCTTTCGCTGAATCGCGGCCAAATACTCTTAGTTCAATTACAACACATTGATTCACGCTTATTATAACCGACAAAATACTGAACAAATGTACTTAAACTTTAATGTTGAAAAAGGTTCGCAAAACGAGAATTTACTATGCCCTGTAGGTAGATAACGAGCGATCAGATGTTAAGCCAAGAGTGTCGATATTATCTCAATCGAAATAAGACGTTTCAAAAGTGGGCAGTAAACTTTAAACCCTCGACCAATTAAAAACTTCTCTACTTTAAACCGTACCCCTATTTGAAATTACCTAACGGGCCATGGTATTTATCATATGGCCTATCTAACATTTTATACCACTAAAGCAGATGAAAAACCCCTTTTGTTCCCTACTTTGCTTTTGTATGGGGGGAAAATCTACCTTATTTGGTCTATCTATCTTACTGTCTATTACTTATGTTTTCTGGAATCCTCTCTCAACTGCCTTAGTCCTGAAAATTTAACTAGACCCCCCGGTGTGTCGTATTTAAACAAGTGTTTGACGAGTCCTTAACTTCAAGTGAGAAAAGCGAATTGGACATAAAATAATTTAGATGGTTATTTATTGCTTCCAAGTGGCTAACGTCGACTACCTAATAAAGACTAAAGTTAACAAAGCGTGTTTCCTGGGCTCTAAAATAAATCAGTTTGCAACATAAAACAGATGATTCTATGACCAGTATTTTACGTTATTGTACTAATCGACCCTTAAAATATTACCGAGATCGGAAATAAATAATAAAATACGGTGATTCTATATGCGACAGGGTCGGATTTGGCTCCCTTAATCACTTTTGTTACAGACAGCAAATTGTTAATAATTTAAATCTTGTTTTTTTTATTTTTAAGTTTTGTAACTAAATAATGTTATTTTGTATTTTTTAATTCAGCTGATAGGTATATTATGTGAATCAAAACATTTCAAGCGGTGGTTAAAGCTTCAGATTTGTAATCGAAGTGTCGTATGAGCTTAACATCAATGATGAGTGCCAGTTTGGTTTCATCAAGGGTCGAAGCATGGTTTGCAGATCAGGATAGTTAACGATGTCAGAGTGCAATACAACCTTGGCAAGAGTACCGCCAAGGTGCTCTTAGATATCGAGAAGGATTTCGATACCGTCTGGATCCCAGGTCTATTTTATAAAATTCATAACTATAATTTTCCGACGCATATCACTAAACTCATTCACTCGTTCTTGACGGGCAGGTCTTTGCAAGTCCGGGCGAATAACAGACCATCGATACCGAGGGAAATTCTTGTTGGGGTCCCACAGGGTCGTACCTGTCGCCTAAACTTTACAACTTTTATGTCTCCAACTTCCCGTAATTGCCGAATACGAAGCTTGCCGATTACACCGACGACACGGCCATGTCTGCGCACTCGCGTAAGGCATAGACGGCGAACATGCTGCTGAATGCGTATGCCGTGACGTATTACGAAAAGTAGAAGATTCGGGTCAATATCGGAGCTCTAACGCTAATTTCGATCCAGAGAAACCAAATTCCGACAAATAGCTGCGTGAAGTACTTGGGAGTTGGGCCGAACCAACAATTGATGTTTAATACGCAAATAAATGAGTCCAAGAGTCTGTATCTGCTCATGGTGAGGAGTAGCAGATTGAATCGACAAAATAAACAATTAATCATTTTAATTATGATTTAGTGGTACGAACTGGGATAGAGTTCTAATAGAAGATATCGACAACAAGAGTAAAGAAAAGTAATAAAAATCCAGAAAGATGCAGCATTTGAACTATGGATCTCACGCATGTGAAATCATCCCATCAATCTACTTTCACCGCGTTCTTGTTTAATGTTTTATTAAAATACTATTACTCTTGCGATGAATAGCGCCGAGGAAGCTAAAATGTAAAACTTAAACAAGTTTTCAAACGACGGGATCTTTTTGATAACGTAACGGGAAAGCTTTATGATACCAACATCGAAAGATCGAAATTGACTTTTGACCGCAACGTAAATTATACGGGCAAGATTGTAAATTACAGCCGACAGTTACAAATGGATAACATAGTCTAAGACAGCAGATAATTTTTGATATCACAGTATACAGGGTGTTTCACTTAAAACTCCCGCAGTAATTTTCTTGATAACTAAAACAAATAGTTGATTTGTGTGAAGAGTATTGACTAGAATATATAAATGACTTTGCGGTTTTCGAGATATTTCAACTTAAATACAATTTCTTGGAATAACAAGAATGACCATAGCCTTTTTAAAATGAAGTAATTTTCTAAATAATGGTTTTATTAGCTTTGTTTTTTTCAATTTTCGATATTAGGAAAATGCCAAGAATAATATTTTCTCAAATTTTTCATGAATATGTATAGGGAGTCTCATTCAAAAACAAATAATAATAATAATAATAATAATAATAAATACTCACCTGCTGCAGTTCTGGAATCGGAAGACACCATATTATATTGGGATAGACCAATAATTACAGACCGAACCGTGGACTACAACCGCCCAGATATAGTAATTATCGACAAATTGAACAAGACAGCCACCCTTGTTGACATTGGCTGCCCATTGACCAGCAACCTCCAAAAAACAGAAATGGGAAAGATCGATAAGTATCAAAATCTGGCAATAGAGATCCAACATATCTGGGAGTTAAAGCACGTTCGGATAATACCAATCATAATATCAGTAACAAGGGTAGTAACAAAGCAACTCAGTAAACATCTGGATAAATTAGATCTTCCAAAGGCTCTCATCACTCCGTTTCAGAAAGTGGCTATCCTACAAACTTGCCACATTGTGCGCAAGTTCCTAAATGCATGACAGAATAAGATGAATTTCTTCTCTGTTTTGCATAAGAGAACCATCATATGCCAGTTAAAAAAAGAACCGAGAAAAAGACTAGGAATAATAATAATAATAATGTTTAGTGATCCTTCGAAATGATATATTTATGGACAAGTCAAAGCAAGTGTAAAAAATTTAGAACTAAGACAAAACATTTTATAAAACTCTATTTACTATGAAATAAATCTACAACACATTAAAATATCTTTCCACATTTAAATAAAATGAAATCAGTATCAGTGATCAGTGTGACCTTTGTGTATCAGAATCGTTTCTGTCATATTCAATATGAAAAAAATCATTTAGGTTATATAATGGATTTTTTGTTAATATGCCCTTTAATTTATTTTTAAATTTTTGCGGTGATAAATTGCGCAGATCCAAAGCCAGAGAGTTGTACAATTCAATGCCGATGTTTCCGGTTTTTCTGAGTCTGGTTAATGGAGGGATGATATTCATATTATTGCGTGTATCATGGTGATGTACTTCTACATATGTAGGATAATTTGACGGATACTGATAAATATTTTTCTGAATGTATAATAGGTTTTGATATATAATTGTAGAGAAAACTGTCATTATTTTCAGAGATATAAATATAGGCTTGCAGCTGTCATCCTGTGCAGCACTTACTATACTTCTCACAGCAGTTTTTTGAATAATCGATATTTTTTCTATGTGAGTATGTGATGCGTTACCCCAAGTCATTCTACCATAACTCATAGCTGAACGAAATAGTGTATGGTAGGTAGTTAATGCCGCATTTTGGTTTACAGAATTCTTAAAAAATGTTTTCTTAAAATGAATTCTTTTCATTGCATATGCAATCTTACTTAATTTGCTAGAGAGTTTTTCAATTTGTTCTATCCAAATTAGGTTTGCATCAATTTGAACCCCTAAAAATTTAACACTTTGGTCCGATTTATTTGATTTTTTTGTCTCAAAATTTAACGTCATTGTTTTGTTTTCATTTATCACAAGTTGATTAGGTATGATTAGGATTAGGTATTAATGATGTAATTCTAATCAGATCAGAAGTTGAAATAAATTTATTTCGGTAATATTTAATCTTGTTTTTTATCATGAGAAATGCCCCAAAAGACTTATTTCAAATTTATTTTAAAATGTTATGGCATTTTCGTTATTTAAAAAATATATATTGAAGTTCAAATATCTCGAAAACCAGTGATTTTTTCGAAAATTGTTCATAACATAAAAGATGCTTAGAATGTATTGTGTTATCACCATCGCAACACCATTTATATCTCAATTTGTATCGGTTTTACTAAAAACTTAAGTCATTTGTATATTCTAGTGAGTTTTAAGTTGTACACCCTGTATAGACAAACATGTACAATGCGTCCATATGTAATAAGAGCGGCGATATATATACCACGGTTATCTTCTTTATTTAAAAAAACTTTTATTTAAAAGAAGTTATGTAAAAGTTTTACAAATATAAAAATCATGTTTGTTAGTAATATAGCACTTATTAAAATCATTTTTATAATTTAGTTCTCAAAATCTTTGAGTCACCAAATTACAAAAGTTAATTTCATGATTTGACTCAAAATAGTATGTTATAAGAGCAGTTCTTTTGCATGCATTTTAATTCGGGCACATGATCTATCAGGGTGTCAAGATTGCTATTTTGTCGAGATTGGAGCCACTTTTTCGAGTTTTACAAATTTTGTAAATTTTTGGGGGTCGTAAAGATATTGGCAAAATTTCAACTTGTATAATATTTTTAGTTTTACACCTATAATTTGCTTATAGAAGATGGTTTAGTCAAAATTACACAGAAACGCCGCGCCGGCATAAAAATCATATGTATTAAGAATATAATAAATAAATATATAATAGGAATACAAATATTAAACATAAAAGAGTAAAGATGTCTAACATAGCAAACATTCATACGGTTATTAGAGTATGTCTATGCTAGAACAGAAGTTTCCCTGATTACTGTGTATAAAACATAAAATTTGAAATAAATATACCTATACAGGGTGTGGTCATAATTCATTTCTGTCTGAAATTGTCACGGCAGGTTTGTATGAGATTGAACCTTACTCTGATTATACGTTTCTTCGTAACAAATACTACTGATTTCTTGTGACTGACCCCAGGTAATAATAGTATAGCTAAATCTTGAATAGACTAAGGAGTAATAAGCTGTAGGTAAATAAACAATGCTCATCTAGTTCTTTTTACTTCCACATCCACGTAGTGGATTGGAAGTATAGTAATCGCAGAAATATTTTCAAAAATTTTTATTCGTGAAATAGGTTTAGAATGTCATGAAACGTCGAGATTTTAAATTTGAGCGAAAAAAAATTTTCTGTCTGTCTGTCTGTCGGTCTGTCTGTAACTTTTTTTTTGTCCGCACGTTTTCTCCGAAACGGTTTAAGATATTGACCTGAAATTTTGTACACGTATATGTCATAACGAGATGTGGAACTGGATTGTTTTTGAGGATATCCGGTGAAGGGTTGGGGGTTAAATAGGGGTAAATAACGGAAAATAAGTAAAGCAAGCTTGTAAGAGTACAGAAACTTGAAATTCAGTGTATGTACTAGAAGTTAAGGCCTCAGATTTTTTCATAATATTTTTCAACCCCCCACCACTCCTACCCCATTAATGGGGTTGATAAAATAAAGTTGAGATATTCATTATAAATTTCGTACACGTATGTATTATAACGACGTCTGGAATTAGATTCTATTTTGGGATGATTCTGTTGAAGGGTTGGGGGTTAATTTGGGGTAAATAGAGGAATTTAACTAAAACAAGTTGGTAAGAGTACAGAAACTTGAAATTCGGTGTATGTACTAGAAGCCAAAGCGTCAGATTTTTTAATAATATTTTTCAACCCCCACCACCCCTACTCCAATATAAAAAGGGTTGATAAAATAAAATTGAGATATTCATTTGAAATTTGGTACACGTATGTATTATAACGACATCTGGAACTAGAATATATTTTGAGATGATTCAGTTGAAGGGTTGGGGGTTATTTAGGGGTCAATAGGAGAAAATAAGTAAAGCAAGCTGTATGAGTACAGAAACTTGAAATTCGGTGTATGTGCTAGAAGTTAAGGCCTCAAATTTTTTTACAATATTTTTCAAACCCCCACCACCCCTACCCCATTAATGGGGTTGATAAAATAAAGTTGAGATATTCATTTGAAATTTCGTACACGTATGTATTATAACGACGCCTGGAATTAGTTTATATTTTGAGATGATTCCGTTGAAGGGTTGGGGGTTAATTTGGGGTAAATAGAGGAATATAAGTAAAACAAGCTGGTAAGACTACAGAAACTTGAAATTCGGTGTATGTGCTAGAAGCCAAAGCGTCAGATTTTTTTATAATATTTTTCAACCCCCACCACCCCTACTCCAATATGAACAGGGTTGATAAAATAAAATTGAGATATTCATTTGAAATTTGATACACGTATCCATTATAATGACATCTGGAACTAGATTATACTTTGAGATGATTCCGTTGAAGGGTTGGGGGTTATTTAGGGGTAAATAGGGGGGAATTAAGTAAAGTAAGCTGGTATGAGTACAGAACCTTGAAATTCGGTGTATGTACTAGAAGCCAAGGACTCAGATTTTTTAATAATATATTTCAGCCCCCCACCACCCCTACTCCATTATTCAAGGGGTTGATAAAATAAAATTGAGATATTCACATGAAATTTAGTACGCATATGTATTATAACGACATCTGGAACTAGATTATATTTTGAGATGATTCCGTTGAAGGGTTGGGGGGTTAAATAGGGTTAAATAGGGGAAAATAAGTAAAGCAAGCTGGTAAGACTACAGAAATTTGAAATTCGGTGTATGTACTAGAAGCCAAGGTCTCAGATTATTTATAATATTTTCAACCCTCACCACCCCTACTTCATTATTAAAGGGGTTGATAAAATAAAAGTGAGATATTCAATTGAAATTTAGTACACGTATGAATTATAACGACATCTGGAACTAGATTATACCTTGAGATGATTCCGTTGAAAGGTTGGGGGTTATTTAGGGGTAAATAGGGGGAAATAAGTAAAACAAGCTGGTATGAGTACAGAAACTTGAAATTCGGTGTATGTACTAGAAGCCAAGGCCTCAGATTTTTTAATAATATATTTCAGCCCCCACCACCCCTACTCCATTATTCAAGGGGTTGATAAAATAAAATTGACATATTCACATGAAATTTAGTACGCATGTGTATTATAACGATATCTGGAACTAGGTTATATTTTGAGATGATTCCGTTGAAGGGTTGGGGGTTAAATAGGGGTATGTAAGTGAAAATAAGTAAAGCAAGCTGGTAAAAGTACAGAAATTTGGGATTTGGTGTACCTATATACTAGAAGCGAAATTCTCAGGTTTTTTTACTGGTATTTCCACCCCCCACCACCCCCACTTCCTTATTAAAATAGTTGAAAAAATAAAATTTAAATTTTCACTCGAAATTTGGTACATTTATGTGTTATAACTATATCTGAAACTAGATTACATTTTGACATGATTGCGTTGAAGGAGTGGGGGTAAGTAAAGGTAAATAGAGAAAGATATGTAAAGCAAGCTGGTAAAAGTACTGCAATTTGAAATTCGGTGTATGTCCTAGAAGCCAAGGCCTCAGATTTTTTAATAAAATTTTGAACCTTTCCACTACCCTTACTACATTATTAAAGGGGTTGATAAAATGAAATTGAGATATTCATTTGAAATTTGGTAGACGTATATATTATAACATCTGGAACTAGATTATATTTTGGGATGATTCCGTAGAAGGGTTGGGGTTAATAGGAGTAACTAGGGGAAAATAAGTAAATAAAGCTGGTAAGAGTACAAAAATTTGGGATTCGGTGTATATACCAGAAACCAAGGCCTCAGATTTCTTTCTAATATTTTTCAAACTCTACCACCTCCGCTTCATTATTAATGGGATTGATAACATAAAATTGAGATATTCACTTGAAAGTTAGTACACATACGTATTGTAGTGACATCTGATTGAGATGACTCCATTGAAAGGGTGGGAGGTGGTAGGTTGTGAATAGTGGAAAATAAGTACGGCAAACTAGAAACTTCATTTTTAACATATATGGTAGAAACCAACTCCTCAAACTTTTCTATGACATCTGCCCCAATTATTATTAAAATTCTATGACCAATAATTACCACATACTAGAGTGCAAATATAGTCAAGATGTTTCCTTTAAAGTGACTTGGATGAAGAATCTGGATGTGGAAGTAGTGATTCCTTAGGCAGCGGTTTTTAAGATTTATTAACATGTATGTACTCTTAGCTAATTTGGAACACATATGTAATTTTCTTATAGAATAGAATATTCATAGACAATAGTCTATGAGTTATTCCTAGAAATTTCGCCTCATCACTAGTTTCTACACAGTTTGAAATTTTAACTGATTTAGTAAATGAAATAGAGACATAGACGAAAATTGTCTTGCTGTTGTTAACTATATGTGAATTTGTCTGGCACTAGATCTCAAATTGATTAATTTTGTTAACTGCCATAAATTCTAATTCCTATACTCACTTGGTATGTATGACTACCGAAACGACATCAGCGTACCTAAAAATGTCTCTCTGGGTAAAAAATTATGAAAGGTTATTGATAAATATTAAAAAACGTAACGGTCCAATAATGGACCCTTACCCTACACCGATATCCATGTCAAACTATTTCGGAAATTTCTGAATCCATGGAAATGAATTCTGTTATCTTGATATGACATTATCCAGTTCAGTATTTTGCGTCTAATTCCTATATTACTCAAGTTTAATTTGAGAAAGTTAGGATTTGCATAGTCAAAAGCTGCACTTAAATCAAAAATAATCCCGCTACTTTATAACTCATGTCCATAAATATCCATACATTTTTTGTATAAATTCTAGACTGGCTTATTCAGTGGACGTTTGTTCGGTAACCGTATTGATAGTTATGCCTTTATTGTATTGATATATCCAACATTAATTTGTAAATTGGGATGTGTTTATGTAACTAAACCCATGAGAGAAAGTACTAAAACTCTATACGCTGACGCAATACTTTTAAAAATGTCTACGTATATATATATGAAGATCAAGCCATTTGTAATACGAGGTTAACACGTTTTCCAACATTTTGGTTACCTGCGTTATCTAAGCCGTTAAAGACACAGACGATATCTGGTAAATCTTTTACGTTATTGAACAGTTCAGTTGACTGCAATTTCCGTTAAACGACGACGCGACGATGTATACCAGCCATGTCGCTAACAAAATGAAGGATTATTGATTCCTTATAGCTGTGCGCAATATTGAACCATTGCAAGTATAAAGCATTGCTTCAACGTCGATTTGAGTTTACTTGAGGAACAGCATATTCTGATATACCAGAGTAACTGTAATGACTATATCAAGAACATCTGTATCTTATTTAACTACAACAACATATTTACTTTTTCAAATTCCTTAATGACAGTCAAAAATAGAGACAATGGATCATTCAAAACAATCCAGCCTAATGTCGAAAAGCCGTGGCTTTTAAAGGGCTGGACGAAGTTTTACTCCCTTTGCTGGAGCGCAAACCAATCAAACAATGTAATAATAAAATGTTCAAGAGGGAACTAAAAAAAAAGTTTAAAGATATATAAACGGTATATGTAAATGCTCGGGAAAATTATTAACTAAAAATTCGTGTTAGGTAATTCAGCCAGAGTGAGCGGTTTCATACCAGACTACTTAATTTACAATTATAAAACATTGAATTTTATCAACAATTTTATTCAAAATTATATTGGAAAGAAGTGAATTTATAAAAAAAAAAATTAATAAAATTAAACGAAGAAGGGGGATAGGAACGAGTAAAAGATTGGATATTGTGTTCTTTTTATTACAGTTGAAGAGAAAGAGTATTGGCTATAGATGTTGCCGGAAAATGGGCAACGCTTGGTATGGTAGGGTGTCCTTAATGCAAAATGGTGCATTATGCTCTCTGATTCAACTGATGTTGTAGATACCAAAGAGGAGAATATGTGACACCTATTTGATTAATACCAGACAGGTACCTCAATTTGCGGACGGCAGCCTTTGGGTTATGGGAGAGCAGAGTCGTGGGTTGATACTTACCGATTTGCTCAATAAATTTTAAAAGGAATTTAAAGATATAAATGTAAGTATAGAAATACAAGTTTTAAACTAATTTGCTAAAAAAATATTCAGGACGCCACCATAGCTTGCCTAAAAGTTATCCTGCATTGTGAAAGCTACGGAAAACAATACATAGGTTAAAATATAGTTATAGCTCACCAGTATACTCTATTGAAATGTCATAAATGGGAGAAAATAAACACAATATTAATTAGTCACAACTTTACTTTAGCGGATATTCCCACTAACAATTTGATAATTACAGATTCAAAATAATCCTATGATAATTATATAAATTTTAATGTTGCCTTAAGCTTAGTTGAAATTTTTAAGGATTTAATAACCAATGGTGCACTTTAAAGAATGTTATAAAATTTAGTTATATGTATAGCCAGAAATATATTAGAGAAAGTTATAAAATGGATATTCCCATCAGTTTGGTAATTACAGATTTAAAATAACCATATGATAATTATACACTATCGTGCTATAAGAGTAGTTGAAATATTTAAGAATTTAATAACCAATGGTTTAATTTAAAGAATGTTATGAAATTTAGTTATATGCATAGCCAGAAATATATAAAAGAAAATTTTATAAAATGGTACCACTTTTTACAAATAATATAAGTTAAAATATAAATTTATTTGAGAGGCATTACCGTAGTAACCCTCTAAATACCTGTTGGCATACAACAGCTCGTTACAGTTTCATTTCATAACGGTCTCTACATGTCCATAAGAAAAACTTTGTTCGTCCTTATAACCTGCAACTTCCAGGCCATTCACCATCGAAAAGCGTCCTTTTCTTCAGCAAAAACCCCTAGGTATTAGGGAACTTATAGAAACCATTTCCCAAAATAGGATAGGAAAGCTTGCAACTTCCAGACTTGTTATCTATAGGAAACTCTCAGGAAACATAGTGTTTAATCATGAAGTCCTCGAGTCCACACCAATAGAAAAAATGTTTAAAAAAATGGGCCTCTTACTAGGGAGACTTGCAACCCTAAGGAATTAAAAAATAACCGTTAGCAACTTTAAAGGATATTTTCTTTACAATAACTTACCCCAAAAAACCTCTGGGGGTGCATTCAGCCTCTTAAAAATAAGCCGAAGCTTATGGCTTGACGCCTTAATGCAGCATGGCTGACAAAAAATTAAGTAACTCGACACACGTCGACACGTCTGCTCTGCCAAGCTCTTAAAATAGAAAAGGACGCTTTTGTGGATTCTCTTTTCCCACTAATAATTTTTAATATATAAAAAATTAAACTTCTTCCTCTCCCAAAAGTTTACTAAACTAAAAGGTGCCAACATACTTGAGTTACTTGGACACAAAGAAGAAGAAGAGATGAAACTTCAGGTTACTACTGAACCTATTTCAATTAAATGTATTTATAAATTTTGTAAACAACATGAGGATATAGAACTTGAAATTTATTAGAGAAACCTATTGAAGAATTTTAAGTAACTGCCTAATGAAGGACAACGTCATAACCTGTGTAATTTACTGTAAAATGCCAACTTTGTAAACTGACTGATTAATATTAGTGTGTTAATTTAGTTCCGCAACTCTCTGCACATGTGAAGCATTGCTGGTTGCATAAAGTTAAACACAAAGTAACGAATTGGTATAAGTTAATTAACCAAATTATAAAACAAATAACATGGAGTGTTATAAATATTCCAATATGGGTGTAATACTCCAGTTTCCAGGAAAGAACTAGAGACAAAAGCTGGGTGAAAATTGTTAGTATGAGAAGTTTTATTTCTTTGGTAGGTTTTTAGTAAAAGAAAGGTATTTTCAGAAGTTTTCAAAGACTGCGTGGGCATAACAAAAAATGAATTTTCGTCAAACATAAAAAATAATTTTTTTTGGAAATAATTTTTACAATACATCGTAGATGTATGTATGAAAAAATATATTTAATAAGAATTTCGTACATACAATGGTTTTCGGGTAAGTTAAGAACGACTTTGAAAACTCTATCTATATATATGGCTACTATTTAACCTAACATTTTTTTAAAATGAGTGGATTCTCAATTCGACCCGTAGTTATGTTACTTTTTTTCTCTGTTTGTACTTGTGAATTATCCAGTACTTTTGCAAATTCTCTGTATATAATCATTATTTTATTCATGCATAAAAAGACGTGCATTTCTTAATTCTGCTAATCTATTATTTGAATAATTTAAACTAAGGGATGAAACAGGCTAAACATTGTAATGATATCAAGTCTACACGAAAGCATCAAATATTTTGAAAGAATTAAATCATCTCTTACAATTTTATCGGAAAACTGAGACGATGGCTGTTCTGGAAAACACAAAGTAAAATTTCCGGCCAACAAATGTCTTTGTCGCAGCTTATGAGAATAAGCGAGTCAAGGAAGGCTTGCTAAAGACCCAGTTCTCCTCTATGGCTTCTAAATCCAAAAACTAAGTATAAACGCTTTCTCAAGAGAATCGGTGAGTATATCCGATGTGAAGTTAATTAGTTATAATTGTTTATGGCGGAGATAATTACAATGACTATATGCAGAACAAATGTACTTTAATAAATACAGCTGCAGAAATTTCAAATGTCGTGAAATTCTTCACATTTGATATAAAATGTGACTAATTACCAAGAACCAACATCTTGAAACCATTGATATGTATAAACTAACCTAATGTATCTGAGTAGTTTGCTGCAAAGAGTTCTTGCGCACCTTCTATTAATCACATATTAATAAACGGTTGCTTAAGGAATCAATAATTCACATCCAGGTTTCCTATCCAAGTATCTTTAATTGAAAATATCTTGATATTATACTTGCACTCCAGTATGTGAAAAAAAGCTAGCCATTATACTATTCACCGATTTACTGCACTTATTATATAATTGCTGCACATTCCATAAAATACTCTCCACATTCTTATCGTGTATAAAAAATAATGTTAATTTGTATTAGCAAGTGACGGCCTTGTCAAACTGCGAGATGCATAAAAGTAGCCAAAGCTTGGTCCATAATCTTGTGGCATTTGTGACAAATTTATTGCTGTCAAGTTGATAAGCATTAGGGACTTTTGCCTAACTAGTCGATTTTGCAAGTAATAATATTGAGTATATAATATAAATTAAAACATTTAACTTTTTTATTTATTGATCGATCTTGTTCAAAGACAATAGGATTCTTCCTCTAGCCAATACTAACTTACAGTCCAACCGCTACAACCTGACTTCTCGTTCTTAAGTTATCGTGCTTACAAGAAACCTGCTGGATAGACAGACACCCAGACTGAGAAATGTGCCGATCGAATGCAACATACTATTTTTTGTATAATGACTGCTCACACTATCTTAATAATATAATATTTGAAATTGTCTGCCCCAAAAATCCATAAAACAATGTGCCACTTCAATGCCTTTTCGACCAGCCGACCTATCGACTTTTAATGGGGGTGGTGGTGGTGGCAAAGGGAATGGTCGATGGCACCAAATTTTTTTGAGAACTTTTCGTACACACACTATTTTATTTTGTTAGGTAATAATGAAGTGGGGGTGGCAGACGTCATAAAATAATTTTGGGTCTTGGTTTCAAGTATATACACCATATGTCAAGTTTATATAGACTCTTAGAGACTTGCATTACTTATTTACCCCTATTTACCTCTGCAACTCTTCAACAGGATTCGCTCAAAATATAATCTAATTCCAGATTTCGTAGTAATACATAAGTGTACTACGTTTACTGTAACAACTTGATTTCGATCTAACATAGCATTTGAGCCAATAATGAATTATTTCCCTTAGTCCATATGCAGATAGTTTATCGAGAAGTAAATTGTAAATTATTATATCGAAAGCTTTCCTAAGGTCCATAAATAAACCAGTGCATTTTTTAACGTTATTTAGATTTTCATAAATATTGTGAATACAATTTAAAGTTACTGTTTGAGTAGATCTGCCCTTGCGTAACCCATGTTGACAGTTAGAACAGAATAGAATAGAGTAGATTCATATTTATTGTGTAAAAATTACAAAATTATTTACACAAAAGGTAAGAGTGTGGCATCACCGTTCTTCACTCCCCTAAAAATATACAAAACATACTACTCACTCAAAACATACATTTGTAAAATACACACTAATAGAAGACACACTAATGAGGCAAAATAAAAAGTAACTAAATTCGGACAAATTCAACTCTCCAATAACATGATTTTCACATTTTCTTTAAATGTTTCCTTGACAAGGAAATAACTGAAACATATTTTTTATAGGATTTTGCAAACAGCAGAAAAAATAAGTATCTATAACTAAAAGAAAAACTTTGTGTAAAAATATTAATGAAATATTTGCATTCTTTCGATAACCTGAATTCTGGTTATGCTAGCAAATTAAAATCCTGAATTTGTCTAATTTCTTATTTGACAATTCTCATTCTATCACTGGCATCCACACAGTCCCCTACGGCCAGGCAGATTAAACTATTACCAACATAACCCCCTACGATCATGACGATTTAGTTAAAAATAAGAACAAAGACCTAAATAATAATAAAAGAAATTATATTTATAATCTTATTTAAAATCGTGGGTGCCTTGTAAGCATCCTTATACATATTAACTAGATACTGTGAGTTTCGTTCGTAACTTGACGCCAAGGAAAGCCTGTCTCTCTATCCTTTAAGAGTACTCTGGGTATGGTACGCATGCCTTAGTGACGCGAGATTGTGACAGTTCAACTGAATATAGAAAGTAAATGGTCTCAATCTAATTGGAGAAATTGGCCACTGGCCTGTTACATGTAGCGCGCTTCCTTACTCCTTCATCAGATCGTGTCATCAGAGCGTGCGCGTTGGGTCCCAAGTTCCCCGCAGAGATAGAAAACTATCTCCTTCTCTAGCCTCAATTCCGTACATAGTGGCTTATAGCGTGTTAGCAGTATATAGTTAATAGGTATATGGTAGCATCCCTCAAATTTTCGGAGCAATTTTCCTACAGCAATCATACCAATGCAATGGGACATTACTGTACCTATCTAGTAACAGCTTGAAACTAAAAATTAAGAAATAGAAATAGAAATTAAAGTTTAAACATTTTTATATCAGAAAAAACATTTGTGCCACGTCTGTGTCTGTTCGAACTGCCTGGCACGAAACTTTCTGATGCCTTGGCACAATTTTTTTTATTGTTATAATTTGTTTGGTTCATTACTGTACCTTTCAAGTAGCAGTTTAAAACTACAACCAAATTAAAATCTAAACATTTTCATATTAGAAAAAACACGTGTGCCACGTCTCTGCCCATTCGAACTACCTGGCACAAATCTTTCTGATGCCTTAGCACAAATAATGTTTTATTATTTTTTTTGGTTCATTACTGTACCTATCAAGTAGCAGTTTCAAACTACAACCAAATTAATGTTTAAACATTTTTCTATTGGGAAAAACATTTGTGCCACGTCTGTAGCTGTTAGAAATGCCGGGCACAAAACTTTCTACTTCGCAAAGTTTTATGGTGTTACTAACAAACCTATTACAGTAGTATTCAGGGATAAACAAATAATCATCCAATAAACAATCATAATGATTGCAAAAAATAGTTTTCAGTTATTTGGATATTTTACAAAGTTGTAGCGGCCCCTCTCTTTCTGATGTTAGAAGAGGGAGCTGTCGCCCTTTTCGGTGCACTCTGATTCCCCCCTGTCTTCCAGACAAGTCCCTTAGATAAACGGGCAACCGAAGAACCCCTGCTCTTGCAAGCTACTTGCCGTGAGTATGCGTGGGTTTGTCTTACCGTTTGTGTGGCTTACCTAATCACTGGAGGAAAGTACACTGCACAATTAATCAGTACCTGTCACACAATTTGTTTTGATGAAAGGAGGGTGTATAAACAAAAGATTTAATTGTTGGACGCCACCTGTAGCGTATGACAGATACTATCCAACCCACTTTTTATCAGAACAAGACTCCTACAGGTAAATCATGATAGGTAAAAGTTAATCAGAGGAATAAATTAATGTGAAGTTATGAATAATATAAAATTTATTCAAATTGATTGTTAAACATTAACAATTGAACGAGCAAATGAGTCATAAAAAAATATTCAGTAATGTTATCAAAAAATGTTGAACGATGTAACAAAGGCAGACAATGTTTGGTAGATATTGCGCACTGAGTTGAGTAAGTTTTAACGGGCAGTCAAAATGGAACAATGCTATCCTTTTAGTATGAAACTTAAAGGCAAACTTTTTTAACAAATAAAACCCGTGAAGCTATCTCTGTATACCGACTTTAAGAAATAGAAAGTTTTGTGCCAGGTAGTTCGAACAGGCACAGACGTGGCACATATGTTTTTTCTAATATAAAAATGTTTAAACTTTAATTTGGTTCTAGTTTCAAGCTGTTATTAGACATGGACAGTAATGAACCATTGGTATGATTGCTGTAGGAAAATTGCTCCGAAGACACCACATACAAGACTTGTGAACAAATTCTGCATGATTTCTCTTAAGGTCACTGTGAGTACTAACATTTCAAAACATTTCATTCTGTTGCCCGATCGGCCAGGTTTTTTGCAGCCAGCTCTTAGACTATTACGTACGTTCACATTATGCTCATCTGTTCATTTTACTAATTCATTATACAAATATGGTGCTTTTTTCTGTCAATCAGTTTTTTCAAGAAAATGCAGTATAAATAGTTCGCTCTATCTACTATTTTTAGTTCGTCATTGAAGAATGGGGTAACATGTTCACTAAAAGGAATACAATAGACAAACCGCATGCTAGCATTTTAAATTCTCTGCAGTTTCAATGTATTATATTGAGTCAAATAATGTACCTATATATGTATTGCAACAATAATCTACATGTGGATATATCAAAATCTTTATTAAATTTAATTTTGTGTTAGATTCAAGACAGTACCTAAATTTCTTTAAATTATTTAATCTTATGAACGAGGTGGATACCACTTTGTTAACGTGATATTCAAATGTCAAATTATTATTTATATATAACCCTAAAACCTTTGCTGTATCAGCCCAACTGATAAATTCATTATTTAATTTTATTGTAACGTTATTATCCTCCATCTTTTTTCTTAGCTTATTGTTTCAAATACATATTACTACCGATTTACTGGGATTTATTTTTAATGCATTGTCGTTACACCATTGGCTGAAACTACTTAGATCAGACTTTATTTGATTGCCACACTCTATAGCTTTTTCTGGTGTAGCAGACATGTATAGTTGAACATCATCTGCGTACATATGGTAATGCGAATAAGTTAGTGATTGTGGTAGATCGAAAGTAAATATTGTAAAAAGAATAGGTCCTAAGATACTACCCTGCGGCACGCCAATCTTTGTTTGTAATAAGTCGGACGTATTATCACCGACTCTTATACATTGCCTTCTGGAGTACACATTCGAATAAAACCATTCAAAACATGCGTTACTTAAACCAATACAATGCAGTTTGGCTATCAATAAGTCAAAAAGACATTAAGTTAAAATCCCGTCTATGGAACTTATATAAGGATAATAATGAGGTACACTACCTTAATCAATTCAAAACACTGCGTTCCCAAATAAAAAGAGACGTTGAACTTGCACACAAAATATATGTTCAAAACACAGAAACAAACATTAAAACTAACCCGAGCAACTTCTGGTCTTTTCTAAATACTATGAGAAATACAACTAGTATACCGAATTCGATGTGTTACAACAATAATTCCTTAAATGATACTCAGAGCATTGTCGATGCATTTGCCCAATATTTTCAATCATCCTTTATCACATCATCTACATATAACATAACCCAACAAGAAACTACAGGCAATGTACCCCAACTTAATATCCCAACCATTACTGAAAATGATGTTTTAAAAGCACTAAAAAAATTCAAAAATAAACTTACGACGGGTCCAGATGGTATACCAGCTTTCTTATTAAGAGACTGTGCCTCTATTTTTGCACTGCCTCTTTCTATCATTTTTAATCTAGCACTGCAAACTACTACATTTCCCCAATTATGGACTCAGTCAAAAATTTGTCCTGTTTTCAAAAAAGGTGATAAGACTAATATTGAAAATTACAGACCTATAGTAATCCTCTGTAATTTTGGTAAACTCTTTGAAATTGTCCTATACGACATAATCTCTTTTCATGTTAAATCTCAAATCTCCTATAGTCAACATGGGTTCTTGGCAGGTAGATCTACGATTACCAACTTGGTAAGCGTTACACACTTTATCGCAAATACACTAGATCATGGTGGCCAAGCGGATGTAATTTATACAGACCTCTCTAAAGCATTTGACAGACTGGATCATGGGCTCTTACTGCAGAAGCTGTCAGATTTTGGTTTAAGTCTTGACTTCCTAAGTTTTTTCGAGTCATATCTTGGTAACAGAACCTTAAACGTGAAGTATCACGGGTTTTCATCTATTGAAGTATTAGCGACATCAGGAGTTCCACAGGGCTCTGTTTTGGGCCCACTGTTATTTATAATTTTCATCAATGACATTTGCCAAGATATACAAAGTAATGTCCTCCTATACGCCGATGATCTTAAACTGTTTGCATCTATTAACTCCGAAGAAGACTGCCATCGATTGCAACACGACCTCACAAAAATAAACACATGGTGCGAAAATAATAGGCTACCCTTAAATATATCAAAATGTAATTCAATGACCTTTACAAGAAGAAATAACTTTATAAACTTTTCCTACAAAATAGGCAATGATATGGTAACTAGATGCACTCAATTCAAGGATCTTGGAGTCATCTTTGACTCAAAATTAACTTTTACTGCCCACATTGATCAGACAATTGCTAATGCGTACAGAAATCTAGGCTTTATTATGCGAAACTCAAGGCACTTTAAAGATATTTCCACACTTTCTCTCCTATTTAATGCCTTTGTACGCCCAAAACTAGAATACGGTGGTATTATCTGGAATCCACAATACAATATTCATATTCTTAATTTGGAACGGGTTCAGAGAAGGCACGTCAAATATCTCTCCCTTAAATCTGACGGAATTTATCCCCCCAGAGGGACGCCACAATCTAACTTACTAGCTAGATTTAATCTAAATGACCTAGCGACACGTAGAGTCTATTTTTCTGTTTTGTTTCTACACAAACTATTAGCAGGTCGGATAGACTGCCCGGATATTCTCAGTTCCATACATTTCAATGTTCCAACTTTTCAGACTCGCTCATACGCCCTATTCTACTTACCTAGGCCAAGAACAAATATATTAAAATCTTCACCTATTCACAATATGTGCTCTAACTATTTAAGCTGTCAGTTGAACCTTGATATTTTTAATTGTAGTACTAATAATATAAAGCAATGTATTTTAAAACAATCTTAACCTTTAGTTCCTACTACATCACCGTTTAGTTAAAGTACCTGCTCACATTACTTTGCATTTTTCATTATTAAATCTATAGTTATTATTTCTTTGTAAAATATTTAGTTTTAAGTTTTTACTCTGTATTGTATACATACTTATTTGTATATTTCCTGCCCTGTAATTGGATGCACATCTGTCTGGGCAGCTGTATTCATAAAATAAAATAAAAAAATAAAATAAAAAAAATTTACTACATCAAACGCTTTGCTTTGATCAAGTAGTATCAGAAATGTAATCGTTCTGTTATCCATTACCACTGAAATATTCTTCAGTACTCTTAAACGAGCTGGTAGCGTTCCATTGGCTTCTCGGAAACCCGATTGTATAGAAGGAATTATATTGTAAGTTTCCAGGTATACTTTCAGTTGTTTAGCTGCCAACTTCTCTGCAATTTTGGACATAGTTGGTAAAATATTTAACGGCCTTATGTCTGACATATTTACTGGATTCAATACTTTTGGGCAACATATAACCAATGAATTCTTCCACGTTTCAGGGAATATTCCGATGCAAAAACTTCTATTAATTATGTCGGTTATAATATCTATACAGAACGGCATGACAATTTTTAACATTTTCAGATTTATGCCATCAGTACCCATAGCATTTGATTTTATCGTTTTTAATGTATGATACACATCCTTGTTATTTATTTCGCTAAATGTTAAAAAATATCCATTATCCATTTTATTGTTTTTGTAAAATTCTATCATATTCGGACCAGCTACACTGATAAAATAATTATTTAATTCATTAACATCAAAGTCTGTTTGTTTTACATTGTATTTACTTTTTTGCTATAAAGACCCCATGGGTATAAATTATTCCAAGTAGCTTTACTGTTATTTTTATTTCTTTTTAATTCATAGTTCATGAATGCATTTTTTTTTTATTTCTGTTGGCTGTGCTTAAATAATTCTTCGAGTCAACATAATGATGTCGATACTTTTTTAATTTGGTTTTTACATATTTTCTTTTTGCCTTTTCTTTTAGTTTCATCATTTGCTTTATTGGATACGTTATATTTGGTTTATATGCCCGTTTTGGTTGGATAAGTGTAAGAGGTGTATATCTATCGAATAAATGTACCATATTTTCAGATAGGCAATTGACTTTTAGATTTAAGTCTTCAAGTTTGTCAATTTCATTCCAGTTAATTGCAGCTGCATCATTATTAAAACCATCAACATTAAAATATTTGAAATTTCTGTAACAAATCTTACAAAAATTCGCTTTTTCATTATCAATTGTATGTTGTTTTGTGAAATAAATTTCAAAATTCTCTTACTCTTTCTAGAATTTTAGATACTGCTGACATTATTGCAACTGGACGATAATTCTCAGGTAAAATTGAATCACCTTTCTTAAAGAGGGGTATTACTTTAGAAGTTTTTAAAGTTTATGGAAACGTTCCTTCCGTAATAGACCAACTAATTAAATTTGTTAATGGTGTTTTGATATAATTCACGAATTGCTTAATTAATTTTGCACTTAAATTGTCAAAACTCGATGATCTCGTATTTTTCAATTGCAAAATTTTGTTATATACCTCATTTTCGCTGCTTTGATAAAAATAGTTGGATAATGATTGTCGTGTGTAACTTTAGCATTAGTTTTGTTTGGTTTTCGTTATTTAATTCTTCATTTAATTTCTTTGGAAAATCAATGAATAAATACACACCAATGACTATTATCTATCACAGTCAGATCAAAGATTAGAGAATTAACAAGATAGGACAGCCGGTGGAAAACCTTTATCTTTTAGCAATGGCGCCATTGACCTCGACATTTAAATTGGTTCTCGCGCAGTTGCCGCAATGTGGCAATCATACGGAGAAGGTAACATTAGAAAAAGAGGCCAGTGGTGAAAAATTTACAACACCGTCCTGATAGAACGACCGAACTCTGCTGACTTTCAGTACCCAAGGTCACTAAAAAAATCGGTTGCTTTGTAATATATGTCACATGAAGTATTTCTATGTTTATATGTAATGTATCTATTTGATTAGGATAGAATTGTATATTGAAAGAATAATTTTGAAACTTTCTTCTATAAAATGAGGAAAAAACAGCCACACGCAGCTATCATCGAGGTCTATACGTGACGTAGCACTTGTCGATTCTAATGAGCCAACCTTTATCTTAGTAACCGATTCCGCTGTATGTCGTGTCCCTTTAAATTGGAGTTGACAACTGTCTTTGTCTATTTCCGTCTTCTCCGTTTGACTGTCCTATCTTGTTAATTCTCTAATCTTTGGCCAAATACTGAGTAATAAATAATAAAATGTTGATTCAATTATTGATATGTTTTGTATTACATAAAAACAAAGTATTTATTCATTTCGCAATATACTTCTAATTGCGGCAGGCGCCACTCCCACCGAATACTCCTACCAATTTAAATTTGCAAATAAATATGAAAACCTCTACTTAGGTAAAGTTAATTTCAGCTTCATATCTCGGTAATAACCACTTAGCGAGATACTAAATTCTGCAACCATTAACTCTTAATAATAAGAAATACTTAAGACATAATTAATTCATTTAAGCGGTTTCCAGTTATCAGTTCGCAATTAAGTTAAGCTTAAAAGAAAAATAAATTCAGTTGGCTTTAGTGGAACGCTTAGCTCCTATTAGATAACATCGTTAGCAACAATTAACACAATTCCCTTACCGAAACCATTTTAATTTGCAATTAAAATTCATTTAACTTACTTAATGTAGCTATATCTGCCGGGAAGCGTGTAGTTGTAGATTAAAAAAGCTATACAATTAGGAAAACATACCGAATCAAATAATTCATTTTGCTGAAATAGAAATGTAAAATAGAACTTTGCTCAATTTAGGAGGAAAGTTATAGAGTAAAGTGTTATAAGACTTCTAGGTGCAGTTTCACGTAGTTGGTAGACCTCTAAAGGGGCTAAAGGTTGTCTAAATCTCGTTTCGCACTGCATCACTGAGCCGATAATTAAGATAAAAATTTTAAAGGCTACTATTTTATATCGGCTACCTTATGAAAGATCCTAAATGAGCAGTAATTTACTTTATAAACACATTTGTATGTATAAAACAATGTATAGTATGTAGAGAAGTGAATAGACGTGTTTTTAAGATTCTCTTAAAAGCGGTAAAACTCCGCCACCGGTAGATTTAGAAATTCTGCGGGAAATGATGCGCCTCAATAGAAAAACAAAGATCATATGGAATTAATAATTACAAGGTTTTCTAATAATAATAAATCAAATAAATCAAACAAGCTCAAGCGAAATGCAGTGTCCCTACGTACACCCTAGACGACCCAACAAGATACTTTTTAAGTGGTTCATGGGCAATAAATAATAGCATAGTCAGTGTTAAAATGAGGCACATGTGTTTACAAAGCAATATAGCTGTGTTGTGACCTAATGGTATACAGTGGAAAGTTTTTAAATTGACAAAATCAACTCAACCCAAGAAATAAAAGGAAAGGAAATAAAATAAAACAGCAATCACAACACGCTGCAGAAAGACAGATAAGCTGTAAATTTATTTATTTTATTTTATCTGATATAATTGATATCATTCTGTTCTTTCTATATGATCTTTACCATCTTAATTTTTATCAGCTCGATTTATTGATTCAAAACAAAATATTTTATTATTAATTTGGAAGGCAGAAATTGAAACCGATTGACATACAAGGTGAGCAAACTATCCCTTCAGACTTTTTTTTCTCATAACGTGAAAAAAAATTGTTACCGCGAGATAGGGCTCTTCCCAGCAACTCCCCTCTAAATGGATATTTACCTGTGGAAGGGTTAATAAATAAAAAAAAGACAAAAAATAAAGTTATAAATAAAAAATTAAATCTGCCAGATTCAGAAACAGAAGAAACAGAAAACTTACAAGAAGAAAAATAAGGAGATGACGATAGATGGAAACTTAAAAGTAGCATGGAAACTGAAAAGAAGCATCTCGTAAACACATGCACACCCCAACGGATGATGACAGATGGAAACTTAACCTTCCATCACTGGGGCGCGGACTCGCACTCCGCAGACTTATATTTTTTTAATTCTTTTTTCGGTAATCCTCGAGCATTCTGCAATCGCTCTCAGTGCAACGTGACACCTGTTTAAGTGCGTTTGTTTGTTTTTGATGACAGATTGCGGAGCGAGAGTCCGCGGCTAGTAAAAATTACATAGTTGTCTTCTAGTTAGAAATTAGTGATTTTGGGAGTTTTTTCTTTTTATTTCATAAAAGGTAAGAGATGTTTTCAAATTGTTGTTTTTTAACTACTGCATGGTTATATTATAGATGGCATCCTACGAAAAGGAACATGAACGACTAGAAAGACTAATGTTAGAGTGCCTCAATGAAGATGAAATTACTGCGGAGATACCAAACGATTATGATGAAGACAGTGAAGAGGACGTTGTAGAGGCACAAGACGCAGTTTCCGATTCCGAAGAGGAACTTGAAGATATTCCAGATGCCAAAGTGGTAGTTCGGCCTTTACTAGAACCCTACTTTGTTGGAAAAAATAAAACCACTAAATGGTAAAAACACGCCCCTCCCACAACACGGACCAGGGCCGAAAACCTGATAACTCGTCTGCCAGGTGCTAAACGGGTCGTGAAAAATTTGAAAACGCCGTTGGATATTTGAGCCACTTTTTCAATACTGATATACTCAGTGTAATCGTTGAATGTACCAATATGCATATCCAAAGTACAAAGGATAATTATATCCGTGAGAGGAATACCAAGGAAACCAACATAAATGAAATACGGGCTCTGATTGGATTGCTTTATTTAGCGGGAACATTGAAGTCTAGTCGGTTAAATGTCGATGAACTATGGAACAACACGGTACAGGTGTGGAACAGTCCTATCTGACAATGTCAAAAGATCGCTTCAAGTTTTTGCTTCAACATATGAGATTTGATAATATGAAAACTAGATCGGAGAGAAGAAAAGTTGATAAATTATGTCCAATTAGACAAATTTTTGACTCATTTGTTGCCAACTGTAAATCTGCTTATACGCCATTTCAATATGTAAAGATAGATGAAAAATTAGAAGCTTTCCGAGGACGAAGTAGCTTTAGGCAGTACATTCCAAGTAAACCGAATAAGTACGGTATCAAAATATATGCTTTAGTAGATTCAAAGACGTCTTTGACGACCAACCTTGAAGTATATGTCGGTGCGCAACCAACTGGTCCATACGCTGTAAATAATTCCGCAAATGCACTTGTCCAACCGTTGGTTGAACCAATTAAGCATTCGAAACGCAACCTGACGTGTGACAACTGGTTTACCAGTATTCCATTGGTACAAACATTATTGACAGACTATACTCTCACATTGTTAGGAACCATTCGTAAGAACAAAAGAGACCTGCCTACAGAATTATCTAATCCACTTAGTCACCCAGTAGGATCAAGTATGTTTGCGTTTCAGAAAGACATAACATTGGTATCACATATTCCAAAAAAAAAGAAAAATGTGTTTCTGGTTTCAAATCTTCATCACGAAGATAAGATTGGTACGAACACAGAAAAGCCTGATATGATTAATGATTACAACAGAACTAAAGGCGGAGTTGACACTTTAGACAAAATGTGTGAAGCCTATAATTGTGCCAGGAATACACAAAGATGGCCGATGGTAATTTTCTATTCCTTGCTGAATATGGCCGGCGTGAATTCCATGGTTTTGTTTTATTTGCAGAATCCTGACACATCTACACCTAAGCGGCTATTTTTGCACAGAGTCAGTCAGTCATCCGACTTAACCGAAAATCTTCTACGTTCTCGAGCAATGTTAAATAATATTCCTAAAACCATAACCCTAAGAATCAAAGAAATGTTTGGAATGCTGGATGCCACACCTGCCACCACTTCTACAAATACTCTAGGTCGTTGTAATTATTGTGATCGAAAAAACTATCGGCCTACGTGGTATTCACGTAAACAATACGGTAAATTTATGTGCCTTGAGCATTTAACTTGCATATGTGCAGAATGTTATTCTGATAATATTTTGTAAAATAAACACATTTCTATAATATTTATGTTTATATACAAAGGGATACCAAAGTTTTAATTTATTGTTTATTACATTTAGAATGATCACAGTATACCAATAATAATTATAAAATTTACGTTACCTAACTCTTTTCTAGTTTTGCATTTTTTCGTTTGTAGCAGTATGTATAAAAGAACATATACATCGAAACGTCTTTCTTTCCTTATAAAATATAAACCGACATATTTATCGCCTTTCCCATATGCAGACTATGGCTCCGCGGCCAGCAATGTTGCGTTGAAAGAGTGCGCCAGTCATGGAAACTTAAAAGAAGCATCTCACAAACACCTACACTTCCCATCCTATATTCTCACCCCATGCGTCATGCGGCTCTCGCTGCTGACAACAAGCATGTCCAATATCCAACCCGGCGTATAGAGCCGGTCTGGCGGTATATAGAACATCCGAGATTTGGTTCCGGCACGCACTTTGGCCGTCCGTTGGGCGTGTTCGACAAACGACCAAGCTGCGTGTTAGAGCGAAACTCCAAGGATGCCCGGAATTGGCAGCAATACCCACCTTACGCTGGCAAATCAATTAACTAATCAATCAATAAAACAATGTATAGTTTGTAAGATAAAATTTGTTTTCTGTTCTTAATACAAAGATAAGTGTCATTAAAAAAGATTTTTCGCTGATAATATATATTTCTTTAAATATAAACATTGTCAGCAATTATTAGATAAATTAAATATTTTAAGTATTATTGCTACAATTATTTTACTTAAATAAAAACCAACAAGGCATTTTGTAAAATAATTGCCTTAGATGAACTTATTATACGCTATAAAGTTAAAGTCTACCTTAATTTTTATTCTGATCGCTACATCAACTTTACAAAGTTTTGAATAAAAGTAAAACTTTAGTCATAAAAAAGTTTTTAGAAAAACCTGTAATGATATTAAGTATAGTATAAGTAATACACATCACGAAATGTATTAAAAAGAAAATCACCTCATCTGCGCTATTCGACATATTATCTCGTTCGATAAAGCAGACATGAAAATAGCATAATTTGTCAACGGGAAGTGACAGAAGACCAGAACACATAAATCTCCATACATTTTTAACTCGCTTTCTAAGTTTCACCCAGTTTTAATTATTGTATCATCATGAAACGTGGCAATTGTGTGAAGCTCTGATGACAATACAATGCAGTATACTCAATATCATAATATGTTCAAAATGGCCGCATCCCCAAGATGACAGATTGTTATTTTTTTACCACCCCCTTGATATAAGTATCAAAGGAAAGGGCTTGACAAGTAGGAAACGATAAGGTGAGTGACGTCATACTAAATCCAATATGGCGGATCACCTATTTTGTTAAACAAGCTTTATTCTGATCTATGATTTTTTAATAGGCTTATATTAGTTAACACGTTTTTTATTTTACAACTCACTTTTCGCCCGCTTCCAGATATCTAATTGACTTGAAATTTGGCATGTTCATATAGTTCAAATGACAAGACAATATGACATATTTTATAGAAAATTCCAAGATGGCATTTCAAAGATGGTGGACACTCTATTGTCATTTAATATCCGATTTGGCTAAAAGTTGGCATCTGGGGATTCATGAAGTTGCAGATTACAAATTAGTGATCAATACTCAGAAATTCAAAATGGTAGCGTCAACATGGCGGATAAGTTTTGTCATTTATCGTCGGATTCGACTAAAAATCGATATCTGAGGGATATCGAGGTGGCAAATTATAATTATCTAGTCTAAATTTATTAATTCAAAATGCTGGATTAGTTTTATAATCTATGGTTTGATTATAAATATTTAGGCAAAATTCAAGAATTTCAAAATATTTGCTACACTCGTGGAATCATAAAAAAAATCAGTCACGGGAAATTGTAGATAATTATATGAACAAAATAGTGCACCACCGCTTAAAACAAAACACGTATCTACCCCCATTCAGAGGGGTGAAAACCGACTCAAACGTTGATTACAGCAATGATCATTTTACAGACACAGATAAAAGCTCTGTTACCGGGACCCGACATAGTAATCCCTATGTATTTCGACGTGCTGGGCACGAATCCGATGTCCGTTTAGCTCCATTGCCCACCAATTTTTTTTGTAAATCTCGAAAATAACCTAAAGAAATCAGGTTTCTTAGGCTATTCTCGCGAATTACAAAAAAATGGTGCGTGATGGAGCTAAACGGATATTGAATTCGTGTTCAGCACGTCGAAATACATAGGGATTACTATTTCGGGAACCGGGAAAAGCACAATTTTTTTTTAATAACATTTGTATACATTTGTAGCATACTCCTATATCTTGATACCCAATGATTGATTAGGGGTCGTAAAATCTTTTTTGAGGGGTGAATACCGAGAAAAAAATTAATACGAACCCCTCAGAACGGGTGTAGATATGAACTAATAACAAAATCGAACGAATTTTATCTGATCTCGATCTGAAATCAATTTTTTCATTTTTTTTTAGAATTCGCCTAGTACGTTTTTATCCCATTGTCAAGAGAAATTAATCTCTTAACAGCCAAGAGGTTGTATCGTTTAGTAAAAAAATTAAAACATAGTGTAAACAATTAATTCTCATACTGTAACAGATTTATAAAAATAAATATATTACTATTATTATAGTTATAAATTATGTAAGTAAGCTAAAATTAAGTTATAATTTACCAAATAAATATAATAATACCTATTGTTAAAATGCTTTAACAGCCTTATTGTGTAATAAATATCTGCACCACTTGTCAGCGTAGACGACGACGACAAAGCACAAGCAAACTTTCGAAATGAAATTCAGTGCTGCTTTAGATACACATTAGCACAGTCCTTAATATGCAAACTACATCCTATTTGTACCAAACCTGCATTTATTAGTTTACGGAATCTGGAAGTGAAATTAACAATATAAATGCAGCTTAAATAAAATTACATTGTAATTATAATTGTAAATGTTGTGTTCGGTGTCTTGCTTTATTTTAATGCTTCTTATTATACCTTGCCATTTATAGCAAGATTGCCAATTACATTTTTATTCTTTCATAAAAGAATTTTCATAACATTTATAATGATACTTTGTATTTTACTTGTAACTTTGAAATTATATAAAAGTTACCTACGTTAATCTTAGTCAAATTATCAGTGACATTCAAAAGGTGCTTTCGTAAAATATTATAATAATGATAATAATAATAATAATAATAGTAATAATAATTATATAAAAAAAGAGTAGAGAGGGTTTGTTCTTTGAATTTGATGCAAGTCTTAAAGTCAGAAGGTGTTAAAAATGCCCTTTTAATTTTTTATTAGCCGATCTGTTGTAAGTTTAATTTTAACCTAGTTGAAAAGTTATTCTTTGAAATAATACACTACTAGTATGTATATTAAGGTTGCTCAAAAAATTTCAAGTTTAAATTTTATTCTGTCTCCCCCTCCAAATTTTATAAAAATGATTTCCAAATTTAACCAAAATTGGATAATATTACCACATGTTTCCGAGACTATGAAGTTTCCCATATATTTCATATGAGTAAGACACTTTTTTTCCCAAATTGCTGTAGAAATTATAAAGGAATAAAAATCGAAAATACGAATTAATTTTAATTACTTTTTACATTAAACTCCCATAAGGTCCTTTTATAAAACCGCAAATTGACCCAATGTGGTCGTTTTTTGAACCTCAAAAGGGTAATTTAATAAAGGATCGATAATTCATATTCCCTGAACAATTCTGAAGAGGGGACTTGTGTGCGACTATCATTTCAGTACATATTCACGATTCTATTGCAAATTTATGAAAACGTGTCTATTTCCCATAAGAGCTACATGAAAAATTTCATGGTCTCGGAGGCACGTGTTATTGCTAATCTGCTTTTCTCAAGTTAAAAAAAAAAAATGGTGTTGAAACCGAAATTAATCTGCCACTGGTATAAATTTGAGAAACCTTAATGTATGTATATTAGAGTGGCCCAAATTTATAGTTGTCCATTGTGTATGTATACTAGGCTGGAGTGAAACAAGAAGCGAAAAATGTTGTATTTTCGAAACGTAATAATGCGGAAATGTTGCTAATTTATGAATGATTAACGGGCATTTTTTTTAATGTCATCTTCAGGGCTCTACACCTACTTATATTTTTCCATACAATCTTTTTTTATTAGAATGTATTTTAATCAAACGGAATCGGTATATAAATGAAATACAAGCATTTTTGCAAATATTTTAATATTAAAAACGAAAATTAAAAATTTAACCATGTTTTGTTTATAAATGAGGAACAGTACAACTTAAAAATGTAACCTAAAAGAGCAAACCAAGATAAAATGTAGGTAATATATATATTTTTTAAAGTCATAAAATTTATGTATTGTATTCCGATTTAGTATTAAGTCGAGGTAGTATGCTTCTCGAATGAATCCTTGCACGAGTGAATCCATCTCTAGAATCGTGACCAATAACAGAATTGGAAGCTTCTGTTACAACCTTGACGCACCTTTCTACTGCCTGAGTAGCTAATTCTAGAGCCTTTAGTTATGAAACTTCTTCTTCCTTCACTCTCTCTGTCATTTCCCAAATTTGATATCTTAATTATGTCCTTTCAACCTGTATATTAACGGCTTACTCTATCCAATCAACCATAGAACCGTCATCTGCTTATATTCATAGAATACCGTTTATTTACCACCTCCAGAGATTCTGATAGTATGTATAGACTTGAACAAACATTATCGTTACCTTTTACAGTAGCTTGGGACTTAAGAATAATATACAGAGTTCGCATACCTTAAGAATGGTATAAAAAGAGTCACTACTATTAGCTGATTTAACAATGACAATATTCGCTCATGGGCTGCAATAGTGTTCAAAAAATCATGTTTTGAGATAAATAAGATTAAAGCTTTGATTACCATGAAAACACATAAAGCATACAGCAGATTTCTTAAATAAAGATTAAGTAGATATTAATGATTTTTTCCCTGGGGGTTGAGATGACAATTTTAGACATCGTTATATATATTTCTTTTACATTTATTTTATTACCCCTCCATACGACAGCCAATATTAATGACCAAGTTGAAAATGAGATACTGACACTTCTGCCACCTAGCGATCCAGAATTATATTAAGGGATGTGCCAGTGTTGCTGCTGGAGAGATTTTGATTTTTCACATTTCGAACTGTACTTACTCAAAAAATCGTATTTATTGAGATGTGCCACTATTGCAGCCCATGAGCGATATATGATTGCAGAACAGTATGGGGTATCCCGTTTCAGACTTGAATCGGTAGCCCCTTCCATACAAATGCATATCCACAATCACTAGTAAATGCCAGCCACACACCTCTCCCCCTTAGACATTCCCAATATGGTTCCATCTAATTCTCTCCTTCACACAAAAGAAATTCCGAACAAACCAAAATAGGATTCGTTGCATCTCTGATAACAGCGCAGCATGCACTCCCATTTTCTCATTGTGTGATATCGTATCGCCGATGCTGACTAACTTTCTATTAAACAGACTTCCGCTAACTTCGACATTACATTTCATAACCTTATTCTAATTAACCATTCTCCCTTCTCATTTCTACTATTCACCAAGTCCCTGAATATACTAACCTTCATGTTTACCCTTTAATGCATCACATATGGTGTTTTCAGATTTTAAGAAGACATCTAAACTAGAAACAAAGTAAGAAAATATACATATTATGGGAAAATAATAAACAAGTTATAGTATAGGAGTAAGAGGCAATTACCTGCTAGAGACACAATTAATTCGGTTCCTTAGACAAATGGCAGACAAAAAAAAATTATATGAAAAATATTCTTAATGGTGCCAACTTAATTTATAAACTGAAATAATTATTAAAAAAAAAACAACTTGATATTTACAAAAGTAGAATCTTTGCAAGTTCAAAATGTCTGCCTTTGGACTATAGTTTGCAGGTTTAGAATGTCTGCATCTCTACCTTCAGTAGTCGGGATCTGTGCCAAATCGTGCTTTTGTATTCACTAAATAGTAAGTAATCGACAAAAAAATATCACCTTGATACAAATACTTGTGTTATGTATAAAAGGTATTTCAAGCTATTTAGTAAAACCTTTGCACATGTGAACAATAGGGGGATATAAATAATATATGTTTTAATTGTATACTTAACCAACATTATTTAGTTCCTTAAAGCAACAAATACAAGTTTACAAATATAGTAATTTTAGGTTAGATTTGCTATATCCTCAGTGTTAACTATCCTTGTGTTATTTTTAAACCTTACCGTACCGTGGCCCCTTTACCTTTGTCTACGTCTTTATAAATTCGTCAAGATGGACCACTTGACGTAAAAAGAGTGGTCCCGTGTATATTCCGGTGGTGGATAGATTGGTACGCATTGGTGTATGTATGGCTCCATTTACTACGTGTAGTATGTATAAACGTTGTCATATAGTTTTGTTTGCAAGTGCATCGGTATATTATAAATCAAGAGCTAATAGCTAATAGTCCATCCAAAGCCAAGGGGAGGAAGAAAAGGCGAAGTCTGCACCATCAAGAGAATTTATCATATCACTTTTGTCTGCAATACTTTAAGGAACAGGATTACTGTCTATAGCTGATACAGATGTGTCAAGTAATTGTACGCTAGGTCATGTACTATGACTAAAATGCCAGAATAAGTATTAATGTCCAACAAGAAAATATTGAATTTTTAAACACTGTAAGAAATAGAAAACATTACTCAACATTTTACAAAATCATACACTAAAGGCTCTCTACAAAATGGCCCATCACGATGAGATGAGCCGTCACGATAGGCTATCGTATAGAGGGCGCAATAGCCTAAGATGGTGTATGGCTGATAAACACATATAAAAGGAATGTGGCAGATAGTGGCTGACACGTATCCACACGATGATCTATCAGACTGTACTTAGTTGAAAGTTGAAGCCCGTAGAGTAAATGTCCAAAATGGTACACAACTGGAGTAATGTCGAAATGTTTCAATTTATAAAACTGTACCAAAATGAGCCTGCTATATGGAATCCGGAACATGAACAGCGGTGATGGGATGAATATTTAACGTCACTTTACTTTTCGCCATTTCCTTTTAACTACTGTTCTGTTGTACACATATAAGTAATAGTTACATGTGCCAAGAAAATAAACGACAGAGGCAAACATTTCAGCGTCCAGATATATCTTCGACTACCGCGATATCGAAGATGACGGCATCAACGGTTTACAGTGGCCGCCCATGGCGATGGTGGATAATTGGCTATCGTGATTGTTTATTGGGGCCTTATGAAAGCAACTATAAAGATATTATATAACATTATATGTAAACTGCAATAATATAAATAAAATCACCATCTGTTAGTCACCTTAGAAAATCACTAATCTACCCTCTTCCTAGCAAATTATTGATTTTATATTTATATACGCAGGGCAAATATCACTTGTAGTGCATCGACATCAAATGTCTTGGTGTTTCAGGATGGATGAAACCCGTGGTCCAATTGCGACTCAAGTCAGTTATATGCCAGTGCTACCCGGTCGCAGCACACTTCCTTTGCAATAAAGCGGCTCTGCTGTTAATTTGTCATTCCTTCTCGACATTTGCAATAAGCGACTAACCACACTCTGGTTTTCACTAAAGTGATTTTCTGTATCCTGAGATAATCATTAGCTTCATTTTCCGTTAAATACCTTAACAATACAGTAAAATTATATAATGTATAATTGCTAAAGCATTTAACTCGATTCAAGATTATAATAAAATTTTAATAACAAAATAAACTGCTAATAAAACAGAGAGAAAATATAATTAATTAATCACCTGGATTAATAAATTACAAAAAAACAAAAGCGGTAAAGTTGAGTTTGGGTTTCAGTATCTTAGAAATTCAACAAACAAGACAAAATATGAATAGAAAACGTAGTTTATGGTGCGAGATCATCTGTGCAGCAAAAAAGAAATTGTAAGTTATTTCCCACGAAATTATTAATCCAAGAACGCTATTACTGACATTTTTTTCCTTAACCCAGGTGATTTTACAGGAACTCAGAAGACTTCTCCAACAGCTGTGAGCAACACTGAACTTTCCCCTCAAGATGAGTGAACAAATAAATACACGCATTTAACAGTAAGTTAATCTAATTGAAGAAAAAAGTTCACTGACCTCAGGTATATTTCTCCAGAAAAGTAGTTCAGTGGCTGCTTACAAGTGATTACTCAGATAAATTCTAGAATTTATAATTATACACACAACGACTTACCCCCTTCGATACTGAAATTAAAAAGTCGCTTCACCGGAACAGATGTCGTCGCCTTCTTTCACTTTGCGCGTATTACTACCCGTTTACAACAACATGGGATCCTTTAAGTTGGATACGGGTCGAGTATGTGAATAATGCAAATGCTCTAGTGATAATTTACGTAACGGAGGAAAAGTTTTGTTAATAGCTGTACCTATATATATTAGGAGTTCAAAGTGCGTCCTTGTCGCTCCAGAGCAAAAATGACACTTTGCTCTCGAATTACACACATGATGTGCTCTACAATCAGTTTAGAATATCAGAATAAAAGAAATAATTAAGTTGAAATTTTGACAGGAAACCGCGGTTCGTCAGTACTTCTAATATTTAGAACAACAAGCAAGAAAATTATTGTTGCAACGGTATCGTCAAGTCTCATATTATTTATATGTTTAATTGAAGGTACTCTAAATATCACCTCACAAAAAAATATCTCGATCAACCAAAATTATTTTATATTCGATAATAAATTCTACACGCAAGTAAATGGTTTACCAATGGGTAGTTCATTAAGCCCATTGTTAGCGGAAATATTTATGGCCAATTTCGAGACTAACCTTTTTGATAGAGAAGAAAATAGTCTTTTAAAATATGTACACTTTTGGGCAAGATACGTGGATTATGTGTTTTGTATCTGGACTGGTACGGATAGGCAATTATCACAGTTCTTTCATTTTATTAATTCTATAAACAATAAAATTCAGTTTACAGTAGAAATCGAGATAGATCTTCTTTAAACTTTTTAGATATTTCATTGACACGAAAAAGTTTAGAAATCGTTATTTATAGAAAACCCACTTTTACTGACACACTCATTCATGCAAATAGTAATCAATCCTGGAAGATAAAAATGTCAGTCTTTCATAGTTATGTCCATAGATTGTTATCATTAAAGTTAAATCATGTCAATTTTGAAAAAGAAACCTTAAAATAATAGCAAAAAACAATGGATATCACACATCTCCCATAGACAAGCTAATTAAGAACAAACAAAGAAAGCTGTTGAAAAAACATTTTTATAACGCACCCAATATAGGCATAGTATTAATTTTGTAAAACATATTAGCAACAACAATTTGTAATAGGTTAAGTAAACTTGGCATTAATACCATTTTCTCGAATACAAACAACTTAGGTCGCGTGTTGATTAACAACAAAGAAAAAACTAAAGACTCACAAAAAGCGGGAGTATATGAAATAATTTGTGAAAATTTTGATGCTATATATATAGGTCAGAGTGGTCGAAGCTTAGATGTACGGGTAAACGAACAAAAAAGTCTATTTCAGAGAATAAAAAATCGACTGGTTTCGCAGAACATTGTATAGACAAAAACCACTTTTCCAACAGTAGTAATATTAAATTTTTGCACAATGTCAATAAGAGAAATAGGTTAGACATGCTTGAAGTTTTGGAAATCAAGAAAGCCTTAAATAAACAGAAAAGCGTTACTAATACACAAGCTAAATTTCATAATGCCCCTATGATAGATACCATACTAAAATTAAACATTTCCAGAAATAGTCATTCAAATTTAAATTAAATTCTTAGTATATATTAGAAATAAGTAATCAAATGTTAATTAGGTTATCTATACCTCTCAAATCATATAAATATCTTGTAATGGTCACTTTTAGGTTAGTTGTTATAACTCTTTGATAATGGTCGAAAGGCCGAAACATATGTCAGAGAAATCTGAATAATAATTGTGGAACAGTAATACCAAGTGTTTTTAATCCTTCTTCTATTTAGAATGTTTCACCAAGAACCTACCGCAGACTCAGTTCAATTAACTTTTTATTTACATGTTTGAGATTTGTCGGGCACTCTGACGGTGTTTTTTGAGGTTAGGACAAATGCAAGAGACAATCGGGAAAACGGGCATCGGATACGTGTTCAACAGGTCAAGATGCATGGGAATACATAGGTCTGCCTTCACGCACTCGACATTTTTTGTGTGTGCCTGTGTAATTAGTAAATCAATGTAGTAAGAGAGCTTAATATTATAAATATAAGAATATGACAACTCTGTTCCGGCTGTCAATTAGCTATTTATTACGTACATTATGTAGAATTATCCATTTAAAAGCGATGCAACGCGACGTCCTCATTTCCTACAGATTTTAGTTTTACTCTACCATTTAGAAATAACAGTAACAACCATAAACAATAAATAGTTAAATTAAATTAATTTTCCGTAACGCTCCAGTTGTTATCCATCTGTTGTAAGTTATAATCTAATTACTTTTTGGTATATAGCATGTAAAGGGTTATAATGGTTAGCAGTTACAGGAACTCGAATTTCATATCTTAGGTTGTGTATGCCGCTATGTAATCGAGTTATCTTGAATTGCTAGGTAACCGAGTGAACATTTTAGCAGTTGAACTACACCGCACTGCTGTTAGGAAATAGTTTTCAGGTAATATATTGTTTCACGTTTCCGGCAAAAAAATTGTTCTTTCTACAATTCGCTGGTTACTTCCGCAGGAGCGACTTTCATTATTCATTTTTAAAAGCTTTTATTTAACTTGCAATGTTAGTGTGTTAGCTTGATTAGGTCAAATCTTGCAAGCTGAATTATAACCACTTCCTCTTATCCCACGGAGTTGAAATTTTACACGTTGATTCAGTTTCGATGACAAAGCATTTTTATGATAGATATGACCTGATTTTATACCCAAAATATAGGGTGTGGTCGCTTTCACACCAACATAGGAAGCATAGCAAAAACTTTCATGAATTTCTAGTGTTTCTTTCTCAGTTTAATGAATCAATTGACATTATAGTCCTGACGGAAGCCTAGAAAATATTATACATTAATATATACCAAATAAATAACTAGTATTTCAGTAAACATTAGTGAAATTAATGCTCTGGAGGTAAAAATTAAATTCAATTAGCAACTGGTAAATATCTTAGGTATACAGGGTGTCCCAATAAAAACTCGCAGGCCGGATATATTCTAAACGAATAGAGATATTTTAATTCTGTAAAAGCCAATTTGTAGAGCATAATGAGAGCTTCATTTTTTAATATAATTGTTTTTTTATTATATCAGTATTTAGATGGCGCTGTGCTCTAAAGAAATATTTCGATGGGAGAAACTTTGCAATGAGGTTTGTGAAAGAAAATGCATTTCTAAGCAAATTATTTTGTAAAAAAAATACCATAAAACTAACCGTTTCGAGATATTTGAGTCCAAATGTTGGCATTTGCCAATATTGAATAATTGTAATCTGTTCAACATTTCAGTCCTTTAAGTGGGACAATCTGTATTTAATTTACAAATTTTAGAAGAAAATATTTAAAGAATTTTTCATATCTTATGAATTAAATATATTTGAAGTAACCCTTGAAAAAAAAATGGAAATATTATTTATCATGTAATTCAAACATTTGAGCAATAAAAAAACAATTACGAACATAAAGCAATTTTTACGAACTATTAAAATTAAAATAACTGTTTTAATAGGTGTTCAAAATTATTGCCATTTTCATTAACACACATCGTAAACCTATTAATTAGTTCAGATCTACAAACTTTTAATAATGTATGCCGATTAATGGCGGCAACACTAGCGTAAATTTTATTATACAGGGTGTTGCATCATGAGAGGGACATAGCTTAATAGGAGGTAGAGAACATCAGTGGTAACCGGAACCTCCCATAGAAATGTCTCATTGGGCCTTCACTACGAAATTACAGGGTATTAAATAATTTTTGGCCAAACTTGTTTTTTGTCATAACTTTGACAGGAAATGAAATAACGGATTCATATTTGGTACAGCTAATGTACAAACGAGCCCCAAGAGGTACATGTATAAAAAAAAATATATCCAGGTCCGGACTCACTATAATTTATGTTTCTTCTTTGCATCAATAAAACATCACCCTGTATATCCTTTTTTGAAATTTCGATACGATATTCGAAAAGAGCAAGAAAAAACAAACAAAACGGCCTATTTCATTTTTTTGTTACACCTTCGTGGTTATTTAAATACGTTGTTAAATGTGCAAGAAAATGGATTACAGAACCCTATTAAATGAGAGGCACGTGAAATAAATAGTTTTATAACTAAAATTTGCAAAAATTCTATTGAGCCTAGGTGGTCTGGGTGAATCCTAATTCCGGCACGTTTTAAAGGTCCATTTTGGTAAAAAACTGTGGTCCTAATAAGTAATCGGGTATGAAATAACAAAATTTTTAATTAGGCTTGTTCAAAGAATAAAAGTGACAGATAATTTAAACCATTTAGGCCTAAGCAACCAGTTACTTTGATCAAGAAAATCATCAACATTTTATACTTAATAAAAATTGGAAGAGAACAAACTAAAATCTAAATAAATAAAATATTTTCCATTCAATTAACAATAAATAACAAAACAATAACTAAATGTGTTTAAAAATAAAACGTAATTGACACTAAAGTAAATTTTCAAAATGTCCTCCCCCAAATTCTGTGCATTTTCTTGCGCGTTTAGAAAGGTCACCAATTGCTCGACGTATGATTTCTGGATTATTCCGTATTTCGTCGCAGGTTGTAACGATGCGCTGGATTAAATGTTGTCTACTTTCAATTTCAATGCTATAAACCTCGTTTTTTAAGTGGCCCCATAAAAAGTAATCACAAGGGTTACAATCAGGAGATCTTGGTGGCCATTCATGTGGACCCCCGCGTCCAATCCATCTATTAGGATACACATTGTTTAAGTGTTCTCTTACTTGAAGGTTAAAATGTGGTGGGGCCCCATCATGCTGAAACAACATGCCTCTTATACCGATATTTTCTAACATATTCGGTAAAATGTTTTGAAGAAAATCAAAGTAAATTTCACCATTCTTTCTTCAAAAAAATGTGGCCCTATCTCTATTGGTCTATTCACAAGTCCGACCCAAACATTTACAGAAAACCTGTGTTGCGAACGGCGTTGGCGTACCGCATGTGGGTTTTCCTGTGCCCATTTATGATTATTTCGTGAATTGTTTACTCCATCCCTTGTAAACTGTGCCTCATCCGTAAATAAGGTTCTGTAAATGACTGGGCGATGATTAGACAACCAACGACAAAATGCCAGGCGGGGGATATCGTCGCCTTGTTGAAGACGCTGTACCTGCTGGATATGATATGGATGGTAACGTTCTCTTTTTAGGGTTCTCCATACTCGCCAATGAGGAATACCAGTTGCCAAACTGATTCGTCTAGTGCTCATATTTGGGTTTTCTTGAACTACGTTTATAATATTGTTTTGTTCCTGCACACCTTGTTGTAAAACACGCTCCACAACTGCAGAAGTAGGAAACTTTCCGTGTTGTCTTGCATACTGGAACACCGTACTAAAGGTTTTATGATTAGGGCATCGACGACCAGGAAAACGCAGCCGATATTCTCTTTCCGCCAACCTACCATTTCCATTACAGAAACCATAGATGAATATTGTCAGCATATTCCCCGTTTGTAAATTTTACTGGCATAGTTAAAATATTTTCACAAGTTTTCACTAACTAAATGCGGATTATTGACACATTAAATTACTAACAAACAATTATTCAACTGTTTAGGAGATTTCTTTTTATTATCTGTCACTTTGAACAAGCCTACTGTGATTGATTAAAAATTTTGTTATTTCATACCCGATTACTTATTAGGACCACAGTTTTTTACCAAAATGGACCTTTAAAACGTGCCGGAATTAGGATTCACCCAGACCACCTAGGCTCAATAGAATTTTTGCAAATTTTAGTTATAAAACTATTTATTTCACGTGCCTCTCATTTAATAGGGTTCTGTAATCCATTTTCTTGCACATTTAACAACGTATTTAAATAACCACGAAGGTGTAACAAAAAAATGAAATAGGCCATTTTGTTTGTTTTTTCTTGCTCTTTTCGAATATCGTATCGAAATTTCAAAAATATATATACAGGGTGATGTTTTATTGATGCAAAGAAGAAACATAAATTATAGTGAGTCCGGACCTGGATATATTTTTTTTTATACATGTACCTCTTGGGGCTCGTTTGTACATTAGCCGTACCAAATATGAATCCGTTATTTCATTTCATGTCAAAGTTATGACAAAAAACAGGTTTGGCCAAAAATTATTTATCACCCTGTAATTTCGTAGTGAAGGCCCAATGAGACATTTCTATGGGAGGTTCCGGTTACCACTGATGTTCTCTACCTCCTATTAAGCTATGTCCCTCTCATGATGCAACACCCTGTATAGATCTATCATGTCTTCCATCGGTTCTTTGTACACTTCACTTTTTAAAAATCTTCATAAATAAAAGTCTAATGGAATAATGTCAGGAGATCGAGTGGGCCATCTAAGTACTCCATTGGAATCAATTCATCTTCATGGATATATTTGATTTAAATAATTAACAACGTTGTGATGATTATGTGGGCCTGCTCCATCCTGATGAAACCACATATTATTCAACTGAGCGGGCAAATTCCTTAATAGTACTTGTAAAATAGTAAATATCTTTTACTTGTTAAATTATTATGGTAGAGGGATAGGCCAACAATGTAACCATTAACGATACCACACCAAACATTTACTCCAAAACTATTCCGGAATCTGGTATGTCTCATCCACCTAGGATTCTCTTGGGACCAGTAACGACAATTGTATGTTGTGATTACTCCATTGTGGTGGAATCGACTTTCATCACTCCACATAATTGTATCTGAAAGATTTGGATTTGATTGAAAATTGCGCCAAAAAATCTAATCCGCTCATTGTCCCCTGAAATGAAATTATGAACTAAATGAACTTTATATGGAAAAAATTTGTTTGTTTTAAGAATTCTGTGGCAGGTGGAACGTGCAATATTTGTTTCTTCCGTCAACTTGCGTACTGACATGTTTGGGTTATTTTCTACTAGATGTAATACCAATGCAATATTTTCATCAGTTGCAGCTCTTTTTCTTCTTGTTGTTCTTCGGTTCTTAAAACCTTTTTAAATTAGAACATAAACTTACAAAAGTTTTCCGATCTGGTAAATGTCTGTCAGGAAAACGTATTTCATGTAAACTAACAGCTCTTGAAACATTTTTACGACATTCCCCATAAATTAAAATCATGTTTAATTTATCTTCATTTGTATGAGAAACCATATTTAATAATAAATATTCATAAAGAAAACAATAATTAGGTACAATAATACAGTTCTATTGACACACTAATAAACAAAATGTGATTGAAATTAAGAAATGTCAAAACTGTTATTCCAAAGGTAACTTTAATTGTATTTAATTTATGAGCTATAAGGGTTATTATACACATTAGATATCAAATATTTTTAATTATCTAACCTAGTAACAAAGCAATTATATGAAAAATTCTTTAAATATTTTCTTCTAAAATTTGTAAATTAAATACAGATTGCCCCGCTTAAAGGACTGAAATGTTGAAGAGATTACAATTCTTCAATATTGGCAAATGCCAATATTTGGACTCAAATATCTCGAAAACGGTTAGTTTTATGGTATTTTTTTTAGAGCATAATTTGCTTAGAAATTCATTTTCCTTCACATAAATCCAATTTCAAAGTTTTTCCCATCGAAATATTTCTTTAGAGCACAGCGTCATCTATATACTGGTATATTAAAAAAACAATTATATTCAAGAATGAAGGTCTCTTTATGCTCTACAAATTGGCTTTTACAAAATTAAAATATGTCTATTCGTTTAGAATATATCCGGGCTGGGAGTTTTAATTGGAACACCCTGTATATAGATCCCCATCAACGTGTTCACTTTCTTTCACTGATCACTTGTCAACGTTTCTAAGGAAGAAAAATTCTGAATATAATATTCTTATTGGTGAATACATTGAATACCTAAATGTAATGAGCGAAAATGGATTTAATTCTTTAATTAATAAATATACCAAAGTAAGGTGGCCATTCCCTAGAAAGAGAAATCCGATAGGGAAATATTTATTATTTTTACCCATACCTTTTTCTTCTTAGTATGTATATTTAAAAAATATATAAAAATACCTAAGTAGAACCATAACAAGACTATTACTATGAATTTTCACTCAATAATTTCAGTGTTTTGCAAAATAGCTAGATTTTCTACTACGAAATAGGAAGACTAACATAATTTTAAAATTTAAATCTAGCTATCTTGCAAACCATTGATGTTATTGAGTGAAAACTCATAGTAGTAATCTTGTTATCGTTCTACTTAGGTACTCTTATAGTTTTTTCCAATATACGTACTGAGGAAAAAAAGTTATGGGCAAAAATAATAAATATTTCCCGATCGGATGTCTCTTTCTAGGGAATGGCCACCTTAACGAAAACTCTAAATCTTGTATTGACCACATTTATTAAAAGTAACATTACGGATCATTACTCAGTAGTTACTGTATTAAAAACTGCTGCCTAAGGAATCACTACTTCCACATCCAGATTTTTCATCCCAGTTACTTTAAAGAAACCATTTTGACTATATTTGCACTCTAGTATGTGAAAATTACTGGTCATAGAATTTTAATAATATTTGGGGCAGTTGTCATAGAAAAATATTAGAAAGAAATCTGAGAACTCAGTTTCTAGTATATACACCAAATCCCAAGTTTCTGTACTCTTACAGCATGCTTTACTTCTCTTTTTCCCCATTTACCTCCACTTACCTCCAACCCTTCAACGGAATCGTGTTAAAATATAATCTAGTTTCAGATGTCGTTATAATACATACGTGTACCAAATGTCAAGTGAAAATCCCAATTTAATTATCACGTCTTTTAATAAGGGAGTGAGGGTGGTTGGGGCATGAAAAATTTTATAAAGGAGACTCTTATAAAGAATCGGTAGCGCTCTCTCTCGGCAGGTAGGAAAAACATCGCGTTTGTACACATGCAAGAGAAGGGATTTGGAGATTTTGGACAGAAGATTTTTCGCTTCCTTCTTGTTTACGGTGCCATCGGGGCGACAGGTAGTGTGTAGACTATCCATAACAGCTACATTTATTTGGATTTATGGTAAATCTCCATGTGGAATTATTTACGTTCTAATTACGTAAGCTGTCGTGGCAAATTGAATTTGAAAAGGTAACGTGTTGCTACCTGTTTCACATTCCATATCTCTATCTGTGACTTGTTTAATGCAACACGTTGAATCGTTCACGTATAGCTGAAAAAAAGGCATATCTTGAGTTGAAAACAATGTTTTGCTCTTTGCATGATTCTAGAGTACTAGAGACATATTCAAGGTATCACAGAATTTCTCAGGAAATAATCGCTTGTTGGCGCCCAACGTTGGGCAATCTGTGTATCTACACACCAGCCTGAACAAGAGATGCATTACCTTAGCTCCAGCTAGCTTAACGGAGGTGTTCTTAAACTGAAACTTATTTAGCTGTATTAAGCCATAAGGGTACCAGGGTGATTTTAAACCAAAATTGAAAAAAGTTTTCAGCTGTAAGGTTGGGCGAACCCTACAAAAATTGAAAATATTAATCGAAATTCAGTTTTTGGCCAATAACTCGAAAAATAAAAAAATTATATCGAAAAATTAATTGCACCAGGTGATAGAGGGGTAAATTTCACATCAAAAAGTATATGAAGTTTTTTTGTACGATCAAAAATATGGGCTCCAGATTGTTCTGTTTAACGTACGAGAGAGAGTTGAACGTGGCGACACATAAGTACGCCTCGCGGTCTCGGACGCGCTACACTAATTAGTTGTAACTTTTGATCTAATCAATAAAATTGAGCGCAACAAAGCTTAAATGAAAGAAGAAACATGTGACTATTGGATTATTATATTTTCATAATAATTGTACAAAAAATTTCATATACGTTTTTGATGTGAAATTTCCCCATCTATCGCCTTGCACTAAAAACCGAATTTCGCCAATAATTTCGATTTTTTTAAGGGTCGCCGGAACACTTGTAAACTTTTTTTATTGTATTCTACACCAAAGAAAATACTTGTCCTAAAAATTCAGCCATATAATATTTAGTAACGCTTTAAAACTGACGTGTGAAATGACGTTACAACCAGAACGTTCGTTCAAATATTCTGTGATATCTTACCTTCTAGTTATTTTGGCGAGTTCGGTAATATCCAAAGTTAATACGAAGATGAGTGAAAGTATTGGTGAATATAACACATGCGTGTTTGAGGAAAAGTTTGCTAACCATAGCCACGCGAAATGTTTATATCTGTATTTCTGTAGGACACTAGATAATAACACTGTGACAAGCAACCATTTTTAATATGTGTATATTAAGTTTAGTATGTGGTTTCTTAAGTTTTCACGGGTGGATGAAGTGTTGTTGTGCTTCCGGGTGTTTTCCCGTGTAGTTGGTAGGCCATGTCTGAACGACGTTTCGGCGGAATCTCATCTGCCATCATCAGGATCTCACTGAAAACTGCCTACTGCTGCTGCTTCCGCTGCTGCTGCTGCCGCTGCTACTGCTGCTCGTCGTTGGTCGAACTGAGCAAGTTCGAGCAACGAGGAGCAGCAGTAGCAGCGGCAGCAGCAGCAGCAGTAGTAAACTTTCAGCGAGAACCTGATGATGGCAGATGAGATTCCGCCAAAACGTCGCTCAGACAACCATGGCTTCAACAGGAGCCTAGCAACTACACGGATAAGTTTAGTATTTATCCACATAAACAAGTCTGTATACCAATAAGTAAATAACTACCTACTCGCCGATCGAAAATAACAGATTTTTATAACTGCATTCACTGCAGTTACCTAATAAAAAATCTTGATTTTTATACCAATTTTTAGGAAGGAAGATTTATTGCACAGTACATCAGAATATTTTAACATTTTATCATTTTATTATCGGCCAAAGAAATGTATTAATTTATTTATGTATATACTTATTATTCATTTGGAACGGTTTCCCACATGTACAAATTATATTATTAATTATACGGGAAAGGCTCAGTTCAAAAATAATTAAAGTAATCAATAGTCGTAATTACAATAATGTTGACAGTGTCGTTACTTTCCAGGTGCCATTTTTACTGAGGACCAGAAGAACAGTAGTGCAGAGTTAGCTTTTAAATATGCAGTATACAAAATAAACAAAGACCGGGATTTGTTACCCAATACCACTCTCGTGTACGACATCCAATATGTGCCAAGGGATGACAGTTTCAGGACGTCTAAAAAGGGTAAGTAAAATTTATCTTCAGTTTTCTCATTACTCGAAATTACAACAATAAACAAGGTAATATCTCTACGAAATGTGTTATGCCTTTTACAAGTTAAATCAGAATTTTCTCCATGAGACAATAGCGATGCTGAACTGTTATATTTAACACTTAATAAGAAACACTGCAAGGAAATAAAAGCTTCTATTTTTCTGGTACAGATTTAAGATTAGAATATAGTTTAGAGTATAGTTAGTACAGAAATTCTTGCCAAATATATTATTTGATTTGCCGATATGACCTGATGTTGCACTAAACCTGGAAGATCGAATCAATATAAACGATTTATTATTTAAAATTGAATTTAGACTCTTTTTTATTATTTTCATTCAAAATGTTCTAGGGGATAATGTTTATTAAATTATATTTTTACGCTTAAAGCACAACCTATTCCTCAAAGACGAAGTAAGCGAATTTAACAAATTAATATTACTTCAGTCAAACTAGACTAAAAAAGAACCTATCTGCAAAAAATTCCTATCTCTCTAGATTTTTGCATTGCTACTTTAAACCATCTATCAAAAGTTCCCATCGATACCCCTACCTGTAAGCATAGTTTTTTACAGTTATTGAAAGGGAAATAATCTATTGTACTATCAGGTACAATAATGGCTTTGAAATTAACTTAATTCTGAAGATTTGGATCACTGCGAATGAAATTTTGGAACACATTTAAACTTTTTTGCCTCATGCAACAGATATACTACTGAATATAATTTTCTGCAATTGCACTGAAGGTTGCCGATTTAACTGCAGTTGTATAGAAGTTGTATTGCGTTGCTAGCTGTATGTGATAATTGTCACAGTCAGTCTTGCACAAATCATGTTGAAAATATCACTGAAGACATCAATGCTGACACCGATGAAGAAATATATTCAATGAACCTAGTGAAAGCTGTAGAAAAAGGGGAAACAGATACAGAGATCATAGAGTCTGGGGAGATTTCAGAACTCTTTCTGAAATATCCTCAGACTCTATGGTCTGCATTCTCCATTTCTACAGCTTTCACTGAATCCGTAAATTATTTAAACAATAAATCAAATAAAGATTGCTGGAAAATATTGATTAGATCTATGGCGGATCGCACATAGAAAAATGCGCCCGGTACTCTACCTCAACGTTGGTGTGGAAGGGAGTGTAATTGTGTAATAATTTAATGTACCAGTGAACCAATCATTCATATGTTTTGTTTTTAATAATAATTAATTTTTGTATGATATAATTATATGCAAATGCAACTTCCTGGAACTGTAAAAGCTCTATAACAATAGAAACAAATGAAAATATATTACCAGAGAATACTAGTTATTATTCAAACGTTTACAAAATACTTATCACAAATAAGTTTAAAACATATATCTTTCTTATAACAATTATAACAAAGAAAATATGCCCATTATGAACAGTACAACTGTTATCATAATGTTATTTTTAATTTAAATTATCCTGCTCAATGAAACCCAAAGATAATCAAAACAAAAGCACTTACCGATGTAGCAGTAACACAAAACTTTAGAACATCCACAGACACGTGTTTCGACATCTATGTCTCTCCGGTGCGGCTTTTTCTAAAGTTCACAATCAACTGAAATATGTAAGCAAATACTCGTGTTATAACTATCAAAGGATTACCAGAACAGGATATTAAAAATTAAAATTAGATTATAGGAAATTCCCCGTAAAGGGATAATTATCAATATATATATATATATATATATATATATATATATATTGCTGTAGTATCCACACTGTGGAACAATACCTAAGTATCGTGTTTGAAATCATAAATAAAATTCACAAAATTGTATGTATTTTAGAAAATAATCATAACAGTTTTACTTTAACGGATCATACAGAAGCAGGAATATCTGTGGTTTATTTAATTGATTCAAGTTCACTTATTCTCAGCGAGTAAGATGCAGAGAATGAAACTTGATATTGAATTAGAACAAAATATTTAAATAAACATAAAATGAAGTTAATTTAGTTTAACAAGGTCATTCTAAATAGTATATGATAAAACATGAACTTATAGAGAATCACAATCTCATTTAAAATGAGTTAGAATGAAATTGGAAAACAAAAAAGTAAATTTATAAAATCTGACATTTATGTCAAAACTTAGGGCTGAAAATCATATTTTGTGTAGAAACACTGTAAATCTACACAAAATGAACATTAGATGAAAGACTATTAACAGTAGTTGCAGTGCAGCGTAATTAATTTAGAAATAGTAAGTCCATAGATTATAAAACACTGAATGACATTTTAAGTTTTCAGATATTTTCAAATATCATTGCAGAAAGGTGTTTTGTAAATGATATTTCACATCATGCAGAAAGAAAGGACTAATAGTGTGATGTTAAATGTTTGTTGGCGTATCAATTTCTTGTTTTAGTTTATAATATAAGTATTCTGTCAGTATGGAAACTGCAGTACGTTTTTAACTACTAGCATTTTGTGTTTATCATTGCTATTCATCTAAATGTATGAATTAGTATTTATTTGAGATTGGAATTGTTAATTGTAGTTATAAGTAGATTTTAAGAAAGTGTATGTAATATGTCAATATATTTCGAGTAATTATAATTATTATATTAATCCTGAAAAGTAGAATAAGAAACTTATCAGGAAAAATAAAGAATTAAAAACAGTATTCACTTAAGGTAAAGAACAAACAAAACTGAATAGTTTAAATTTTAAATTAAAATTAAATTTTGAAATATTAGATCAAAATAGAAAAAAACAATTGAAATATTGGAAATTAACCCATTGAAACGACTAAAAATAACAAATCAGTTGATCAGACACCGCTGAACAGCGAGCTGCGAAAAATATTCATCCACGAATAATTAATAAATTGAAAATAGAAGAAAAGTGGTGAATAAGTTGAAGGTTAGAAAATTACAATCCAGATATATTGATATCAAGAATAAATTGTAAAAGTTGATTAAATATAAGAAGTGAGTATACTTTGAAAGTATTACGAAGTAGATTATCCGGAAAGTAGATTTAGAAGAGGGAAGTATTTGTTAATCCAGTTAGCAAATTTATATGGTGAAGAAATTTCAAACGTCAAGCAAGTGATAGAACTACTTCAAGGAAATCTTGAAAATAAATTGGAGGTTAGAAACAAACGTCAATCCAGTAAAGAAGAAGAAGAAGAAGCCTTGAGAGGTTAAAAAGTCAGTCAAGTGACATAATATTTCAAGGATCATAATAACCAGTTAGAGGTTATAATATAACATTACTCGAGTCGAAAGAAAGACAAGGTAAAGCTTTACAATATCAGAAATCCATGGTACATATTTATTTTAAATAAAGGCCATATTTATCATTTTAGTTAAGTTAGATTTTGTTATTTAAATTTGTTAATTACATTCCAAGTTCAAATTTGTTAATAAATTAATACTTTGTTCGTTCAATACTGAGTTTGATTTATTTAGATTGTTATCTTGATCGATGAGCATTTATTGAACCGACTTCGTTGTACCCTGAGTAAGAGTCATTCTATAGATTGTAGATGGTCATGCTAATGGTGTTCTATAGTCTATAATATTAACAGCTTTTAAGAAACTGTTTGGCGCTCAATAAAATCATTTCAATTTACTTTCAAAAAGTAATTTCGAACGTAAAAAAAAATAAAATAGATAGTAGAATATAGAACAATATATATATATATATATATATATAAAAAATTCAAATTCAGACGGGTTGGCAGTCTTAGGCAGGAATGAAAGAAGACTCTTTATTACTGTTCTAGCTTTCGTGACTTTATTGTCACTTCTTCAGGAACTCTACAATAACATATTAATGAACATTTGGTTGTAATAAGTGAAGAGGTACTTACGCTAATTTTGAGATTTATAAAAAAGTTTGCACATGTTGAAACAGAATAGAAAAATAATAATGATGAACGGAGTAAAATTAGTTCAACACTATCATGACTATAATAATTGATAACATTACTAAATAAAATTGATTAAAAACTTAAACAACGTCACAAATACATATTAAAAAGTTAGAAATTCATGTCTAGGACATCTTGCGTCGATTTGAATGAAAAAACCTTAGATAGCCATGGATACCAACAAAAAGTCACCAAATTAAATGCCACTGTCAGAGAACAAAAGTAACTGAAACTCCCTGGTAACCGAACCATTTTTCACTAGTTACTCGGTCAGACCGTACCGACGATCGACCAGGGAAGGCAACCGGCAGGGAGAGGGCAAGGACTGTTTGCCTAAAGCAAAAACTATCCTACACTCCCCCAACCAGAGGCCTACCCCGGAGGATCAACGGTCCAGTCCAACCGAGTCAGTGAGTTCTGTCTACTCTCATTATTTGTCTGCGACCGATTGTTGTTATCAAGGTGCAAGAGGTACGTGTAAATAATGCTGAGCCCTTCGATATCTGTCTTGGAATTTACTGTATTCGGTGTCTTGTAGATATTAATCATTTCTAAAAATTCTCTTTTATGTGTGTTAGATTCTTTGTCTAATATGCCAACGTTATCATACGCAAAATTATGATTGTAATCAACCGCATGTTTGGCTAACGTACAAGTTATTTTATTGTGTCTTATGTCACTTTTGTGTGACGTAATACGGTCTTTGAGTCTTCTCCCCGTCTGGCCTATGTACTGTTTGTCGCAACATATATATATATATATATATATATATATATATATATATATATATATATATATATATATATATATATATATATATATATATATATGGGCATATTTTCTTTGTTATAATTGTTATAAGAAAGATATATGTTTTAAACTTATTTGTGATAAGTATTTTGTAAAAGTTTGAATAATTACTAGTATTTTCTGGTAATATATTTTCATTTGTTTCTATTGTTGTAGAGCTTTTACAGTTCCAGGAAGTTGCATTTGCATATAATTATATTGATAATTATCCCTTTACGGGGAATTTCCTATAATCTAATTTTAATTTTTAATATCCTGTTCTGGTAATCCTTTGATAGTTATAACACGAGTATTTGCTTACATATTTCAGTTGATTGTGAACTTTAGAAAAAGCCGCACCGAAGAGACATAGATGTCGAAACACGTGTCTGTGGATGTTCTAAAGTTTTGTGTTACTGCTATATCGGTAAGTGCTTTTGTTTTGATTATCTTTGGGTTTCATTGAGCAGGATAATTTAAATTAAAAATAACATTATGATAACAGTTGTACTGTTCATAATGAGCATATTTTCTTTGTTATAATTGTTACAAGAAAGATATATGTTTTAAACTTATTTGTGATAAGTATTTTGTAAAAGTTTGAATAATTACTAGTATTTTCTGGTAATATATTTTCATTTGTTTCTATTGTTGTAGAGCTTTTACAGTTCCAGGAAGTTGCATTTGCATATAATTATATTGATAATTATCCCTTTACGGGGAATTTCCTATAATCTAATTTTAATTTTTAATATCCTGTTCTGGTAATCCTTTGATAGTTATAACACGAGTATTTGCTTACATATTTCAGTTGATTGTGAACTTTAGAAAAAGCCGCACCGAAGAGACATAGATGTCGAAACACGTGTCAGTGGATGTTCTAAAGTTTTGTGTTACTGCTATATCGGTAAGTGCTTTTGTTTTGATTATCTTTGGGTTTCATTGAGCAGGATAATTTAAATTAAAAATAACATTATGATAACAGTTGTACTGTTCATAATGGGCATATTTTCTTTGTTATAATTGTTACAAGAAAGATATATGTTTTAAACTTATTTGTGATAAGTATTTTGTAAAAGTTTGAATAATTACTAGTATTTTCTGGTAATATATTTTCATTTGTTTCTATTGTATGATATATTAATATATACATTAATTTGTTGAATGAATGTCATCGAGTTTTATAATTATCATATTTCACTAATAATCAAAATTTTTAACCAATAAGCTAATGTTATAAGCGTTGGATTTATTGGATAACTTGCAAGTTATGTAATGCGTATATTTGATGTTACCAACGATTTTAATTTGTTGTTTAAAAAAAAAAAACCCTTATGCAAAAACAGATTACAAATGTACGCAACAACTACATATCGTGAGCATTAATACTTGGCCGACATCTTGTCAGCAGCCCTTGTTGCTATGTTTGCTAATATTTTAGTTTACTTATCATTCTTTACCTTTCTAAGGCAAGGACTATAAAAGTATACCAATGCTTTTTGCCATGGCTGGAAAGGTTTATTTCGATATTTCTGGTCAGCTCTTTGCACCAGCAGGTCGCCCTCCATATCAGATCTGCCCACAAGCATCGTAACATCCGAATTGAATTATTTATAAGGCAAATCAACAGGAAAAATGACAATGTAAAACTGTTAGCACTTGAAGAAAAAACAAATGATAGGCAGGGAATAGACTCACGCCAAAATATTGGGCTGTTGCGTCCAAGAAGCTTATGTGAAAGAAATGAGGTAATACACCTAATAAGAACAACATATTCTTTATAGGATTTGGCTACTATTAGAGAAAATTATCTGTGAGAAATAAAAAGAAAAACTAGCTATAAAAATATTAATTTCCAATATTCGCATTCTATCGATGACCATTTTGGTTATGCAAGGCAATTAACCAGATCGCAAAGATTGGAAATTAATATTTTATGTTTTTCTTTTCATATCTCATAGATCACTTTTTTTGCTATTCGCCAAATCCTATGAAGAATATCTTTTATTACAATTACGTGCAAACAAAAATAATTTACTCTTAAATGCCTAATAGGGATATCCAGGACAGATGGAAAGGTATGATCAGCCGTGCCGTACAGTTAAAATAGGAAAATTAAATAACACAGCCACACAAAAAAAGTTCTTTATGACCTGAGAATCTGACCATGCTCACTGTATGTTTTTGGGGTTGCTGAATTCAAATCCGAGGTCTATTTAACTCCACCACGTAAGGATTTTGCCATAACCTCAAAAAACCCATAATTTAAGCGATTTCAACATCTCTTCACATAAATCGCTGTAACCTTTTATACACAAAAGTGATCTTTTTTGTACTAGATCGAGTGCAAATTGAATTTCCAATCCGATGATGTGAGGCACGATATAATTCCAGCGCTTTTTAAGTCAGATATCGGCCGCCAAATTGAGAAGTCCGAGGATTTCGCTTCTCGAGCGATACGGCCCAGCTTCGAGGGCCATTTCTGCCAAACGAAGTTTAGCAAAAATCTCAAAAAATTCAGGGGTACGTAGAAAGATGTAATAAGGTCTGAGGTAGATGCGTGCCTTGGTTTTCGAGATATGACCGCTCCCAGTCACCGGAAGGTGGAAATCGATTTTTTGACCACTTCCCGGGGCTATATCTCGAAAGAGAAACGAGATACAGAGCTTCGGTTTACTCTGTTCGAATTCCCTCGCCTTCCTATATACCTCTGAATTTTTTAGATGCTTTACCTTTGCTTTAAATTTTGCAAAAAAAATGAAAGTGCCAGTAAAATCTGAAAAAATTCAAGGGTATGTAAGAAGGCGAGGGAAATTCAATGGCGTAAACCGTAGCTCTGTATCTCGTTTCGTTTTCGAAATATAGCCTGGGGAAGCGGAGAAAAAAATCGATTTTCACCTTCCGGCGACTTCGAGCCGCCATATCTCGAAAACCAAGGCACCCATCTAACTCAGATTTACGCCATACGATTTCTTACATCTTTCTACGTACCCTTGAGTTTTTTCAGATTTTTGCAATACATTAAACATCGAGAAATGTTGAAAGTGTGAGAAGAAAAAACCTTTCTATTATAGCTTTTGACAAAATTTTTTTTACAAACCCTTATTTTCTTTCAAACAATTTTAAAGGAGGGAAGATGAGTATATAAGAAGGTACTGTTTCTCTTGACAGTTATTTGATAATTTCAAAAGAAAGGTGGCACTAAACATATATAAATATCAACACATTTTGAGAAATTCAATGGGTTACGTAAATATTTTTATTTAATAAAAATAATAATTACATACATTTAAAGTAATTAAAAAAATAATCTCGTAACTGAGATTAACCCAGGAATGCCTATTATCTCTTTCGAAAAGTCTTAATTTAATCTTATTAAAGTATACGTATGATGCAATATTCTCTAAATAAGCTGCAAATTACAATTATTTTAGTCATATTGAGTAATAATACATTAAATGTATATATCTCTTCATGACACCGAAATATCAATCTTAACATGTATCCTTTCCGAAACACGTAAACATCGGGACGTGTCGAGACCACGAATTTCCACGAAGGGCCTTTTAACTGGAATGACAATAATTCTTGTCTTACAATGTACTTCCCTCTCTCTCAGTGTTGCATCTGGTATAGATCTGTGCTAATGAGACATATTTATAGCATTTTTTATGTGTGCTAAATATATGTAGTTAATTATGGAGATGTGCGCGTGAACCAATTTTGACTCACACTCACGCATGCTCACGACTATCCAAATGTTGCCACGCACACTCACGCATTGAACATATATATGTTGAAGAAGACTCACACATGCTTACAATTTCCAAAATCAACGCACTAAATTATACAAATGTTGAAGTAGACTCGCGCATGTCTCAAATTTTCGGCTACAAATGCACATACACACGCATGTATGCACGAACGGTACAAAGATTTTCTCAAGTATGCCCTGCATTTTGCGAGACTCGTAGATACGTTTATAGAAATTATCATTATGGCTATAACTCCTCCACTCATAATATAATATGTTGAATCGCTGACTCGGCATCTGGTGCTTGTGTCACCATCACCATACATATCGTCTAACGCAGACCATTCAGGAAATCGCTCTGAAGGGCTCAAGGAGCAAGTTGTAGTGCGATGTCGTGTCGAAATGTGGTATTATAATAATCGCGTCACATACTCATTGCTAAATCTCATTCACACTAACGCCCATGCATATTTTTAATCACGCGAATTCACAAACATTTTCATGCCTCATTACTTCAATATTGCACGATCGCGCCGTGTCATGTCGTGACACTTTGGAAATCACCTCGCGCCCATCTCTGGACTGGCTCGTACATTTCGCAGCTTGTAACTTTTTTCGGTAAACGATATGAGCTTACAAACTAGTGAATTTCATATTACATTAGTGAGGTTTGACAGTATCCGAGGTCAAACCTTTCGAATATAATGACATAAGCAAATCCGTTGTGTTCTCTCCACCCTTGGTGCAAACATTCTGACAAAATATTATTGATTTTAAAGTTTCATTACTTATCCTCATGATACTGTAATTGTAATTTTACTTAGCAGTTAGCAGTCGCAGTATAATAAACAGCAACCGAAGTAACCAGTAACATTATTTTTATAAAATAAATATCTTAAAGGAAATAATATTTGCCGTATGAATTTCATTTAGATTGACGTTTGAAATACATCAGGGAAATTAAACCAGAAAAAATGTAAAAGAAATTTAAAACAACTTTTTAAGAAAGTGAAATCTCTAGAGAATATGAAACGTGGAGAACTACCTCACATTTAATGAATCTCATCTAACTCAGATTTACGCCATACGATTTCTTACATCTTTCTACGTACCCTTGAGTTTTTTCAGATTTTTGCAATACATTAAACATCGAGAAATGTTGAAAGTGTGAGAAGAAAAAACCTTTCTATTATAGCTTTTGTCAAAAATTTTTTTTTACAAACCCTTATTTTCTTTCAAACAATTTTAAAGGAGGGAAGATGAGTATATAAAAAGGTACTGTTTCTCTTGACAGTTATTTGTTAATTTCAAAAGAAAGGTGGCACTAAACATATATAAATATCAACACATATTGAGAAATTCAATGGGTTACGTAAATATTTTTATTTAATAAAAATAATAATTACATACATTTAAAGTAATTAAAAAAGTAATTACTAAAAATGATTAGAAAAAATAAAACAGTATTAATAACATAAATAAACACTATAACCGCACAACACAATGAGAGTGACAGTTCAGTAAATAATATTGAAAATTTAAATAGTCAACATGTTTATGTTAAGATTGACTGTCCTCGGCGTGCCTCGGTTAATCTCGTAACTGAGATTAACCCAGGAATGCCTATTATCTCTTTTGAAAAGTCTTAATTTAATCTTATTAAAGTATACGTATGATGCAACATTCTCTAAATAAGCTGCAAATTACAATTATTTTAGTCATATTGAGTAATAATACATTAAATGTATACAGATTCAGAAAGTGTTCGTTTTGGCATGGTAATACAGGGCCTTCATTAATGACCGTAAGACACGTGACCGCAAAATGTATGCAACCCACTAAACACCGTTGGCGCGCCTGTTTAACAAAAATCCCTAAATCCAGTGGCGTCGACTTGAAAGTTTACTGTTGGATACATTTAATTAAACCCTATATTTACGTTTTTGTAACTTTATTCTCATTGCTAAATTGGAACCAGTGTAACATTAATAAACTCTCTTAGATAAATACATATAATTTATTAATCTTATTGAATTTTAAAGATGTAAGTACTCATATTTACAAGTTGGAAATCTAACCTATAATTAGCGGTCTGTTTTCAACATTGAGTTAGAATCAATATTCAACAATATTGAAAAATGATATGAATTTTAACTAAAAGAGTTTGTTAATGTTACACTGGTTCTAATCTAAAAATGTGAATAAAAACATTAAAAATATGAGAATAAACTAACATAGACGTATAATTTGAGGTTATGGGATATGCCTTTTGTGTTTTTATTTGCAGACTGGTTTCGAAATTTTCAGTTTTTCATGTGATAATCTTCATGTGTCACTAATTTATCTACCGAATTTAGGAAAAGAAGTAACATCACTGGTACAGAAACCGCATGCAATTACCTGACACATTTGTAACCTCTAAAGACATTAATCTTGTTCGTTAGAGTTTAGCAGACAACAAAAGTAATACGATACATTTTCTTAATGGTAGAAACTTCAGTAAATAACTTGAAATGTCTTTTCCAATTGGTGCAAGTATTTGTTTTAAGCAAATATTTTTTTATCGATTACTTGCCACTTAGTGAAAACAAAATACAACTGGCATACATCCCAGTTACTGGAGGTCCAGCGACAGACGTTCTAAACCTACAATCTAAGTCACTAGGAGTGACAAAGAAATATCGTCTAATTTCTTTGTGGTCGATTAATTACCACTTAATAATTACAAACATACGATTGACTTACGCAGTTAGTGGAGTTCTGAGATATGTTGAACCAGCAAGGGGTCTACTTTTTATGCATGATTAGTAAATGTCAAGCTGATTTTTTGTTAAATAATTGCATTTATAAATTAAGTTTGCACCACTAAGAAACATTCTTTTCTTTTTTCTTACTTACCTGAGATCTTTAGGCCTATGGCAGCAATTCCATATATACATGGTTTATGGGATAAATTACGAAAAGCTGGGAAGATGTTTTCCGTACGAATGTTTTCCATACGAATGGTTTTTCAAGCGGGCTCCATGCTAAGATCGGGTTTATCAAAAACCAAACCTTTAAGCCAAAAGTTATGAGAACGGATGTAGACAATCTTCCGAAACGTTAACTGACTGTAGCTTTCATATTCATTTTTTTAGATTATAACATTGTTCTAGTTTGTATATTTTTAGGTGCGAGACATTTTGTGATAAACAAGTACTCAAGAAACAACTTCTATCTGATCCGTTTGGCGGAGGTTTTTTCATTAAAATTTTCAAATATTTTCAGTGGCAAAATACCCAACAAAAAGTAAGAAAATCTGAATATTCCACAAATAAACAATTATAGACAATATAAGAAACATTCTTATATCGCTTTTCTTGTCCGCCATGCTTTAAGGAATAACCATGTTTCTAGCTGTTACAAATGGTCGGGTAATTGCATGCTGGCTTCTGTACCAAACGATATGTTTTTGACATTAATAATAAAGTAGAATGGTAGATGCCTTTTATGTCAATGAAAAAAAAAAACAACGTAAAGAGGGGAATAAGTCTTATGTCGTATGTTTCATAATTCTATTAATATGCAACTTTTTGAAACTTGCCATAGTCTACAAAAGATACAGTAAATTATTTGCAGATTTGTCAACAAATGGCTTTCAAGACCTGTATAAATGTCAACAAAAATTAACTCGTAAGAATGAATTTATTATATAGAATTCAGAATAAATTAATAACCTTTAATTCCACAAACTTTTATAAGTGTATTATTTATCAAGTTATAATATTTAATAAGATTAATCAATACTATGAAATAATAAAACATGTTCAAAAACAATAATAAACTACATAAAATTACAAGTATTGAATCTACGTTAACAACCAATGGGTTTAATATATGAATCACACAACTCGGATAGTAGGTAAAAACAGTTACTTGCTAAAAAAATATTTCATGAGAATTCTATTGCCTTTTTATAGTGTACGGTAAAAAAAGTACTAATTTAGAAGATGATAAATAAATTTTAATACAGATCAATTATGAAAAAATTACAATAATTGTTCAAAATGATGGCCTTGAGCATTTAGACATATATGCACTCTTCGCTTCATATTATCAAATACATTTTTCAACTGGTCAACTGTTATACTGGGAATTTCCCTTTCCACTGCTTGTTGTAGTTCGTCAAGATCATGCAATCGATTTTTAAAAACGTTGCTCTTTAAGTGTCCTAATAAAAAAGAATCAAGGGGTGTCAAATCTGGAGAACGTGCAGGCCAAAGTCCCTGGCTGATTAATCTATCATCATAGAATTCCTCTAAAAATTGCATAGTAGCTCTTGCTGTATGGGCAACAGCACCATCCTGTTGGAAGTCACCAAGTTGCAATTCATTATCATGTAGCTGATTCAGAAAGGGTTCTAAAATTAGATTTCGATACCTTTCTCCATTTATGGTCTCTTGAAAAAATATTGGGCCTATTATTCTTCTCCTGGATATTGCGACCCATATACCTATATTTAACGGATGTAAACTTGTTTCCACTTAACGGTGAGGGTTTTCTGTAGTCCATGTCGTATAATTTTGGCTATTGATATAACCACTTAGGTGGAACCATGCTTCGTCAGTGAAGAAGGTCAAATCCAGCACATCATCATCATTTAAATTTTCGTTAAACCAACGACAATATCTTTCTCGTTTACCAAAGTCAAGGGGTAGTAGTTCTTGCACAACTGTTACCTTGTAGGGATGTAAATGTAATGTAGCTTTTTTCAAAGCTTTATGGGCTGTACCAACTGAACGACCTGAAAAAGTTTAAATTCATTGATTTGTTGTTTGTAGTAGGTCATTTTATAGTCGAAAAGTCAGCGATATTTTTTTCAATGTCAATTGAGCAAAAATAATTTATAATTTTTCTACCAACTTACTATTTATTAGAGGTACAACAGCTCATCCCTAAAGCCACCAGCACAAAAAAATTGTTAAACTTTTTTAAGCTATTTCTATTTATTAAACAACGTTAATACAAAAATAAATCATTACAGAAGGCAAGATTATGTGTGAGTATGATAGTCAGAGAGCTGCCTATATGTTTTTGCGACAGGTAATGGGACTGTCTGCTGACCATAAAATATAATTGTTGGTAGGGCCCCAAGTCACCTAGTCAAGATTTTCAAATTTTTACGTGGCACCTTCCCGGGGTGATGGGGGCTTTGAAGTATAGTCAGTTTATGACAGGTCCGGTAACTGTCTGCCGTTTTGATATATCAGTAGATATGATTCTGAACATACCTCCTGCAAAGTCTGACCCTCGCAAGTGGTTGCGATTCAGAGATATGTCCGAAAAACCATCACTTTGGAATTTTGCCCGATACTGTTACATGAATTGAGGCGACAGGTCCCGGTAACTGCTCAAAACCTCGTTAGCTATCTTGGGGCTCATGAGAGGGATGGGAAAATACGTTTGGCAGACACGCAAGTGGCTTTGGGCAAGTGTGGCAGCACTTTGAAAGACCGAATTTTCACAAAACTGCAATTTTTGTTAAATATTGAAAAATATGTAATAAAAATATCTGCTGTTTTTTTTTTCATATACCTAGATGTATTAAAAACAATAAAAATCAAACAGCAGAAATTTGTATTTGTATAAAAAATTTGTATGCTAAAAAAACGAAAAAACATATCTATAGATAACTCATTAATACGATATGTATAGAGCTAGTTTACACTTTTACACACAATAAATATACGCAATGGGGTTGTCGTTTACAGTATATACAAATAATCTCCCGCCCCAGCCTCAAACGTTGAGCACTCCGTAAATTTGTGCAACAAACTAATTTTTTTATTTCCTGGTTTCTTATGGGTTCCTAGCACATTTTAATCCTTTTACGACCTATATAAAAATAAATTTATTTAATGCGACCTTATTATACAGTACCCTATAAAGAATTTGTATAATAAAAATTACTCACTACCTACGGCCGTGACGTCAGATCGCATTACTAACACTGCAGCACATTTAAAGCCTCATATTTTACTTATCTCATTTTCTTACATATTTGAATATTTCTATGCAATAAAAAAAAATGTGCAAGTTTCGTATTCCTCATCGGCAAACTGTGAAATGCAATCGCCAACTTTAACGTAACAGTAAAAATTCCGAGTTGTCCTTACCTATGCTGAAATGACATTGGGAAAATATTGTGAGCTCTTCGACTATTGAGAGAATCCCACTAATTTATTTTTATTCAAACTATGATTTCATGTGTAAAGCAAAAGTTTTAGCTATCAGTAACTTAATGTAGGTAATCAAATTGACAAAAAAAGTCAGAGATAAATTACCTATTTGAGCAGATAACTTTGATACAGACTTTGTTGGGCTTTGATCCATTCTTTCCCGAACTTCATTCATAACCACCTCAGTTAAAATAGTTTTCCTCCCAGTTGGCTTTCCCTTGCAAATGCAGTGTTTTTCTGCAAAACGTTTAAGGACTATGTGCTTACGATGGGCCAATGTGTCATGGAATATTTGCATTAGGAAATTCTTCCCTAAATTGATCAATGCACGATTGAAATGAATATATCCACGATACATTTGCGTTGCGAGATCCACTTCGAAAATGAGCCATTAAAATAAAGGCATCTTGTTCCGGCGTAAAAGCCATTGCAAATTGCACACGTCTGAAACATTAGAAATACACTTAACCTAAAATTATCATTCTCTTTATTATTACTTACTCACCAAAAATAGTAAATGTATATTAGGTAGTTCTGAAGAGAACTGATAAATACGCAAATTACAATAGTAAAAATAATTAGACACTTGGAAATGAAAAAGGACTGGAAATAACGAAATAAACACTTTCCGTGCGTACGTCTATGCCCTAGAAAATAACTAGATGTCATGTCACAGATTAATATTTTAGAGACTGCTCGAGCGATGCTGCTTGCTTCTTAGGCTCCGTAAAGATGCAATGAGCGATCTACGTAGAATTCAACAAATTCATGATAAATCCCTAGAAAACCTGACATAAACATGACAAAGATAAAATTTAAATTAACTGGTCACGTGTCTTACGGTCATTAATGAAGACTCCGTATTTGGATATAAGATCAAGCGAGAGCGAAGCAAATAGGTTATTCTTTTCTATCGTATAGGGCAAAACGAGAACTGACGTGTGTAAGACGGAAACAAATTTAAACTCTAGGGATGTCCACACACACATGTGGTGGAGATAGCAGGTGGCGCTTTGTACGATGTGTTATACATACGATAGAAAAGAATAGCCTAGTTGCTTCGCTCTCGCTTCCACTTATTGCCAATTATTGCCATACCAAAACGAATACTTTCTGAATCTGTATATCTCTTCATGACATCGAAATATCAATCTAAACATGTATCCTTTCCGAAACACGTAAACATCGGGACGTGTCGAGACCACGAATTTCCACGAAGGGCCTTTTAACTGGAATGAGGGTAATCCTTGTCTTACAATGTACTTCCCTCTCTCTCAGTGTCGCATCTGGTATAGATCTGTGCTAATGAGACATATTTATAGCATTTTTTATGTGTGCTAAATACATGTAGTTAACTATAGAGATGTGCGCGTGAACCAATTTTGACTCATACTCACGCATGCTCACGACTATCCAAATGTTGCCACGCACACTCACGCATTGAACATATATATGTTGAAGAAGACTCACACATGCTTACAATTTCCAAAATAAACGCACTAAATTATACAAATGTTGAAGTACACTCGCGCATGTTTTAAATTTTCGGCTACAAATGCACATAAACACGCATGTATGCACGAACGGTACAATGATTTTCTCAAGTATGCCCTGCATTTTGCGAGACTCGTAGATACGTTTATAGAAATTACCATTATGGCTATAACTCCTCCATTCATAATATAATATGTTGAATCGCTGACTCGGCATCTGGTGCTTGTGTCACCATCACCATACATATCGTTGTTGGAGTTTGGAGTTTGTGGGAGGGCAGTCACATTTAGGTGACCGCAGCACCTAGGCCCCATTGGGCCCCTTGTACATCCTCCCGAGGGATACAAGATTCCACCTAGGCCTCCAACCATCCTAATCTTGTGAAGAAGGTGGTGATGCTGCCTAGGGGAATATCCCTGAAGTCGGCCAAAGTAGGCCAACGTTCTCCCAAAATGGATTCTCTGCTAGAGGAGACTGCCGGGCACTCACAGAGTATGTGTTGGACAGTCTCGTCTTCTTGTTCACAACCTCTGCATAGGGGTGTGCCATTTAACTTCATGTTATAAAGGTGCTTCCTCAGCTGGCAATGACCAGTAAGAATTCCTGTCGCGAAGCGCAGGTTCTTCCTGGACATTCCCAGGTAGATCATCGTTGTATCCTTGTCAGGGTATCTAAGCAGATCCCTGGCCAACTGACAACTATGAGTTTCATCCCACAGTTTTTTAAATTTTCTGTGGGTGTTTCCTTTAATCATTAGCATATACATACATATCGTCTCACACAGACCATTCAGGAAATCGCCCTGTAGGGCTCAAGGAGCAAGTTGTAGTGCGATGTCATGGCGAAATGTGATATTATAATAATCGCGTCACATACTCATTGCTAAATCTCATTCACACTAACGCCCATGCATGCCATATTTTTAATCACGTGAATTCACAAACATTTTCATGCCTCATTACTTCAATATTGCACGATCACTCCGTGTCATGTCGTGACACAACGTGACATGTTGAAAATCACCTTACGCGCCCATCTCTGGACTAGCTCGTACATTTCGCAGCTTGTAACTTTTTTCGGTAAACGATATGAGCTTACAAACTAGTGACTTTCATATTACATTAGTGAGGTTTGATAGTATCCGAGGTCTAACCTTTCGAATATAATGATATAAGCAAATCCGTTGTGTTCTCTCCACCCTTGGTGCAAACATTCTGACAAAATATCGTTGATTTGAAAGTTTCATTACTTAACCTAATGATATTGTAATTGAAATTTTAGCAGTTAACAGTCGCAGTATAATGAACAGCAATCGAAGTAACCAGTAACATTATTTTTATAAAATAAATATCTTAAAGGAAATAATATTTGCCGTATGAATTTCATTTAGATTGACGTTTGAAATACATCAGGGAAATTAAGCCAGAAAAAATGTAAAGAAAATTTAAAACAACTTTTTAAGAAACTGAAATCTCTAGAGAATATGAAACGTGGAGAACTACCTCACATTTAATGAATCTCGACTAAATTTTATGTATTAATATAAACGTCTTAGTTGTGGATGAATTTTTAATATTTACTTCATGGTGTCTGAAGATACATTACCCAGATTGATTCTTCTATGCAAAACGTAATATTGAACCTATAGTTGTGTAAAACTATAAATAAACGTATTACTGATGATAGGTTAGTATCTTTAGAGTGTTCATTCTGCTTATATCTAAAAAAAGCAGAATCGTTAGTAAAGTCAAGTATGCGCTTTTTGCAAGTTATTTTATCCCAATTAGGGATATGTATATAACTTTAGTTCATTGGTCAAATTTTTTCACATGCGACTTTTTCCAAACCTGCTAACCCTAGAAGAAAAGTGTATCTTGATGTCTTCTCATGCTTCGTATCAATTTAGCAAGACAAAAAAGTTACCCTGTTGTTGTATTTACACAATAACTGTCAATTTAGGTCCATTTAAAATATCCGCTTTTGAGTTAGAGCGAGTTACGTAAAAGAATATTTGTTGTCTTATTTCATTTTTAATTAATTCAATATACCCCAAGAACGAGAGGAGCGGTCTTCGAAAATGGTGTTGCCTAATTATGCATAAAATTTAAACTTCTCGACGAATCATTATGGAAATCGACAGGGCTCTATACTGATGGTAGACAAAGCGACTAAAAATAATTACGTGGATCCGTCAAAGATTGCGACTGTAAAGTGTTTCCGTACTTATAAACCAACTGATGGAGACGTCTTCTATTTTCTGTAGTAGTTTTAGAACTTAAATTCAAATAAATCTGAACGTGGTCAAATGGAACGGAGCGCTGAGTGAGAATAGAACCACACAACGGAATGTGCAATAAATGTTATTTTACACCGATTCCTATAGTTTTAAGGAGTATAATCAGTGTGCCGCTGTTCTACTTAGGAAAATGTCCCAGATGGAGACATTTTCGAATACACGTTCTTTTATTAGTTATAAATGGAATGCAAGAAATACACTAGGATCCAACCTGTAATTGGTTGGGTGGTGTATCTAAATAAATTACATTACAGTCATTCTTAAACATGTTTGACTCACCGTGTATATGTGGCAAGAAGATTATTAATCGATGCTGTCCATTTTGAACCAGTTAATTAATAATGATGCAGATGCATTTTTTTTACATTTAACAATTAATTTTGGTAGTTCCGAAACTTGGAAATTTGTTCGTCTAATATACGCTTACTCACTTTATTAATGTACCCTAGCGGTGTATTGTATTTAGTGGAATAACTGTGTAAAATTAGATTTCAGAATGTTCAACTTTGTCATCTGTGAAATTAATTTACCGCTCAAATAATTCCATATTCGAATAATAATTTTCATTTTAATTAAAGTTTCAAAATTATGTAACTAGAATATTCTTTATACACATATATAGCTTGACCGCTTTAGCATAATTAGGTTTGCCAACTACAGTTGGCATTGCAATAAATGGTTACATTATTTTGAAATTCCAATTATGTGAACATTGTTATCCGTGTCATTATAAATTTTATAATGCAAGCAGAGTGTATGAAATTTTGTAAGAAAATCTATTGTTCAAAGTCTATATTTTATGGGGAAGTTCCAAAAATGACCTGGAATGGCCATGGAAATTCCTTAATAAGCCATTGACAATTTTAATTGGTTTGTTTTAAATTATGGCCATCAGAATAACTCCTTCCGATTTTTTATCAGCAGTCGAGATATCTTTAGTCTCTCCAGATATAGCTCCTAGTTATAACTGGTCAGTTTTAGAAGATAATATGGGATCATATCATTATCCTGTAAATATGGAATGGTCAAAGGCGAATACTGAAGACATCACAATATATCTATCAAGTAAATGGGATACTAAGAATGCAAACTGGACTTTGTATAAACAATTTTTAGACATAAGATTTTCACAGCTACCCATTTTTGACTCAGCTCAAGATATGTTCAAATTCCTCATGGAAAACATTAATTTCGCAGCTGAATTATGTTTAAAAAAAAAACGTTTTCATCATGTAAAAACCCTAATCCAATATGGTGGGACGAGGAATGCTCCACCATGATAGAAAACAGGAAAAATCTCCTTAGAAAATATAGGGCCAACCCATCAGTAGAGCATTACCTTGAATGTATAAAAATCGGCGGAATCTAAAAAATTCTTAAAAGGGAAAGCTAGAAATAGCTGGTTAACTTTTTGTGACAATTTAAATATCTCAGCAACAAGTAATACAATATGGAATCAAATAAAAATAATGAAAGGACAAATTTCTATACCAAGAACCTGTAATAAGGAATGTGCGCAAGAGGTATTATTTAGTTTAAGTCCGGACAGCGTACATGAAGAGAATAAAAACATTATTTTGGATAATAATAAAGTACAACATCCTTTATTTCAGCAGTTCACCCTGAATGAATTAGATAATGCCCTCAAGAAACTGCCAATACAGCTCCAGGCACCGATAATATTACTTATGACATGATACCTACCAATCATCATAAAAAAATGTTTACGGAGAATACATAGATGACCTAAAAACGGTAAAGGTCGTTCTTATTCTAAAGGCAAGCCTTCCAACATTAGCTCCTGATATCGCCCTATATCCTTAATGTCGTGCATATTAAAAACAAAGAGAATGATCAAATTTAGAATGGAATGGTGGATAAATACCAAAATAATCTTGATTTTGACTGTCAATACGGATTTAAAAAAATTCTAGTACACATGATGCAGCTGGAAACTAATTGCGGACATTCAGAAGTGTTATTCAAGAAAGAACTTTTTACTTATAATAATTTGAATTTAATAATTCTCGAAAACATGCTCATGCAGTTACATCTCCCACGTATACTTTGTAGAAATATAGTCAACCTTTATCGTAATCGTAAAGTTTATATTCGAAGCCATGCTTGGCCCTAGATTTGTTTCACAAGGTTTGCCACATGGATCCGTTCTAAGTCCCATGTTATTTAATATTTACATCTCCGATCTGAATCGTTTATGTCGAAACAAAGTGATTCAGTATGCAGGCGACACTGTTCTTTACGATGTCTCTAGGAAGTTAGAGACGACTATGGAACTTATCAATAACAACATGGTTATTGTGAAGTATTGGTTAAATGATAAGAATTTTTAGATGTCTATAACCAAAACTAGCACTTCGTTTTTTGCTCAATATACTATTCCAAATTTTGATCACATTAATTTAGCTAATATGAATCTGAAATATAAGAAAGAAACAAGATATCTTGGTTTTATCTTAGACCAGAATTTTACTTTTAACAATTTACTTGTGCGGAGTGAGAAATGTGTAAATATACTAAGAGCCGTATGCAAAATATCCTGGAGAGCTGATTTAAAAACAGCCATGTTAATTTATAGAGCTACAATTCGGTCAACTTTTGATTACGGGTGTATTTTTTATGGAACCGCTAACAATGCCTTATTAAATCGTCTGAACATGCAACATAACAAATGCTTGCGACTGTGTATAGGAGCTATGAATTCGACGCCAATCGAGGCTCTTAGGGCTGAAGCATTAGAACCAGCTTTGCATTTAAGGAGACAGTTTTTGGCGGAAAGATTTGTTCTAAAGCTTTTTGCGTAAAACCAAAATTCGCTTTGTCATTCAATTTGCGTTCTGAGCATTCAAGATGTAACTAACAAATATTGGACACTTAAGCCATCCCCTCCACTGGCAAATGCATTTGTCGAAACAGCGAAATATGGGGACATAATAATTGACCACACATGGTCACAAAATCAATAAGATTTAAATTGGTTTTTATATCAAATCCCGATACCACCTTTCGTTGAAAATAGTGTCATCAATAAAAGTATTTTCTTTTAAAACTTGCAATGTTTCGAGGATTACGTTAAAATATATACAGATGGATCAAAAAGGAAGCAAGCTGTGTGTATTCTTTGTGCCACTATTAAGTCATGAAGAAAAAACAAAACATTCGGGACAAGCTTCAATTTTCTCTGCCGAAGCTTATGCTATAATAGAAGCCTTCAAGTATGAGCTAAACAATAACATGAAAATAGCACTTATTCTAACAGACTCAAAGTCGTCGTAGAGTCTTTGAAAAACATAGACAATATTAAATCACCCCTCATCGGGGAGATTGTCAAAATCTATCAACAGACAGTAAATGTTAATTTGATCATTAAAACTATGTGGATTAAGGCGCATTGTGGTTTTGAATCAATTATAAATTGCACGAGGGAAATTAAGGGAAATTAATGAAATACCGTATAGTGACCTAATCCCAATATATAAACACAAGGCAAGAAAAGAGTGGGAAAAATATATAATAATGCTTACGTCGACAAACCAACAAATTACTTTTTGTTACATCCTAAACTCCCCATTAAACATTGGTACAATAATGTGCATATATCCAGAAATTTTTATACATCTATTACAAGACTCAAATTTGATAATGGCCGGTTTCTATCACATCTTTTTAAAAGAAAATACTGACGGATAATCTTTGCACATGTGGACAATATGGAGATATAAATCATATATTTTTAATTGTGTACTTAATCAAGATCACACGAAAGTTTTAATGGACAAATTAATAGAATTGAAATATTATCTTCCACTAAATATTAATTATGTACTGACATCAGAAAATTTCGAGGCTTTCACATTAATATTTAATTTCCTTAAAGCAATACAAGTTTAGAAATAAAGCAGCTTTAGGTTAGATTTTCTACATCCTCGGTGTTAACTATCCCTGTGTTATTTTTAAACCTTGCCATACCGTGGTCCCCCTACCTTTGTCTACGTCTGCATAAAGTCGTCCAGATGGACCCATTGACGTGAAATGAGCGACCCCCGCGTATATCCCGGTGGTGCACAAATTGGTACATATTGGTGTATGGATGTGTGCATTGACACGTATGTACAGTATGTATGAACGTTGTGTATAGTTTTGTTTTAGGGTAGCGCATAGGGAAAAAAATATGATTAAAAATCAGAACGCGGTGGATTAGTTTTGTTTGCACGTACATCGATATATTATGAATCAAGAGCTACTGGTTGAATGTTCATCCAAAACCAAAGAAAGGTGGGAAAAAAAGGAAGTCTATATACTGTGTTAAGGATCCGGTTTACGATATACTCTTTAATATATGTGGCTCTTTGCGAATTTAGTTAAAATTGAAATTATTAGCGATATGTTTATTAATTATCGATATTTTTTTAATGTTATGAATTTCGACCCTAACGTCGAAAACACAATAAATGAGAAGAATGAAAATTGATTCTTGAACACATCATAAATTGTATTTTAAAAGAGAATATAGGGTTAGAGATCCTGGTAAATTTATAAGACCCTCGAAGTGGGAGCTCTCACAGTGCTGTCTTTTAGATAAAGATATAGTGTGCAATTATGCAAATTACGCACCAAAATCTGGTTTTTGTGCAATAATTCGTAGTCAATATAATCGTATTGAATTTTATTATACATACATACTGAAAACAATTTTCTTTATAGGTCTAATACAAAAGAAAAATAGTAATTTACACGTTGCCTTTTCCGTGCTCTAGCTCTCTCTGGAGAGGGAGGTCTGTAAGTGTCAGTTTCAGGCGTTGATGGTTGTTTGGAGTTTGGAGTTTGTGGGAGGGCAGTCACACTTAGGTGACCGCAGCACCTAGGCCCCATTGGGCCCCTTGTACATCCTCCCGAGGGATACAGGATTCCACCTAGGCCTCCAACCATCCTAATCTTGTGAAGAAGGTGGTGATGCTGCCTAGGGGAATATCCCTCAAGTCGGCCAAAGTAGGCCAACGTTCTCCCAAAATGGATTCTCTGCTAGAGGAGACTGCCGGGCACTCACAGAGTACGTGTTGGACAGTCTCGTCTTCTTGTTCACAACCTCTGCATAGGGGTGTGTCATTTAACTTCATGTTTCCCCAGCTGGCAATGACCAGTAAGAATTCCTGTCGCGAAGCGCAGGTTCTTCCTGGACATTTCCAGGTAGATCATCGTTGTATCCTTGTCAGGGTATCTAAGCAGATCCCTGGCCAACTGACAACTATGAGTTTCATCCCACAGTTTTTTAAATTTTCTGTGGGTGTCTTCTTTAATCATTAGCATTATTGCTGAGGTCGGCAGTATGTTGGAAGGGCCAGGTCCAAGTATACTTAGACTGGCTGCCTTCTTAGCCAGACTGTCAGCTTCCCTGTTGCCTCTGCACTGTGCATGCCCTTTGACCCAGCATAGAATGACACTGTTCATGCTGGAGGCGCCCACGAGTGCCTGATGGCATTCCCATACTGACCCTGTTGTTATTTTGTGTCTCTGTAGGGCCAGTAGTGATTGTCTACTATCAGTGTAGATTCTTATTGTTTTTCCCGTTATTTGTCTACGGGAAATTTCTTTTGCGGCTATGGTTATTCCCGCCAGTTCTGTTTGTATTATACTGGCTTGTTTGTCCATAGCCCATTTAATTTGAATTTGCAGATTCCTGGAGTATACCCCACAACCTGTTCCTTCTTTCTTTTTCGATCCGTCTGTGAAGATGTTAACTGTTCCTTCACTGACAGCCTCATTGCTACTGTTGGTGTGTATTTCATATGATCTATCAAAGATGAACTGTGGAGAAATACCATTTGCACGTACCTGCAGAAGTGGCATTTGTTTAATTGCCTCATTCCACAGCCGGCATCTGGTCACTCCACATCCTATGTTTGGCTGTATGCCAACGGATTTGAGACGTGCCATAGTAGTTAGGGCCACCTCTTCTAGATATATGTCTAGTGGTGGCAGGCACAGCATCACTTCCATTGCTCTTGTTGGTGTCGTTCTCATAGCTCCAATTGTGTTTAAACAGGCTACTCGTTGTACCTGGCTGAGCTTACGTTTCGCTACAGTCTGCTGACTCTTAGGCCACCAGACGATGGCTCCATAGGCTATCATTGGTCTTATTATAGCAGTGTAAATCCACATAGCCACTTTGGGTTTCATTCCCCAGGTGTTCCCTATGGTTCTGCGGCACTGCTCAAAAGAGATGTAAGCCTTCTTTAGTCTTCTGTCTAAATGAAGATTCCAGGTTACTCCAAGGTATTTTACTTCTGATGCGAAATTTAGTGTGGTATTTAGGAGAACGGGGGCCGTCATTGGCCCCAATTTCCTTTTCCTTGTGAAGAGGACCAGCTCTGTCTTCCTGGGGTTGACCGACAGAGAGTGTTCTCTGCACCATCTTTCGATTATTCTCAGGGCCATCTGCATTCGATCACAGAGGACTCCTTCGAATTTACCACTAAGCAGTATCGTTAGATCATCTGCGTATGCAATTATGTGGAATCCCTCGGAGTTGAGGCGGCGCAGGAGGCTGTCAAGAACTAAGTTCCATAGAAGAGGTGATAAGACACCCCCCTGAGGACAGCCTCTTGCAACCATTCCTCTAACAGCGATGTCTCCCATGTTAATCTGTACCGCTCTTTTTGAGAGCATGTTGGATATCCAGCCACTTACGATCGGAGAAACGTTCCTGCTCGTGAGGGCTGCTGTAATTTTTGGAAAGGTGGTTTTATCCAGAGCGCCTTCTATGTCTATGAAGACACCCAGGGTGGACTCTTTATTGTCCAAAGACTTTTCAATCCGACCACTAACCGCATGAAGGGCGGTGTCGGTGGATTTGCCCGGGGTGTATGCATGCTGATTGGGATGTGTAGGATTAGCAGTGATCGCAACATCCCTCAAGTATCGCTCACATAGCTTTTCCATCGCCTTGAGAAGGAACGAGGTCAAGCTAATGGGTCGGTATGCTTTGGGGGTAGTATAGTCTATTGTTCCCGCCTTTGGTATGAACACTTCTTTGACTTCTCTCCACACCTTCGGAATATAAAGGTGTGCTAGGCACGTCCTGAATATTGCTGTCAGGTGCGGCACTATTTCATCCAGACCCCATTGTAAAAGGGCTGGATGAATGCCGTCAGTACCTGGCGATTTGAAGGGGGAGAAGCCCAGTATTGCCCATTTAATTCTGTCTTCACTCACAATTTGTTTGGCAGTTTGCCAATCCAGTTCGGTGGGTTGAGTGTCGGTTTCATTTGGCCGTTCCTTCCGATCTGTCACTACAGATTCTGGGAAGTGAGTTTCCATAAGCAACTCTAGGCTTTCATGTAGGTCGTTGGTACTGGTACCATCATCCTTTTTCAGTAGACCTAGGTGATTGTCTTTGTTTTTGGCAAGTAGCGTTGATGGTGAAGGGTTTATTTCTAGTGGATTGATTTCATTTTGTTCATCATCGTCAGAGGCGTCTTCTTCATTCTCGTATAGCATTTCAAAACGTTCCATCTATTGGCTCATCGATATCAATACTAGTACAGAACTAGCCTCGACAGTTTCCATAAATAGCTGAACATCGCAATCTCATCTTTCGACAGCCACAGTCTGCTTTGCAATCTTTCGTACATTTGCAAGAGATTGTCATCAAATGTTTTTGTGGAGCAGCACCTCTCATGGTAGTAATAGGCACCAAGCTATTCGAGATGCTTTCCAATCTCATTCTTGTGGATTCTTGCACACATCATTCTTGAATCTGAAGGTAGGTTCTCAAGGAATGCTGATGTGCTGCTGCTTCTGTAGGAGGCATGCCTGCGAAATGGCAAGCCATCTTAAGATGACCTAAGAGTAGTGTCCCTTTACCTTTATGAAGTAACAACTATAACGTTTCCGTTAATGTAATGAGAGTTAATGAAAAGTTATCCTCACTATCTTCAACTTGATTTTCCATAATACCCGTTGTTTGTCCTAAATATAATCACAGTATAAATTCAATCAGAAGCAAACCTGACAAACTAACAGCGTTTGTATCTAATCCTTTTTTACCTTGGTCACATATATGACATCCACATAAAATGTTGACAAATCGCGGTTTTCAGTTAAAAAGTTAAGATTATTATATTCCTCATTAATACAAAACGAAGAGTATATTACATTCGATCGGCACATTTCTTGTAGAAAAAAGATAAGTAAAAAAAAATTAAACGGTGTGCATTTTTAATCAAATTAGGATTCACATATCCTCGGCACAAGTTTTGTGGCTAATATATCATTTTGCCCTGCTGTGTGGTACGTCTAATAGCATCATATCATCTGTTGCGGTTGCCTGTCCGGCATATTCTCAAGAGAACTTGAGAACAGTAGTTCGCCGTTTAGATGGACATCCTCTTCACCTCCAACTATCTAGTTTTTTTTCCGAATCATTAATCGTTATATATTGCCTCCTCATCTATTAATGTGGTGTTAAAGTAGCACGCTGGAGAGCTGTTTGGGTTAGTTTGTTTCCGAGATAATCGAATTGAAGAAATCCATAACAGACTTCACATTTAGAAAATATAACTAAGCCGCATATTTCCCTTACTAAGTATTATAGTATAATTCAAATTTTAAAGGCCTACAGGAAGATGGAGAGAATTAGAGCGTTGGCAAGCCTGGTCTTTGTGTTACATTTCTATCAGGGCACAGGTTGTTGATTTTGCTATAGGTGTTCTTCATCAAATCTCATATTCGTTTTTACCGGCATTATTAACAAGGTCTCCAAGATATACCATCTTATTTCCAATCTTACACTACCCGCTATTAACGGGTTTTGATGATTTTCTCTATAATATCATAAGTTTGTTCTTGTTGTGATTTACATTTAAAGCGTGCTCATAGCTGTTTGCTTGGAGATTGTCAAGCAGGTATATAAGATGACCTTGACTTGCTGCAACGAAGGTGGTATCATCTACAAATCTCAAAGGAAAAAGCTTGTTTATTATAGATGCTAAAACCGATGCCTAAGGAATCACTACTCCCACATCTAGATTTCCCTTCCAAGTCTCTTTAAAAGAAAACATCTTGACTATATTTGGACTGTAATATGTGGAAATAATGGGTGAAGTACTGTATTCGAGAAAAAATCACCCTTCGAGATTTTTCAGATTTTCACGTTTCAGATCATGTAGATTACGAAAATACAGGTTTTTCGATTCCGTCAGTCTGCCTGTCTGTCTGTTGGTGCATTAACTAAAAGAGTACTTGACGGAGAATAGTCAAATTTGGTAGGTAGCTGACGCTACTGTCAGCGAAGAAATGGTTAAACTTTCACTGGAAAATATACAGGGTGGACCGTCTAAAGGGAATAAATAATGGAAACAATTTTTCTTGCTCAAATTTAAAAGCTCCACGTTTCATGACATTCTAAACCTATTTAAAAAAAAGATACTTTTGAACAATTTTTTATCTTTTTTCACCACTACTATAGAATAAATAGAAACATTTTTTTCTCAAATGTAAAATTTCTACGTTTCATGACATTCTAAGCTTATTTCAGAAAAAAAAAATTAGAAATTTCTGGAAAATTTTTTACCGCTAGAATACCTACATGGGAAAAAAATGTTTTTGCTCAAATTTAAAATTTCCGCGTTTCATGGAAAAAAATCCATTTTATTTTTAAAACTATTGAGTTGGTGGGAAAATTTTTCTTTCGCTCAAATTTAATATTTTCAGGTTTCATCACATTCTAAGCCTATTCCAAAAGCTTTTGAAAATAAAGAAAAATAAAAAAATTGCAAATTTTTGCCCACTACAAAATAGATGACGAAAAAAAATTCTTTTACGAGTGAACTTATTATAGTTTTATTGAAAAATTTACAAGGTAGTCATTCCAAGAAATAATTCAACCATGGCGGGCATTTATAAAGGTATATGCGCAAGCCTTCCTATTTGGCACCTGTTATTTAGTATTGAATTTTTAAAAATAAATTATTATTTGTTTGCTGTCCGGTGACCACTCTGTATATTTTTTTGACCAAAAGTTATCAGATTTTCTTGTAATAATAATAACTATATTCCGATTATTACTCTCAATGTCCTTTCGTAATTAATAAATTTTTAGAGTGATCGCCATGCACAAATAAAGAAGGAAGTTCTGTGTAAATACCTTTACCGATTTTTTTTTCTGAAATAAGTTTAGAACGTTATGAAACGTGGAAATTTTAAATTTGTGCAAAAAAAATCATTATTTTGTCCCCTTAGACGGTTCACTGTATATTTGTTAGTGAAAGTTTAACCATTTCTTCGCTGACAGTAGCGTCAGCTACCAAATTTGACTGTTCTCCGTCAAGTAGTCTTTTAGTTAATGCACCAACAGACAGACAGACTGACGGAATTGAAAAACCCATATTTTCGTAATCTACATGATCTGAAACGTGAGAATCCGAAAAAATCTCGGAGGGTAATTTTTTCTCGAATACAATACTTCCCTTCAGTATGGGAGGGAAGTATATAACCACTGCCCTCTAAACTTGTCAAAAAAAGGAAATTTTTTCGGCCTGTCTCCTGGACTATAATGAGTCAGTAATTTATTCTTAGTAAAATATGAATCAAGTAGGTATTCGCAGTTGATAACGTCCGACTACAACTTCACTAGTTCACAAGGACACTCTCTTCTCGTCCAGGGGTCTGTCAGGACATTTCTTATATAACATTACACAGGTAGACCCATATATAACAATGGGAGTGACAATTAAGGAATACGAAGCTAACCTAATATAGAACGATGTTATAGCAGCAGTTTAACTGTGTTCATGAAATTAATCAATACGTTGTAGACTTGTATATTTTTTAAGGACAATAGATGAGTAGCATTAGTTGGTAGAGGGACTTTGATGTTGACTGAATTATTTAACATTGCATCGATAGCCGTTTGGTGATTGTGACAACTAAAGAAAATATGGTTCAGATCGCCCGTAGTACCACATGTACTACAGATATCTGAATCAAGTACACCAATTCTATTCAAGTGTTTTGAAAAGCAAGCGTGACCGAACCTTATTCTGCAAATTGTGGTGATAAATTTCCTAGGGGCGTTAATGCCCTTAAACCATGGTGATTTGGGAATATTACTAACAATTTGTGAGTACTGGCTCGTAGGGCTATCTAATTGATAGTTTTCATAAGATCTTGACCCATTGTTAAATGCTTTGTGCCTGAATGTATTTATAGCATCCGATAGGCATGTTTTAAAGTTGGAATTTAAGTTAAATATGGCACTTTCTTTAGCAAGGTTGTCCACATATTCATTATGAAGGATTCCTACATGGGCTTTAACCCAAACAAAATTAACAAAAAAATTATTCTTATGTAATTCACGTAGAAGATTTATACGGAGGATGTATGCACTTTTGTGGATGTAGACTATAACTTCTACTCGTTAAAGTTTTTGAGAAATAAGTTATCACGAAAAGTCTCTATATTTATTTTTATTTTCACTTTTTAGAAACTCTATTTTATATTGCATCCAAGCGCACAGGTACATCTCGAACAACTGAACTATAAGTAAATCAATAACATTCTAACAAAGCTGCTAATTGCTGTATTTCAATTACGGCGACGCTGAAAACTATGACAACATAACACAACCATTTAATTCCTTTACGAAAATTTAAAAGCAGAGAGTTCTCATAAAGAGCACCGAGTTCCTCGTGGCCCTAGCCGCTACTATGTGCGTTCGGCTGATTTCACATTAGGCCCTTTGACTGAAGAAACGGACAGCAAATCAATATGTCCTGAAACGTTCTAAATCAAAAATGCCATTATTAATCGCCGGAAGGTCAGTAGAGGAATATTTAATATTCCCACAACCGCAACCGGTGTAAAAATTCGTACCAGAATTGTTATTTTTTAATAATTTCTTTATACATACGTAGTCTATATACAAAACCTTGATACAGAATTAAGTGTTTATATTGGCAGGTACAATGAGAGATTTACTTGTGATATATGGTGTGGGTTAACGCTCAGTCCGCAAGCGATAAGGTCAGGACTGAGGGTCGTATCGAATGTCAAACACACATTTAAAGATCTAATTTCCAATATTTGTCACCAATAATCGACCCCAATTCCAGGACGGTCGCCTACTGTTTCACCGCACACAGAAGTTTAAATGTTTGATTTAAATGATATGTAACAATGCCGTGTGTACGTAGACGGAAAAAGTGTGCATTTTTAATAAAATTAGGATTCACAACATCTCCTCGGCACAAGTTTTGTGGCTAATATATCATTGTGCCCTGCTGTTTGGCACGTCTAACAGCATCATGTCGTCTGTTGCGGTTGCCTGCCCGGCATATTCGACAAAGCCCATTCCCAAGAGAACTTGAGAACATCAGTTCGCCGTTTAGATGGTCATCCTCATCACTTCCTACTATCTAGTATGTTTCCGAATCATTAATCGTTGTATATTGCCCCCTCATCTATTAATATGGTGAGAAAGTAGCACGCTGAAGAGCTGTTTGGGTTGGTTTGTTTCCAAGATAATTGAATTGTTGGTACAATAATCTTTCTAAGAAATCCATAACTGACTCACATTTATTTATTCATAAATAAGCCGCCTATTTCCCTTACTAAATATTATAGTATAATTCAAGTTTGAAGGGCCTACAGGAAGATGGAGAGAACTAGAGGGTTGGTAAGCCTGGTCTTGTGTTACATTTCTATCAGGTCACAGGTTGTTGATTTTGCTGTCTGTGTTCTTCATCAAATCTCATATTTGTTTTTACTGGCATTTTTCAAGATATACCATCTTATTTCCAATCTTACACTGCCCGCTCTTAACGTGTTTTGATGGTTTCCTCTATAATGTCATAATTTTTTTCTTGTTGTGATTTACATTTAAAGCGTGCTCATGTTTGTTTGAAGACTGTCAAGCAGGTATATAAGGTGACCTTGACTTGCTGCAACGAAGGTGGTATCATTTACAAATCTCAAATGAAAAAGCTTGTTTATTATAGATGCTAAAACCGATGCCTGAGGAATCACTACTCCCACATCCAGAATTCCCGTCTCTTTAAAAGAAAATATCTTGACTATATTTGGACTCTAGCATGTGGAAATTATGGGTAATAGAATTCTAATAAAAGGACGTTGCCGAATTCTAGCCGGGCCTCCAGAACTTCCGGGCGCTGCCGAATGCCAAGGCAATTTCTGAGCGTTTCCAAATCCATGTTAGGATGGTGCCGAATCCATATTCGGGCGGTACTGGTTCCACATCCAGGCGGTACCGAATCCATGTCCCGGAGCTGCCAAATCCATATTTAGACGCTGCCGAATAACAATGAAACTTGTGGGCGCTGTCGAATCTATATTTGGGCGCTCCATAATCCATATTCGGGTGTTGCCTAACACAAAGCTCACTTCCGGGCGCTGCCGAATACTAAGGCAATTTGACTATATTGCTTTCTTTTGCAATAACTTTTTTACTGCTGGAGCGTTTTCAATTTGCAAAGTTTCATAATGTGGGGATTTTAATGTCGCACAAATCACCTGTTCTTCACTTTCCTCTACGACCGACAGTTTTTCCCGTATTTTAAGAAAACTGATTTCTCGCTCTAATTGTTGATAAAAACGATGGTGCAATTGAAATTTTTTGACTCACGAAATGAAAAGCCTCTTCCAATACCCCTCCCAAAGTCATTTTACAAGAACATTGCGGCTTCTAATTTATATACGTCAAAACCTTTATTTGCTTAGTGTAATACGATTTTCTCGAAAACTATTAGACCAAGTAAAAAATTTTAAATAGAAAAATTTCATTAATTCTTTATTTTTATTTCTTCTGAATACATTTGGTATCTATTTATCAGGGTTCATAAAAATCATGATTTTTTAAAAAATTCAAAAAAAAAATGATTTCGTTGAATTTTATTTATTTTTTTACATAAACATCCTAATAATTGACATTAACAATGTATTAATTACTTATATTAACAAAGATAGTTTTTGTTTAAACTTTCAAATGGAATCAATTGTGTGCCCTGTATCTATAATTATAAAATAAGCTAGAGCGTATATACATCAAAATTCCTGTCAGAACTTGAAAACTCGCATGTCTTTATAATGCGGGGATGATGCGAATTGCCATTATTTGCTAATCTGTCGCGTAACAAGTGAGAAAGCGAGTCTGAGTGATTATCTTTATAGCATTTAAATATTAAATAATTTTTAAACATGTCCTCTAATAGAAGTGGAAGGAAAAAGATCCTATTTGACAATATTTTATTGAAAAATCAAGTAAGCTTGATGGAAAAAGTGGTAGTAGAGCTTCATGTAAAAAGTGTAAAGTAGAAATGCAAGGGCTTGTGAACCGACTGAAAGTTCACTGGAAAAATTGTGCTTCGCGTAATGCAGATAGTGTAGAAACTATTAATGAAGGTCCCTCTACTTCAGGAACAGTATGCAATGTAAATACAGTGTTATGTTATTTATATTTATAACTTCTTAGTAAGACAAAATATTAAGAGGACCTTTTTTTTAATTTACATATTTAACATATCTATTTCTGCGACTAAGGCCAATTATGCCAGGAGGAGAGCTAGATTCAAATTTTTAAAATGATCTAGTGCATTTTCTAGATTTCTAGTAACTTTCCATGGACAAATGTGACTTTTTCATTCACTCCTAATTTTAAAAAGAAAGTATAGTATCTATGCCTGCCTGTGTGTATCTGGATTTAAAATAGAACAGTCTTGTTTTTCATTACAGCTACAATTAAACAGGTTACAACAAGATGTAGAGGAAGATAGTGCCCCACAGCCGCTCTTATCTTCTACGCCAATAAGTAGAAATAGAAAAGTAGTGCCCAACTCCAGTTCTAGATCTTTATCATCTTTTATTGTACGTACGACCTAGTCTAATAAAGAAGAAATAGATAAAAAAATTGCTAGTCCTCTTTATGCGACAAACAGCAGTTTAATGTGTATTGAACAACCTGAAATAAAAAGGCAATAACGCTTTTACGACCTGGATATGTACCACCATCTTGACGTGATGTATCCAGCAACAGACTGCTGGATGAAGTGTATTAAGAGGAAAAAAGTAAATGTTTTAAAAATTTATCAGTAAGTTCAATTTGTCTCTCATTGGATGGATGATCCAACATACACAATGAAGCAATAATATGTGCAACTGTAAGTACGGAAAATGGGTCTTCCTTTTTAGTAAATAGTAGACACAACAGACACATCTGGAAATCCACATACTTCTGTATATTTAACAGAACTTGCAACAAACTTATTAGAACTCTAAAGACTGACTATACCTGTACAGTAAGCAGTTTTGTGAGGGATAATGGCTGCCAATATGAATTCTATGAGAAACCAAATTAAAGAGTCAACAGAACTAAATGTTATTACTTGCGGTTGTGCTCCACACATTTTAAACTTGTTATGCAAAGATTTGGAAATTAGTAAAATTAAGAAACACGTTACGTTCATTGTGAAATATTTCCGAAACAATCATTTTGCTTCTGCGACATACGCAAAAGAAGGAGGAAAAAAACTTACTTTACCTTCTGACGTATGATGGAACTCACTTGCCGACTGTTTAGAGGGTTTCGTTAAATCATGGCCCACACTTTTTAAAATTAGCGAAGAACATAAAAATGAAATTGACAGCATAGTAAGACAGAAAATTTCAAACATTTATTTAAAAAGAACTGCTGAAGATTACTTATCACTACTAAAACCTGCATCTGTTGCACTTGATTGGCTTCAAAGAAACGATGAAATTTCATCAGATGTCGTAGAACAATTCATAATAATTCAGTCGCATTTTGACGAAACTGAAATGACTTTAATGCAAATGCAAATATTTAGATACCGATACTACCAGTGTATCACCTCATACCATTTGCTAGCCTTCATTCTAAACCCTACGAAAACAAAGCATAAATTAACAGAAAGCGAAAAGAATCGTGCTTTAGAGCCGCTAATGAATTATATCCAGAAAGTGGTTTACTACCACTGATTATTTGTAGTAGTATAAAGCTTTATTGGAAATTCCAATTGGCTAACGACCGAGGCCTTCCAGCCAATGTACAATACATTATTTTACAATCATATTGATTTTTATAACAAATATAACACTTGTGTTTATAGTCTTATAAAAAAGTGAAAAAAATACATATTATATATAAGTATATGATTATTAACAAATTAAATTAATAATATTTGTCACTACGTAGCAATATAAGGGATTCGTAGATTGACTGTGTAGGGAATATACTTTTAGGAAGGATGTTGGGATTAGTTTGGTGAATTAAAGAATTTAGTTAATGTTAAGTGAATTATCGGAAAATTTTTGTGATAGTCTTTGGAATCGGGAGAGGATAGGTTCAATATGGGCTTTTTGATATAGAAGGTTGTTAGAGGGATTATGCAAGGGGTTGTTGGGGTGTCTAATCTTCCTAATTTTTCTCAGACTGCTTCTCTCTCCTACTTCGATGTTGTTTAAAGCTGGCTTCCGACAATTTCCAAATAATATAAAACTAGACTCTAGTATTGGTCGACAAACCATTTTATAAATTTTGTAAGCTGATCGTGTATCTATTCCTTCATTTTTATAAGTTAACGATCGAAGGTGTTTGGTTCTGGTTATGATATTTTGTTTGCAAAGTCTGGTGTGCAATTTAAAATTTAATTTGCTGTCAATATTGACTCCTAGGTATTTGCATGATAATGAAGAATGGTGTGTTTGCTGAAGTAGGTTGATCGATGGAGAAATGTTGGAAATTTTATGGTCCACTGATTATTAAATTTCTGGCAAAATCTGAGCCATTTGCCGATATTATGTTTCACGAAGAAATTCTTAAAAACCCAAAACCCTCGGTGGAAATCCCAAAGAAATATTGATATTATTGACAAATTATTCCCGATTATAAAGCAATTATTTTCTGCTGCAGCTAGCTCAGGTTCGATTGAGAGAATATTTTCAACATTTGGTTTGATTCATTCTAAGATTCGAAATCGTTTAGGGACCGAAAAAGCAGCTAAATTAGTTTTTTTGTACCAACTTTACAATAATTAACCTAATTTAAAATTTTTGTTTTGGAGTAAATCATATTTTCTTTTCTTTTAGAGCTGGTTCTGTTTAATTTGTTTACTTCTTGTTTCTGCTTTTAAGTAAGCACCTCATTTATAATGTAAGAAGGTAACTTTTGTTTTATATGTGTGACCTAACTGTTCTTTTCTTCTTTTTATTTGAATTTTTTGTCATTTGTATCTAGCTTTTAAATAAGCTGTATTTTAATTTGAATTTGCTGAACTTTGATTTACTTAGATTATTGGCTTTACACAACTTGATTTAAATCATGACTTAAATTTAAAAAATCAATTGATTTAAATCATGATTTAAATCACGATTTAAATCAAATTGATTTAAATCGTCGCAACCCTGCTGCTTATAAACTCTACTCACTTACTGTATTTACCCCTTTAAAATTCCACACTTTATCGTTGCCAGAAGTTTCTTTCAAACGTTTAAAGTTCAAAGTATTTTCGTAATAACGCACCTTTTTCATCTAAATGCAATCTTCGAGCATCTTTATTACACTTGACTGCCAGATTATTTACACTCTGTAGCTGATGTATCTCCTTAAAATCCGCTGTTACGTGGAATTAAATTCATTAGTAAAATAGTATATTTATTGTGTGGTATATACTTTCCTGTTCGTTCCCTCAACAATATCCCATCTGCAAGGTTTCATTTTAACACGTACCTAAATGCTTTTTGGAAGCGCGTGTGTCAACATTATCATAAAGCTCCGTATATAACAGAAAATCTCTTTTCAAGCACTGAATGAAGTGAAAAAGGAACACTCCGTTCTTTTTGCACCAATGTAAATATCCTTCGCTGCATGGTAAACAAAAATAATGGCAGTCAAAGGATTCTAATATTTCTACTGTATATCTTTCCATTTAAAACATTTTTAATTTTGTGTCTGTTTACTTTTCTCTTTCAAAACAAAATACGTAAATACACATTAAAAGAGTAATACGGCCAGGTAACAACATTCTTGAGGGATGCGTATTATTAAAAAAATATTTGCTTAATTATCATACTCATCTCCGAGATTGAAAAATTACGTAAATTTTAATAAGAAAGATCTGAGTTAAAACGAAGCCGTACGTAATACTCCGACGACGCAAGGGAATAGTAAATTAGTAATTACTAAATTACTAGGCAATGTTTAAAGAAAAACAAATGAAAATTTTGTCCAAAGAATTTTAAAATTGCGAAAAATCGGTCTTCTAGCACTTATACATTTATTTTTTTCTAAACTAACACAGCCACACAAAATAGAAATGTTCGCTTCCACCAGCGAAATCTAGTACACCCTAGGTTCTTGGGGTCGCTGAATCCGAATCTGAGGTCGGTTTGTCGGTATCAGGTCCAGTTAAAGTCATTTCAAGGTCAAATCATTACATTTCGACAGAAAAATTTGAAAAAATTTGTACACAGGTTTTTGAGGTCGCTGAATCGAAATCCGAGGTCGGTTTGTCGGTATCAGGTCTCGTTAAGGTTATTGCAAGGTCAAATCGTTAGATTTCGACAGGAAAATTTGAGAAAATTTATATATAGGTTTTTGAGGTCGCTGAATCTAAATGCTAGGTCGGTTTGGCGGTGTTAGGTCGCGTTAAGGTCATTTCAAGGTCAAATCATTAGATTTCGACTGAAAAAATTTGTATGTAGGTTTTTAAGGTCGCTGAATCCAAATACGAGGTTGGTTTGTCGCACTTGACAAGGCAGCGGGTGAAGATTAATTTGCCGAAAAAAAATGCTTTACAGTAGATTTATTCTTCTTTATTACATCATTCATTTATCAAATTTAAAAATGCATAAGGAATGACTTAAACATTTTTAAAAATGCTTAATGAAATCAAAATGAACTTTAAAAAGTTTACAAAGGAACGATTTCATAAATAGGAGTAGATCTACCGTAAATATATTTTTATTTTCAAAGTGGTCTCATTCAAGGTATTGCTAAAGCTACGACAATAACTGTATATTGAAATCGGACACTTTGTCCAAATAAGTTATTTTCGACCATTTGTCTAGAAAAGCAAAATGGTTCAGACAGGCAAAAGGATCCATTTTAGCATTGGAAATGGTTATGGTCGTATATGGGGGTCGAGTTACCAGTTTTCGTTCAAGGTCAAAACACAGCGGTGTCGCGGTCGAGTGAGACAGTCGTATATGCAACGGCTGATATATGCAAATGTAATATGGGTTGCATATATCACAGGGGGTCAAGTTACCAGTTTTCATTTAAGGTCGAAATACAGCGAGAGTAGATCGTAGCTGTTTCCGGACGAGGCGAAGCCGAGTCCGGAAAAAGTTTATGTTTTATGTATAGTGTTATCATTTCCAATGTCCCGATGGTTGCAAGAATTGCGAAATCTGTGAATTTTTTTGTAGCATATGAGAATAAAGTGGACATTAGGACTACAACACCCTCGATTACAAGATATGGAAACGCTCGACAATGTGCATAGCTCGTAAAATTAAATGTGTTTGATTTGAAAAATAGACCAAGTTCACAACGTGAGAGTAACTTAACGAGAGTTGAAAAAATCGGGAAAAAACAGGTGAATATTTTTGTCAGGTTTTTCAACATTCGACCTTTAAATGACCTTAACGCGACCTGATACTGTAGATGAACCTAGTATCGTTTGGTCTGAAGGACACGACAAGGATTGTATATAATTTAGGCTGGAGTCGTGTCACCGCTACGATACTGATCAACTCTACTCACAAGGGGGATTCAAGATACCCTTCAGACTCCCCAAGACGATAATAGACAAAATTATACTTACTGTGATTGCTACAGTCTACTCTCTCCGTCGAACCCTTATGTCGGGTACCGCACTTTTAATGAATGTAGCTTATAATTAACACTTTCTCAGAAACACTTCTTAATAATTAAGACCGTCGGCGGATTCTATGAGTATTCGGACAAGTACACAGACTTGGCGGGATCAAAGGTGACTCACTCGGCGGTCACAAATCTTATAATTAGTGGATCAATAAGAAATCGAATTCAAAATATATTTTCATTTATTGAAATAATTCATAAAATGTAAAAAATATAAATATTCAATACTTAGCTAATGTGTATAAGGCAAACATCAAAGAGCACCACCGCTCGGCAAGCCGTTACCTCCCGTAGGAGTGTAACTCATCCAGCGTCGAGAGAACTATGACAATCGACTGTACAAAAAGATTCAGACTCCCAATTAGTAATATCTGTAAAATGTATGCTTTTATAAACGTACTAACGGCATCGAACACAAATATACTTTTTTTCCGTCGACTCGCCTTCGAGCGATTAGTATGGCGCTGTCCGCCTGAGCTGGGATAAAAAGTGTTTTGTGTTCGTCGGAATCGACCCTCCGAGTTTGAATTCTTTGACTATTTTTCTGTACGTTCTTGGGGTTTTGTATTAGGATTATGCTTCAACCCCTTGAGGAATATTAAATTAGGATTTTGGTTTTTATTGGAAAAACCGTCCCATTAATTTTTTCCTAAATTTTGACGTTTAAAATAGCTACTCGCTACATCCTGACTGAGGACTTCGACTTAACCACCAAATTCGTGGTACTTTCGAAAAATTCATCTCGAGGAGCGGTTTTCTGCTTTATTCACGTCTTGTTATTGTATTTTTATAAAAATTATTTTTTGAAATTTTCAAAAAATTAAGTTCGTTGTACTTCCGAAAAATTTGTTGTGCGGAGCAGTTTTCCGTCTTATGTGATTTTAACCATTGTACTTTCGAAAAACCAATTTCATGGTACTTTCGAAAAGTTCGTCGGGCGGAGCGGTTTTCAGCTCCGTGCAACCTGAAATTTTTCAGTCAATTTTTGGAGTACTTTTGAAAATTCGAACGACGGAGCCCAAAGGCGATTGACCGTCGTCCTCGAGATGAATATTTTGGTCATTTTTAGTAAAATAATTTTTTACGTAGATTTCGATTTAATATTAGGCCAAAGGTGTTTAAAAGTCTTTTTAATGGTTTTAGTATTATTTTTTCATGGGATTTTTGGCTGAATTTACTTTTATAGTAAATTGGATATTTTTCAAATGGATCGTTTTACTTGGTTCAATAACAATACCAACAAACTGACCTCGGATTGTGATTCAACGACCTCAAAAACCTATATACAATTTTTTTCAAATTTTTCTATCGAAATCTAATGATTTGCCCTTGAAATGATTTTAACGCGACCTGATACCGACAGGCCGACCTTGGATTTGGATTCAGCGACCTCAAAAACCTATATACAATTTTTTTCAAATTATTCCGTCGAAATATAATAATTTGACCTTGAAATGACTTTAACACGACCTGATACGGACAAACCGACCTCGTATTACCTCGGATTCGAATTCAGCAAACTCAAAAACCTAGGGTGTACTAGGTTTCGTTGGTGGAAACGAGTTCTTTTTTTGTGTGGCTGTGTAATAGTTTAAAAACCATACTCCGAATTCGACACAAATATTTTAGAAAATAATTTTACCATAAACTTTTATCCTATAACCAAGACTGGAATTTTAATTAAAAATATTTAAATTACGATAGAATATATTCGGTACTAAAATTACTAGGCTTTATAACAAGAAATTGTAAACAATTTTCCAATATATATGCACTTACAACGTTATATTGCTCGATGAAAACTTGACTATGGTATGACAATTTGGAACATAACTTATAACGTTCACTTACAAGCAGTAGAGAAAATTCAACGAAAATTTATGAAGTACTTAGTTTTCAGAATTGATACGAACTATCCAGAGTAGGGACGGGACATCCAGACACTGCTACTTTTATTTATTTATTTATTTATTTATTTATTGCATATACTGTTCAACAGGTAAGATACCCAATTACAGAACAGGAATAAAGGCATACAAGGCATTAATTACATAATATACAACAACATAAAAAGAAAGCAAAATGAAGAAAAAATTTACTTAAATGTACGAACTATGAATAACTAATGATACGAAGGGAGAGAAAAAAACAACATGGGAAATGTTTAAATATAAAAACTATATATACATATATACACATATGTGATTCAAAGTAAATTAAGAAAAACAAAGACACTCACTGGTTATTTAATTCAGAACATTTTGTTTTATGTCACTAAGGCTGCAATTAAATATATCGAAGTCGCTACATAATTTGTTAGAAGTACTGCAAATCGTATACAAAGGTGAATTATTTAGTACGTTGGTACGCGGCGTAGGTAAATAGAAAACTTGGTGATTACGAGAGGTTAATCTGGGAACGTGAAAATTAAGCTTACTTATTATTTCGGTTGCGTCAAAATCATTGTGTAGTAATTTAAACAAAAATACTTGAGAAAAGTACGTACGCCTATCCTCAAGAGTGGTCATAGAATATCTTTCAAGCAAGTTACTTTGCGGAAAACCAATAACTGGATAGGTACCGTCGGATTTGAACCACAGTAATTTAAGAAATCTACGTTGAACTGCCTCCAAGTTATTCTTGTGAACATCATAACTGGAACTCCAAATTAGCGATGTGTACTCAAGTTTCGATCTGACGAAGGATTGATAAAGAATTTTCAGAGTATCAGTATTAGTGAACTCTCGACTAGTACGAACGATGAATCCAAGGGCTTTGGAGGCTTCAGACACAATGGTATCGATATGATCAGTGAAGGATAATTTACTATCAAAAGTTACTCCGAGGTTGCGAAATGTTATAGGTCATTGAAGTATGACATTATCTAACCTGTAATCAACAATAAAAGGTGATGTTTTTAAAGAAAATAACATTACGTTATATTTACTAGGATTCATGAATAATTTATTTACTATACACCTGGTGTTTATTTTGTCAAAGAAGTTGAAAACAATCCTCGATTTCATCAATTCTTGTGAAAATTTTTAGATCGTCGGCATATAAAAGGTGAGGCAAATTAATTTCATTCACTATGTCGTTAATAAATATGTTAAAAAACAAGGGCCCCAGAATAGATCCCTGGGGATCTCCAGATGTGGCAGCAAATTCGATCAATTTGAACCCATTTAATGCAACGTACTGACTCCTATTCGTTAAATAAGATTTAAACAAAAGAAGCAAAGAATAATTTCTTAAGTAACAACTGGTGATCAAGTATATCAAACGCTTTTTAGAAATCGGTATATATGACATCTACCTTTCAAGATTACACATGAAATCATTAGAGAATAGAAGAATACTAATTATTTTAGTATTTTGATATGAACTAATTAACCATTTAATTGACTGTCCAACACTATTATCAAAAATTAATTTCAAAAACCAGAGATAAGGAGCACATCATGATATTCTATTTTATTGTCCCAATAGCCGTACAAACATTCTCAAAAAGTCTACCTCTTACGGATGGAACTATATAAACTTAGTATTCAATGTGATAAATTTACCACACGTTCAAGATAGTACGTCAAGATCGTTACAACAGTTTATTGAAATCATCAGTATTACTTTGAATCTATTGTTATGTTTTTAATAATAGTGTTATTTTTATCTTTAATATGTACTGATTACTGCATAGACAGTACCCGTTCTGTTGGGCAATAAATCAATTGTTATTATTATTATTATTATAAATAAACACAAAGATAATGCAGGAACTTAAGTGTTTCAAATATAGTTTATTGAATAGTTAGCCGCAGCATTTTTATGTCCTTTGTTGCTGTTTCCATATTGCAGGAGACACAGCGCTATATAGCAAATATATAGCAAACTCTGGAACAACAATTGACTCATAAAATCAAATTTGTCCCAAATGACTCTTTAATATCACTATTCGATAAGAAACAACTACTACATAATTTTAACATGTATTTGTAATGGCCGACCCATTAGCCTAAACATTTAATTCAGCTGTGTTATTTGCAAATTTTTCCTAATAAATAAAAAATCTCAAAGATGATTATAATCATAGTAAAACTTCTTTGTTAAGGTGAAGTTTAGTCATACTAGACTATTCCACTATTCTTACGAAAAAGATCTGACTCAGTCATAAAAATGGACACAAATCTGAGATAGAATAATATCGTACTATAACAAATTAAATAACTCTAGAGAATATTTTGAAATCATCGCATACAACCCCATTTATCCTCTAATCTCATAACATATATCTGAAGGCCAATATGAATTTGTACCTGTACTTCCTATCGTCACTAATTTCACCTGTGCTACACAATAATTAAAATTTCTTGACCCTGAAAAACAAGTGGATATCATTTATACTGATTCAGAAATTTTTGACAGGCGTACATTATATACTTCTAAATAAATTAAAATAACCGCTGCCTAAGGAATCACTACTTCCACATCCAGATTTTCCATCCAAGTCTCTTTAGAGGAAATAATTTTACCATAAAGGCATACAAAGCATATTATTATATGCAATATGCCAAGATGAAGGGATGTGGGAGGTGTAAATTGAAGAAAATAAGTGGAGCAAGCTAATAAGAGTCCAGAAACTTAATTTTTGACGTATATGCTAGAAATCAACGCATCAAATGTTTTATGACATGTGCTTCAAATATTATAATATTCTATGACCAATAATTTTTTCCATATACTAGAGTGCAAATATAGTCAAGATATTTCCCTTTAAAGAATCTTGGATGGAAAATTTGAAGTAGTGATTCCTTAGCCAGTAAGCTCATGTTCGTTGAACAAATAGAATTTTTAATTTCTTCCTCCTATTGGTCAATTGATTTCATCATTAGATATCTCGCGAATTCCCCGAGAGTAAGTAATACCTTCTTGCGTCCAAAACCCTAATATCCTAGTTTGGTTGGTTTAAACTGTATAATTCATATTACTAATATGAATAGTGAAAGTATACAAAGAACATTATTAAAATACTGAGCATTTAGTATATTTCATTTTAAGTTAATAATCAATAAGATTATCTGTTCTATCTTATTAATTGTTAATAGTTATGAGTTAATAAAATAGTAATCAAACAAAATAATCTTAGAATTTGTAAATTGTAAAACAAATTTAATGGTTGGGATATGTGGTAGAAAACCCAGAAAGGAAAAGTGAAATATTAATTACTCTTCAGTAATAGATAGACATATCTGTAACATTTTTTTAGGATTGTATTACGATAGAATGATGGAAATCAATATCTTGAATTTTATTAACATTTTGTGACCCATTAAGGAAATGATTAATGATTTTCGTCAGTTACCATGAAACGGTTTCTGTTAAAATTTATCGCTCTTCCGGTTGCTAATGTGACACAAAAAATACTTGAGTTTTTAAAAGAGAAAACCTAAAGCCATGGTTAGCGCTGAATCTCGTAAAAGTTGCCTGTTGTAAAAAACTAAGCCACTACCATAATAAATGTCCTAGACATTAGTTTATAGCCTCCTTTTCCGGGATACAGAACTCAATTTGTTCTTCCTGTTATCAGGTCTGTTTCAGATACAGTGGGATTATAGCAATCCCCAATGTTTCTATTAAATTTCACAGATCTCTAACATATAAAACGTATATTTTTAAGATCGTAAATATCCTACTCTATCCAACGTTTGTTTATAACTCATTAAATATAAAGAATATTTCATGTTATGATATTTTTTACTTATAAGTTTTATTGTATCCAATATCCAGGTCTAATATTTCCTGATTTTGTTTATTTATTTTTAGGTTTAATTCCATTATTATACTCTTCGCAAATACAAAACGAAAAGTATATTGTATTCGATCGGCACATTTCTAAACCCGGTAATATTGCTCGTAGAGAAAAAAATTTCATATCACTGTGTTAGAGATCGAATTCTGAACAACTTTCAAATTGTCCGTCTGTCTGCCCGTCTGTCTGTCTGTCTGTCTGCCTGCCTGCCTGCCTGCCTCTGTCTGTCTGTCTGTCTGTCTGTCTGTCTGTCTGTCTGTCTGTCTGTCTGCCTGTCTGTCTGTCTGTCTGCATGTCTGTCAGTCCGTCCATCTGTCTATCTGTCCGTCCGTCACGTTTCTTGTAAGCATGATAACTTAAGAACGAAAAGTCAGATTGTATTGAAATTGCATGGACAATAAATTAGTGTTAGCTAGAGGATGAACCCTATTGATTTTTAACACAGTCGATAAATAAAGAAAAAAGTTATTAATTTTTTAAATGAAAAAGAAAATTTTGTTTTGTAATTAAACAAAAAACTAATATCATATACAAAAAAAAACTGCGAAGAGTATCCTGTAGAATGTGCAACAATTATATAACAGGTGTAGTAAATCGGCGAAGAGTATAATGGTTAGCTTGTTCTACTGTATATTATTTTGCCCATTTTCTCACTTGCTTAAAAAAATTCTCACTGAAAACGGCTCTCTAGCTCCGTATCCTTCTACATCCTATAATGTTTGACTACGTGAATCGAACAGAGAACAGTATGTATTAGTTTAGGGAGAACTGATCGCAACGAAGATGACGCGGATGCCCGGAGGACATTGATCTGTTACCACGGAAGCAGTGGGAAAGATCTTTGATCAGTATGTGTAGCAAACAACTACGACAGAAGGCATGATGCTATGAGACGTATCATGCAGCAAATGGAGGCCAAATGTAATAATGCATAGTACACAAAACATCTGCTGTGAATAAGAAATTACTAAAACTAAGATAAATATTTCAACTTGATCTGTCTAGACAGGTTGATGTGATTTACACAGACTTCTCCAAGGCCTTCGACCGACTTGATCACGGTGTTCTACTATCGAAGTTTGCCACTTTTGGTTTATCAGTGGATCTAATATACTTAATTAAAACGTATTTGCAAAATTTATACCAACATGATAAAAACCAGAAGTCCGGTATTCCCCAAGGGTCTATACTGGGTCCGCTTATCTTTAACTGGTTTTTGGACGATATTACGACCGATCTTGATGCTGAAACGCTTCTTTATGCAGACGACTTAAATATTTTTCTCGTAATAACATCAAAGACTGTGAGCGACTGCAAAATAATCTAAATGAACTTTATGACTGGGGCATTACACAGCCATACAAAGATAAAAAAGTGGGGTATACTTTTGATGCGATATGTCATATCCGATGTCAGAATTGGTCCATCACATCCTCATTTTTTTCTAACCTCAAAAAATAGGTGAAAATTAGTAAAAATCGAGGAAAATGCACTCGTAAAACTGCAAAAAAAATTATTTTTCATATCTAAATCTATATTCTTATGTATTTGAATCCACTTAACTCATATCCACCGCCAGAATTGGGTCAGACCATCTTGTTTTTTTCCTAACCTGAAGAAGTCAGCTGAATATCATGATTTTTGAAAATTCAACCCATTGCCAACAGATTCGGCATACTGGGGTTTTTGGGGTCGCTGAACATAAATCTGAAATTTGCAAAATTCAAGATGGTAGATCCAAGAGTTATAAAAATCCAAAGATTTGGACTAAATCCATTTTTCCAATGTTTCAACTTTTATTCTAGATTTTGGGTATTTTTGTATAAGTTGTTCTCTGCATTTTTATCTTTCTGTCTGCATCCAGGGCACCTCCACGTGATGACGGTGGGCAACGGAGTTGTTCACACTCTCACGGTACAAAGAAATTTCATCGCTGTGAAAAAGAATATGATGTGTTCTGTTATATTTGTTGTAAATACGTATTCAATAAGTCGGTAGTACCCATTACAGATAAGATTAAAAACTTGTATAAGGATTGTTTTGGTATTGAGTTATTACACCAGGATACAGAATGGGTTCCCCACATCATTTGCAGTTCTTGCAAAATAATATTGTTCCGTACTAATAAGAAGGCCATCAAATATACCACGCCAGCAATATGGAATAGACCTTACAGTGAAAATGATTGTTACTTTTGTATGTTGTCAAAATTTTGCATATCTGACCCCAGATTCGTGATCAGCGACCCCAAAACCCCCCGGGTACTAAATTCGGTAAAAAGCGGTTGAATTTTCAAAAATCATGATATCCAGCTAAATTTTTGAGGTTAGGAAAAAACAAGATGGTCTGACCCAATTCTGGCGGTGGATTTGAGTTAGGCGGATTCAAATGCATAAGAATATAGATTTAGATATTAAAAATATTTTTCTTTTGCATTTTTACGAGTGCATTTTTCTCGATTTTTACTAATTTTCACTTATTTTTTGAGGTTAGAAAAAAATGAGGATGTGATGGACCAATTCTGACATCGGATTCGTGACCAGCAGGCAAAAATACACTGGATATGATATATCGCATCAAAAGTATACCCCACTTTTTTATTTTTGTGTGGCTGTGTTATCAATAAACTACCACTGAACTCACAGAAATGTATTACCTTGTCGTTTACCAGAAAGCATAACATATTTCGCTATGATTATAATCTTCAGAATGTCATATCGCACAGTCTCTTTTAAAGACACGAGTTTTTTTATTTGATTTTGATTCTAAACTTAATTTAATAAAACATATTGAATCAATAGTAGCTGGCGCCATTAATATTATATGATTTCTCACAGGGAACTGTAAAGGGTTTGTGAAAAATGAGAGTGTGCGCAACCTATGGGATCTTACAAATGTAACATATATGTTACATTGGTAAGATCCTGGCTCGAGTATGCCTCAGTGGTTTGGAGCTCTACTTACAACGTTTATACCCTCCAACTCGAAAAAATACAGCGTAGGTTTATCAAATCGGCCACGTATATAATTTGCAGTTATTATCCACAAATCGAGTTCCTCCACGAAATACTACTTAAGCCCTTTAATGTTTACGACCCGGACAAAAGGAGTGTAGTAAAATAAGTTTATATGTCTAGTATATGTATAATTTTGTTCATATCTTGATATGTTTTTGTATTTTAATTCATTTGTAATTAAACTGTAGTTTTTCTCTCTTTATTCTGTAATTGGGCTCTGCGCCTGTTGGATATCGTAATAAATAAATAAATAAAGTATTGGCATAGTACTACCTGACGAAATCAAATTTAGGAAAGGATTTTCCGACAGTATTCAACTTGACATTTTACTGAAATTTTGTATTCACACAATAATACGGACTAATATTAATAGAGAATGGCTTTCAGATGTGATGGTGTTATTACTACAATAATTAAATTTAACTTCAAACATCTGCATTTCTAAGCTTTTGCCAACTCTTACGTAAATGCTTCGTAACAGTCTCATATTAACATTTAATGTCATAATGTTCGAGTGATTTGATTCATGAAATTAGTGAGGCATTCAGTAATCCACTCTAACCGGGAAACCTCATTAGTTTCTGCAATATTGGGTAGACTAGGAAATATACCACGCGAGGCTTTACATACTTACAATATACGACATGCAGTACCTTACTCTAAGGTATTGAAAACTTTAAGCTACTTTGAACTCTTTAATAATCCATAAGGAACAGCGGATTTGTTCATTGTCAATGGCGCACAATAGCGCAATGCAACTTTCTTAGGTACCTACGAATATTCATCGCTCTGAAGGGGATTATTCTACGCCATCGCAAGAATTCCCGAAATTAAATTGTATGGTTATAAATAATTCGATGTTCATTTTAGGAATATATGAACGTTATTCACATTTAAATTTATGTTAGGAGAAAGAAATTATGTCTAAAATTCTGTAATGATAGTGAATTTGAATTTGAAATTGAATTATAGCACATATTTGATTTTTATGTAAAAATATACATTTGTTTTTACACTAATGAAATAAATATACTTTATATTGGAGAACATATTACTAATCCCATCAACAAATATATACATTATGGAAGATTTTCACATTGGTATTGGCGCAAATTTTTATTGCACAAATAAATCTATGATGCAAATGAATATTGAACTTTGGCAGATAGCTAGAGGATATCACGCGTATAACACAGCTCAAGAACGTTCATTGATTAAATATTCACTTGTGATAAAAATGCACAGGCCGTAATATATCTAATAGCGATCTATCTTTCATGATAAAAAGCAGAAAGGCTCAGTGGCGCAGTGCTTACGTGTTGGGATTACGTCCACGGAATCCAGGGTTCGAATCCTGACTAGGGTATGGATATTTGGTTTTTAATGAGTTCTCGAGACAGCAGCAGTGAGTTAGACCACTGTTGGATTGCACAACATGCCTAGTCGTTGTTATCTGTCCTGAGTTCGAGTCTTAGCTGCAGTAGATGGAAATATTTCAAGAAATAGTTGTTGTAATGATATGTACGTGTCTTGGTTGATCGGTGGAATGGCCATAGTTAAATTTCGCCAAGACGTAAATATAAATAATACGATTAATGAGAAACGTCAACATAGAATATTATTAATATTGTAGCGATTAAAGGTGGTTGTTATATTTACCAAGTTCCGTTATAATGTGGGCCACCCTACGAGTGACGTGTTTAGCGTCACTGGTTTAACCTGCCTAGCACAGTAAAGATACGGAGAGCAAAAGGGCAGTGAGCTCACGGCTTGGGCGCCAGGATTAACCATGAGTAATCAAGAAAAAGAAAAGCTAGAGTTTAATCAAAAGATATATGATATATACAATAATACTATATTACAACAATATTATATTACAGGAAAATGAACTATCACACCATCAACGATACTGTATAGCAAAGGTCGCTATCAAATACAGATACCTACAATATAGGCTATATTACAATTACTTAATTTCAGAGTAAGCTTGAAGCTCTTGCGACAGCCAAATTAAAATATATTACACAAAAAATATCGCGTAAATTATTTCAGCGTTAAACAAAAGTGTGTATAACACGACGACGGAATATTATGTACAACAACAAAATAAGATGTAAGTAACAATGAAATAAGATATAGGCATAACCTAACAAGAGATAACAGATTTCACTAGAATCTGTTCTTGCACTTATTACCAAACAAAAGTACACATAACATAACGATAAGATAATAAAATCTTAATCTAACAGAAGAGACACGACTTCGCTTAAATATAACCCAAATATAAACCACCAGATAGCCTCACCGCTGCGTAATGCCAAATACTTAAAACGGAACACCCAAAATTATATAATTACAAAAATACTAGAACTCTATTCCTAACAAATAGATACACGTTACACCACGCTCCGACCACTCGATTTCCTTTAATATAAATAATCCATATAAATGACATGATTTGGCGAGTCAAATCTAGAAATTGTAAATCTCACGATGCGCCTTGCGTGTAATGAATTACCAACATGTCCAACTAATTATACATGTCCAAAATAAAAGTAACTTTGACAAAGCGATTCTGCGATACTGGCAGAGCTCACAATATTACGATTTAAAATCACACTGAGCAAAGTTATATCAAACAACAATTTTGCAAGTGGCAAATATACGACTACTTAAATTAGTTCCGATTTTACATCCTTTTCACAAAAACAGCTCACTTTTGACCAAGTTGCAAAACTCTATTGCATATTAACTCTTTCGGCGACACAATAAAATGCTGGCAATAGCACCTTAGCTTTATAAAAATTGCGTTTATGATATATTCCGAATTTCGTTGAAAAGTCTCACCATTGCACCATTTAGCCGAGAGCTGTTTTTCCAAAATTTTCGGAAGTTAGGCCTAGGGCCGATCCTGTCAACAGAAAATGCTGACAAGGGTATTTTTGGATTGTTCTCCACGTCTGGAAACACATATCACATTACAAATAAAAAGTTTCAACAAAACGTCGATGTGAATTTTCAATTTGCATCGCCCGGACATATTAAGCCTTGTTCACCCTACTTCATTGTACCTGCTGACAAAGAGCAAGCAAAAATTCCATACCGGTAATTTTTTGCAGCGAACGGAGTGTCTATAAAGAGTATATCAGGTTTTCTTGCTTGACATTATTATCAATTTTCTTAATTAACTACTCTTTTAGAGTAACAACTCTGTATAGTTTCATTAAAAGTGTAGAAGGTTTCTTCCTTGGCAATTATTTCAGCTTTATGCCAGTCCAATTGTAACAGACAGACACAGAGACAGAGTAATGACATTTGAAGTCCTGAATTTTAGGAATATACTAATATAAAACGTGCAAATAAAAAGAAATTACGATTACAATACTTTCCGTATGTAAAAACCCTAGATTTGTTATCTAAAATTATAATAAATTACAATACACGGGGTAAGTTACTAGTGCATGGACGTCACTATCTCAACTATATGAAAATGAAAATTATATATAAAAAAGACATTTATAAGGGCTTTTATTTAAAAAATGTACCAAGAAAGGAAAATATAAAATATACTGAAAGGTAACAAATATTTTTTTCCTATCAGAGAACAACATTGTTTGTTTGTAGCATTTGAAAAAGCTACATTAACAATTTCAGTTTGAATACTGTAAATTAACCTTGATTAATTCATTTGTTTGAGTATGCAACCCACGATCTAGAATTCGATAGTAGATGGTTGCCTATCTTGATGAGAAATTATGGGTAGTAAACATGCTTTCCTTAAGCATAATTTTGATAGAGGTGTTACTCACATATTCTTGTAGTGGAAATATTACATAATCGTGTAATTCAGTCTTTAAATTGCAAAGTCCTTTGTTGGCGCATTTTTATTGGCCAGAGAAAGAGTTCTCTAGATGTTCAAGTTGGCAACACGGAGAAATGGAGAAGGAGATTTCCGTCTGGTGGTTCGTTTTTTCGACAGCGACGAGATAGCGAATGGCGGCGGTCCCGGTTTTGTGTTGAAGAATTTGGGTTTTACATCGCTTACACTGAAAAGGGATTTGATTTGATGTACCCAGTGTTTCTTTACTGCCCTGCCAGCATTTTGTAAATTCCAGGAAGGAATTCTGTTGCTTGTCGTAATCTGATCGCCACGTGTCTCGTGAGGTTATGTAATACTCTCTACATGAGGTGACCTCTTAGTTTGGGATTTTATTTAGTTCTTATTTATTGTAATTATTACAGAGTGTTTGGTATAAGCATATGTTTGGAGGGACTGGCCCTTTGTTATGTTTTGGAGAGGCTTGTACTTGGTATAGGCACATGTTTGGTGCTGTCATATTAGTTATGTAAGGGGGCCCAGTAGTTAGAGGAGCAATAGGAGGAAGTCTATTACTCAGATGTTTGGTTTTATGTGGGTCCTGCTGACATACAGAGAAGTTTTGGTTGGAGAGTTGTTCACAGCAGTCTCCAAGAAATTTAGGCAGAGATTTAGGAGTGACGCAGAGTTGTAGTCGTAAGCAACGTCGAGAACATCTTAGTAAGTGGTGACAGGTCACGCTGCAGTCGTCAGAGAAAACGCCAAGGGCTCTAACCAGGTTTTATTGTTTCCTTTTAGTTATATAATTTTAAAGAAATTATTATAGTTTCATTCAGTGATTTTTTGTTGAAATATTAGAGTAAATTACACAACGATTTTGCAACTACATACCCAACACGATGAAATATCTTAAGATTTTTTTGTAAGTAACGCATGGTACCACGTGATACTAATTGACCTGCTACTATGTCACATATGAAGTATTTTTAATAGAACATTGCTGGTATCATTTAAGCCATAGTTGCATTTCTATAGAAAAAGGTCAAATCACTGAAATAACTTTAGATGGGGTCATGTACATATCTTGAATTTCTTTTGCATATGTAGATTATATTTAGAGGACAATTGGGAAACTGTTTGTTTTCATTGTTGTACATCTCATGTGTGTTGTAATAAATGTCTAATGTCTACATGTTCTTATTATTTGCACTGGTACACCAGATATTTGTTTAAATTTTGAGATTTGAGAGAGTGAAGTAAGAGTTTTGATATTGTAGAGATATTTTGAGAATTCCATCGCATGGTTGCCAGTAACTTAATTTTGTTCCGTGCTGGCAAAATTATTTAAATCATATTACGTAACGTACAGCCGGTGGCGCCCTTTCGAGTGTACACACACAATCCTAACCCATGGCCCTGTGCTCTCCATCAAAAATCGCCAGCCGTTCGCATCGATGTAACACGTTTTAGTACTTAGGTATCAAAATATGTTACATAGAAACAGAATATCGCAGAATCCACTGGATTTTTTTTCCATATATTTTAACATTTTTAAATTCATATATCCGGAAACTAAAAGCTTTGGTGGCGGTCATATAACCAGTGATCGGAATTTGGGTTTAATTCCAATGGCGCACGTATAAGAAATTTTATGTCAAAATATATGTAAGTTTGTTCTCTTACACAAAATCAAATGTAGTACGAATCTACCTTATGAGTTTATGATGTATTTTGGCATAATAAATGTATGTACACATATTTCACACATAAATTGTTATTAATTCGCACAGCACTTTCAAGGTTCAAACTTTATACTTTTACTGAGTGTTTATAGTTTCAAAGTATACGGTAAGTATTTTTTCTAAATTTTCAGGTGAAAGACGATTTCTTTTAACAGCAAAAATATCCACTGTAAGGACTAAAATGATCTTTCACACTCCACAGAAGTAAGGGAAGCATATCTAACGATATTCATAGGCACCTGATCAAGGAAGGCATCTGGTTCTGTCACAATTTTTTTGCTAATGGAAAATACGACCACCAAGTCTGGATTCCTTTGTAAAACTGCAACCCACTTTTTTCATATAACCTCCCCAGTTGCATCCAGAATTTCATTAATGGTTTTTTGAACAGTATATAGTTTGTTAAATATTTCTTCCAAGGACAAATTTGGACATTGAAGTTTTCTATAATTCTTGTTATTATTTTAAAACATTCGAAAATAAATTTTAAATCATTTTTAATATTATTATGTGGAATATTCATTAAATCCTTTGCATGCTTAATCGCAGTAGCATCTTCATTTAAGGCTTCAGTAACTTCCTTTACTAAGTTGAAGTTAACATGGTAGTAACAAGCCGCGTTTATCCATGTTCCTCAACGTGTGATCACTGGTTTTGGAGGAAGCGGCAAATTAGGATATTTTCCTTGGAAATATTTTATCCTACTATCCAGGAACTTTTAGAAAAAAATTCTTTATATTACCAATAAGTTTGTCAACATTTGTGAAACAACCTCATACTTTCTCGCATACGCGGTGTAACGCATGCGCTAAACAAGTAACATGTAACACTTGTGGGTGTTTCCTTTTAATTTTCTTCCAACACTTAACATATACAACGCTGAATCACAAGTAAAAACAAAGTCTTGCCAAAACCATTTTAAAGTATTTTCAAAAAAATTAAACACTGACTCGCCATTAACTGTTTCTAAAACATTGGAAGCTATTAAATGGCACTTGCCAGGACCATCAACATGTAATTTTGTAACTAATAAATTAGCAACTTTATTTCCCAAAAATTCTGTCGTTTTGTCTATTGAAGATTACTCCGAATATACCTTCTAGTTTTTCTTCATATAATTCGCTGAGAATTTTTTTACGAAGCAAGCTTTCACTTGGAACACGTTGCCTCGCGTAATATTTTATTTACAAAATGTGTAAAATGAACGTTATTTAGTACACTCCATAGAAGATTTAAACATATTGACAAAAGAGACACACTCGTGTGTGTAGCTATTTACATATTTTAAAACAACGTTTTTCTGTATACACCTTATTGTGACATCACAAGTATTAATATTACAAATTATTTTTTCGCCATCAAGATGTAGTTCTTTATAAGTCTTAATAAATTTTTCGACCGTAATTTTCCTTGGAATAAAATGTTTGTAATTTAATTTTGTCTTGAGCAGATGATAGATAAGAAGGAGTTGGCTGCAATGCATTAAGTTTTGGCAAATTGCGTTGTAGTCGCATTTATTTAGGAGCCCAATGTTACGCATCAGCGTCTGGCTGCCTTGCATCGCATTAGACTTTGAAATAGTACGTTGTGACCGATTACAATTTGAATTGGCCAATGAAAAGTTGGCGGGATGTTGCTTGCACAATACTAGGCGTAGGGAATAATACGCCACTCGGTGTAGGAATCAGCTCTAAAAATTATCTAATTTAGACAAAGCGGTATATAATAAGTGTATTCCGATTTTAGAACCAGAGAAACATACAAAATCACCTTCTAGCTGCATCCATTTCATTCCGCCGCGCCGTTGTGTTGGTAAAAAATATGGCTTAATTAATACACGCAAAGTAACTTAAAAGAGTAAGCCTGCTCTGATAATTTTGCAAACATATCACGTCGACGTGCATTATACTTAGTACGTAGCGTAAAGTTCGAACAAGAAAAAAAATTATAAAATCCAGACACGTTTAACGGCGCTCGGTGAGATTCAACAATTAGTTAAAACTGTTGGAGTTCGTACTTTAATTGCATAGCCCCGTGTTGTGGTGATTAAGTTATCGGCTGAATTTTGTATTCCAATAATCAGAGGAAAAACTGTTTTTTTTTTAATAACGTAGTTTATATCCTTTATTTTATTTGATCAACTGAGTTTTATTCCTGCCAGAAATGTTTTCAAATAATTTCAAAGAGAATTTGGGTTAAAGCGGTAGACTACCAGCTAGTTATATGAAATTAATAAGCGGAATAGCTCTGCATTTTACTGTTAAACAAGATAAGATATCGTAGACTACACAGTGTGAACCTAAAGAAATGCACAAAATTCATACCTTTGGTATGTGCCATTTGTCAAAGAAATCCTCTAACAGGTCGATTTTAGTTTTGTAAACACTACATTTGGAACTATACCAAAATTTATACCGTCATTGGTTTTTGAGTTATGGCGTCATATATTTTTTTTTAATGGAAAAGTGTCATCTAAAAACTGACGCACTGCTATCCCAAAATGAGGTGGGGCCCCGTCTTGCTGAATCCAGACATTTTCAACAGGAATATCTTCATCTTCATTGCTGGGAAACATAACTGCTAAGGCTGGCACTAACTCAACTCGCAAGAACTTTAAATATCTTGCTTCCCTAAGATTTTCTTCAAAAAAAAAGGTCCCAATAAACGATCACCAATAATACCTGCCCACAGGTTTACTTTGCCTCGTCGCTGTGTATGGGCTTCTTGAGTCCAATGAGGATTTTCTCGTGACCAATACCTACAGTTATGCCGATGTACAGTCCCCTTTAAAGAAAATGTGGTTTCATCAGAGAAATCAATGTTCTTTAAAAAATTTGGGTTTTCATCGTACAAGGCCATCAACTGTTCACAAAACTGTAAGCACCGATCTGGGTCGTCCTCATTCAATTCGTGGATTAATTGCACTTTGTATGGATGGTATTTTTCTTTTTTCAATAGACGTACAACAGAAGTTTGACTCACGTTATGATTTAAAGCCAGCTGCCTTGTCGAAAGATAGTGGTTTTCCTCACTTTCTAGAAGAATGTTTAATTTGGTTTCGTTGTATGTGCTAGGGCGACCAGATCGAGGGAGGTCACCTACACTGCCAGATTCATCATATCTAGCCACCAATCCACTTACACTGGATCCAGAAGTTTGCGTTTCGAGATACTTGGCATTGAAAACATCACATGCTTCCTGATGCGTTCTCAGCCTATCACCATATCCAACCATTATCAAAAGTTCTACGCGTTCTCTTTCACTTAAACGTGGCATTGCATTAACTAGATTTACACTCTCTCAGAAGTGTCACAAATCCACACGTGCCTGGAATAAAAAAGTTATCGATACTTTACACAAAAAGGCTTGTATCTCTCTGTTGTTAAGGTGATTGTTTTCTTATTATTTTCTTTGTTTTGTTTTTATGTCAAATATTTTCATGCTAGTTAAAACAAAAATGTAGGCAGATTTATCAGTCCATAAGAAAGTGGAACATTACTCGTGAATTTGCGAAAGGTGAGCTATTTTTACATAAAATGTCATTTTTCCAAAATAATGGCTCGGGTAATACCATTTTTTTTTATATCACCAGAAAGCTAAATAGTAGAGTGCTGGCGTTGACAAAAGTCGCTTAGTTTTCGATCCCGTTGGCACTTTTAGAGTAAAATGTATGACCTTGTCAGATATGTTACTTATGCCCTGTGGATTACGAATCCACTTGTCGTCAAAGAATCGTCATGAATATAAGGGCGCAAATCAAAATTTTCTAATTAACTACACCACGCGATAGAGTCAATCATGAAGCGTATTTTATCCAAAAATCATTAAATTCTCTGTAGAATTTCTATTTTTAAAATAAATAAGGAAACGAACTTTTGCATAGGCTTATATGGCAGTAAAAATCAAAAATCCTCATTTTCTCTGTTCGACTACGGCTGAAAATTAATTATTTTTCGTCTACTTTTCCATTCCCACGACGATATCTCCCAAACTATTATATTTATCAAAAAAATATATTCTTTATAAAATATTTGCCATATATTCCAGATTACAGTGGTTTTTAAATCAGATTTTTTGAGAATTTAATAACCAAAATATTTAATAATGTGTACCGTGATATCAATTTTCGAAGCTTATCAGCGGCATGCGTTCGTTGCAAATTCTCGCTCTCCCACTCTTTAAAACTGTTTCAACACACCCCACTTCGCACCCGCTCTTGCCTACCGTTAGATAGATTTCCGCATAGTAGCTCTTGCGGTTCATAATATTTTTAAATTTATATCTTGAAAATGATTATTACCACGAAATAAATGTAGGTATATTTGTAGAATATTAATTCAGTGTTACATGGACTTACATAAAAATTATGGCCTGCCTAAAATTATTGTGTAATAGATTAACACATTATAAAAAACTCCCTATAGTTCACTGTTTGCAAGATACTTTCAGCTGGTATGTATTTTAAATTTTCTACCATATAGGTAACTGATGTATATGCTTTTTAGAAGAAATTAAAATGAAAAGTACTACTGATAGTACAAGTTCTGAAAGTGAGATTGAGAAAAATATAATTGAATGTAAAACAGATTCGTAACATATTAGCTTAATTTGTATGAAACCGAGCGCTGTAATCAAAGGTTTTGAGAAATCGTTTGCAACGTTTACTGATTGTTTAAAAATCTATGAAAAAATAAGTAACCAAGGAGAAGATGATCTATATCCTAGGATTATGTCATTCAAAAAAACAAACAATTTTGACTGGTTTGGCACCGAAATTGCTATTCTAGTTTTACTAGCCAAAGAAATGTAGAACATTTAAGAAGATAAATAGAGAAAGAAATTGAAAAGAGTTCAAATGGATCCAATGCCTGTCCATCAACTTTTTCCTATGCGTATTTTCGTAAAATAATTTTTTTAAATAGAGAAATGTACTTTTGTCAGAAGTACAACAATAAAGCTTTCTCAAGTAATGACCACGGAACCAGAAAGAAAAGTAAGACTACTAGCCCACCAGAATCCCATAATTTGCGAAAAAATTTGTGCTAACGATTTAATACCTATGGACATTGAATATTAAATTTCATGTTTCTAACGTCGCTATATAAAATGCAGAGATCTATCTAACAATAAAAATAAAAGTGGAAAACGGACAGACAACGAACGGAGTTCTGCTAAAATATGTAAAATTCTTGAGAAACGGTTTTTAAAGCAAAAAGGGTATGGTATGTCGTCAATTTATGATGAGAAGTATCTAGAATGGATAGACATAGGTCTAAAAGAGAGATCAGTAGACTACTTATAAATACATTTATCGGCAAAGGAGTCAAAATTGTTAAATCTACAAAGAGAAACGAAAAATATGTTAATTCAGAAAACGAGGCATGAAACTTTGCATTTTCTGTTGTGACTTTAGAAATATTAAACATGATATTTAGTTTCTATAGCATTTAAATCGTTAGCACAAATTCTTTAGAAAATTATGGGATTTTGGTGGGCTAATATTCTTATTTTTCTTTCTGTGTTCCTGGTCATTACTTGAGAAAGCTATTTTATTGAAAAAAAAAATTATAATTTTACGCAAGGACACGCCTGAGGAAGTTATTGGACATGCACTCCATCCATCTGAACTTTTTTTCTCTTTCTCCATTTTTCTCCTTCAATGTTCCATATTTCTTTTGCCAGTAAAACTAGAACAGCAATTTCGGTGCCAAACCAAACAGCCAAAATGATTTGTTTTTCGAAATCGCATAGTTCTAGAATATACATCATCTTCTCTTTGGTTACTTATTTTTTCACGGAGATTTAAACAATCAATAAATATTGCAAACGATTTATCAAAACCTTTGTTTACAGGGCCCGGTTTCATACAATTTGAGCATAATATTTTACGAATCTGTTTTTCTTTAAAATTTATTTTTGTCTCAATCTCACTTTCCGAACTTGCGCTATCAGTAGTACTTTCCATATTTATTTCTTCTTCAGTTACCTATATGGTAGAAAATTCTGTTAAAAAAGTACATACCAGCTAAAAGTGTCTTGCTAACATCGAACTGCCGAGTTTCTTATAACGTGTTAATACATTACACAAAAATTTTATATAAGGCGAAATAACACCGAATTATTATTAATTAAACAAATATACCTACTTATATTATTCATTCCATAGTAATCATTTTCAAGATATAAATTTAATTAATATGAACCATGAGAGTTACCATGCGCTAATCTATATTACGATAGGCAATTGCGGGTGCGAAGTGGAGTGTGTTGAAACAGTTTTAAAGAGTGGGAGAGCGAGAATCTTTAACGAACGCATGCCGCTGATAAGCTTCGATAAATGATATCACGCTACACATTATTAAATATCATGGTTATTAAATTCTCAAAAAAATTGATTTAAAAACCATTGTAATCTAGAAAATATGGCAAATATTTTATAAAGAATATATTTTTTTGATAAATATAATAGTTTGGGAGATATCGTCGTGGGAATGGAAAAGTAGATGAAAAATAATTAATTTTCAGCCTAGTAGAACAGAGAAAATGAGGATTTTTGATTTTAACTGCCATATAAGCCTATGTAAAAGTTCGTTTCTTTATTTATTTTAAAAATAGAAATTCTACAGAGAATTTAATGATTTTTTGATAAAATACGCTTCATGATTGACTCTATTGCGTGGTGTGGTTAGTTAGAAAAGTTTGATTTGTGCCCTTATATTCGTGACGAATTTTTGACGACCAGTGGATTCATAATCTACAGGGCATAAGTAACATATCTGGTAAGGTCATATATTTTACTCTAAAAGAGCCAACGGGGGAAAGATAGAAATTAATTTGCACTCTAAATTTTGATATAGTGACCAAATGTAGCATTTGCAAAACTAAAATCGACCTGTTCGAGGATTTTTTTAGAAAATGACATGTACCAAAGATATGAATTTTGTACGTTTCTCTAGGTTCACACTGTATAAATGGGGAACCAGCACCGCTGCGCCGTAACCTTTTATTTGACTAATGCTCATTTTATTAGGTAGTATGCTATTAGAGTCTACAAGCAAAAATTAGAGAATTAACAAGATAAGGTAGCCACAGAGAGAAGACGAAATAGACTAAGACTGAAATGGTCTTGACCAAGATTACTAAAAGACTGGTTGTCTCATAAGAATCAGCAAGTGCTACTTTACGTGTAGTCTTCCATGACAGTTGAATGTGGCTGATTTTTTCTTCATTTTATAAAATAAATCACAGAAAAAAGTCTCAGAATTATTGGTTTACTATCTATCCTATACTAATTAAAAAAGATACTTAATATATAAAAACGTAGAAATACTTGAGGCTTCATGTGATGTATGTTAACAAGCACAACCTGTTTCCTTAGCAACCTTAGATTTAGAGTGTTTAGACAATCAGGTGAGGTCGGTCTTTTCATTAGAACAGTGTTGTCGATTTTTCACAATTAGCCTCTCTCTAATTTTACCCCTCCCACCTTGACACATGGAGAAGTGCTGCAGGAAAATGATATAACCGTTTTTCTCGAAACAAATTGGAAAACAAATTTCTTGGGATGTGAAAAAGAGCAATTTTCAAACTCCTGCCAAAAGTTTGTTTGTGGTCAGATTGGCTTGAAATTTTGACTGTGTCAAGCACTCTCCAATGATCTTTGGACCAAATTTGGCGCACGTTTGAACCTTTTGTTGTGGTCTGACAAAATTTTGAAGTGTAAGAGAATTTAGGGTAAATTTTCTTTCACTTGGAAGGGTTGTCAAATCGCAACAGAGGGTTCAAACGTGCGCCAAATTTAGTTGTCAATTTGATACTATTTGGCGTAGCGACGCCGCACAGTGTGGCATTTACGAATTTTTAAGTAAAAATTCGACTCCTCTCTAATTCAACCGAAATTAATCTACTTTACTGAAGAACTGCGAAAATTGCAATCCAGCTTATTCTTGACACATGGCAAGTGTCAAAAGCTTGTAAAAAATGTGAAAACCTATAAAGGCAAAATCTAGACACTGCTATTTCCTATACAGGGTGGACCATTAATAATAGGTCATAGTGCAGGGGTAGATTCTTTGGGTCAAAATATGAGGATATAACCAAATATGCCTTAGTAAAATATTGCTGTGGGAGAAAATACAGGGTGTCCAAATTCAAATTAATTTTTCGTTTTTTTGCAATAACTCAACAGCATCTTGATTGATCTTCGCCAAATTCGCTAGAGGAACATTTTTTATTCTAAGAAACAATAATTTATGTATTACATCACGTTAGGTCATAGAGGGCGTCGCAGGATCTGTAACTGATGATGAATTTCTTTCATATTTTTTTTTGAACGAAACGTTGTGGTACTTCTGACCAGAAAATCTGATGAGGTCGTCATTTCCACAAATAAAAGGTACACTCGGTAGAACTTGATAGCTTCAACCGTTTTCGAAGAAATTGCCGTTAAACATTTGAATATTTTTTTGAAAGACAAATTCAAATTTAATGAAACAAAGTGTATTTATTGAAACAAGTACAAAGCGTAAGGAAAAACAAAATCGTAATAACAGCGTAAACTATAAACGTATTTTCATGGTATTGAGATAAATACATAAATCAAGAGATTATGTAAAATAAGGAAGATCAAAAAATAACATAAAAGTTGACTTAATGACATTAGTATTTATTGTATAAACTTTCCCTCCATGCAAAAACCCCATTGCTGCAACTTAGAGTAAATTATCAATATGGTCTCCACCTACTTCTATGCATTTTCTAATTCCTTTCATAAAAAGATTTTCTTACATTGAACAATAAATTTTCCGCTCCTCTAATAAAAATAGCTGCTTTCTGTATTTTGTCCCACACTTCTTCTCTTGAAATGCTAGTATTTGCATAGACTAAGGACAACATATGCCCCCACACATAATAATCCAAAGGATTATAATCAGAACTCCTTGGTGGCCAAGCAAACTCACTTCCTTGACCGATCCATTTGCGTCGGACAGTCTCATCAAAATAATTCCTGATTTCAATGGAGAAATGAGGGGGAGCTCCATCTTGCATAAACCACATTCCGTTCTGTATGTCTAGCATGAAAGCATGTAATATATCAGCAAGAGTAGTTTCTATGTCGAAATGAACCCCAGTTTCTCCCAAACGACGAAACCGATTTTTGATAATCTTATGGTCTGACTGTATTTTATTTGGATATTGAAATAAGTATCTCCTCGCTGCAGCACGCCCGCTAGAATTTTTTTAAACACATACACATACAAATACATCCCTCATTTCCCTATTTGAAAAATTATTATGTCGAGGCATTTTAAATAGAGAAGTTAAAGAAACTAGTTCGAGGAACGCAAGAACAAAATTAAACGATTAAATGGTTATATCCTCATATTTTCGTCCAAAGAATCTACCCCTGCACTATGGCCTATTATTAACGGTACACCCTGCATAACTCCTTGGAAATCCATCAGTATCGTATTTTATCGTGATCTTTGACGCAGAATCTGAATTTCGAAACCATATATCTAAATAATTTTAGAAATTACTATTTCTTGGCCGAAATTGGTGATTTTTGAGCCCTTTTATGTATGTAACAAAATCTAAAGTACCAAGTACCCAAGGAGTCGAATTTTGACATGAAAAACTCATAAATGCCATACTGTGCGCAGTTGTACCTGCCTCGACCAGGCAGTCTATCAGTTTCATACTTGTAGACTATAAATACATACTACCTGGAAAAATGATCCATAGGTTACAACGTTGCTAGCTCCCCATCCAACGTGGCACTCGTGAAAAGTGCCCAATAACCTACAGGAAAATAATAGGCATACCTTAGTGCAAGGTTATTTATATAATATTATTATGTTGTACATCTTTACAATATCTTAATATAATTTATTGTGCACAAATGAAAGAAAAAGACTTGTTTTTCAAATTCTGAACCTTTTTGCCACTTATTAACAACAATAATTTTTTTTGTGCATTTATAAAATTTCCATAACTTAGAAAATAATAACTGCATCAATTTAAGAATTTATTTCAAATATGTCTTTTTACATGTGAATAAAAGAGTATCCTCGTGAATGCCAAAGTGGCACTCATCAAAATTGAACATAATATATCATAATGCTAAATAACCTGCATCAAAATAATACGCACTGTTACACCTCCTATAATATGCCCGACTGTATATTGGTTATATTGTCTATAATTTTTATTATTATTATAAGCTTTTATTTAAGTAGCAACTCGAGTTCTTACTCACTTTCTATTATCCTCTTGTCAGCAGTAATAGCGTCCACTTTGGTATTTTGATGGTCGGTTTTTATGACTTTTTTATGTGCTCTAAACAATTGTACACATCTATGCCATATTGTTAAAACACATTAAGAAATTCTAATTTCGTTTTAATATGTTTTCAATATAATAACTATTACTTACTTGAAGTAAATGAATAATGTATTTCTTGTACATTTGACCTGCCCCTAGACTGCCAATAATTTTTATAAAGACAGTATTTCGAACATTATTTCGATTTAGAATGTATCTACTTTTTTGAAAGTCACTTTTAATTATTTACGGAACTGATTTCAGGTTAAATTTAAAATGTGGAAGTGACAGAATACAATGGCCGGAAAATTTAATTCTGGTTGATAAATCAATCTGACGGCACGAGAGAAATTTTAATATCCTACCTAAATGACGTTGAAACTAAGTTGTTTTTTTAGCGTATCCTATACGTAATATGAATATGATAAAGACTTTCTTACACACTATGTTTATAAAATATTAAATGAAACCGGAAATTTAAGTTCATTACTCAGCTTAATATTCAAACGAACATGGAAAAAAATTCTATGAGTGCAGAATACATTTTATAACTGGATTTCCACCATGTGCTTGTAATGTAAAATTTGGTAAAGAGATGTTATGATGACAGTAATATTTTCAGGCGGATTTTGGTTTTTGAGTGGTACATAAATCTCGTTTAAAAACATTTTCTGTTCAAATAATTTTTTCTGCATACGTAAGTAGTTAAGGGAGTCAATTTAGAATTCAAATGATTTGTTATATTGTGGCTTTGAAAAGAAAGGTCTTATTTTGTCCAAGTGTTCAAGTGTGGGCCACCCTACGAGCGACGTGATTAGCATCACTGGTCTAACCTGGCTAGCACAGTAAAGATACGGAGAGCAAAAGGGCGTTGAGTTCAAGGCTTGGGCGCCATTGATTACTGAGTGTAATCAAGGAAAATTGAAGATAAAGATAAACAAAAGACAAATGTTACATATGTACAATAGAACTATATTACAAAATATTATATTACAAAAAACAATGAGCTATCACAATATCAGCGATACTGTATAGAAAAATATCAAACCGAAATATATACAAGATAAACTATATTACAAAATACTCTATATTACAAGTTGCTCAACAGCAAGATAAACTTGAGGCGTTTACGAGATAAAAAATATATTACAAAAGATACGTCTCGTAACGTTACCTCAATACCAAAAATTATATATTACACAAGATATGAACATTTACGAGATTTAAACCGAACTATATTACAAAGGTATCTCGCAAACAATCCGACAAACAAATAATTTACAGCACTAGACTAAAATGCAACACAAAATATATTACAAAGTAAGGCCTGGGGCTACTTGAGAATATTACGAGAGACAAAATAACTATATTACAAAAAAAATGTCTCGTAACGGTTTCTCAATACTCACAAAACGTATATTACAACGAAATGCCCCATGGCTTTATCACATCAACTCTATATATACTCGTTACACAAAATGTACCATGACTATTACCATATATAACCAAACAAATGTGCATACACGATACTACGATGGAAAATTTCAACAATGAATCAAGATAAAGGTAACTGTGAATTAAAATATATTACAACGAATTCACAAAACAAAATCTTACAAAAGACGCTTGATTCTACAATTTAAACTTAAGATACTTGGCTTTATGAACCAAAACTAAGTACATTGCTCTCATGAAGCGAGAACTATTATAAGTGAAAATAATCCCTTTTATGTGAGATAATAATCAAAAGTACTTATCTCTTGTTTTAAAAGTCCTGGTGAGAGAAATTCCTAAGTGCGCTCCTGTTCTGGGATGAATACGGATTTAAATGTTATGTAGGCTGATGTTTGGTACCTCCATTTTGCTGACTTGGAATGATTTGCTTAGTAGTAAAATCTTAAAGATGCGTCATGTCGAGAAATTCCATAATAAAGAGAAACGTAGTATTGTAGAATTCATTTACTAATTCTTAAGAAAAGCTGAATATAGGTAATTGTTCACGAAGCAAAGGTGTAACATTGAAATCACTTCGACGTTAAAATGAAATTTGTAATTTTATAGAAAAAAGAAGAACCTTATACGTCTATAAGGTTCCTTTCTATTAATATCCCCATTAGGGTCTTACAAAATTTCTGTTACGTCCACCTCGAAGGACGGCTCGAGTGAAAGAGAAGGAATTTAGTCTAACGCGGCGTATTGTGACATATGTCCCGGACCGACAGTAACGTGACTCCTCCCAAAAAGTAGTTCTCTTATTTTAATGAAATATTTAATTAGCTAAAGGATCTATATTGTTACTGATAGTTCTACGTTTCATGTGACTGTCCGACTTTATTATAAATACTCGACTCAACTTCATTTTTCAGTTAGTTTGATTTATTTATTTAATTTAATTTGAATATCATCGAGCGTGCGCTGTTCAACACACCGATACGTAAGCATAAGCTACTACCAACTTCTCATCTGTTTAGGAATGTTCGTTATAGTACCAGAGCCTAGGAGAGTAAAATGTTTGATTATTAAAATTTTTCTAATAAATGTTAGAAAATGTAACGAAGGATGCTATTACGCATTCCGCACGTTACAATATCTCTCAAAGTCGTTAAAGATGAGAAAGGAAAATTTCCACTTACTTTCAATTGCTCTGCTATCTTGAATACCATCGATGCACTTCTCTCTTTAAATTAACACATATGCCTTTCAAATCAATAGCCTCGCTAATTTCTGCGTAGTCCAGAATGGACGTGATTGAATCATGAGAAATTCACTTGCCAATTCGAAACATCGAATTCCATACAAAAAAACTGTTTATCAAAAAAAAATATTTTGTATTTTTAAACTAAAGTTAATATTCTTATATATTGTTAAGAGTTAAGGGTAATTAAACAGAAGAAGAAAACTTCAACAATGTATTAACAATTAAAAAAAATAATATTTAGTTTGTGAGTAGCTTTAAGTATCCTTTTTAAAGATTGTATGTTTCGTGAGGACGAAATATTTTTAATTGCTTCAAAAAGAACATGTAAGTTGTATGGGGGTTCCTGCTCTTTCAAACGTATTAGTGGCATATAACCTGATGAGGAAGTCCAATTTCATTGTAATTTTTAAGAACTCGTTCAAATGCGTTTTTACGCCTTTTTCCTTGTACAATTTCGTTTCAGTTTCAAAAATCCTCATCAGAGAACTTTTGCTGAGTTCTATTATTCACCAACCATGTTGATTATCTGAAGTAGATGCAAATGATTATAATAAACTCCAGATGAGCGGTTAGCGAAACGTGTGTCGAATGATAACATTCAACTGTAGTGTTTAAGAGTTTTACTGTTGTGGAAACTGCTTCAGAAGTAGGGTGACATCAAAGAGTCTAGTTCCCTCCAGGATAAGAGTACTCCTAGTAGATACTGTTGTCAATTTTTATACTTATTATTGACAATTGAGACAGTAAATACATTACTTGCTCTTGTATATCGTGAGACTACATGGACCAACTCTCTTCTGAACTTATTCGTATAAAAGAAAAGCTATTATAATAATTATTACCTTGTTTACTTCAATGCTCGAGTTCGTGTATACTTTCTATTACGTTTTATATCACCCACACCTTAATATTAGATTACCAGTAGGTGTAAGCTTTGAACGTTCCTACCCATAAAACTTTGTGCACGTTCCATGATAACCTTTTTTTAGAAATTTTAATCAAGGTAAATCGAACAATCTAAAGTTCTGCGATAAAACTTGCAGAACAGGTGGGCTTTAGCAGTTATCTCCGATTAGAAAGTTACCATTCGAATTCCAGATAACGGCATGTATTTTATTAACACGCTGAATATCTTGCTCATCAGTAACCCCAATATTCACATCACTTTCGTTAAACTAATAGGAAGTTCCGGCCATAACCGTATTGCTTCCTGCTGCTTTGTAAATGCACCGTGTAACAAAGCAGAATTGTGCCCAGTCTTGCATCACAAATCAGCAGCATGGGATAAGCTTTGTTTTCTCTAATCGTCGGATGGCGTTACCCTTACTTTGGAAGGAAGGAGCTGTGCACCTGAATGTTAATAGTGTATTATAAAAACAATAAACTTGGGTGGTGAAATAATGACACAGCATTTGGAATTGATAAACTTTTGGAAACTTAGTCAAGGAGTTGTTTATGCTTGCTATATACTGACAATATTTATTTATATACCAGCACGGTGGCGCAGTGGTCTAGTGCGTGTGGTATGTCGTTCAAGCTTGATCACATTGTGTGAAATTGTGTTTAATAGATGCGTGTTTACATATGTGTAACTGCTTTTCACGCAAGGACTGCCTGCATTAGATACAGAGAAAAAAAAATCTGCAATAGCTGCAAAAAAGTAATCCGTATGAGTACTTTTGATTTACTTCCACATCCACGAAGTGGAGTGGAAGTATAGTAATCGTACAATTTTTTTTTTCTTGAAATAGGTTTAGAGTGACATGAACCGTCGAGATTTTAAATTTGAACTAAAAAAATGTCTTCCTGTTGGTCTGTCTGTCTGTCGGTCTATAACCTGATATTCTTTCAGTGAATAGAAAAATATACAGAATGGAGAGCACTCAGAAGAAAATACAGGAATATACAAGATATAGAAATTGCAAAATATGTACTAATATAATATATATGTCTTTCAGGTTGAACGAACTTTACATACATTTACGTAAATATCATATATCACCTTTACTTTAAAGTGATTTTTTTAATATATACTGTTGTTAGCCATATCTTTTTCGTCAAAAAACAAAACAAAATATACAAGATATAGAAATTGCAAAATATGTACTAATATAATATATATGTCTTTCAGGTTGAACGAACTTTACATACATTTACGTAAATATCATATATCACCTTTACTTTAAAGTGATTTTTTTAATATATACTGTTGTTAGCCATATCTTTTTCGTCAAAAATTTAGTGACAAATAAGATTCATATCACGAAAATTGTCTCAGATAATATCTAAGGCTCGAAAATGGCAAACTATTATGATAATTCAGAAAATCATTTGTTTTCATTTATATAAGAACAATATAAGCAAAGCAAGGTTTAAAATAGTTATTTAAGATACAAGTGTGTCTTACAACGTTTTATTTTCGATCGTGCCAATTATTGTAATAAATTGGCAATTTCTCATGAATATCTGTAAAATTGTATCAAGCATTTGTGAATGTCACTTTGACGGTTAGTACCTATTATTCGAGTTGTAGTTGAAGTCGCCATTCTAATTATGTTACTTCATGGTCGTGACTGAAAATCTGTCATGATTGTAACTAAACTATCTAAACTAACTAACTTATAAATAAACTGGCGTAGTTGAAGTCGACATTGCTGTTCTTGAATGTTTGAACTAAAATATCAAGTTAATAATGTATAATGGTGATTATAGTAATGTTGAAGAGTCTCAAAATACTCTCCCAGAAGTTATGAAGATGGCACAAGCGGCAACGTCAACTTTAATACCTGAGAAGTCACGAAAACAATTTCAGTTGGTGTAAAAATGATTCAACTATTGGTGTGTTTTGAAGATAGTGAAGAGTCTTAGGAAAAATGTGTTACTTGCTTATTTTTCAGAAAGAGCAAAGCATATAAAACTTTCAAGTCTTTGGTCGGAATATTCAATGGTGAAAGCTTTACTGATAGCTTAAAGGACATCGATCTTAAACAGTTTCCTAAGGGCCGGTACTTTCATCTATAGTTAGCGACATTTATTCTTTAGAATAAGTCTTATCTAGAAGATAAGCAAAAAATCGGTACTTTCACCTACAAATAATGATATCCGTCAGATAAATATGCTTATCCCTAGGATAAACTATTCGGTACCCAGACCGACGATTAACGCTTTTATCTATCGGATAAAAGAAGCTCCGCCAATGAGACTGCGCTCTGATTGACAACTGTCGCTGTTGTCAGTGCTATTCTGTCGTCGTAACTTTAAGATTGTCTGCTTTCAAACCAAACTTTTGAAATTTGTTTTGCTGTCTTCAAGAAGATTTTAGGTAGGGTTTTTTAAATAGTAATAGATAAATATCATCAGAAAAATTATAATTATGATAATTATAGCATTAGGTTTTCTTTTTATATAGAATGGATATTTTTGATGATTTTGATCTACTCAATGACCCAGACGGTTACTTAATTGATCTTATTGAAGATATATATCCCGAACAAGAATACAACTTGAGACCAAGAATTGACCATTTTAATTATTGGAATGATGCTGAGTTTTTTAACAGATTTCGTTTCTCAAAAGCTACTGTTATGTTTATATTACAACTAGTTGATGAGGCCCTTCGTAACCGAACAGAAAGGTAAGCATCAGTTTTGTACAAAGCAATCAGACCATAAACGGAGTCTTCTTTTGCATAATAACTAAGTGAAATCTTAGTACAATAACAGTGCACACCTTCTGCTATTCTATTTTCTGTTATTTTGTTTTAGGAATTTAGCACGTGCTGTTAGTACATTGGATAAAGCGCTACTTACTTTGCGTTTTCTCGCCAGTGGTGACTTTTAAGTAACTATGGGCGACTTTACAGGCATACACAAAACCACGGCGGGAAGAATAATAAAACATGTAATAAATGCTTTATGTAATTTATTTCCACAAAATGTCCATCTGCCGCAAACAGAGGAAGAGCAACAGCAAGCAAAAATAGATTTTTATAATTTATCTCATTTTCCAATGGTTATAGGGGTAGTAGATTGTACACACGTGAAGATTATATCTACTGGAGGCGATAATGCTGAGATTTTCCGAAATCGGAAAGGATATTTTTCTCTGAATTGTCAAGTTGTTGGTAGTGCGAAGCTAAAAATAATTGATAGTTAGTCGCTGGCCAGGGTCTGCTAACGATAGTCATATTTTTGAAAATTCTAGTATTAAAATGAGGCTACAAAATAGAGAGATGGGAAACGGAGTTTTATTAGCTGACCGAGGCTATGCGTTACAGCCATACCTTCTCATTCCATTGGATAGACCTCATAGTGAAGCCGAGCATCTATATAATGAGGCGCAAATTAGGACACGGAATAGTATAGAGCGTCTTTTTGGAATATGGAAAAGAAGATTTCCGGTATTATCTATAGGAATAAGGTGTAAAATTGAGTTGGCCCAAATGATAATTGTAGCTTGCGCAGTTTTACATAATATAGCGGTGGACCAAAAAGAAGAAGATTTTGACGATGGCAATAACTTTATGGATGACAATAACATTGTGGAATTAGAACCAAATGGTGTACCTGGAGAAGAAGACGAAGATATTGGTGTTCGAGCCCCATTTATAGATTATTTTCGAGACTTGCTGGCTCAACGACATCATTAAATAGTTTTCAAGTTAACCGACAGAAGCATATTACATGAAACAAAAAAATGTTATTTAAATGTGAATATGTTTAAATATATTTTAATATGAAAGCGACATACATTTTTTATTAATTGTACTTTCATATGTTCGATAAATGTGAATAAAATTTTGTAAAACTAAAAAATCAAGCGTTTACCTTTCTTTATTTTGTTTGTAAGTACTACCTAGTACTGGGTACTAAGAACCAACCTCTGAAAGTATACAATAAAAAGAACTCTTTGTTTAGAAATTTAGACATTTTATGTAGACTGCTACTACTATTAGACACAAAAAATCAGACTAAGGTAATCACTAATGTATAATAAATAATAACGATAAACTATCAAAATGACTCAAATGTCATAAGAGGCAATCAGTAATAGGGAGTTTATTTTATTTTTGTTCAACGCATATGGCTTTTGCATATTTCTCTTCCTTTAACGCATCTTAAGTTGGCGACATTGACTCTGATAAATATCCAGAATCAGATCCAACGAATTGTTAACCGAGGGTATTACTTGAATGAAAGTACGGATGCAAGATATCCTACAGATAGCAAGCTCTGGTTATCTTATCCTTCAGATAGTTATCCGCCGGATAAAGTATATTTATACTTAAGTGAAAGTACCGGCCCTAAGTTAACCGCTTATCTAAAGCGGCAGTCTGTAGGATACCGTTCCAAGAAATCTAAAGGGTAACAAAGATGAAATATACACATTTCTAAACGAAGCACCTAATGAAAGATATTTAATGATGAAGATTGTAGCAATTTTTGGCATTGCCGGTGCATGCAGAAGAGACGAGTTTTATAAAATGAGCGTTGGTCATGTGCAAGTTATTGGTAATATGTTGATAGTGAGAATTCCAACATCAAAAACAAATAAACCTCGAACTTTTATTATTGACCGTAAAACGAGAGACTTGGAAAATATGGTTAAAATTTATAGAAAATACTCCACTCTTAAGGCGCGTTTACACCAAAGTCTTCCAGTAAGTTTTCCACAAGTTGCGGCAATTTGTTGCTTTTTCTACAAAATACGGCAACTTTTTCTGTCTTCCACTTGTGGAGAGACAAATCTTCCACTAAATTTTGGTTTCCCGCGGAGTGTCGGTAAAGATCAAAGAAAGTTGACAACTAAAAGTGGAAGATTTGTTGCTGCGCGCTTTGTGCAAGCAACTTGTAGGAAACTAGAGGAGAACTGTTCCCCCTCCACGCGCCCCGGACGTCGGGGGCTAGCATCCCCCCGTCAGTGCACGTGGTGTACTTTAGCTGCAGGTGTTGTCGGTAATTTCGTGTGTGTTTGTGTCAAGATGGAAGGCTGTAGTGAGAACGAATGGACCAGGACCATGTCACTGCCACTGTATCTATCCCTAGCCTTCAACGATTCTTTGACAACAAGTTTTTCACTTGTTGCTCTGAATTTGAGCAGAGCAACTTTTAGTTTTCTACAAAAAATCTTCCACTTGTTGCACTAATTTGAGAAGAACAACTTTTAGTTGACAACTTTTAGTTTTCTACAAACAATCTTTTGTCAACTTTTAGTTGTCAACTTTGGTGTAAACGCACCTTTAGGTCACCAGCAACAAAACATGATCGACTGTTTGTGAACTACCGTAATGGAAAGTGTTCTGTTCAGCCGATGGGTATTAATACCTTTCGGAAAATACCAAGCGAAATTGCGAGATATCTTGTGTTGCTCAATACACATGAGTATATTGGCCATAGTTTCGAAGGTCATCTGACACCATGCTTGCAGATGCAGGAGGGGATGTTTTACAGCTGCAGAGGCATGGTGGCTGGAAGTCATCGATAGTTGCAGAATCTTTCGTTGAAGAATCAGTTAGAAGCAAAGTTGAGATATCACATCAAATTTTGCAAAAAGAACTATCTGAGTAAGCAAGCTCAAACGATGCCATTGAAGCTAATGATATACTGCCTACTACATCGAGGAGTCATAAGTTGCCTGGAATTCATATTGAATATTGTGCTAATTGCAAAGTGGAAGTAAATATTGTTAAAAATTAATAATTAATGAATAAAATACTGTTGTTCATACTGGCAATTTTTTTAGAAATCGTGCAATAAAAGCGTGCAATCATCAATTTTTATTGCACAGTTTCTTATAAAAGGCCACTTTTTACACTGGAAATTATGTAAAAAACTATTACTTTTTACGCAATCGTAGATAAAATCTATTAAGTCATAAAATGCATAGATGATTTATCATATTTTTCAAATTCTTAGTTTCATTTTAAATGATCGAGAAAAGTCCAAAGATAATATTCAACAGTAACGAAAAAGAAGTGCTTCGGTATCCCATTGTGAGGCTTCTGAGACCTGTACAAACTTAACTATCATCGGTACTGTTATTATTGTAGTGACGATTATTTTAGAGAATTTTATGCTCTACCAGAAAGGTACATATAGTATTTCTTGTTAATCTGACAGCTAGTTGACAGATAATTAGGTACGATTAATTCAAGCCTTTCACCAAGTGCTTACTTTATCCCAAAAGTTACTACAAAACTTGAAAAAATAGAAATTAATGGACGACATTATGTTTTTGAATCTCCCATAAAAAACTGTAGAAAACCCGGTTGAAAATAACGATTTTTGGCCAAACGTCAAAAATTAAGAAAAAAAAACAATTTAATTAACAACAAGCTAACTATTACACTCTTCTCCGATTCACTAGACTTTTTATATTGTTGCATATTCTGTAAGAACTCTTCGTAGTTTTTTGTAAATAATTTAGAAATTTTTTGTTTAGATACAAAACATAAAAAAAATTAATTAATGTAATTATTAACTTTTATTTATTCATCAATTTACTGTCCAAATTTCAACACAATCGGACTCTTCGTTCTTAAGTTATCAAGTTATCAGGAAACGTGGCGAACTGACGGGCGGACAGACGCACGGACAGGCAGAGAAATATATTGGATTAAAGTATGAGGCTTTGACTTCCTAGTATATACACGAAATCCTAAGCTTCGGTTCTCTTACTAGCTTGCCTTACTTATTTTTTCCTATTTACATCTACCTACTCGCCCCCCCCCCCACTCCTTCAACGGAATCATCTCAAAATATAATCCAGTTTCAGACGTCGTTATAATGCATATATGTACCAAATTTTAAGTGAATATCTCAATTTTATTTCATCAACCTTTTTAATTATGGAGTGGGGGTGGTGCGGGGTTAAAAAATATTATAAAAATCTGAGGCCTTCTCAAGTTTCTGTACTCTTTCCAGTTTACTTTACTTATTTTCCCTTATTTACCCCTATTTAACCCCCAACCCTTCAACGGAATCATGTCAAATTATATATATAATCCAGTTCCAGATGTCATTATAATGTCATTATAGTACCAAATTTCAAGTGAATCTCAATTATATTTTATCAACCCCTTTAATAATGGAGTGGGGGTGGTAGGGGGGGGACGAAACGTATTATTAAAAAATATGAGGTCTTCACTTCTAGTATATACATCTAATTCTAAATTTCTCTACTCTTACCAGCTTGATTTCCCCTATTTAACCCCCAACCCTTCAACGGAATCATCTCAAAATATAATCTAGTTCCATATGTCGTTAGAATACATACGTGTATCAAATTTCAAGTGAATATCTCAATTTTACCTTATCAACCCCTTTAATAATTGAGTGGGGGTGGTGAGGGGATGTAAAATATTTAAAAAATCTAGAGCCTTCGCTTCTAGCATATACACCAAGTCCCAAATTTCTGTACTCTTACCAAGCTTGCTTTACTTATTTTCCCCTATTTACCCCCCAACCCTTCGCCGTTCAAAAAATTTCAAGTCAATATCTTAAACCGTTCCAGAGAAAACGTGCGCACAAAAAAGTTACAGACAGACGGACAGCCAGAAAACTTTTTTTGCTCAAATTTAAAATCTCTACCTTCCATGAAATTTTTGAAATTATTTTTAAGATTACGGTATACTTTCATTTGGTTAATTTGCTTAACTTATTAGTTCTCTTTTGGCGTATTACTCGTATACCTACTGTAAATTGAAAACCCAATGAAAAAACTGCTGCTTAAGGAATCACTACTTCCACATCCAGATTTTTCATTCAAGTCCCTTTAAAGGAAACATCTTGACTAGATTTGCAGTCTAGTACGTGGAAATTATTGGTCATAGAATTTTAATAATATTTGGGGCAGATGTTATAGAAAAGTTTGAGGCGTTGGTTTCCACTATATCCGATAAAAATGACGTTTCTATTTTACCCTACTTATTTTCCCCTATTCACAACTTGCCACCTCCCACCCCTTCAATGGAATCATCTCAATCTGATGTCATTATAATACATAATATTTGTCCTAACTTTCAGGTGAATATCTCAATCCTGTGTTATCAATCCCATTAATAATGGAGCGGAGATGGCGTGGTATGAAAAATATTAGAAAGAAATCTGAAACCTTGGTTTCTAGTATATACATCAAATCCCAAATTTCTGTACCCTTACCAGCTTGATTTACTTATTATCAGTATATATTCCTATTTAACCCACAACACTTCAACGGAATCATCTCAAAATATAATCTTTCCAGATGTCGTTATAATATATACGTCTACCATATTTCAAGTTAATGTCTCAATTTTATTTTATCAACCCGTTTAATAATGAAGTAAGGGTGGTGGATGGTTGAAAAATATTATTAAAAAATCTGAGACCTTGGCTTCTAGGACATACACCGAATATCAAGTTTTTGTACTCCTACCAGCTCGCTTTACTTTTTTTCCATTTACCTTTACTTAACCCCCACTCCTTCAACGCAATCAAGTCAATATATAGTTTAGTTTCAGATATCGTTATAATACATACGTGTATCAAATATCAAGTCAAAATCTAAATTTAATTTTATCAACTATTTGGTGGGGTATGGATACTATTATAAAAAACCTGAGACCTTCACTTCTAGTATACACACCAAGTCCCAAATTTCTGTAGTCTTACCAGCTTGCTTTACTTATTTTCCCCTATCTACCCCAATTTAACCTCCAACCCTTCAACGGAATCATCTCAAAATATAATCAAGTTCCAGATGTCGTTATAATACCTACGTGTACCAAATTTCAAGCGAATATCGTAATTTTATTTTATCATCTTTAATAATGGAGTAGGGGTATTGTGGGGTTGCAAAATATGATAAAAAAATCTGAGGCTTCGGTTTATAGTACATACCCCGAATTTCAAGTTTCTGTACTGTTATCAGCTTGCTTTACTTATTTTCCCCTATTTAACCTCCATCCCTTCAACGGAATCATCTCAAAATATAATCTAGTTCCAGATGTCGTTATGGTACACACGTGTACCAAATTTCAAGCGATTATCTCAATTTTATTTTATCAACCCCTTTAATAATGGAGTAGGGGTGGTGGGGGGTCGAAAAATATTATAAATAATTTGATATCTTGGCTTCTAGTACATACACCGAATTTTAAGTTCCTGTAGTTTTACCAGCTTGCTCTACTTATTTTGCAGTATTTAACCCCCAACCCTTCAACGGAATCATCTCAAAATATAATCTAGTTCCAGATGTCGTTATAATACATACGTGTACCAAATTTCAAGTGAATATTTCAATTTTACTTTATCAACCCCTTTAATAATGGCGTAGAGGTTGTGGGGTGGGTTGAAAAATATTGTAAATAATTTGATATCTTGGCTTCTAGTAGATACACCGAATTTCAAGTTTCTGTACTCTTGCCAGCTTGCTTTACTTATTTTTTCCTATTTACCCCTATTTAACCCCCAACCCTTCATCAGAATAATCCCAAAATATAATCTAGCTCCTGATGTCATTATTATATATACGTGTACCAGATTTCAAGTGAATATCCCAATTTTGTTTTATCAACCCCTTTAATAATGAATTGGAAGGGGTGAGAAGATGAAATATATTGTAAAAAATTTTGAGGCCTTAGCTTGTAGTAGATACATCAAATTTCAAGTTTCTGTACTCTTACCAGCTTGCTTTACATATTTCCCCCTATTTAGCCCTATTTACCCCCCAACCCTTCACCGGATATCTTCAAAAAGCAATCCAGTTCCAGATCTTGTTATAATATATACGTGTACAAAATTTGAAGTTAATATCTTAAACCGTTCCGGAGAAATCGCGCGGACAAAAAAAGTTACAGACAGACAGACAGACAGACAGAAAATTTGTTTTTCTCAAATTTAAAATCTCGACATTTCATGACATTCTAAACCCATTTCAACAAAAAAAAAATTGAAATTCTTTTTGCGATTACTATACTTCCAATCCACTACGTGGATCGTGGATGTGGAAGTAATAATTAAAATGATAGTTGTTGTTATCAAATCATCGTGGAAAATATTTCCCTTTATACAGAACATAGGCATTAAATTCCTCTATTCTAGCATGCATTAAAAATGATTTATTCTTGTTTTTCCAAAAGCTTTGTACCATCAGTATGAATTCATACTGGAATTGGAGCGTTACATCAAGTGCTCTTTGTACGATTGATATTATGCGCCCAATTTTCCCGTAACTTTAACATTCACAAAAATCCTATAAATGCATACAGTCAAACAAAGCCAATAATATCATTCAAGTATGACAAATCTATTGAGTTTTATTCTATTATTTATTAAATCTTTGAAATTGCAGGTGTGGCGCCTTATTTACAAAAGCTGTCAATTCTCGTGATAATGACGAATGAAATTTAACGCCACTAAAGGAGTTTATTACTGTTATTAACGTTCGATGTTATTTTATTGCGGAAACCGCTGACTAAGGAATCACTACTTCCACATCCAGATTTTCAATCCGAGTCTCTTTGATGGAAAATAATTTCACTATATTTGCATTGTAGCATGTGAAAATAATTGGTCATAAAATTTTAATATTTAAGAAAATTAAGTTTCTGGACTCTTATTAGCTTCCTCCACATATTGTCCCCAATACCTCCCCCGTGATAGATGTTGTTATAATACATACGCTTACCAAATTTCAAGTGAATATGTCAATTATATTTTATCAACCCCTGTACTAATAGGGTGGGGTAGTGGAAGGGTGGAAACATTTTTTAGGGAATTTGAGGTCTCGGCTTCTAGTATATATATATATATATATATATATATATATATATATTAAATCCCAGGTTTCTGCACTCTTGCCAGCTTGTTTTACTTATTTCCCCATATTCATCCCTATTTAACCCCCAACCCTTCAACGGAATCATTTCAAAATATAATCAAGATCCAAGTCGTTATAGTATATACGTGTACCAAATCTCAAGTGAATATCTCAATTTATCAACCCCTTTAATAACGGAGTGGGGGTCGTGGGAGAGTTGAAAAATATTATACAAAAATTAGAGGCCTTGACTTCTAGTATATACACCAAATTCCAAATTTCTGTACTCTTACCAGCTTGCTTTACCCCTATTTAACCCCCAATCCTTCAATGGAATCATCTCATAATATAATCTAATTATAGATGTCGTAATGATACATACATGTACCAAATCCCAATTTAATTTTATCAACCCTTTTAATTATGGAGAGGAGGTGGTGGGAGGAAACGAAAATATTGCAAAAAATCGGAGGCCTTGGCTTCTAGCATGTACACCAAATCCCAAGTTTCTGTACTCTTACCAACTTATTTTACTTATTTTGCCATATTCACCCCTACTTAACCCCCAACTCTTCAACGGAATAATCTCAAAATATAATCTAGTTCCAGGTGTCGTTATAATACATATGAGTACTAAATTTCAAGTGAATATCTCAATTTTCTTTTATCAATGGGAATATTATAAAAAAAGACTGAAGCCTTGGCTTCTAGTATATACACCTAGTCCAAAATTTTTGTACTCTTACCAGCTTGCTTTACTTATGTTCTCCTATTTACCCCAATTTACCCCCAACCCTTCGTCGAATATGTTCAAAAAACAATCCAGTTGCAGATCTCGTTATACAGGTAGAGAGCCGGCTGTATAGATTTCCTATGAATACGATACATGAAAATCTTTATGTGAGTCAGTAAGTACTACCACAGACATACAGGGAGCCACTTGTCATTTTTGCAAATAATGCCCGCGTCATGGATTTCTGACGTCACTGTCGGTCACGATTTTTTGTGTTTACGAATGCATGAATAAAACTTACGTCAAAATGTAGGTTTTGAGGTATACAAAGAGATTTTAGTGTGCGCTTCCACTCCACTATGTGGATGTGGAAGTAATTTATTTTAAAACTATGCTTTTTTAGTATACTCACTTACACAGGTCTACAAAATAAATTTTCTGCTCCAGGGACTAAATCTATCATGCTTCAAGTATTTTTGTGCGCTGTAACAGAATTTTCAATTTAAAAAATTTTGTACCCCGTATATTTCGAGTAAATCTTGGTTTTTATTGTCAAAATGCGCTTTTTGCGAAATATCGACGTAAAATGTTTTTATAAGTATTTACATGAGGGTCCCTGCCCCAAAACATAATAGAAATTACTATTTCCTATGTATTTTTGGGCGATGATTACGAATCCGTCTTCATAAAGGGCGCTCTGTCCTCTAAAGGGCAAAAAGGGCAAAAGCGCAATTTAATTGAAAACAGAAGTGCGAGGTACGTTTTCCTATGTATTTTTTTAATGTTGAACAAGAATTCGATGTTAAAAAGGGCACTCCGCTCTCCAAAGGGAAATAAAGGGTAAAAAGGGACAAATATTAATCGTTTGTTGCTCGAAGGCGCAGTGTTTTTAAGACTAATCTAACCTGACCTAACTAGTGCAAATTCAAGTATTTGAAAAACATTTGGAAGGGTTTTAACCATTCGTAAGAGTTCAATCAAGTTTTTACCCGTTCTGTGGTCAGTCACAAATCTTGGTTAATACTAACCTAGGTCAGGTTAGGTTAGTCTTTGATTTTTTGCCCTTTATTGACCTTTAGATGGCAGAGCACTCCTCTTTGAGAAAGGAGTCGTAATCATCGCCCAAAAATGCATAGGAGATAGTGATTTTTTATTATGTGATAGATGTTGTTATAATACATACGCTTACCAAATTTCAAGTGAATATGTCAATTATATTTTATCAACCCCTGTACTAATAGGGTGGGGTAGTGGAAGGGTGGAAACATTTTTTAAGGAATTTGAGGTCTCGGCTTCTAGTATATATATATATATATATTAAATCCCAGGTTTCTGCACTCTTGCCAGCTTGTTTTACTTATTTCCCCATATTCATCCCTATTTAACCCCAACCCTTCAACGGAATCATTTCAAAATATAATCAAGATCCAAGTCGTTATAGTATATACGTGTACCAAATCTCAAGTGAATATCTCAATTTATCAACCCCTTTAATAACGGAGTGGGGGTCGTGGGAGAGTTGAAAATATTATACAAAAATTAGAGGCCTTGACTTCTAGTATATACACCAAATTCCAAATTTCTGTACTCTTACCAGCTTGCTTTACCCCTATTTAACCCCCAATCCTTCAATGGAATCATCTCATAATATAATCTAATTATAGATGTCGTAATGATACATACATGTACCAAATTTTAAGTGAAAATCCCAATTTAATTTTATCAACCCTTTTAATTATGGAGAGGAGGTGGTGGGAGGAAACGAAAATATTGCAAAAAATCGGAGGCCTTGGCTTCTAGCATGTACACCAAATCCCAAGTTTCTGTACTCTTACCAACTTATTTTACTTATTTTGCCATATTCACCCCTACTTAACCCCCAACTCTTCAACGGAATAATCTCAAAATATAATCTAGTTCCAGGTGTCGTTATAATACATATGATTGATTGATTGATTGATTGATTTGCCAGCGTAAGGTGGGCATTGCTGCCAATTCCGGTGCAGGGAGATTTGTTCCACCACGCAGCCCGATCGCCCACCGATCATCCCACCGTGTGCCAGAACAAACCCCCAGTGCTTTTATATACCGCCGGACCAGCTGCATACGCTGGATTGGACATTGGACATGCTTGTTGTCAGCAGCGAGAGCCGCATGACGCATGGGGTAGGAGTATAGGATGGAGCGTGTAGGCGTTTGTGAGATGTTTCTTCTTGTTTTCCTTCTGTCTTCATCGGATGGAAAGTGTAGGCGCTTGTGAGATGCTTCTTTTAGGTTTTCGTGCTTCTTTTTACTTTCAGGTTTTTGTGATATGCTTCTTCTTAGTTTCTGTCTGTGATCATCTTCTCTCCTATTCTACTTCTGAGTTTTCTGTTTCTTCTGTTTCTGAGTCTGGCAGTGTGTATATCCTTGATATTTCTTTATTGTATTCCATTTTTTGTTGTGCAAACTTTTCCCAGTGTGTATAATCCTTTCCTAGCTTATTCATAATTCTCTCGATTGTTGTAATCCATGTGTAGCATGGCCTCCCTATTTTCAGTTTGTTGCTGTTCATTCGCAGCGCTTTCTTCAGTAGGTGTGTCGTGTCCCGTCTTTGGACATGTCTCCAGTATTTCATTGCGTATGATTCTATTCTTTTGATTATTGTTCTTCCCTCTAGTAATGTTGACGTTTTCTGTCGTTTTTGTGGTTTTCCTGTTTTTGCTAGCAGTTGGATAATGTCTTCTCAGGCTTCTTCGGTTGGACTTTATCGTTGCTGCGTTTTTGACTCCATATATCATCATAGTAGGCATTATGATGGTCGTGTATACCTTTTTGGTTAGGCACCATGGTGGTTTGTTGTCCTCAATGAAGGGTAGTAGAGCTCTTGTGACTCTGTAGGCTGTTTTGACTTGGTCCAGGACTGTGGTGAATAGTCGGGGGGATAGGGGACATCCTTGTTTGACTCCCATATTCTTCATTTTTGATTCCGTCGTCTGTCCAAACCATTGTATTGCAGTTTTTTCGTGTAGGCATGCTTTTATTATTCTGTTTATTAAGTATTGCGGTACTCCCCTGTTGAGCAAAGTGTTGACTATAGCCTCATGCCTTATAGTATCAAATGCCCTTTGGAGGTCAATTGAGACTATATATAGTTGTGTTCCTTCTTTCCACTTTTCTTCCAGGATCCGTCTGGTGGTGTACATGTGGTCGTCTGTCGATCTACCCTTGATAAATGCCGTTTGATAATCTGGTAGTTCGCCGATGTATTTTTCCATTTCTCTGAGGAGGAATTGTGCGTAGTATTTATACCCTACACTGCTGAGTGTTATTCTTCTGTAATCGTTCACGTTTTGTGGTGATTTGATTTTAGGGAGCGGTATCTGTATGGTTGTATTCCATTCCTCAGGCAGGGGTGTGGTTTCCGTCCATGCGTTGGTGATGATTTCTAGGATTAGCTGTTTTATGTTGTCCGGTCCATAGTATACTAGTTCGTTATTTATTTTATCTATTCCCGGGGCCGTGTTTCTTTTAGCTCTGGCCATTATTTCTAGTAGTTCGTCTTTTGACGGTGGCTTTCCCAGAGGCCAGTGGTCCATTTCTTGTATTGATTCTATTTGACTTCTCTCTGCGTTTCCTTCTTCTAGTTTCCTGACCCAATGCTGCAGTGGTATGTATTTTCTTGACTGCGTATTGTTGTTTCTCCTGTATGTTTTGGGGTGTCTAAAGGTTTGGTTTAATCTCTGTCCTGCTGGAGTGGATTCTATGTTTTCGAAGAATTCCCTGCATTTTTTTTTTCTGTTCGTGCCTCCTCTCTGTGTCTCTTCTTTCTTTCCTCGCTTCTATTATCTTTTTGTCTATGTTTGGTGTATATTGTTTTCCTGTGGCCTTTATTTTCTTTACTTTTTCGTAATTTCTTTTCGTGTCTTTTCTTTTTGGGCTCATAGGGGATTTGTTCCTTTTCAACGTTTTCCTCGCCGCTATTTTGATTTTGACCAATTTAGTTCCTTTCCTGTTAACTGTTTTTCTATCTCCTCCTGGTATTTCTTTTTTATTCCTTTGTTTTGTAGCAGTGAGATGTTCCATGTGTCATTTGCTGTTTTGTTGTATCTTTTTTTTCTTTTTTTCTTCTTGTTTCTTTATTACTAGTGTTCCATATAATATTTTGTGATCTGTTTTGACGTTTGTTGCTTGTTTTGCCTTCATATTTTTGACCCTGTCCCTTATTTTTCTATCCACTAGGATATGGTCTATTTGAGGGTTGATGTTTCCTTTATTCCAGGTATTAAGGCAGGTTAGGTTCTTGCTCCATGTGTTTCTAACTGTTAGATCTAACAGATGTGTCAAGTTTTTTAGCAAGCTTCCATTATCGTTTGTCCATGTGTGAAGTTTGTCGGTGGGCACATGTACTCCTAGTATGCATATGTTTTCCTTTCCAATTTGTAAGTCTGCCATGGTTATGTTTTCGTTTACTTTTCTTGTCTTTATCTGGATAGGGGTGTTCCGTCTTATTGCCCATGCGACTCCTCTGCTGGTTTTTTCTTTGTCCCCTCCACTTAGATGCCATTTGTAGTTTTGAGTAACTGCAGTTCCGTCTATCGTGTGTGTCTCTTGTATGCATGCAACGTGTATGTGTTCCATCATAAGAACCTCATCGATTTTTTCTCTTTTCTCTCTCGTTATGCATCCTCTGACATTCCATGTCGCCAGAATGATGTCATCGTGTTGTAATTCTTGACTGTTGGCTTCCTCTGTTCTTTGTGATATTTGGTACATGTTTATGTGCGTTGCTTCCTCTAATTCTGGGCGGGGTGTTATAGCCCCAGTTCGAGCGTATGTTTCTTCTGGTTGTTCTGCTTCATGTTTTTCTTGTGCAATAATCGCGCTATCGTAGTGATTTCTTTCGTTTCAGTGCTTCCTATATACTATCTCTAGTGGTGTGTTCTCTCTTCCCTGTTGGTTAGTAGGATGGAAGATTATATGCTCTCCTTCTTCTTGATGTACTATTATTGTCCTGTTTTTCATATTTGTTGTTACTGCAATTGTTTCCTACCCCCCCCAAAAACCTTCTCTTCTCAGATCTCGAATGAATGCATTTATTTTTCCCGTATTAGAGTTGTATCTATTGTAACGGGGTGCTAGTTCATGGATGGATGCCTGCATGAATGGCATGAAATGGTCTAAGTGATTTTCGATATAGTCAGCTACTTGTTTTCGTAGGGTTTTCGTCGCATTGGTATGTGCCTGTGACGTTATATTTTCTCCCTCCAGTTGGTGGTTTAATGCTCCATATAGGCAGTTTCCGTCGCCGTCGATTTTTTTGTACCAGTAATTGACGTGTTCTCGTTTCAACGTCCTGTATTAGTGTGTCCATTTTATTTGCCTTGTTTTTCAAAACCAATATTAGCTTGCTGTAAGAGAGTCTTTTTATTATGTTATCTGTATCGCGGTAAAATAACTTTTTACAGCGAGTTGCAAATGAGAAAGCGGCCCGAGAGAAACCTCCGCACACCCTGTATATTGTTTTGATTTTTGTAGTGCCTAATTCAAATTCCCCATATAAAACTAATAACTCTGCAGCGAGAAACAAAAAGTTTATAGTAAATAAATTATTTCTTAAACAAAAGTACCCGTTCCACATGAAGAATTCATTCATTCGCGTATATGTGAAACAATGGATTTCCGAATCACAACATTCTTCCCATCTGTGAAGGTTTAATAAATATATCTTATCTTAGAAATAAATAGAAATAACACTTATCTTTCATCCTTCCTACTAGCCACTTTGGGAGGGTGGTCGGTCGTCTTAGGTACATGCACTTGTGGATAATTTACGAGTTTATGACCTGGTCCCATTCAACGTGTTTATTTTCTTTTTATCCGAGTTATGTTGCCAGATGTCTGTACCCTTTGTCGAGCTGCCCATATACGCCTTTAGTGATGTCATAGTTAAATATCAAATATCAGCTATATGAATTAGCCAAATTTATGTTAATATTTATCAACTAATGTAGGATTTTCCACTGTTTAATTCAACACATTTTTGCGCGTTTCACACCGTGTTTACTCTAGTTTTTCGGGATTTCATGGGATCCACTTAAAAACGGGTCTGCCTTCATCGACGACCGAACTGAACTCAGGTGTCGTTATAATACATATGAGTACTAAATTTCAAGTGAATATCTCAATTTTCTTTTATCAATGGGAATATTATAAAAAAAGACTGAAGCCTTGGCTTCTAGTATATACACCTAGTCCAAAATTTTTGTACTCTTACCAGCTTGCTTTACTTATGTTCTCCTATTTACCCCAATTTACCCCCAACCCTTCGTCGAATATGTTCAAAAAACAATCCAGTTGCAGATCTCGTTATACAGGTAGAGAGCCGGCTGTATAGATTTCCTATGAATACGATACATGAAAATCTTTATGTGAGTCAGTAAGTACTACCACAGACATACAGGGAGCCACTTGTCATTTTTGCAAATAATGCCCGCGTCATGGATTTCTGACGTCACTGTCGGTCACGATTTTTTGTGTTTACGAATGCATGAATAAAACTTACGTCAAAATGTAGGTTTTGAGGTATACAAAGAGATTTTAGTGTGCGCTTCCACTCCACTATGTGGATGTGGAAGTAATTTATTTTAAAACTATGCTTTTTTAGTATACTCACTTACACAGGTCTACAAAATAAATTTTCTGCTCCAGGGACTAAATCTATCATGCTTCAAGTATTTTTGTGCGCTGTAACAGAATTTTCAATTTAAAAAATTTTGTACCCCGTATATTTCGAGTAAATCTTGGTTTTTATTGTCAAAATGCGCTTTTTGCGAAATATCGACGTAAAATGTTTTTATAAGTATTTACATGAGGGTCCCTGCCCCAAAACATAATAGAAATTACTATTTCCTATGTATTTTTGGGCGATGATTACGAATCCGTCTTCATAAAGGGCGCTCTGTCCTCTAAAGGGCAAAAAGGGCAAAAGCGCAATTTAATTGAAAACAGAAGTGCGAGGTACGTTTTCCTATGTATTTTTTTAATGTTGAACAAGAATTCGATGTTAAAAAGGGCACTCCGCTCTCCAAAGGGAAATAAAGGGTAAAAAGGGACAAATATTAATCGTTTGTTGCTCGAAGGCGCAGTGTTTTTAAGACTAATCTAACCTGACCTAACTAGTGCAAATTCAAGTATTTGAAAAACATTTGGAAGGGTTTTAACCATTCGTAAGAGTTCAATCAAGTTTTTACCCGTTCTGTGGTCAGTCACAAATCTTGGTTAATACTAACCTAGGTCAGGTTAGGTTAGTCTTTGATTTTTTGCCCTTTATTGACCTTTAGATGGCAGAGCACTCCTCTTTGAGAAAGGAGTCGTAATCATCGCCCAAAAATGCATAGGAGATAGTGATTTTTTATTATGTTTTGGTGTAGGGACTCCTCATGTAAATACTAATAAACACACTTTACTTCGAAAGACAAAAAACCGTATTTTGACAACCGAGATTTACTCGAAATCTACGCGGTAGAAATCTTTTAAATTAAAAATTTGGTTTCTGCACACAAAAATACTTAAAGCATGATAACTTTAGTCCTTGGAGCAGAATTTTTTTGTAGATCCGTATTACTGAAGGAAAATATTATAATCGGCTGGCTGTCTGCTGCCTGTCTGTTGGCGCGTTCTCTTCAAAAGTATTTGAGGAGATTAATTATATATACTAGGTAGTTAAAGCTATTGTCATTGAAGAAATTGGATATGCTTTTAACGAAGAGGAGAGTGTAGAGAAATAGTTTATTACATACCGGTAGGTAGGTTGAGCAATCAAAATTTAATCAGTGTTTTGTGCTCTAGTTTTTATTGTTAATGTTAAGTATTTTAAGCCTGCTACGCAGACATAGTGTAATTTTAATGTTAATTTTAAGCCGCCATTGGCGGCAGGAATTTTAACTTGTTTGTTCATTTTAATAAGCTGAACTGGTCGTGATCCGCCCAACCCTACGCACACCACGGCGCTATGCGATGTGGTTGTCTGGTTGGCTCCGGATCACGATTCGGGGAGGCAATGTTGTATTTTCGAGTTTTAATAAATTGTTTGAAGAAGAAAGGTAGGTAGGTTGTGATATATTTTTTAAATTTTTCTTTCGGGGTTTCTATATTCAGTAAAACTAGTGTGATGATGATAATAATAATAATGAATATATTTATTTATTTCGTAGACGTACACGTGTGTTACATAAGTTAGTGCATATGATATTAGGGATAAAAAAGGTTGGATCTCAGTTCACTGTGACGAAGATCACAGCATCTGCTCTTCCGTTCAACCTTTTACTATGTTAATATTTGCATTAGAGACTTAAGTCCAAATATTAATTAATTAAAGACATTAAAGAAAAGAAAAAAAGCAAAAACACTATTAAATAATTTGATAATGTAAATGTGAAATATAGGTTAGAATTAATTATTCATTACGAAGTATTTACATTTAATTTTAAATAAGTTTAGCGATATGGTTATAAAATCATTATTAACTTTATTTTAGTAGCAGGCTGTCAGAATTGTTGGAAACAGCTTGAAGCATATGCAATGGTAATTTTGGGTTCCAGCAGAGTAATATGTTAGTGACATTTTGCAAGTGTCAGCTGTTCCAGCAAATGTTTATAACTTGTTGACAACTGCTTAAACAGTTTGTCGACTTTCTTCATTTTTGGGCGTTTTAAATCCTAATCTGACTTTTATACTTTTCTGATCTCAACGAGGTATGTTTGGATTTTATCAGTTCATAAGTTTCTAAAAGATAATGGATTTGTATGAATTTGATTATTTGTATTTTATTTATATGTATATGAAAGTAAAAAAAGAATCAATTAATACATCTATATATTGGCGAGCAGCAGTAGCCAAGATATCTTACTATTACTTTGAAAGGCAACGCAATTTTTCTTGGGAGTCTACACCGGCAGGAACAGTACGCAAAACGTGTTTCTTTTTTATTTCAGCAATCTGCCACCAACAAATTTATTTATTGGGTTAATGTTACCAACATGTTTCCAACACTTTACTAGAATAAACCTATTATAAGAGAATGATCGTTGGTAGAGTGCAGTGGTATAACGTGGCATTGAGAGTACACCTTTGCAGCGAACATTTAAGTTATGAACATTGGTACGATATCTTATTTTATAAGAGATAAGAGATTTTATAAATATTGAGGTGTTTTTAGAAGAACTAATTTATGACAAAAACATAGAATATGAAGCATTCTACAATTTTTCATATTTAGCCACTGGGCGTTTCGTAGTTTATGTGATATGTGATTAGATCTTCCGATTCCTTATACAAATCGCAGACATGCATTCTGAATTTTTTGTTTCCTGCACGAATCATTTTTATGAATGCAATCATGGTATATAATAATAGCGTAATTAAATTGAAATAATGCCAAACTTTCACATACTTAATATAATTTTTTATTTTTTATTTAATAACTGTCCTATTATATAGTAGTTTTAAATTAGCATAGCATTTTTTAATCATATTGTTCACTAGCATTCTGAGTCTGAAGGACTGATCTATTACTAAACCAAAATTCTTGGCCTCGAATGTGTTATGCAGTTTATGAGTATTTACCGAAAACTTTTCTGCATTAATAAACAACGAGTGATTTTTAGCGTCATTCATCAACTACTTATATTCTAGTTCAGATACTCACCCGCCTGTTAAGCATCCGTGTAATTAAATGAAAAATAAAGTTGGGTGTCATCAGCGGAGAAATGATGCTGACAATTTTGTAGATTAGAATCAAAATTGGTCGTGTATTGTGTACAGCAACGAAGGCAGCGTGGAGCCCTGCGGTATACCACGTGTAACGTCGAAACTTGAATATGCATGTACTATATGGAATCCAAAAACTCTTGTATATTCCGAAATGTTGGAAAAAATTTCTGACATCGTTGTATCCTAAAAACCATGGAGTGTGGCCACACCTGATATCATATAATACACAACTAATTGAATTTAATGTAAGTCTACTTTCCAAACGCCGTGAAGAAGCTCAAATTCTGTTCATCTACAATATATTACATGATAACCTTAACGTACCTTGAAATATTGTATGCAATTAATTTTAATGTACCTGATGTAAGATTAAGAATAAGAAATTGTATGTTTAAAATCTTAAACTTAAATTCACCAACTGAACAATGCTTGCTGGCTGTAAATAATTTCGTAAGGAATTGTGATATTGATATATGTAATGTTAACAGAAGTATGTTATTATCTTATTTATAATCATTGTAATGTTATACTTATGTTGTGTTACAATTTAAGTTTATTATTGTTTTTATTGTTATTTTACTATTCTCACTGTACACCATGTAACTGGATTTTATGTGTTTGTTGTGCAGTATAAATAAATAAATAAATAAAATATTTAAACTTTCTGGCATGTGATTATTGACAATCACTTTTTGTTCCCTTTCATTCAAATAATTTGCTATCAACATGCATGCACGGTCAGCGAAGTCAATGGAATGTAAAATTAAGATAAGTGTGTCATGGTCTAACGTATCAAAGGCTTTACTGAAATCGAGAAGAACTAAAGCTGGTAATATATCATCAGTAATGTTCATCAGTGCCGAAGTACAACTATAATTAGCTCTAAAACCCGATTGGTAAAATTATTTAAAATGTTAAATGACGGATAGGCACGAATTTGCATATCTCAAACTTTTTCTATAAATTTTCATAGAACCGGAAATATACAAATAGGTCGTGAATCCTTATATTCTTTAATCTCAGTAATTTTTTGATGCCGTTTGACTAGCCCTTGCTTCCAATATTTCTTTACTAAATTATTCTCGATACAAAAATTAATTATATGCGTTATTAATGAGAACATATATGGAGAACAAAGTTTAATTAGGAATATATTAACTTTGATAGAGGCTTTAAGTAAGTTAACTTCCTATACTTTTGAATAACCATTGCCTTCTGAATATAAGCCATATTACATAAGTTACCTCTCAATTAAAAAATCAGAGCCCTTGAAGAAGAAAGAAATGTAGAGAGACTGCTTGTCGAAGCGGGAGATCAAACTCAGGTCACAACAGGTAGCGTTTAGGCCCTTCGCTCCGTAGTTATCTCTACCACTACTTACACTACCATACTCCCTAATGTTTATTGCAGTTGAAAACAGCAAATCACATTTAACTCTCTATTTACTTCTTCAAGTTGCATGTAGGTATATTTTTTTGGCATTCGTGGCATAATAGAGTTGGGATAGTTCACTTCTAAAATACAAGTATGGTACATATATTACTTTACACGCTTCACAAAGAAGATACAATTTCCTTATACAACTCTGTTTTTAATATGATAGTGGTACCCTTGAGCTAGATATTTCTGTTCATCCTCACTTCAAAGAATGAAATTATCCGAATACAATGTCAGGCGTCTCGAATGCAAGAGTGTTATCTCTGTCCTTATAGAGCAAGCTCTTAGCTGTTGAAAATATTCTTGAATTTCACCACAGTAGCAGTATAAATCGTGTCACAACACAACGTTCTTTATTGCACAATTTCAATAAGACTAAAACATTTAAAATGCATTGTAACTCCGTATCTAGTTTAGATGTCGCTCCACTGGCAAATTAATGCCATTCTACAACGGAGAAATATACTGTCTCTACAAGGTGGATTGCGTGAAAGCTACAGATGCTATAATATGGCTCTATGGTTTGTGACATACCGAAGGTTTTGAGGCTGACTTAGATACATTCGGACAGCACGACAAGCACATGTGTGTGTATTACCACATGTTATCTATATAGGAATTATTATTATTACATGCCATTTTTTAAATAATTTTTCAACATTGCGTACGTAAATTCACTAACGAATCTTGTTATTAACAGCACAATAGTTTCGTATGCAGACGATACAGCACTGCTCTTTTCGGGTAAATCCTGTGATGAAGTAAGGGAACGGGTAAAATCAGGCTTGCTTACAATAAAAAATTCGTTGGATCATCACAAACTAACACTAAATTTAACTAAAACTAACTACATTGCATTTTCAATTACATCTGCTAACCGTCCTAGTTTTTCCTCTATAAGAAAATTTGATAATAGCATTAATGAAGTTTCAAATATAAAATTCTTAGGTATAACAATTGATAAGCAATTACAATGGGAAGATCATACTTTTAGGTTAAAAGATAATATTAGAAAATTAATTCACAAATTTTACTTGTTACTTGTTATCTATTAATAATGGTATATAGAACATTGGTGGAATCCTTAATTAGGTATGGTATAGAGGCATGGGGCGGTCTGTACAACAACGCACTAAGACAGTTTAATGTTATAAAAAATGTTGTTTTAAAGGTAATATACAATAAAGTAAAGCGTTATCCAACAGCTTTATTATACAATGAACATATATTTAATGTAAGATCATTATATATTCTAACATGTCTATATGTTCATAAAAAAGAATTAAGAACTACGAAAATCATCAGCATGAAACTAGGAATAAAACACAAAATAATCTTCAAATTCCTATGAGTCATAAAGATATAAACCAACGATTTTTTATTTATCTTGGACCTATATTTTACAATTTGCCGCCAGTTAACATTAGACATAAAAAATTACAAAAAGTTTAACAAGAAATGCAGAACTCATATTACTGAGAGATTCAATGACTATAAATATTCTATAAATATATTTATATGAAAATAATTGATTGAAGGAGCCGTTACTCTGTGGTAGTTAATCATTTTGCACAAATAACTAAATAAAACACACTACTATGTTTTCTACTCCTATGTATTTATAAAAATTGCGACTGCAGTTTCGACTTACAAAGCCATTGTCAAGCAGTGAATCAAAAATGACTGATTTACAATTATACAGAAATGTTATATATAGACAATATTGGTTGGATAGATAGGTACAATAAGGGCTTAGGCAGGTAGATGACAATAATAAACTTAATTATGAATATTCAATTATGGGTCCGCCGGCTGTAAATAAAGGTGAATATATCAGATCTAATTGATCATTTAACAAATTATAATCCTTGATATTAATGTGTTTATGAATTTCCAGAGATTCTAAAACGTTTAATTTAAAGCCTTTTGTTGAGAAATGTAAAATTTCAATGTCGTTTAATTCTGGAAAACTATGGTTGTTTTCGAGGCAGTGGTTCGCGAAAGATGAATCAGTTTTCTGTAATCTATATGAGCTAAGATGTTCTTGATACCGTATTTTGAAATTTCTACCGCTTTGCCCTATATAGTGTTACATTGTTACCTTCGTTTTTATTAAAAAAAATAATATTTGTTAATTTATAAATATATAGCGGAAACCATATAAGGGAAGGCAGCAATGACAATTTACCCCTAGCTCAGAAAATTCGGTAGATGGGTCGTGTGGTAAGTATACTGTTCTGTTTAGTTAAATAAAATACTATGTTTAGGTGATATTGTTTAAAACAGTAACGAGAAGGAGAGATATTTAATATGGGCACCAATCCATTCTATTTTATTTCTACACTACGGATATAGGGGTTGATTATAAATGGATAAGATAGTCAACCCTATGCAATTTGAAGTTGTTAACAAATATGGTTGATTTCTTAAAATATTTTTTATCAAAGAAATTATATTCTTTGAATATTGAAATATTGATATTTATATAATCACTCATAGAGTTTAAATAAATTTAAAGTTAAGCATTATTTAGGAAATAGTTTATATCACACTGAAATGAAACAAATATCATTTAAAATTTAAAATTGATTTTTTTTTTATTTAAGAATCAATCAAACTTAGACTTAGAGCTAAATTTAAAATCGGTTTTTGAACTAGACACCAATCAAACTAGCTAAACTACAAATTTACAAACAACTTGAAATACACAGCAACTAATAAAAATAGTTCTGTGCAATGATAAAAGATAATCTCAAATTTATAAATAAAATTCTAACTAATAGGAAATTTTAGTAGTAATGTCCCTGTTTAAATACTGTAAAATTGTCGTAGAGTTTGTGGCCACAAATTCCTCACATAACAATTTGTTATTTCACCTAGACATAAAGATACCACTATATATACTCCAATGGACTTACTATAAATATTAACTGATATTTGAAATATAGAAAATTGTATAATTAAATAGGTACATGTATACTTATATTTAAGCTATTATCAATATCCCAAATTTTAGATTTTTGCCGAAAAGTAAATGTTAAATTTAGATAAAAAAAGTAGTAATAAGTAAGTTTATCGAATAAAGACACTTTTTTATGATACACTTAGCTGAATAATTTGTTGTTCCATTTTTCCTACTAGTAAGACCATAAGCAGCCTCTCTTCTTAAAGTTTTGACCAAAGACCACGGAGTTCCGAGCGCCTGTCAAAAATGTTCCTTTCTACCATTCTACATGAAGTGTATTCTTAAAGTTTTGACCAAAGACCACGGAGTTCCGAGCGCCTGTCAAAAATGTCCCTTCCCATCATTCTGCATGAAGTGTATACTTTTAATTTATCAAGAAGTAACAAAAAAATAGACTAAGTTTGTCGCACCCCCTAGACTCACTAACTCAAATTAAAAAAATAATCTAAACCTCAAAAAAAAATTCTATGTTACTAACTAGTATCAACTCCAAAAAAGACTAAAAATTACAAAAACAACATTCGCTCTACCTACTTCGGATCACTGTCTTGGTTGCCACTAGCTTCAGAGGAGACGGGCTGGGTATATATAAAAAATTAAGGGGCGCCACGAGGTTCTTTTTATACCAGACAGCGATGGATGTAATGACGGGTGTCGCATATTTAATTAGGTAGACATCACCCCTCCACAAACCTCGAAATGGTGACTTGTTTTTTTTTGTTTTTATCTTTAATGAAGAAACTGAGACATGGCACAGACAAACAAACACAAAAAAATATGCAAATATCAATATACACCTAAGTTTATTATAAGAAATAACTAGAAATTTATATATACAAATATATAGAGAAAATAGCGCGCAAGATTGATTAGATCAACCTTAAAATTATATTAGTGGTGAAAACGTATATTTATACTAAAACTGGTCAGATATTATCAAAATGTATAAGCCTTATCTTATCTCATTCATATAATTTACGAAAACGTCCCGGGATATAGCTATATCTAAGGCTCACAGGTGTTAAAATATTTTCGATAAAATAAAAAAAAAATAATTACAACATTTTTCCTCTTTGTCCCATTGAAAAAGATAACTTGTAAATGGTTGCTATGATAAATATGCAGTGATAATTGTTTGTACAGAGTGCATCAAATAACAAAATTGTAATTAACTCTTATCAATGTCATATATCTCAATTTATTCTTGATTTATTTTTTTGTTTACTGGCTCACCCAGTATAACATTTTCTATACATTACTGAACCCAAAGATGACACTATTTAAAAAAATGTATATATTCAATGGACCTATGTAATATGACGTATGACTATTAATTTTTATTTGCTCACCCTATATAGATTTTATTTGAAAGTGGTCAAATTTGTATTAAATTATAATATAGTGAAATACTCTGATTATTGGCTGATAGCTATTAAAAAAATACAATAAGATACTGTTCAAAAACTTGCGTGTCTGATGATTATCTCCGGAATGATTCCTTGCAGCCATCCATGGAAAATTACCCTCTGCACCGGGAAAACAGGACTACCAAGACAGGCCAAAATCGGTTAAATGTTCCACACCACGTTGTTTAAAATTTGGGAAACCAGAAAAGAATTCCACACCACAAAAAGGGGTTTGTTTCCACTCCACGCTAAATTCTCTCCTTCAAAAGTTCCGGGGGGGTTTCTCTCAAAATAACAGCCCCAGGAAAAAACCCTATATAAACGACAATGAATTAGGCATTGCCGAGAATAAAATAATAATAGGACACCACACAGGAAAACACACTGTATAATAAAATGATATAAAAGAACTTTACCTTTTCTCAAGGGTTTTCCTCCACAAATAAATTTAACTGGCCTCAATTATCCCACAAGGGAGCGATTTTCACAAAACTATTACTTGATTCACAAAATATAATCAATACTATATCGAAAATCACTTGCAAAATGTCAAGAAGAATTATCCCTAGTCGGATGATCAATAATCAAAACGTCTTCTCGACACTAGGCCAACATTAACAATGTGGACGATTATCTCCTTTTCAAAAAAAACACTTTCCCACAAAAACGAAAATCCGGACTAATTGCTAGGTATCTTGATAGAGGTCACCCATCAAGATTACGAAAAATGTTTTACATTATAGAAAATTGTGAATACACTTACTAAATGCCTACAAGAATATTATTTGAAAACTGCAAAACCTAGTTAATTATTTATAGTCATTTAAATTATAAAATTTCGTCAAAGATTTTAAAGATTCCTACTCTTGTACGTCGAAGATTGGTCAAGTATGTCGAACTTGAAGTCATGAACCATAGATGGCCTGACACTCGATAGCCATAAATATATTTTATTCTTTTGCCTAAAATTTCTACTATCTAATAGATTCATTTAATTATGCATCACAACCGTTAATGATAAATTACAGGACTTTCTAACATTTAATAACAAAAATAGAATTATTCCAAATCACGAAAAATCATATACGTATGTCGCGACCTTAAACCACACGATTTCGTGCACTTGGATTTGACAGCTGACCCGCCGACAAATAAGTAAACACGGCCGTGAAATGTATTTACGCTTTACATACCCAGTATTTATGTTGCAAATGAATAACACACGGTTCTTAGTGACCTGAGCCCATGAAAGGACAATGGTAACATGAGGACAACATCAAAAGTAGGTAAACCTATATTTTATTCGGATAATTAAGTTCTAACCTTAGATTCGTAGGAATATTCTAACGCCAACAGCAGACAATTTGTTATGACGATGTTTTGGGGCCACTAAAGATGACTAGTAGACCCTGTTCAATTCCCAAATAACTTCCAAGACATAAGTTTAACAAGCCACACGAGATTTTTCCGAATTTAAAAACTACTGAGCTGTGGAAAAGGTAAGCAAATTTATATAACCATACATAAACAAAAGTCCCTCAACGTCGATTAATCTATACTTACATACTAACTAAACCTACAACCTATATTATACACATTAATTACATGAGACTCACATATTATTAAACTATGTTTCTCTTTTTCCAGGTATCTCAGGAGCAAGAATTAAAAGGAACATTGACAACAGTATATACTATATTTAAGTAATTGATAATACAGGGTTGTCTTTATACTTTATACCAAAATAAATCGTTTATGATTTCTAGATATTTCCCTTATTTGTTGGAGCTCAAATATACCGTTACAAATTCCCCCCTTGCTTCAAGAAAATTTACTTCGGTAAATTTTCAAGAGCGCTAGCGGATTTTAGGTCCTTAGCGTTCCAGATACCTATGGATTCTCCCTTTCCATCAATCAACTCATATGTCCACGGCGATACACGTTTCTTAATGCGGAAGGGTCCTACATATCTAGGAGCCAACTTACGGGTATAATACCGCGATGCATCTGAGAGTGTAAAATTCTTCTTCCATACCAACTGATTGGGTAAAAATTCTTCACTCCTCCTTCGCAAATTATAAACTTTCTCACTCTTCTTTGCTACTTTATCTAATCTATGTCTTACATCCTCGAATAATTTCTTAAATCCTTCTTGTCTTAATGTTTCCTCAGGTTTATAGTCTTTATCCAGTTCTACATTGCAAGTAAAATCTTCACCACACAGTACCATGCGCCGTCCAAAATTAACAAAATACGGAGATTCGCCAGTAGATTCATGTTTTGCTGTACGAGTCGCACACGCTACTTTGGCCAGATTAACATCCCATTTCCTATGGTTGTCTGACACATACATGGCTAACATAGTTTTCAGTGTTCTATTTACTCTTTCCGTCGGGTTGGCTTGTGGATGATAATACGCATTAAACCTTATTTTTACCTTATATTCTTCAGCTAACTTTCCAAATTGCTTAGATCTATACTGAGCCCCATTGTCACAAATTAGTATCCTAGGAGCACCATACACTAAGAAGACTTCTTCCTCTATTTTCCTAGTCACCATGTCTGCTGATGCAGATCTCAAAGGAAAAACTAGCGAGAATTTAGTGAAGTTGTCTGTCACGACTAAGATGTACTGATAGCCACGATTAGATCTAGGCAAAGGTCCCATCAGGTCAGTGGAAATCATTTCCCATGGGCGACAGACATGAGGTTGTGCGGTCATCAAACCTTTAGGTCCTGTTTGGTCCGATTTATAAGCGGCGCATACGCGACAGTTTCGGACAAAATGAGCCACATCACTACGAAGCTTTGGCCAGTAGTATTTCTCGCACACCCGGTGGTAAGTCTTGAAAACGCCGGCATGTCCAGCGAGGGCTGGTTCATGTGCCGAGGAGATGACCTCCTTTCTCTTACTCTTAGGTACAACCTGTTTCCAACATTCTGAAGGTACGGCTAATTCTATATAATTAGGACGTACATATTTATACAAGAGTCCATCACAAACTCTCCACTGGGGGAATTTTAATGGTGCCTCACTGACTCTGGTTATCATTTTTTCATACCATTTATCTCCTGACTTCGAGTCTCCTATTTCCACCGAGTCCAAGACAGGTACTGCCCGTGACAAAGTGTCTGGAACAACGTGTTCCTTTCCTTTACGGTGTATGATCTTAAAATCGTACTGCTGGAGTCTCACAGCCCAGCGGGCTAGTCTTCCCGTAGGATCTTTTAAGTTCTGCAACCAGACCAGTGAATAATGGTCTGTAATCACTGTAAATGGAACCATTTCGATATATGGTCTCAGCTTTTCCACTGCGTATAGCACTGAGAGACATTCTCTCTCTGTGGTTGAAAAATTTCTTTCCTGCTTAGTCAGTGACCTACTGAGGTAGCAGATTACTCGCTCTCCTTCCGGATGCGGTTGAGTTAAAACACTACCTATCCCATATGCAGACGCATCAGCCTGTATCACAAATGGTAGGCTGTAGTCTGGACAGCTTAACACCGGAGCAGTGATAAGCAACTCTTTAATTTTTATAAAAGCTCTTTCACATTCCGAAGTCCAACAAAACTTTCTCGATTTCTTCAAAAGGGAAGTAATCGGCGATATCACAGAAGCAAAGTCGGGAATAAATCGTCTGTACCAGGAAAATGTACCTACGATTCTCCTAACTTCCTTGACGGTAGTTGGAGCTGGTAACTCAAGCATAGCCTTAACTTTGTCTGGGTCCACATGCAGTCCGTTTCTATCCACAACGTATCCCAAGTATTTCATCTCAGGTCTGCAGAACTGACATTTATCGAAGCTAACCGTCAGTTTTGCTTTTCTCAACCTCCGAAACACTTCGTCTAAAATACGAAGGTGTTCTTCAAATGTTTGTGTAACTACAACGACATCATCCAGATACACAAACACGTGAGGTTCAAGGTCGGGTCCAAATACGCTGTCTATTAAACGTTGCCAAGTGGCAGGTGCATTGTGGAGGCCAAACGGCATTCGTTTGAACTGAAAAAGTCCTCTGCCGGGCACTGTGAAAGCAGTGTAAGGTCTCGAGGCTTCTGCTACTGGAACTTGCCAGTATGCCGATTTTATGTCTAGTGAAGATAAATAGTGAGCATCTCTGAGCTTGTCAAGAGTATGTGAAACGTACGGGAGGGGATAACTGTCTCTTTCTGTCACTGCATTTAACTTTCTGTAGTCAACGCAGAAACGATATCCTCCATCCTTCTTTTTCACGAGTAGAATTGGAGACGACCAAGCACTAGTCGATCTCTCGATAATGCCATCCGTTAACATAGTCTCTAATTCCTGGTCAATTATTTTCTGGACTACTGGAGACACCGGATAGTACCTCTGCTTGATGGGAGATGCTTTAGTAACTATCACGTGTTCCGCTACATTCGTACAACCCAATTGATTACCCATCAGAGCTATGTTTCGGTCAATGAGCGCCTTCAAACGGGCTTCTTCTAAGTTAGAAAGAACTGTTTGACTGCGAAGGTGGTCCACAGCATCGATGGTGGCCGGTTCTTCGGAAAAATGCCACTCGCCATGTCTTAAGTCGGGTACAATTCCCATACTCTTCCAGAAATTAGCTCCTAATATTAGAGTGTGTGGAAGATCCAAAACAACTAAAACTTTAATGAGTTTTAAACGATGTCGAACACTAATAGGTATCATGCACTCGCCGATACTTTCACAAGATTGGCCATTCGCTACAGCACATTTAACTTTCTTGGATACATCCAATTTTATATCCAGTTCCCTAAGTAGCTGCCATCCTTTGCGTCCCAGAATAGTCGTAGAAGCACCAGAATCGAGTAGACCTAAAAGAGTTCGTCCGAATATATTCACCTTAAGGTAAGGCCGTTCATCATTTTGTGCATGGTCAAGAATAAAATCCAAGACCGATTGAAGTTTATTGGTCGAGCGTGAAGACTTAATACACTTATCTCGACCTTCTAAGTGCGTCTCGCTTCGTTTCCCTGTTTCCCACAGTTTGGACAATTCCTAACTGTGTAACCTTGTCGGTTACATTTGAAACAGAATTTATTACCAGGCCTGGCACAGCCTATGGCTTTATGCCCAGGCATTTTGCACCTGAAGCAGACGATTTCCTTGCCATTTCCTCCTACCAGTTTAGGAGTAACTTCCAAGGAACTCAATTCTTCAGTAACCTCAACAAAAGCCAAATCTTTTTCAACAACCTGACCTCGTCGGCTTGAAGGTTCCACATAACTGTTCATTATGTCCCTTCTCGCTTCCATACGACGACATACAGAACGTAATTCAGTCATTGTCGTTGGCAAGGGGTCCCTAAGTCGATCCTGATAAAATGGGTGGAGATTCTTCAGTACAATCGCTAACTTGGCATCCTCCGAGATTGGACAACCTAATCGGTTAAAATAACTAGACATCACCGCTAGATAAACTCCTATTGTTTCAGAAGAATGCTGCGTCCTCTTCTGCAATTCTTCAAATAAAGCGTCGCTATGGTTAGCAGAGAGGTACTCTGCTCTAAATTCTTCGACAAGTGCTTCCCAACTATCCACTCGAATACGACAGTCCTTATAAAATTGGTAAGCTTTATCAACAAATAAATCAATACCAGCATCCAAAAGAGTTTCTTTGGTCACATTTCTGGCTAACCTAAGTTCTTCTACACGCTCAAAGAATGCATTAATTGACATACCCCTGGTATCTCCTGAAAATTTTCTTAGGTCCCACTTGTGTGGCGGTATCATTTTACTGATAGCCCCACTAAGAGATCTTGACCTAGGGTCAGCGACGTCTTCTATTTCAGATGACCCAGATGCATTCCGAATTCCTTCTTGAAATGTACTAGCTCCAATCCGAGTTTCCAATAAATTTAATTTCGGTGGCACAATCTGAGCGGGTTTCTTCTCGAACTCGTCAATTTTACTATTAAATTTCTCCATCAGAGTTAACGCAAGAGCCAATAGGTTCGACTTCTTTGTTTGTTTCTCAATATCCTCAACATCCATGTTATCTAGTCGTCCAAAAACATGTGCTAATTTGGTCTGAATTTTCTGAGCCTCCCCACTATTGCGTGCATTGTTGAAACCTTCTATAAGTTCTACCATACCATCTAATTTCTTCTGAACAGCTTCCACATCCTGTTCAAAGCTATATGGATATTTCGGGTACCTCAAACTTTCTCCATCACGTTCCATTTGTAATGCCGAAGATAAACTACGTCGCATTGCTTCGCAGACACCCAAGCCAATGCCTCGAACTGATAATTCATACTCAAGTTCATCCTTGTCCAAACGGTTAATTTGCATTCTTCTCGCCATGACTAAATATTTTATATTTATTAAAATTCTATTTATATAATTCCGCTTAGTATTTAATTGCTTGCTATTATTATTATTAGTTACTGTAATAATAACTGTGTACAAATAGAATAAAAATATCTAAAAACAGCAATATATTATCCTCAAAAAAATTGTAAGTTAGCTCACCCTGTAAGTCTCAATGTAAAAATGTACTAAAAATATGCTAAATTTACTCTATGATTCAACAGTAACCTTCAAGGCCCCACGTTGGGCGCCAAATAAATGTCGCACCCCCTAGACTCACTAACTCAAATTAAAAAAATAATCTAAACCTCAAAAAAAAATTCTATGTTACTAACTAGTATCAACTCCAAAAAAGACTAAAAATTACAAAAACAACATTCGCTCTACCTACTTCGGATCACTGTCTTGGTTGCCACTAGCTTCAGAGGAGACGGGCTGGGTATATATAAAAAATTAAGGGGCGCCACGAGGTTCTTTTTATACCAGACAGCGATGGATGTAATGACGGGTGTCGCATATTTAATTAGGTAGACATCACCCCTCCACAAACCTCGAAATGGTGACTTGTTTTTTTTTGTTTTTATCTTTAATGAAGAAACTGAGACATGGCACAGACAAACAAACACAAAAAAATATGCAAATATCAATATACACCTAAGTTTATTATAAGAAATAACTAGAAATTTATATATACAAATATATAGAGAAAATAGCGCGCAAGATTGATTAGATCAACCTTAAAATTATATTAGTGGTGAAAACGTATATTTATACTAAAACTGGTCAGATATTATCAAAATGTATAAGCCTTATCTTATCTCATTCATATAATTTACGAAAACGTCCCGGGATATAGCTATATCTAAGGCTCACAGGTGTTAAAATATTTTCGATAAAATAAAAAAAAAATAATTACAACATTTTTCCTCTTTGTCCCATTGAAAAAGATAACTTGTAAATGGTTGCTATGATAAATATGCAGTGATAATTGTTTGTACAGAGTGCATCAAATAACAAAATTGTAATTAACTCTTATCAATGTCATATATCTCAATTTATTCTTGATTTATTTTTTTGTTTACTGGCTCACCCAGTATAACATTTTCTATACATTACTGAACCCAAAGATGACACTATTTAAAAAAATGTATATATTCAATGGACCTATGTAATATGACGTATGACTATTAATTTTTATTTGCTCACCCTATATAGATTTTATTTGAAAGTGGTCAAATTTGTATTAAATTATAATATAGTGAAATACTCTGATTATTGGCTGATAGCTATTAAAAAAATACAATAAGATACTGTTCAAAAACTTGCGTGTCTGATGATTATCTCCGGAATGATTCCTTGCAGCCATCCATGGAAAATTACCCTCTGCACCGGGAAAACAGGACTACCAAGACAGGCCAAAATCGGTTAAATGTTCCACACCACGTTGTTTAAAATTTGGGAAACCAGAAAAGAATTCCACACCACAAAAAGGGGTTTGTTTCCACTCCACGCTAAATTCTCTCCTTCAAAAGTTCCGGGGGGGTTTCTCTCAAAATAACAGCCCCAGGAAAAAACCCTATATAAACGACAATGAATTAGGCATTGCCGAGAATAAAATAATAATAGGACACCACACAGGAAAACACACTGTATAATAAAATGATATAAAAGAACTTTACCTTTTCTCAAGGGTTTTCCTCCACAAATAAATTTAACTGGCCTCAATTATCCCACAAGGGAGCGATTTTCACAAAACTATTACTTGATTCACAAAATATAATCAATACTATATCGAAAATCACTTGCAAAATGTCAAGAAGAATTATCCCTAGTCGGATGATCAATAATCAAAACGTCTTCTCGACACTAGGCCAACATTAACAATGTGGACGATTATCTCCTTTTCAAAAAAAACACTTTCCCACAAAAACGAAAATCCGGACTAATTGCTAGGTATCTTGATAGAGGTCACCCATCAAGATTACGAAAAATGTTTTACATTATAGAAAATTGTGAATACACTTACTAAATGCCTACAAGAATATTATTTGAAAACTGCAAAACCTAGTTAATTATTTATAGTCATTTAAATTATAAAATTTCGTCAAAGATTTTAAAGATTCCTACTCTTGTACGTCGAAGATTGGTCAAGTATGTCGAACTTGAAGTCATGAACCATAGATGGCCTGACACTCGATAGCCATAAATATATTTTATTCTTTTGCCTAAAATTTCTACTATCTAATAGATTCATTTAATTATGCATCACAACCGTTAATGATAAATTACAGGACTTTCTAACATTTAATAACAAAAATAGAATTATTCCAAATCACGAAAAATCATATACGTATGTCGCGACCTTAAACCACACGATTTCGTGCACTTGGATTTGACAGCTGACCCGCCGACAAATAAGTAAACACGGCCGTGAAATGTATTTACGCTTTACATACCCAGTATTTATGTTGCAAATGAATAACACACGGTTCTTAGTGACCTGAGCCCATGAAAGGACAATGGTAACATGAGGACAACATCAAAAGTAGGTAAACCTATATTTTATTCGGATAATTAAGTTCTAACCTTAGATTCGTAGGAATATTCTAACGCCAACAGCAGACAATTTGTTATGACGATGTTTTGGGGCCACTAAAGATGACTAGTAGACCCTGTTCAATTCCCAAATAACTTCCAAGACATAAGTTTAACAAGCCACACGAGATTTTTCCGAATTTAAAAACTACTGAGCTGTGGAAAAGGTAAGCAAATTTATATAACCATACATAAACAAAAGTCCCTCAACGTCGATTAATCTATACTTACATACTAACTAAACCTACAACCTATATTATACACATTAATTACATGAGACTCACATATTATTAAACTATGTTTCTCTTTTTCCAGGTATCTCAGGAGCAAGAATTAAAAGGAACATTGACAACAGTATATACTATATTTAAGTAATTGATAATACAGGGTTGTCTTTATACTTTATACCAAAATAAATCGTTTATGATTTCTAGATATTTCCCTTATTTGTTGGAGCTCAAATATACCGTTACAAATTAAGGAATGATCCGGAAACGTGTGCCGAATTTAACATCCATCATTTACACCGGAATAACATTCCGGTGTAAAGTTGAAAAGCATCAAAGACATCCATAAATTCCGAGCCATTGTGAGTTGACACGAGGTAAGAGGTTTGACGTAATCTTTAAAAATACTAGCCATCAAATCAGCTAAACCCTTCACATACAAGATAAACGAATCCCTCTACTCAAAACACTCAAAACTTTGTAACTTTATTCAAATTTTGATTTTATACAGACAACAATAGAAATTGGAGTCTTCACGCAACGAAAATCAAACGGGAAATGCCCTACATTAGTCGATCGGTGGTCATGGCTTAAACTAATCCTTGAAAATGTATACCAACCTACCTACTTACATGTGGTATTGCTGGTTACCTATCTTAAGGAAAGTACTTCTCGCTTTTACTACGTGTGAAATGAATAATATACCTTGCTGTATATCCAAACAAATTTAATTTTAGTTTTAAACTCATAAAGTGTCCGTCTATACGTCACAATAGATACTATTACACTCTGTACATTTTAACTTATAAACTCCAGATTTGTTAAATTTACGTGTTGGGTCTTTTGCATTGTATAATATGTTTGATAATTTACTCTGTGATTTAAAAGCTATTTTTATATTGTGTTTAGATAGAACATTAGCTATTTTTTCGGATAACTGGCCACAGTAGGTAATTGTTGTGTAAGTACATTTTGTGGTTTCTTTTATTTTTGGATATATTAATTGAAAAGTGAATTTTTTCCGGATTTTGTTAATTAACTTTCTAATGACATCTTTACCAAAATTATTTTTAACTCCAATGTCCTCGATTATGTGTAGCTCTTCATTCAGATCCGCATCAGACAGAGGTATTTTCACTACCTCTATCCAGAGATATTCACCTTTTTACTTACAAAAACACAGTTCAAAAAACAAAATTGTTTATAAAAAAAAAACGCAATAGGTTTTGGGAGTTCAAAATTCAGATATATACTCCTGGTGATACTCCAGAAGGTATAAAATCATATGTTACAAAACTATGCATATCTTATAGTACTTTTGGTCTTTTTTTACTGCACTATAGCTCTGGGGATTATATTAAACATTACTTTGTACTCGTTTAGGGCTAGACCAATTAGGTTATGATAGGCAAAGAACTTGAAATGTATTCCTTCCTGCTCGTTTATGGCATGCTTCATTAGGTTATTTTGGGTTTCGAGTTCTTTGCTTATGCCTTTCTTCTCGTTTATGGCCATACTTGTATATTAGGTTTGGAGCATATACTCTATTCCTGTCTGCTCGTTTATGACTCCACCTGTTAGCTTATCTTAGGTTTAGAGCATGTGGTATTTGCCTTTTCTCTTGTTTATGAATGTTTCATTGGGTCTATACCCAATGAAACATTGTACGTTTAGTACCTCTTAAGAAGTGTATGTTTTTGCATCAGAGCTGTTAAACTTGTACAGATATTTGATAACTTTTTTTGTTGTTGTCACTCTTAGTTTTTGAACATTGTGGACAGCTGAATAAGGTGATCTGGTTCGTGTTACTCAATTTCGTATGTTGTCTAGTTATTAGGGCACGAATATAGGCATAAATTACCTTTTTAGCACTTTTAGGCTAGGTTTTCTCAAATTTGTGACGTGATGACGCAAAACGGCCAACGGTATTGTGTTCAGCACGTCAAAGACCGTTGGAATTACCTATTTAGGTTAAAAGAAAAACAGAAAAAGTGTTTTTGCAGGTCTGTGTTGTCTCGGAAATACTTCTAGGCAACTTATTGAGACTTGATTCATGATTTTACATTAATAAGACTTATCCACACACAGTACTAAACAAAATTAATACTATTCATAGGCAAAGTAACGAGGGATAATTACTCTGTATTTTTTTTTTCTAATTTGTATTATTAGTAGTTTAAGACTTAATTGTAATTCCCACATTGATATTAAATAAAAATGCTTCTCTTGATTATTAGCAGTACGACAAACCGTTTTCAATCAAAAGCAGTTTCAATGAAATATTGATAATTAGTTTGGTTATGATTCTATTGGATACTATTATTGGTACAGGAGTCAGCGTACAATTACCTAACACAAAATGTTAACCGCTACAGATACGAATGATGCTTTGTCTCAGAGCATGGCCGATAAGAAAAGTAACATGAGAATTTTCATTAGCGGTGGAAACTAAATTTATCAGCTTGGCATTTACTAATCATGTCTTTGAAGTAGACACCTTGCAGATTGAAAATGTATACAGCTGTACCTCCAATAGTTGGATATTTAAGTTCAGCCTGGCATGAAACGAATTTCTGCAAAAAAAAATTTCTCTGGGTATTAATAATTTGTCAGTTTATAATATATCGGTTTGATAATATCAAATGTATATAAATAGTATATGATTTAACAAGCTGTAGTGTAAGTAATAACTCACGCAGATGAAGTTTGCAGCGCGAGCCACAGGCGAGTGCTACAAATCATCAAGTGTGTTATTACCATTACTGCAAGTTGTATACTATACTGAATCTACGGTTGTAGCAATAGATATCACTATAATAGTTTGACAACGTCCAAACTATTCAAACATGTCAAATCAACTTCCTACCCTCAATAAAAATGTACCATATTATTTAATTATGCGCGTTACGTCGATTGGACAGACTGGGCATGAAGTTAAAGGTGATTGGTGGAAAAATAAATCACTAGAGTGTAATGATGACACACGCTATTTGTTTATGGGTACTATTACATGTTGAAAAGCAGTTGAGTCATTAACTTATAATCTAAGTAAATAATAATATATTCTATAACAAGTTATGAAATGGCGCAAATTCCACAGAAGCGAAAAGTTTGTAGTCCGAGCCGAAGGAGAGGACTATAGTTCGCGAGTTTGGAATATGCCTTTCCAAACGTGGTGTAGACTATACTTTCTCTAACACCATTTATTTTCAGAAGTTACAAATTCCACAACAAAAAATTGTGTCAGAACAAATATCATTCCATTCCACTGTTATGGTATAATACCGCACCGCACGGCTTTCGACGAACTAGAAGCCGTTAGTGATTCGGTTTTTATGGTTACGTCGAACAAAATGTATTTAGTTCTAGCTTCGCATTTGACGTTTTGAACAGTTTTAAACTTTTTTATTTATATGATTTCTAGAATCTTGTTAGAGAAAGTATAGTCTACGGCACGTTTGGAATGGTATATTCCACATTCGCGAACCGTAGTCCTCGCCTTCGGTTAGGCCTACAAACTGTTCCCTCGTATGGAATATGAGAATATAGAATGAAATACAGAAACTATACAGAAATACTTCAAAACGTCAAATGCGAATGTTGGATGTAATCATAGCAACCGAACTACTAGATGTGACTTAGCGGCCTCGAAAGCCGTGCGGTATTTTATTCCATAACAGTGTGTTGAAGTGATACTTGTTTCGACACAATTTTTAATTGTGGAATTTGTCGTTTCTGAAATAGTGTTAGAGAAATTAATTTACATAATAACATAATACCATAAAATTTTGGTACGGTACGGTACCAACATTTAAAGAAAAAAAATCAATAACAGGAAATATATCATAAGTGAGTCCACAACAAAACGCATTTGTAATATAAACATCGAAACGCCTCTAGGTAGGCTGTGCGTTTGTAAGGGTACCCATAATGTACTTCGAACAATGCGCGATGTCAATTAGCAAACCTACTAGATTTGTGATATATTGTTCTGTATAATATATTTTTAAATGATGTTGGTGTTTGATTATTGTGCTTTTTATTCATAGGAAACCAATAAGTGATGCTTAAAAAGGTACGGGCCTAGTTAATGATTTGTAGAGGATTGAATAGTATTCAAATATTCAACAGAAAACAAATAATTATTATCTATGAGTGTTAGTTGAAAGTTGGTACATAAGTGCGTAATACGTGAATTTGATAGAATTATATTTCGCTGTGAATTTATTCACTTTTTGGTTAAAACGAGAAAATACGGAGTTTGGTAAAGACACGTTCACGACTTAAAGTGTTCCTTCACTTTTAGCTTCATGAAATTGTTATTTTCATGAAACCCATTGTTGATCCCCGGTGCTTACTTTAAGAGTTAATTTGATATAGAATCTTTTTTGTGTATATGTTGAGCAACGCGACTTTTGCTTGAGGACAAATAATTATGTCATAGCAGGCATTTAAATAAATATTTAGACTAGTACTGATTGCTTGTATATTGTCGTTTGTTTCATCAAATCGAAGTTGCCAGAAAATGTTACTAAACTAAATAATTTTATATTATAAAACGTAATTTTATTTTATAAAATGTGAATACGTGTGTTACCAAAATAGTGGTAAATATTTGAGAACATGATTCCTCCGTAAGAAGGAAACTGTTACTGTATTAAAATAAACATTTTTTGCCTCATCTACTTTTTTCTTTAAAACAATAGTTTTTATCTCGGTTTTTATGAGAAAAAATATTTAAGCTTAAAATATTGTGAAAAATTCATGTATTTATTATTTTTCCCTCGGAAACTAATAGAACAGTAGCAGCTGACTTCACAGTATGGCCGCTCCAGCTGACTGGGTGGCAATAACCTAGTTTTGTATTTGGGTCGATGTAAAATAGTTTGAGTTTTTAAAGAGTTTTTAGTGCTTTTTTAAACGTTTCTCTTGTGTAAAACTAATTGTTGGTGTTCTTTATCTATTACACATTTCGTGAATTACTGAACTGACTTTTATCTAGTGCTTTATTTATATATTCGAATAGGCGTGTCATCTTGTTCACATGTTAAAAGTTATTTATTTTCCATATGGTAAGTGAATTTTAGTGAATTTATTATAATTTTATTTATATTGTACATTTTAGGAGTCCCCTCAATACATTTCTAAGCTGAAACATATTAATGGAGCTAACCTATATGATTTAAAAGTAAGAGATTGAAACTGTATCGTTGGATGATTTTTCAAAAATATAATATACCATTGAATTAATGAACTATTGTGACCCTTCTTGGAAATAAAATTTATGTCTAAACTATAAGACTATTATTATATTCATACTTACCCTTATAATTATGTATAATGTGTATAATTTAAAACATTCAATTATGGTAGACGATGCTGTTAAAAGTGTGTTATTTTTTAAGTTCTGTTGTGTTTTAGCTCATTTACCTTCACTGATATTTTATTTGTGTACATTATCAATATTTTGAACGTCTGTAATTATAATTGCAAGAATCAAAATAGATACCGTACTAGGTATATAGCTATATAAAGTATTCGGACCATATTATGTTGCATATTTGCTTACAATTTAAATTAAATAGGAACTGAAATGGTCTCACAGTCCTATCTTTATATTAGATTTACTATTACTCCTGCATTTCATAATACAAACCTCTGATTGTTGTTATTAATGTGGTAAACACTTAAACTCGTTACAAACCCTTGAGCCTAATAAAAGTAAAATATTATAAATAAATAAAAAGTTGAAGGGAAATATTTTAAATTGTCAAAAAACGTAAATTTTACAATAAGTTTATAAAGCCATTAATATATGATTGATATATTGGCATAAATCAATGAGCATTTTGATAACTTTTAACCTAGTGTAATAATACTGCCTAACCTATATCACCCTAGCTGTAACTGAGCCTATATTAACTAAACATTTACTAAAATATGTGTTGATATTATATACGTACAAAAAAAGTAAAAATTCCAATATAGCCTTTATTTTCATTAATTTATGGGTTCACAAAGATGTCAACGTTCTTGACTCCAAATTTTACACTGGTAAAAACAACACCCATAAAGTATATATAAAATTTTCTCTCACGGTAGATTTAAAAAAAATATTTAATATAAATATCACTACATATATCTGATGTTAAGAAATCCTCCACTTTAATTTAAATTGTATGAAAATTGACACCAACTCAAATGTCAAATTTCTGAATCTGCCACCCAGGCAACTGACAGCTGGCAAAACTGTGACGTCACTACTCTATTGATCAATGAGATTAAACTAAGAACGAAAATAATCAACTGAATTAAAACTATAGCTGATTTTTTTTTTCATTTTGATTATTACTGTCATTAAATGTGAAAACTTTATTATAGTCGAGCTCTAATACTAATGGTAATAGAGGATCGCATAAAAAATATTATGTATACAGGGTGTTTCCTGAAGATCTGTACATACTTCCAGGTGCGGTGGAGGACCACTTCGGTCTTCAGGAACGGCCATTGAAACTTTCCTGCCGCTCTTAATTTCTGAGACACAAGGTGATAACCTGATTTTGGTCCAAATTTATTCTGGCCAGAACGACCTTACTATTGATCGGATTTTGTTTCAATTTTAGACACACTATACACTTATCACAGTTGATAGATTGCTATTATATATTTTTTGAAATTCCAGTGCCGGATTTTTTTAATTTGATTTTTCCGATTCCTGTAAAAATGATCACCCTGTAATATTTTTTTAACATTCAGGTTCTAATTATAAAAGTCCGTGCATCACTAAACATAAACATGTAATGAGATTCTTTGTCGCAAAGAAGGGAATTTGAAGAAAAACAGCCATATTTGCTTACATTAATTGTCCAAATCATTAAAAACAGTCACATTAGTTATTTACAAAAATTATTTAAAAATATTACAAATACTTAGAGTAATTGTTCAAAATGAGAACATCCAGCTTCCATACATTTTTGTTTGCGTTTATTTAAATTGTCAATAGATTTTCGAATTTGCGCAGGATTATTTCTAATTTGGTTACTACAGAGGAAAATTCGCTGAAGTAACTGATTTCTAGTATTTATTGGGACATTGTAGACTTCAGTTTTGGGAAATCCCCATAGAAAATAATCGACGAGGTTAAAATCTGCTGATCTAGCTGGCCAAGGACGAGGTCCCTCACGTCTAATCTATTTGTTTGGATATTCATTATCCAAATGCTTTCTAACCTCAATACCAAAATGAGGAGGAGCTCCGTCATGCTGGAAGAATTGTCCTTTTATATTAATACCTTTCATTAAACCAAGTAAAATACTTTGTAATAAATCTAAATAAACCTCTGTAGTTAGTCTTGCCGGAAGAGTATGTGGGCCAATTAGGTTGTTGTTAATCATAGCACACCAAACATTTACCGAGAACTTATTTTTTTTATTTTTATTTTACATACGCTATCCAACAGGTGGAGGGACTCAGTTACTGGATAGGACAAAAAAGATTACAAAAGAAAGAAAAGAGTAATATACATTTAGAAACAAAAATGTGCATTCATACACCAGCAGATCGATTAAGTAAAATATTAAAATAATTATAAGAACAATTTGAGGAACACAAAGCACAATTGTTATAATAATGAACAATAATGAGTTAATTATTATTAAAGATACATAATTTTAGAGCGGCAACGTTGGAGTTGAAAATATCAACGCGGCCATGTATATCATTGTACGCAGCACACATACCTTAAAGTGATGAAAATTTTTGTATGTTTGTCCTGGGCGTGATTAGTAAAAATAAATTTGTTTGGAGTGAAGCAATTCTGTAAGCATGAAAAGGAAGCATACTAAGTATATAAGTGCTGTCGGTGATATTATGAATCAATCTGTAAAGAAAAGTTATATAAGAGACTTTACGGCGATCTTCTAACGATACTAATGAGAACCTCGATAATAGTTCAAACTAGGGAGTACCAATAGGCGGGTATATTCCATCAACTTCAAATGTGCAATACCTCAAAAACCTACGTTGAATATTTTCTAAGTTATTTATATGGGTCTTATAATATAGTGACCAAATGATTGACGTATATTTCAAATTAGATTTCACAATAGAAAAATACAGTAGTTTGAGATCGGAGGCGTTATTGAAGTTAAAAGTATTCCTAATAAGAGATCTATAGGATTTTTGTGCAACATGATTAATACGATAGGCAAATGACAGCTTTTCATCAAACACTACACCTAAATCAGTGAATGTCTCAGGTCTAGAGAGTACGTTATTTTCAAGCGCATAATCAAATTTTATCATATACTGTTTAGTTGTTACTGATAGAATGTTACATTTTGACGAGTTGAGGAATAACTTGTTTCTTATACACCACTCATTAATCTTGTCTACATTGTGTTGTAGAATCAAATAGTCATCGATGCACGAAATTTTGTAGAATAACTTCAAATCATCAGCATATAGATAACATTTCAGGGCGATATCAGTAACAAAGTCGTTAATAAAAATAATGAGCAAAAGTGGACCTAGATTAGATCCCTGTGGGACGCCTGAGGTTGGTAAAACCTCGACAGATCTATGGCTACAGAATGAGATAAATTGGATTCTATGTTTAGGTAAGATGAGAAATAGTTAATGGGGTCATCCGAAAACGTGTAATTTTTGCAATAGAATACTATGATTTAGCCAGTGAAAATCCTTAGAAAAATCTGTATAGATTATGTCAACTTGACTCCCATCATCAATTGCATCACACAAATACTCAGTTAAACAGAGTAAGTTGGCAACTGTAGATCGGCTATTAAAGAAGGCGTGTTGATATTCAGATATTTGATGTTTAACATGGCAAAATATATGTTCGTACAATAATATTTCAAGAACTTTAGCAAAGTTATCAAAGTTCTATCCCCTCTCTTGAAAATAGGTATGATTTTGGACTGTTTCCAACATTGTAGAAATGTTGAAGTTTGAAGAGATAGATTGAAAAGTATACACAATGGTTTGGCATATACTGCTGCGCAGTGCGCAGTCACGTACTACGAAAGATGGAATATTATCAGGACCTGTGCACTGATTAGTTTCGGCTTTAACATCTTTAGTGCCTTGAAGACCTCATCTTTTGTATGATTACGAATATTTATACAAGAGATATTAAAAAGTGGATTATGTTCGTCATCAACATTGCATTGCTCTAGAATTGGAATAAGATTGTTGAAAATATTTACCAAATGAGTTACTAATTATTTTAGGATCGAAAATGATATCATCGTTATACTTAAAATTTTTGGGCAGATTGGACGTATTTATTTTGAAATTAATATATGGCCAGAATTTTGAAGGATTCTGTGCAACATTTTCTTGCAAAGATTTACTGTAATTTTTGTGTGCAGTCTCCATATCGAATTTTATTTTACGCCTTAAACCTTTAAACTTTTGAAGCTATTCTTCATTATCTCTAGATTTATATAACCGCCATACTTTGTGCTTTTCTTTTTTATTCTTTTTAATTTCACTGTTAAACCAAGGAGGATAATTGCGTTTAGATATATGTTTCATGGGAACACAGATGCTTAATATGGGTTCTAATATTTCATAGAATTTCTCACAAGCTGAGCGAACGTCAGAGAATTTGGTTAATAAATGCCAGTCAACATTCTGATGTTATATCAAATGTTCTCTGGAACATTTGATATAACATTGGAAAGTTAGCTTTTTAGAAGTTGTACGTATAGGATACATATTTTTGGTAGCCATTATTTCCGATACTACGAACATTATAATAAATAAGCAGAGCAGAATAATGAAGGTCCTCTCCAAGAAGAATATTAGGAGCATGTACTACCTTACAGCTCCGGTTAGATAAAACAAGATCAAGTAACTTGTTGTTTGAGTTCCTTATAGTATTGAACTGCTCTAAATTTAAAAAGTCTTGAAAATATAAAATTATTTGAGTAGGAGGCGACGCAGTACTAGAGTAATGAGAACAATAATTCGGCAGATTAAAATCAACCAGAATTAAGATATGTGAGTTATAATTAAAGTTAAGAGCACAAAATGTATCAAAATCAGAATTATAAAAGTCAGATGGCATATTTGGAAGAATGTAAAGTGTATAAATGGAGATTGTTTTCGGCCCAGCTATGCGAATTTCTTGAATTAAATTCGCCATTCTGTGTAAATCGGGCCTCATCTGTGAATAGAGTTCGATATGTAGTCTTTCTGTGATCAATAGTCCACTGGCTAGTTCTAACCTATTTATATTGTTACCGTGTTGAAGCCTTTGCACTTGCTGAATGTACGGATGTAATCTTTCTTTATTTAGAGTCCTCCAAACCCGCACATGTAGAACTCCTAATTGGGCACTTACTCGTCGGGTAATTAATTACTTCAGGATGTTCTTGAACAAAATTAATAATATTTTCTTGATCCTCAACGTTTTGAACAATATTTCCTTCCACTTTTGATGATGGAAAAGTGCCGTGCTCCCTTGTATAGCGATACACAGTTGAAAATTCTGATAATTTGGTGTCATTCTGTTAGGAAAACGAATATTGTATTCCTCTGCGGCTTGTCTACCATTACCATCACAAAATCCATAAACAAAAATAATATCGGAATATTCCTCATTTGTAAAATAAGGCATGATTATTTGCAGACCAAGTTAACCAAATACACTTTTAGAGAAATGTCAAACTATCTACGCCATTTTTAATTACTTTGACAATACTGTAAGTAAATCAAGCTGTTTTACTTCAAATTCCCCCTTTCGCCAAATTCAATCGCTTGTAAAAAAAATCAACAAAGGTGCGACAAAAAATGTAATTACATGCTTATGTTTAGTGATGTATGTACTACTATAATTGGCACCTGAATGAAAAAAAATATTACAGGGTGATCATTTTTCCAGGAATCGTAAAAATCAAATTAAAAAAGTCCGGCACTGGAATTTAAAAATAACTTATGATAGCATTCTATCAAGTGTGATAGGTATATAAAGTGTCTAAAATTTAAACAAAATTCGACCAATATTAAGGACGTTCTGGCCAAAATAAATTTAGACCATAATCAGTTTATCACCCTGTATCTTAGAAAATAAGAGCGACAGGAAAATTTCAATTCAATAACACTGACTGAATACCCAAGTGGTCCTCTACGCCCCTGGAGGTATGTACAGTTTCTCATGAAACACCCTATATAGATGCTTTTCCTCAAAAAAATATAAGGAATTTAATAACATCACGTTTAGCCACTAGAACATTTATTGGTTGGCAAGTGTCATTTCTAAGCGAGTTAGACGGAGTAAACCGTTCACCTATAACCATTTGATTTAATCAAACAGGTATATTATAATCGGCAAAAAACTTAGCTCAACTTAAATATCGAATAAAAAATGTCTGTGTCCTGTATATGTGTAGGCCGTCTCTTATAAATATTATAACTTCTATTTAATTTAATAATAATAATAATAATCATAATACTTTATTTCCACATTTAAAATGTAAATATACAACAAAATGTAGAATACGTCAGTCCTTATACTAGTGTGCAAATATAAACATAAACACTAGACCTGGAATAAATAATACAATACTCAAACAAAATTAAAAACACTTAAAAAAAAGAAAACATAAATTACTTATATAAAACGTGTAGACAGTAAAAAGATTTAAATATGTCTGTATTAAACAAAAAATTCATCCAGGGTATAGCATACTTTATTTACCAATAAATGTTTGAGTTTCACTCTAAAAATCTTAATATTTGAAGATGATCTAATTTCATCGGTTAAAAAATTGAAACATTTACAGCCATTATATATAAAACTTTTTTGGTACATGATTGATTGTTTAAGTACATAGTCTTGTTTTTGAAAACGTACGTGCAGATCTCCAATATATAAGTACTCGCCAAAGTCAAAATTTTAAGATTTTTGAAGGCGTTTCTGCAAGTCTCTAAACTTTTTAATCCCGCAATTATGCGCACTGCATATTTCTGTAATGTAAAAACCCTATTTACTTGAGAACTATTTCCCCAATTAATTATGCCATATTTTAATCTTGAATGAAAGTTGGCATAATAAAGAGTTAATTGAATTTCCGCACTGCAATGATTGGACATAAATTTTAATCCAAAACAACTGCTTCTTAGTTTCCCACATAGCATTTCTATATGTTGATTCCACTGTAGATGCATATCTACAGTAATGCCTAACATTTTAATGGATTCTGTAGGAAATATTTGAAAATTGTTAGAAAAATGCAATTTCTCAGGGTTTCTCTTTAAGCTAAATACTATTGAAGTGGTCTTATTTTTGTTTAAGCACAATTTATTTTTGTCTGTCCAGTTAGATATTGCATTATATACTTTTTCAGTGGTAAGTTTTAAACTAGCTAAATTATCCTCTACTATAAGGATGTTAGTGTCATCAGCATAACAGATTGTAAGAACATTAGGTACTTAGAATTAGATCGTTCGCAAAGAGTATGAAGAGTAAGGGCCCAAGTATAGATCCCTGTGGAACTCTCTGTTTTACCTCTAGACTATTACTGGATGCACCATTGGGAATTTGTACAATTTGTCTCCTGTCCTTTAGGTATGAGGACAGTAAATTTAAAGGGGGGGCCTCTTATTCCATATCTACAAAGTTTAGCTTTTAGTAGCTGATGGTCAACACAGTCGAAAGCTCGAGAGAAATCTATAAAAAGCCCTAACACGAACTTTTTGTTATCTAGTGCATTAATTATTTTATCATGGAAGACACATAATGCTGTCTCGGTGCTTTTATTACTAGTGAAGCCATGTTGTGATTTGGATAGCAGGTCGTTACTATATAAAAAAGATGTGAGAGGTTCCTTAATGGCTAATTCAATAAGTTTTGACAAACTAGAGAGAAGACTTATTGCTCTGTAATTTTCATACATATTTGCATCTCCTTTTTTAAACATCGGTTGAACTAATGCTAATTTTAACATTCTTGGAAAAATTCCTTCCCCAATAATACAGATATTAATAAGATGGGCTAACGGACTACAGAGTAAGTATCTAGATTTTTTTAGGAGATTATTAGAAACATTATCAAAATCGCTGGAGTTCGAAGATTTAAGCTTATTGATTAGGGAAACAACATCACTTTCCGTAACAGGAGGTATAATGCATGTTTTTGTAGAAAAAGGAACATTCGACATAAGAAAATTGTAGTCATTCGATGAATTGTTATTGTTGGGAAGGGTAGTAAAATGCAAGTTAAAACCGTTGGCTACTTCTTCATCGTCTACTTTTACCCCATTAACACTTATAGTTATATCCGATATAGGAATATATACCTTGAATTTTTTTAATAGTGCTCCACATAGCCTTTGATTTATTATAAGAAATACGGATGTTCTTATCATAATAATCTCTTTTAGTTTTATGAAGTTCAAGCCTATACTGTTTATGTAAATATTTACTTAAGTCTTTAAAAATGGGATTTTTTTTAGCCAGATCACTATAAAGTGTTACTCTGTTTTTTAGTACAAATAATTCCTCAGTCATCCAATTTTCATTATTAGGTTTTTTGTTTAATAAACACTTTTTAACGGGGAAACTCAGGTCAAAGTAATACATTAACACATTATTAAAATATTCAAATGCAGCATTCGGACAATTTAGGATAAATAAATTATGCCAACTTTCATTAAGCAAAAAGTTATGAAAAGTTAAGACATTATCATCGCTGAAACTTCTGCGGAGTACATATTCATTTTTATGTACACAGTCAGGTTTAATATTTATACTTATAGTCTGGGAGATATGATCTGACAGGTAAAAATCACGAGTAGAAGTTTTATATATAATAGAGTTTGAGTTTAACAATATATTGTCTATACACGTTCTAGATGTAGGAGTCACTCTAGTTGGAGTATTAATAGTAGATATAAAGTTATAGCAAGCTAATAAGTCATTAAACAATATTAAATTCGTACTATGTGTTAAAAAGTCAATGTTAAAATCACCTCCAATTGTAACCAACAAGTTAGTGTCAGAGAGTTTGTCAAGAAGACCATTGAACAATTTTAAAAATAAATTAAAATCACCAGAGGGAGGTCTATAAATGCCTAATACTATAATTTTATGTTGTATTAATTTTACCCCGCAGCATTCAAAAACTCCCTCTTTACAGAAATCACTTACAATAAATAATTCAATTCCATTTGCAGCTTGATTTTTATGATAAATAGCCACTCCACCATGCTTCATAAACAACCGACAATATGAATTTAGTAAAGTGAAATTGTTTAATTTTATAACACTTAATTGCTCTATAGTTTGCCAATGTTCAGTGAGCAGCAATAACATTTTAACATTATAACATTTTTCTTTCAAATTTCTTACATATATAAAAAAAATCGGTAAAGGTATTTACACAGAACTTCCCTCGTTGTTTGTTTATGGCGGTCACTCTAAAAAATTATTAATTTCGAAATGACATTGAGAATAATAATCGGAATATAGTTATTGCTATTATTACAAAAATGTCTGATAACTTTTGGTCAAAAAATATACAGAGTGCTCATTCAACAGCAGAAGTTCAATACTAAATAACAGGTGCCAAATATGGAAGGCTTGCGCAAATACCTTTACAAATGTCCACCATGACTGAATTATTTCTTGGGATGCCATTATTCAATAAAAGTATAATAGGTGCATATGCCAAATATTATTGCCATCTGTCACATTTTCAATCCCACATTCACGTGATGGAGTGGAAGTATAGTGGTGGTTAAAAAATATAATTGTTTTTTGAAATTTTTCAAAAATGTTGGCGAAAAAAATTTTCAAATTTGTTTTTTCTGAAATAGGTTTAGAATCTCATGAAACGTGAAAATTTTAAATTTGAGCAAAAATAATTTTTTTCCATCTATTCCAGTGTTAAATTTTTTTCCAAAATGGTGAAACGATGTTGCAATTTTTGTTTTCCGAAATAGATTTGGAATGTCATGAAACGTGGAAATTTTCAATTTGGGCAAACAAAAATATTTCGTCTATTCTATAGTAGTGATAAATAGCTTACCTAAACATGTTTTCATTTTTTTTTTAATTTTTCAAAAACGTTTTTAAATTTGTTTGAATAATTTTAGCATGCCATGGAAACGTGGAAATTTTAAATCTGAACAATGAAAAAAAAATCCATCTATTTTAGTGGTAATATTTTTTCAAAAATAAAAAAAAAATCAATTTTTTTTTTAAATAGATTTAGAATGCTATGAAACGTGGACATTTTAAATTTGGAGAAAGAAAAAAAATATTCCATCTATTTTAGTGGTAAGAAATTTTTCAAAAATGTTGGCAAAGCATTTTCAAAGAAATTTTTTTCTAAATAGGTTTAGAATGCCATGAAACGTGGAAATTTTAAATTTGAACAAAGAAAACAATATTTTCCTAGTGGCAAAAAATTTTTCAAAGTTCGTGAAAAAAATTTTCAAAATTTTTGTTTTCAGAAATAGGTTTAGCGTGTCATGAAACGTGAATATTTTAAATTTGAGCAAAAAAAAATTTTTTTCAGTATTTATTCCGATTAGACGCTCCACCCTGTATATTTTCCAGTGAAAGTTTAACCATTTCTTCGCTGACAGTATGGTCAACTACCTACCAAATTTGACTGGTCTCCGTCAAGTAATTTTTTAGTTAATGCAAGAAACGGACAGACAGACAGCTGACGGAATTGAAAAACCTATATTTTCATAATCTACGTGATCTGAAACGTCAGAATCTGAAAAAATCTCGGAGGGTGATTTTTTCTCGAATACAATACTTCCCTTCAGTATGCGAGGGAAGTAAAACATGGTAGAATTAAATTTTTAGTTGAAGGGTATTATATAGTGTAGTATTCTATTGAACTCAGTATCATTATTAGGACAACAAAAAAGCACTACCAATTAACGCGAGTTACTCTTTACTAAACTAACTGACAATGTAAAAGAGAACGCTATGATGTCAGCGTGAAATATGACAAATAAAAAATATATTGACTAGGACATATTTCCCGATCGGGATGAAAGTATAGGCGAATGTCTGTGAACAGTCCATCAAAAGTCAATTGTATAGAGCTTTACTAACCTCTGGAAAACCTTATTTATTTTTAGTGGAATTATAAGCTGGGAATCAAGAGATAAAACCCGAATTTCCATACTTTTATTTACCAATAAATAATCAGACCAGATAAAGTTAAAGCCCATCCTCATTTCCAGTCATTGAGTTTGAGCTTTCATTTAATTCACATAAATATACATGAGATTGACAGACCAATATGTAGGGAAATCTGACTTGCACCTGACTAGAAATAATGAGGACGCAGATAATAATAAATAAAAACTAATGTAATAGGCTACAATTGAATTATTTTGAAAATATTTTAGGACGCATTTATGTTTAGATACTACCATAGTTACTGACTCCTCTGAACTACATCATCAATTCAGATTAATAGTCCTGTGCAGTAAGATGGATCGGTTTTTTGCATTCGATTTCTTGATGCATTTATTCAATTTGTTACCTATTTTAATCTTATGCAAATGGGAAATTGCACTTTTGCATCGAAAAAATGCATTTTTTCGAGTGCAGTTTTTAAGGTAATTAAAAAAAATCTTTATTCGGTATTCCATGGTGAAAATTAGCCCAATTTAGTTACTCGGCGGTTTTTGGGGTCGCTGGTCATAAATATTAATGTTCAAGAACTTCCTCGATGTACCTGGGGACCAGAAAGTCCTGGTGTGAGGCTCAACCACATAGATTTTCTCTTAATTTGCTCTGAAATTCAACCAAACACAATCTTTTCTCGGGGGGTTTTGAGGTCACTGATCAAGATTTTGATGTTCAAAATCTTCCCCAATATACCCGGAGGTCAGGGCGTCCTGGTTGTCTAGGCCATCACTTGGACATTTACGCGAGTTTTCATTGAAATGCACCGAATTTTGTCACTCGTGGGTTCTTGGGGTCGCTGATTTCAAATATGATATCAAAGTACTTCAGCGATACATCTGGTGATCAGGACGACCGAGGTATCCAGATCATTCCCTGGAATTTTCTTCAAATCCGTTTCAATTGAAAAGAATTTATTCACTTGAGGTCGTAGATCATGGATACGATGTTAAAAATGTTTGTCGATTTAGGGGATCAGGATGACGCGTTTATCAAGACATCGCGGGAAGTTGCTTGATATTTGTTTTAAAATGGAGCAGAATTTGTCACTTGGGGATTGTCGTAGTCGCTGATAATTAATATAATGTTCAACAAGTTCCTTTATGTACCTGAAGCCTAGGACGTTCCCGTAGTGCTCATCCTCGCGGTCTTTCTCGCCATTCAGTGTGAAATTCAACCAATATCTTTACTCTGGGGTTCTGGAGTCGCTGATCATGAACGTGGCTTTAAAAATGTTCCTCGATTGATATGAGGACAAGGGCGTTCTTGCTGTCTACGTCATCTATGTAACTTTATTATAATGATTTCTTTATTATCTGTTTTATTTCTATTATTATGCTCTCGGTAAATACACAACAAAAAATATATTTTTTCATTTTTTTTTAAACATTCTGTATTCATATTTAAAGGCCTTAAAAACATCTACAATTTAATGTGCCGAACATGGTCGTAGCTTAAAAAATAAGTAAGTTACGAGTCTGGAGAATTTTAAGTGGCAAACACTGTACCTATGTACAATTCGTGAAAAATTTGGATGACATTGTTGACGAGGAAAGCCTCCGTAAATAAATCAATCTCAACTTCATACCATATTATGAAGTAGGAACATGTATCCACGGGGGATTTTCTAATCTGATTTGTGATATATTCAATTAACTATATATTGAGTGTTTTTACCTTTTATCTATTGAATTGAGTTCTCGTGAAATCTTGTAGTTTCGATTAGCAACAAATTTTTAAATAATTTCATACATTTCCTCACATCTATTAAGCCCCGATTACAACAGATACGCCAAAGAGGTTATATGTAAGAGCATTTAAGAGTAATTTAAAGATGATAATAAAAATATAAAAAGTAGCAGTTAAGGGTAAGCAGAATCTCGTTACCGTCTTCTAAAAAGTTGAAATGAAATAAATAGCCAAATGTTGACGGAGGCACTACTGGCGCCTTTGTTAAATACAGTTTGCCATGCCCTTTTTAGATACAAGGTGGTAGGATCACTTGAAAAAAAAAAGAGAATTACTCGATTCAGTTTAAGTTTTGAAAATGTGTATGGGAGTATGTTAGAAACAAATTTGACAAAGATTTTACATTTTTGAATAATTTATTAATTTAAAATAAAATATCAATGCCCTCGATAACTTTTATGAAGATAAGTATGAAAAAACTTTGAATCAATTAATTTTACCCGCATCAATCAAATCGGTTTCCTCTTGAGACACGTACCTGCTGAAATTAATAGTTCTACATTGGTTACAGTAATTTCAGCAGGTTTATAGTCAAAGGATTACGGATTAGTCTTGTTTAGTAATCCTTGAGGAAAGAGACAGTGTAACAAAGTAAGGGTCACGAACTTGGAATAATGGGGTTCTTCTGTCACGCAAATGGGAACTAATTTATTCTCACTTCTTAATTGATGCTTATACCTACTTGTTAGCTTACTTCTTAATGAGGAACAGGGATATTTGTTGAAACATCGTAATTTGGTTAGGTTTCACTTTTGGTTGTCCAAAAAAAATAAAACTGCAATTTTTTAATGCTCAAATTCACAAACCGTTTAAGTTCAATTACAGATTAAAGCTTAACGACTTAACTAAACTAATCTAAACATTAAAAATACACTTTATAATTTAATTTTTTATATTAATGTATGCTAGTTTGCAATTCAAAATAAGTGGCAAAAATGTGGAAATTCTTTATATTTGAAATAATTTTAACCTTGGAAATATTAATGTTCACGTATAGCGTATAGGACAAAAGTTACGACTTTCTTCTAAGGCCGTTGGCATGAAAGTACCAAGATCAGATGATGTAATACTGAGCGAGAGCCTGTTACTATGTGGGGCGATGCGGTGTAGTCGGTCAGCGCCGATCGATATTGTACCGCCTTTTCAACCAAAGGCGGTACGGAGAGAGCAAATCTTGTAGCAATAGTGCTGCTGCGGCGTAAAGATAAAGAAGCGCGATATCATTTGTCTCACTCCTTCCCCCAGTGTTCATCGTCGCCAAACGGTTGGCGCATAGGTAATGTTCTCGCTTACGGCTTATATACAAACTTAACGCACTGGACTTTCCCATGCACATTACCAAACTAATTTACTCTTTCCTGGCAGACAGGTCGCTGCAGGCCAGAGTGAATAATAAACTGTCAACACGGCGGGACATTCGCGCGGGCGTCCCCCAGGGGTCGTGCCTGTCACCAAAGCTATACAATCTGTATGTGTCGGACTTCCCGGAGTTCCCGAATACTAAGCTTGCCAAGTACGCCGACGACACGGCCATGTACGTACATTCGCACAACGCCCAGGCGGCGAATATGCTGCTGAGGGCACACATGGCTCGTGCCACGGCGTATTACGACAGGTAGAAGATTCAGGTTAACGTCGAGAAGTCGGAGGCCATACTCTTCACGCGCCGGTTTACTGAAAACCGCATTTTAACGCCAATTTCGATCCGGGGTCGAGAAATTCCAATTAAAAGGTGCGTGAAGTATCTGGGGGTACATTTAGACAGACGGCTGACATTTAACATACATATAAACGAGGCGATACGCAAGGTCTACTTCGTGTCCAGGAGTCTGTATCCGCTCCTGGCAAGGGGTAGCGGACTACATCGAAACAACAAAAAATTACTGTACACGATGGTTGTACGGTTGACTCCGGATCACAATCTGGGGAGGCAATGTTTTGTACGATTTTAATATTGAATAAAGTTATGTATGTCTCGCTTACGGTGCGAAAGGTCCCGGGTTCAAACTTCTATGTCTGCTGTATTATTTTTCTTTAATTTTGTGACGATTCATATATTTTTTGCCAAATTCTTTTCTATGATTTCTTTAGGTTTTGTTTGTAGGCCTTTGTTCTGCTTAAAATAAATTCATTCTTTCGTGAAATCATTAAAATCACTATGTTCGTAACGCGTCGTTAACTCTCGGTCCAACAATGCCGGCTCGATGCTATAAAATTTGCTCTCCGTACCGTCTTGTCTGTTCAACTATTTCTTCCGTGCTATAGCGCTGTTTGTCAACTCCTGGGCACGCCGAATTTTTATTTTTATTTTGTAACGATTAATACATTTTACAAATTCAAGTTTGATTTGACGTCAGAAATAATGTTTTCCTTCATTTTCCTATAGGGATTTCAATCTTTCATGGGATGGTTAGGTGGTTAGGTTAGTTAGGTTGATTTTTATTTTGCTATCTAATTGTTAATAACTATCAGCGCCGCAGACAGTATTAGCATCGCAGACAAAGAAAAGGGGGTGCGAGGGATGTCCCACCGCATTTTAACATTGAAAATGTTAATGTTCCTTTATGGGGCCAAAGTTACGAGTTTTACGAGTTACACACAGGAGATATTTTTCTGTCGGGCCGCATGTTTCAATCCGCTAAATATCCAATTAATCAACGCGATAGTGGATAAACTATTAAAACTTAGTTTGTACCTACTCGTAACCTAATAAAAACCAAAACAAACGAGTGAACCTAATTACTAACTGTACTTAAAATAAATAGATAAATCATGAATTCGAATCGATTGATGTAGTAGTCAGTAAATTATGTCTAGCATTCAGGTGAGCATAACTTGAGTGATTATCCGGTTATTGAAATAATAATAATAATAAATCGAATTTATTGCAAAATATATATAAATACACTCAGTATAGAAGATAAGATTATAAGCCCAACATTTTTTTAAAGAAGAATCGCTAACTCCAGCCAGGGCGTAGTCTAGCTGATAGTTATTCGTACGTAACCATGAGAGGGAGCGTGACTTCTTCAGAATTTGAAAATTATGAAGTAAATCTCACTAGATTTTTTTTACTATGCGTGTTATCAAGCTGTAAATCACTCGAATACCTAATAATCAGTTACTGAGATTAATCGGTTATGCCCATCACTACTTCAAACAGTACACTAAAATACTAATGGACTGTCTAAACAGAAACTCTACTAACGTTATAACACATTAATAAGAATTATGGAATTTGTACTTTATATAAGTACCTAAAATAATATTGCAAATTGTACCAAAACATATTCCAAATCAAAGCTATTATAGCATTTATCCCGCTGTACCTTTTAACATGTTTTAACATGTTTATGTTCGTTCAAGGTCAAAAGACAGCGGTGTCGCGGTCGAGTGAGACTGTCGTATATGCAACGGCTGATATATACAAATGTAATATGGGTTGCATATATCACAGGGGGTCAAGTTACCAGTTTTCATTAAAGGTTGAAATACAGCTGTGTCGCAATCGAGACAACGCCGGTCATCGGAGACAGGGATCCTACTGTTGCGCTGCTAACGGGGATTAACCTAACTAGTTCGCGCGGTATAATTTGAAAATTTCAATTTTGAGCTTAAATAAGACTTAAAGCAATGCAATGTTGAAATTGAAAGATGAGTCTTTCCTCTGTGAATTTTCAAGAGTTACTCCACTTATCTGTTCTATAAAAAAAACTTCCCAAAGCTTGACCTCGGACACGAAAATACGAGTTGGAAAAATGATAGACAACTTTATAAACTTTATAGTAAAGGAAAGCAATATTGGTTAAAAAGACACCACCAATGAGCCTACCAATAAAAAGACCCCAAAACAACTACGATTCACGAGCACTAAGAAAAAAAGAGTTGCCAAATCGGAGGATTTACCTAAGAAGCCAAGTACTTCAGACATTGAATTTTTCGTAGAGGAATGTGAAAAGAAATTTAGAGAGAATGATCATTTGTACACAAAGCAGATTTGGATTTTTAAGCATTGACACCATGTATGACTTTGTTTTATATTCATTAAAGTATTTTTGTATGTTGTATGTGGTTGAGGCTTTAGGTGAAGGAAGTGTCCAAACTTTTAAATATTTAAAGTCTAGTTGTTTATTTATTTACTGTACAATTCATCATAACATTTATTGTACTCTCGGTGAATATTTACATTCGCCATTACATTTTATTTGTAAAATAATTTTATGTAATTGTATATAATACTAGAAATATTCAGATTTTTTTTGTGTGTCATATGTAAGTATACTTATATGTATATGTATTTTATCAATAAAGCAATATCATAGGTAATATAGACATAAAATCTTAAAAAAAATAACAGCTATTATAAAATATTTTTAATTCGCTCAACCTTCCTGTTTCTGAATATGTAACGTGTGTATTTCATAGACTCAATAAAAGAAATGTATAATTATTTAGTTCATGCAGCGCTATTTAATTTACTTTACCAGAAAATCCACCTTTCAGTCAGGCAAGCATTGAAGTAATGTAAAAATGCGCAGTAACTTTTTCTTAAAGTTAAATGATGCTGCGTGAACCAACGATAAGTAAAAGTAAAATGTATTGATGTCCCTTAAACATTTTATAAAATAAATTAGTCAGTGAATATTCTGATTTTTTTTTTTTTTATAGAGCAGATGAGTGGAGTAAATCTTGAAAATTCAGAGAGGGAAGACTCATATTTCAATTTCAACATTGCATTGCTTTAAGTATTAAGTTCAAAATTGAAACTTTCAAATTGTACCGTGCGAACTAGTTAGGTTAATCCCCGTTAATAGCGCAACAGTAGGAGCCCTTCCTCCGATGACCGGCTTTTGTTTAGGATCGTAGCTGTTTCCGGAAAAAGTTTATGTTTTATGTATGATGTTATCATTTCCTATGCCCCGATGGTTGCAACTATTGCGAAATCTGTGAGTATTTTATAAGGGTTTCAGCGAAAAGAACAACATTATGTATGGAGTAATTACCAATAATATTTATTATTTACTTCCACATCCACATATTGGAGTGGAAGTATGGTATCTTATTAGAATTTTAATTGTTCCTACATGTTTTATATAACGTATAATTTAAATATGTAATCCCTTCTGGATTATAAGGAAATCGTAACAGGTGTTTAGTCGCGGTAGAACCGTATTATTAAATTTCAGTATCTGAAACTTCCGTTATTAAATTGATTCAGTTTGAATCCAGAAAACTAATTTTGCTGCATATGCTTATACTTGGATTTAAACTGAAATCCTAATTGAGCTATTAAATATGCAGGACATTTAGGTTACCACGCTGATATGTAAGAGGGTATCCCTTCTCTGTACAAAGAAATGGATTCGAAAATATTCCGTTGCGAAAATACAGGGTCATATAAACCTCGTTCAGAATCAGTTATCAAACCCACAGACCCCGCACCAATTAGATTTCACCTTGAGCAGATTCTTGACGACCACAAGTGGAAAGAGGATTGTTAATTTGGTACGGAGATGGATCTAAGATAGACGAGGCGTGAGTGGCCCCATATATGGGCTATCGAAGACTTAGGTTTTACCCCCACCATTTTCCTAGCAAAAATTCGAAAGTTGTACACTCACGTACCGACAGATATCTCTACTAGGTCATGTGTAAGCATTACGATATACCGGTACTGCAAGAATATTATGAATATACCCCTGAAGAAGTTGTGAACATCAATAACATCACACTTCTAGGACGCCGATTATAACTGACTGGTGAATTCCATTATTTACGACTATTTTTTGTCTTGTAACGTAATAGTAATTTACGTTACAAGACCGGAATGGTGCTTTGCAGGGCTCGCCTGCGGCTACCCCTGGAATCTGCTTGGGTCGACCTCCAAAACGCTGTTTCTTGGCCATGTAATGTACAATATCTTTTTTTCTATCATTTTCTGTTGTAACGCTTCAAAATCGGAATCCACATTTTCCATAACTTGCGTAAAAGTTAAGTGTATATATGCATTTGACACTTCTCCCAACAATCAACAAATTTTGTTTCCGTAGCAACAAGAATAACAAGAGAATAACAGCGATCGGAAAAGCTTTTGCCAATCTCTGATGCTCACTTTCCGGCTTAGGCCGTAAAACTTTACTTTTCTCCAAAAAGGGTATATTTTCTGGCCGGTCGAAAAAAATTACTATTGTCGGTCTCTGATGCCCACTTTTTGGCGTAGGCCTGAAAACGTTACTTTCTGTCCGAAGATTTCTCCAGAATGGGTGTATTTACTGGTCGGTGGAAAAAGAAATTATCTCCATCGATAAATAAAGCAGGATTTTGCGCTCACATTCGACAAGGTTTGCTGAAGACCTAAGTGTAATATCACTTATAGTCCAGTCGCTGAAGGTTTTCCTCCCCGAATTATTTGAACCTTGACCGATTGACGTGGAATTTGGTGAGTAGTTCGGGAATGGCTCAAGGAAAAAAATAACATAGCGCCGATGTGCGCTTTTATCCGGATGGTGGATGCCACCCCTTCTCGGGGGTGGAAATGTTTTCACTCAAAATAATTATGGATAGAGGGACAAATTTTAAGGAAAAAATGCTCTATAAAGTTTTTTCAGTAGATCGGTATTTTTCGAGTTATTCGCGATTGAAAACTTAGATTTTTTCGTGTTAAAAATATATGTTTTTGGAGGGTTCTTCGCGAACAACTCGAAAACTTCGCGTTCTAGTAAAGAAAGTTGTAATTACCAAAAACGAAACTTATAAAAAATATTTTTTTACTAATGCTCTAGGTCCAAAATAAAGGGAGTTACTTATGGCTTGTCGAAAAAGACTTTTTTTGTAACAACTTGATTCGAAGTATTCAACGTTATATAACGGAAGACCGATGCATTTTTCAGGAAAAACTTATAGAACATTTTTGTAGTACTTGGAAAGACCTATACAATGAGCACTGTTAAAAATCGATTGTATTATAACTAAGCAAGTTACGATGCAAAAACAGTGGGCCACTGAAATTTTTGAAAAAAAGAATGAGCGATAAAACCCCAAATATGGCTCGGCAACAAAAATATTCGTTCGATTGTTTGGGGATGGATTAATTTCAGGTATGTCAGCACGAGAAAAGTTACTTAAAATGATATTTTGCAATTGTAAAAAAGGATGCGGTGCCTCTTGTGGTTGCCGAAGACTCGGATTATATTATAACGCAACATGTGAGACATGCTGCGGTGACAACTGCCAGAATTGTCCTCCAATTAACCAAGCGGAGAAAATTGATAGTGATAGTAGCTCTGATGATGTACAGTTTCAAAATAAATGTAATTTTTATGTTATAATATTTTTACAATATTGTCGTTTATTTTATTTTTTATTAATTTAGGCATAGGGGTGGTTTTCAAGGGGTGAAAAGTTGGAATACATCGTAAATCATGTTTGAGAATACGAAAGAAGCTTTATTCTACATAATTAAATAAGATGTGAATCCATAAAATGCTTAAACCTGCATTTTTTCTATTTTTTTCACGAAGGGGTAGTTTTCACCCCTTAAAAATAAAAGGCGCAAGTCGGGCACATGTCACTTTTGAATTCAAGGGTAAGATGAGCATAATTTCAAATTTTCATGAAAATCGATGGAGGTTCAAAAAGGTAATAGCCTATTTTTACCTTAAATGACTGGACTATTAGCAGCCCGACTCTACCTTGATGACGCACAATGGCACGAATCGCAAGTTTTTTGTCCAAAATTATCTAAAGCAATCGATTGGGATACATTTTTCTATACTCCTTATTTAATTTCCACACAACTTAAGAGAGCTGATTTTTTAATTATGCTAACCAAAATTATTGAGCTTAGGCGAAATGGCCATGTTTTATATAAACCTTAATAAAGCTTTTTTCTTATCCAATCTACTTGGAGGGTTTTTGAGGTCGATGATTATGAATCTAATATATAAATTGTCATAAATCAATCTGCAAGATGATGGAATCAATGGCGGCTATAAAATATTAAAAAATTATGAAAAATTAAATATTTAATTCAATAAGGATAATGGCTGTAATAATCATTCACATAATAATATACTATTTTTCTTCAAACATCAGAAAAACATGACATTTCTTAACTCATTTCATGATATCAAAGTTTGACATTTTAGACGGCTGTGCATTGCCATTAGCAGCGGAGGTAACAGTGTATTATTTAGCGAGCGATAATGTAAATAACTCACGCAGATGAAGTAAGCAGTGCGAGCCGTGCGTAGACGTGTGCAATATATCCATAGCGACTCGTATTTTGTTTAATACGCCGCGCGCCGGCCATGCCATATTGGCACAATGCGGTTTTGGTGGTGAAATTCGAAATTTCTTGGCTTTATTTTTTTATAGCTAATCGACGTTTGAACAAAAAAAATCACAGATTTCGCAAGTCTTGCAACCATCGGGACATTGGAAATGATAACACCATACATAAAACATAAACTTTTTCCGGAATCGGCTTCGCCTCGTCCGGAAACAGCTACGATCTGTAACGTTATATTGCTTGATGCCTAGTGATATCGATAACGTTAGCACACGGCAGTCATTAAATTCGGAGGCTGGGTCGTGGGCAAGGATTATTGTAATATTAAAATTTTATTAATTTATCTAGATGTTCAATTTAGCGTTTAGATGTTATTTAACACTAATATAGCAAGTTATGCCTGGGCGCCAGTCGAGTACTTCGACGAGGGTAGAGGGGAATCAAGACACACAAAAACAATTATAAAAAAATGACGTAAGTAATATAAGTAAATTTAATAAATACAAATTTTACCAATAAAAAACAACATGTACATAGATCATAAATGTTTGAAAAGCCAAACTATAATTTCCAAGTTAACAATTACTTTGTGGTGTATAATAGCAACAGGAAAGTAGACAAAACAGGTATAAAAAATGGTAGAAAACTATAAGCAATGATTGGTAACAAACGACAAAGTATTATATCGATATAACAAACGTAAAACACAGGTAACGATAAATTGTAAATATGAACAAATATTTTCCTCTCTTACACAACGTACTTATATCACAGATATCAAATTAATTTAGTAACTAAGGTGTGCGCTAATTATCTGGATGATTTTTCTCTTATTTTTACTAAGCTACCAAATCTAAATTTAATTTTAAATAAAGCTTGAACCTTTATCGAGATCAATATATGTAACAGTCTCACAATACTTTACTATTTTCGAGTATAACATGCATTAAAGTTATAACACAATTATATTAATTTATAGGTACCCAATTAACAGCTGTTAGTCGGTGAACACAAAAATATATATAAGCAATCAATAATTTTGTTTAAAAATTCAATGAATTATTATTAAGTAAATGTTTAAGGTTCACTTTTTATTTGCCAAAGGAAAAATCAAATGTATTCTAGTAAAAAAAATAACGGTAAGCTCGTATACTTGGTAAGTTGAAATGGATATACTGCACAGAGGTTGAGGTGTTGACGTAAAGTCCAAGCAAAGTTACGTAAATTCTAAGCAGAGTTTACGAAGGTTACGAAGAGTCTAAGAAGAGTCTGAGAAGAGCCTAAGAAGAGGCCTGAAAAAATTATAACGTCTAAAACCTCTTGCATTTTCAGTTTATAATTGCAGTAAATAAGATATTAATAATAATTAGACACTCACCCTAGGTTTCATGAGGCCTCTCGAAAGTGTTTCCCTCACAGAATTAACACGAGGTGCGAGTAGGTAATAAATGCCTAAAAATTCAAATCGTCTAAGCAAATTGCAGTGGATTTAACGCGATCAATAGGTAATATATGGATTTTTAAAATTACTCACCCTAGATTTTATGAGGCACTCGCGAATCTTTCAGATTTTAATTTAATTAATTAACAAATACGCACACCACGTACTCATTACCTCGATCTACCCAAAACGTGGAAACCTTAATCTCCCGGACGGCTCGATCAACTTTTTATACCAATACTTTTTGTAGTTTTTTATTCAATCATTTCACGTTTACTTTTTCTAAACTAATTTTTGTTAAAAGTTCTTTATGCAAATCAACAGAGCTGTCATTACATTTATTTATTGATAAATTTATAACAATTCAAAAGTCTTCTTCTCGAACTTTAAAACAAAAATAAATTATTTATATATGTAACCAGATATACCAACTAGCGAATTCTTAATATACAGTGTGTTGCATGATTTTTGCTCGAAAAATTTAAGACTTGTTCTATATGTTATTTTTAAACCGCTACAGATCCACTCTCGATTGCGACACCGCTGTATTTCGATCTTAAATGAAAACTGATTACTTGGCCACCTGTGATATATGCAACCCATATTACATTTGCATATATCAGCCGTTGCATATACGACAGTCTCACTCGACCGCGACACGACTGTCTTTTGGCATTGAACGAAAACTGGTAACTCGACCCCCATATAAGAGCATAAACATTTCCAATGTTAATAGCATGTTTTGTTCGGTGTAAAAGCCACATCTTTTGACTCTTCTGTATCACTTTTACTCCTAATAACATAATATACTATTGTCGCTCATTTTAGTATATCTGTTAACAAACAATGTCTTTTTATGAAATCATAACGCCCTAAAACTTTTGTCGTAAATGTAGTGAAAGTTAATGAAAAGACCCGTGTTTGTCGTAAATGAAATCATTATATAAATTCAATCAGAGGCAAACTGACATAAGCTGACAGTGTTTGTGTTTAATTTCTTTATCTTGGTCACGTGCATGACATCCTCATAAAATGTTGACGAATCGCGGTTTTCAGTTAAAAATGAAACACTACTAATTATTTCTTTAATTTACTATTTTAAGATGGTCGTAGATAATATAATCTGTGTAACTCGAGCGACAATGAGGCACTTTGCGCTTTTAATACACAAATATCTATTTTCTACCTAGATATGTTGGAAACATTGCCATAATGGCTTAAATAGGATTAACAAATTAGTCCATGCGGAAGTTGCAAAGACCTAAATAGTATTGTGAATGCATGGTGGCAATATATCTTTTCAAACACTTCTCGGTTTACCTTTTTTTTTTTTTCGAGAGCTTCCCGTCGTAGGCTTACTAGTGCTTGCCGAATTGTATTTTTTTCAGGGAATATGGATTAATTGAACAATCCTTGAGTCATTGGGAAGCCCATAGGGAGAGGGCTGGTCCACCATATACCGCATTTTCTACTTATTATACGATTCATAGGACAACAATTGATCGTATTAAGTATTATGCTAATCACAGAAAACATAAAATTGTGCCATTTTATAACCCAACTATACAGACATACTTCATGCTTTTTGTATTTTCAACTGACAATGATTATCATCATAACACAATTACTGTTGCTGAATATTAAAATTCGCTGAATATTTGAGAGATAAAGACTCCGTTTATTCATTTTCTGCTGAACTATAAACATATAAAATATAATAAAAATTAAGTTATAGGTATTTTGAGTCTTCGTCGTAATGAAATAGCTATATGAAGTTACGATAGGTTCTAAAATGTAAATTAAATTTCTATCGCGTCCTTCGTTTTAAATGATACCAAGTGGATATAAAACAATAATAAAATCAGTCCGTTTAACTGACATACTAAAACTAGAATAATGTAAGCCTGGTTCATATTTATGAAAATGCAGTTAAAGTGCTGTTATAGACGGACACTTTTATCGTTAATTGTTAATAAATTAAACACTGCTTTTAGATGAATCAATCAATATATTATAAATACTCTACATATGTTTCGGCTTATTAGGCCTTTATCAAGAGTATTCCATAGTGAATACTAAAGTTCCTGACGTGCTTATTCAATTTATACCTAAAAGTATTTATGTTTTAATCTATTTATGACTTAAGCTACTTAATATTTAATTTAACATCTTCAATTATTTGAATGTTTGGAGTGGACCTAAGCTGATTATATAAATCAAAGGATATTTCTTAACAATTGGTTTATTATAGGGGTGTTTAGGAAATTCTGCTGGTCATTTGTGGTGCAACCAATAAATTCCAGTCTGAAATTGTATCCAACTTAAAGAAATGTAATACTGTTATTCAAAGTAATGACGCGTATAAATTGAAAGTTATGAACCCTTCGGCCCCCATTCTCTATGGTCTTCCAAAAATTCACAAAGTTGATAACCCTATACGCCCCATAGTGTCTTACATCAATGCTCCATCTTATAAATTATGTAAAAAACTAAATTATATTTTACCAAAATTAATAAATTTTAAATCTAAATATTCCATAAAAAATTCTTTTGAATTTATTGAAAATACAAAAAATTTAATAATACCAAATAACGCAAAATTATTCTCCTTTGACGTTAAAAGTCTGTTCACCTCAGTTCCGCTCACAGAACTAAAATTAATATTAAATAATTTAATAGATAATTCACAAATTAGCGAAACCGAAAAAACAGAGTTAAAAAATCTTTCGAGAGTTTGTACTGAACAAAACTATTTTCAGTTTAATGGTGAATTCTTTAGACAAAAAGACGGGCTACCAATGGGTTCACCAATTTCTCCTTTGTTAGCTGAAATATTTATGTCAAACCTAGAAAATTTAATTTTTAATAGCAATAACAGTTTAAATACACATGTGTTTTATTGGACTCGATATGTAGACGATATTTTTTGTATATGGACCGGTACAGAAAGAAACCTAAGTAATTACCTTAATTTCTTAAATTCTTTTAATAGTAAAATTCAGTTTACAATGGAATCGGAGCAAAATAGTCAATTAAACTTTCTAGATATGAATATCAAAAAACATAACAATCAGTTGAAATTTAGCATCTACCGCAAACCTACCACTACAGATACAGTAATACATTATAATTCGCAGCAATCATGGCAAATTAAGATTTCACCCTTTCATAGTCTAATACATAGACTGACGAATTTTCCTTTAGATCAAAGTGATTTTGATAGAGAATTAAATATAATTAAACAAATTGCAAGAAATAACGGATACAACGAGTCACTAATAGATAACATGGTCAAAAACAAACAACGCAAAATGCTTCAAAAAGAATTTTTCACTGTGCCTAACAAACCCACAAAATATAGTTTTATTAATTATGTTCCGAAATTTAGTAACAAGATTTCTAAATAATTGAATAATTTGGGTATCTCTACAATAAGTGTGAACAAAACAAATATAGGAAACATTTTGGTTAATAACAAAGAAAAACTAAATAAAATTGATAAATCAGGTGTATATAAAATTAATTGTAAGGATTGCGATGCTGTCTATATCGGTCAGAGTGGTAGAAGCGTTGTCAACCGGGTAAAAGAACACAAAAATCAATCTTAAATAACAATAAAAATACAGGAATGTCAACACACTGTATTGAAAACAACCATTTCATAGATACTGATAACATAAATTTACTTCATTCAGAAAGAAAAGGTAAACGTTTAGATCTGCTAGAACAACTAGAAATCAAAAAATCTTTCAAGTACAACCCTTGCACCACAAATGACCAGCAGAATTTCCTAAACACCCCTATAATAAACCAATTGTTAAGAAATATCCTTTGATTTATATAATCAGCTTAGGTCCACTCCAAACATTCAAATAATTGAAGATGTTAAATTAAATATTAAGTAGCTTAAGTCATAAATAGATTAAAACATAAATACTTTTAGGTATAAATTGAATAAGCACGTCAGGAACTTTAGTATTCACTATGTAATACTCTTGATAAAGGCCTAATAAGCCGAAACATATGTAGAGTATTTATAATATATTGATTGATTCATCTAAAAGCAGTGTTTAATTTATTAACAATTATTTTCAAGATGTTTCACAAGGAACCTACCACAAGTTCAGTTCAGTGTACTTTTATCGTTGTTCATTTGAACTCGGGCACGTGAATGTATATCTGTTGTAATTGTCAAATATTTTATATTATCTTTGGACTCTATTTATTCGGAGCAATGGAAAATGTTGCAAATCTATAAATAATATTATCCACAAAACGTTTATATATTTTTTTATATTTATAATTAATATATATGCTATTTACACAAAACTTCACTCCCCCCATTCTATTTGGAAGCATCGCGCATATATTTTAACAAATTCGTGCAGTTTTCCCTATTTTTACAAAAATTTGGGTTTGGAATAAATCTGAAACAGGAATTAAATTATTTTTATTTTGTCTGTCTTTGACTCATGTGTTTTATATTTATATTACCTACTTTATTTTCGAACAAAATATAGTGGAAAAATCGCATTGGTTTATAAAATAAATGTGCAAGAAGAAGTTTTTTTTTCCTTGGCATAAAGGCTTATTGCCATACAGCCAGCTACAATTTAATAAATAAAAATTAATAACTAAAATACTAACCTAACCAATAACAAGCATGACATGTGTGTCAGCCACACAGTCACAAAACAAAGGATGTACATTGGTCACAAACTTCTCGTCCAGGACATTTTTCTGACGCACAACAAGACCACGCTTAGGGAGGTATATATAACACGAGGATGTAGAACATAAGGAACAAAGCTAACCTACTAACCTATAACTTCATTTTCGTCTCTTCCAAAAAATCAATTAGACAATCAAAAATATTTTTCTTGTTTAAGGATAGCAGATGAAGTATAAAAAAGGGTGTCGAGATTTTACCATTTTTTATTATGTTATTATATAGCTTATCAGATGTTTCTGTGTGCTTTTTACATTCAAAAAATATATGATCTAGGTCGCCCGTAATGTTACAATATTCACAAACATCAGAATTGTATACGTTTATTCTAAACAAATGTGCAGGGCAGCATGCATGACCAAATTTTAAACGTATAATCGTTGTAACATACTTTCTTGAACACTTATATTTTTTGTGCCAAAAGTCATGAGGCAGTTCAGAGTGAATTAATGAATATTTAGTTGGTTTCATAAAGGTTGATTCTTTCCACATATAATCCCAATGATTTATTAATTTAGATCTAAGTATATGCGTTGCATCCGGGAAACATAATTTATAATTGGAAATAATTTCTATGTCTATGCTGTTATTGGCTAGATAATCGACATGTTCGTTGTCCTTCAATCCTATGTGCGCTTTTACCCACACAACATATACCTCTCTTCCTTCGTCAAAGACATTTTGAACTAAGTTCTTAATGTGTATAATAAGGGGATTATCAATAATTCTAAAAGTAGTGGTGTTTTGTAATGCCTGTAGAACCGATAATGAATCAGAAAGGATAACAGTTTTCGGAAATTCTGAGGTTTGTATAAACTTGATGGCTTCACAGATGCCTGTCGCTTCGGCTGTAAAAATAGAGCACACTTGCATAAGTTTTATTTTGGTCTCGATATTTTTAGATAATATATAATCTGCACACCCTGTTTCACTAGAAGATTTGGAAGCATCTGTGTATATTAGCTTGGAATCTGTAAATTTTCCGAGTGTTATATTTAGAGAGTTTATACTCATAAAAAAGGTTTTAATTTATCTCTTTGCTAATACTACCGAAAAGTGCGCGAAGAAACCAGCATTGTAAAAAATATACTGTCCTACGACTTACTGTACTTAAATAAATTTAAATTTAGAAATGTTTGTTGTGTAAGAAGACTAAGAAGAAGAGTATAAGTATACAATTTCACATAGGAATATAAAGAATAGTTTTTTTCAATCGACCAGAAAATACATCCTTTCTGGAGAAATTTTCGGACAGAAAATAAAGTTTTCCGACCTGACCGGAGGGCATCAAAGATCGGCAAAAGCTTTTCCTGTTATTCTCTTTTCCCATCCATGAATGTAAAAAATGCTGCAAATTTTTAGCATATGTGGGTTTGCTTTCTTGTTGCCATGGAAACGAAGTTGTGTTAATTTTCAAATAGACGGTTACTATTCACCATAGACGGTTAAATGATGAAAGTTTTGAAATACTTTATGACCATTCTGAAACACACTTCTATAAATATACTTAACTTTTACTAGTTTTCAAAAGTCAATTCGCAAGTTATGGAAAATGAGAATTCGGATTCTGAAGCGTTACGAGCAGAAAATGGTCGAAAAAAATATTATACGTTACATGACCGAAAAGCAGTGTTTTGCGGGTCTCCCCAAGCTTCCAGGATTCACCTGCAGGCCGCCCTGAAATTTGCTTGGGTTGACCTGCAAAACACCTCTTTCCGGTCTTGTAACGTAAGAGTATATTCATTCGGAGTCTGGAAATAAGGATTTTTACGTGCGCGTGTGACTAATTCTCGCCGAACACGAGAAGTCATGCAAGCACGGAAAAATCTATTTCTGGACGTGTAATTAACGATATTTTTTATTATACTTCTTTGAAAACGCTAACTTAAAACCGAAATATAGCAAAAAAAGACATAAGAAAGAAGCCTGGAGCATTTGATTTTCCTAAGTTATAGGAATAAGAAACATGTAACTACTAGAGTACGAATATTGAAAATTAACTAACTAACTAACTAACTATTAATAATAACGGCTCCAGAGCTAATAATGTTTTTAGTTCGAATTGTTATTATTAATGGTTATCTCTATTGTGCAATTGGTATTATTGCGCAGGTTAACTCCTGTTTCATTTTATAAAACTGCAATTATTGAAGCAGACTCTTCACAAACATTTTGATTTTCTTGGACGAATGATACACTTGTTGTATTTTGCGAGTGAAAAGGGTTAAACAGTTTTCGTGATACCTCAATTTTTCTTTATATGGATTCTTCTATATATCCTTCTGCTACATTGGAAGAACGCCGAGTGACTACATCACCGATGCTTTCCACCAACATGCTTACCGAAGAACTCCTTGGTCCATGCCCAATATATTCTCTGGGATTTTCTACTTTTAGGCATTCTGCAACAATTTTCGGAACACCACTGATGGTATAGCATCCAACGTGTTGAACGTAACTCCTGCCGTTTCGATATACAACAAATAGCCTTCTGCTGATAATATGTTTAGGTCGTAGAGCTGCATATTTACGATAGAGTGTACAGGGCTGAAATGTACATCCTTCATTGGTAATGGTAAAAACACGACAAAAAAGCGCTCATTATCTACCACATCATCTAAATTTAAACATATTAAATCATCTCTTCGACACGCACCAAAGATTCCCAACACTAAAATTGCTTTCGCTAATAGATATTGTTCATCTGGAGCTTCACACAAAAATTTAGTTACTTCTTCTGCTGTTAAAACTCTGGACTTTTTTGGTATATATCCTACAGCGTGACGCTTCAAGAAATCAATAGTTTTTGGATATTTGTTGATGTCAGTATTTTCTTTTATGGCCAAACAACTTTTATCATTGAGAATCGACTCCATAACATGGGAGATTTTTAGACTGCTTTTCGACAAAATAAACTTGAAGAATATCGTCACTTACAGTTTTGATTTTGTTCAGATTTCGTGATTCAGTAAAAAGTTGATATTCGTGTTCATATCTTGACCTGGATTTTACTGGTAATAGATTCGCGCTCGCTTGTGCCGCTTGCTCTAGGATGTTATCAGGATTTTCGGAGTTTTCTTCTGTGTAAATTTTATCGGCATAAATTTAATTGACAGAAAATAAACAACGCTGAAAGTGCAGTGTTGGTATATATGATGCGTTTCCATGGTTACTCTCAATTTATTTCAAAGGTGATTTGTTTTAAATTTGATAAGATAAGGTTAGCAAAAAGTGAAAAAATATTACAGAAGTTCATTCAAATATTCAAACATTTACGAATTAAAATACAAAATAGGTATAAGTTAAGTATCAGGTAGCATTTATACTTTCCTTGAAGTTTACTTTGCTGCATATTTCTACTTGAAAGCCATGTATTCGGTATTTTTAGTCAGCACATGGAAAAAATCGGAGATCGCTGTTTCCGTGCCCTGCGCTAGTCAGAAAAAGCCCATCTTACATTATTACTAATACAAATGAAAATAAAGTGTTTCCAAAAAAGCATAATAAAAATTACTATTAACAAAATTTCCACAATCAGCGATTTAATCTTATTATATTTTAGGCATTATTATAAATATGTCGAATTTAAAGACATGACTGACTTATTTACACTGAAAATTCACAGATTTCACAATTCTTGCAACCATCGGGACATTGGAAATGATAACACCATACATAAAACATAAACTTTTTCCCGACTCCGCTTCACCTCGTCCGGAAACAGCTACGATCCACTCTCGATTGCGACACTGCTGTATTTCGACCTTAAATGAAAACTGCTAACTTGACCCCCTGTGACATATGCAACCCATATTACATTTGCATATATCAGCCGTTGCATATACGATAGTCTCACTCGACTGCGACACCGCTGTCTTTCGACCTTGAACGAAAACTTGTAACTCGACCCCCATATACGAACATAAACATTTCCAATGTTAAAACACATTTCCCTTACTTCCGTTGAAGCAATACTATATGTCTACAGTATTGTTTAACTTATGATAAATTGTTTAAAGACTGTCAATTAGGTATAAGTGTCTTTATTTTTTGCAATATAGTGACAAAAAAAATATTTGAACACTAATTTTCTTTGCAATTCCAAATCGAACCATTTGAAATAATGCCATATATTCTTCAATTCAGCCTGGTCCCTTATAGGTAGAGTTAAATCCTTGGTGTGCTTTAGCCCTTGGTTCGTGATATTTCACATTTCATTTTTGAAGAGTCTGTTTCCAGCTTCCTTGGCCTGGCTGCCAGTTTCATTTCAACCTGTAATAGAGTGAGTCCAAGAATGGTCTAAATTGCAACCGTATGTTGTTTTAGCATAACAGTATACGTCCTGAAATTAGTCTTTTGGTCCATTGACCACTCGTCTTAGAACCGTAGATGCTTTTGCACATCCATAGAAACAATGATACTTCCCTCATTTGAACTTCCAAGTGGTTCCGTCATGATAATTTGAAGTCTAAAGTTAATTCCAGATATCTAACTGTATGGAAATAATATAAACTTACATCCACAAGAGAGGGGAGCTTCCCTCATTTTTTAGCTAAAAATCGATTTTTCTCTTCCCTTTTGTAAGTAGCAGTAGCTCTGTATTTCCAGGGTTGATAGAAAGCCAGTATCTATTCTTCTCATTGGTTTCGTCTTATTTGCAAATTTTGCACAAGACTTTCACGTAAAAATCTTAATTACGAATTTGTTTTTGAGTCATATCTTTTTACAAATCTCATATTACTAGTACCTGCCATATAAGGACTTCAAGTACGTTGAAAGACAACTAATGCTTATACTTGCGGAAAAATAAGACTTACATACATACAATATTTGATTATGGTTAACAAAGTAAAAATTATAGTATAGTATAGGGTTTGGTATGTCTTTAATCTGTCATCATCAGAAAGCGTGAGCGGATTTCGAAGAATTTAATCACTGTATGTGGAGCATATTTCCCTTGGCCGTGGACTATATTTCAAGTTTTTTGTCATAATAATAATACTAAGGTATGTTTTTTATTTTAACATTTTCTGGGGATTGAAAAATGAGTAGAAAGATATCGTCATATTATCAGTATTTTTATACTTAGTTTACTCAAAACACTGTGCTATATATGTTCACAGTTTGGCAAAATTTGCAATATTTTATAAGCCATGTAAAATTTAGCATAGTACAATATTTAGAATAATCTAAGAGATGAATAAATACTGATAATATTGAAGTTATTATATTGCTAGCAGCATGGTACCATGCCGCAAGCTAAAGTGTTAAGTTAGGGGCGAGCACACTTGGTGACACTTCTATTGTATACCCGGCTCCGATATTGGCAGTATCGGTGGGAAATGGATCTCATCTTCATTTCTTCAAATATATTCCTGCCTTCCGAACAGCCTAGGCATTAATTATGGGTGTTGTTTAATATGCGTGATGTGTTTGTGTATTATTTATCTCTTACTTACCTATGCTGCAATATATTAATATTGTATACTGAAACTCTATACTTTCATTCCACCGATCACTCTATGATCATAGCGTCCACAACTGGAACTCACTACCTCTCTGCTCTCGTCAAATTCTAGTGCTAGTCAGGATCTAAGTATCGCTAACTCGACACTTGAAGGGTAACTCAGAAAATGTGTAACAGTGTGCTGTAATCTGAGAGTAAAATATTTTTAGTTTCATGTGTTTCCATTTTTAGGTTGACTTAGAAAAATTAATTTGATTTTATTATACTCGTGGTTTTTGTTGACTTTAATCATGTTTCGATGTTATTTGAAAAACTAGATTTTAAGAGGAATGCCCTTAGTAGTTCCCCTGCGAAGTTACAAGGATTACCGTTTAGTTTACCCCCGGCAACACCATTTGTAGGAGAAATAACTTTACATTTTATTTGCTAGTGAAGAGAGAACGGATACGTCTTCTCTTTCAACCGCAGGCGCAGTGAGAAGAGGGCAAGAGATTTATTTCATAGCATTATTACCTGAGAACCTATAATTTATATGATACGGATCACATTTGAAGTGAAAACCGTGTAAACAGATAACTATTGGACATGAACAGGTGGTGGGTCTGATGTAGCATCAGACTTTCAATCGCAGGGTTCTGGGTTCAAAACCTAGTGCCTTCTGCTTTTTTTCTTATTTGTTTGTAGAAAAGTTATAGGCATTTATATATAAAAAAAACATTATGGGTATTTATGTAAGATATAAAATACTATAAAGAATTTTTTTAGTAAATTTGACGAAAGTTTACCGTATTGCCAGATACTAACTTTTATATTTTATTCAATATCCTGAAATACATCATTCTATAAATATTTGTTTGTTTTATACCTATTATTGAACAAAAACCAGAATTGAGTGGCATTCCCCCATTTAAATATTTTATTGCATGAATATCAAAATTTTTACAAATTACCCGGAAATTTGCTTTTATAGTTATGAAAAAGAATGTTAACATTTTCCTACCAACATATTATACAGTTATACACCTACCAGGACAGGTGGCAGCAAAAACAGGGACGTCCTCACTTATGCATTTATTTTTTAAGAAATTACGTACAGGATGTATTTGATTTAAACATTCATTTTTTCGTAATCTTGTTAAAAAAAAGTGTAATATGTACTTAGCAAATGTCCAGTATTTTTATCCCAAATGTATTTTTAAATTCTTTTTACCCAAAACAAATGTCAGTTTTCGCAATTTAATTAATTTATTACCGTTTTCTTAAATGTTTTTTATATTTCAAATAAGCCGCCGGACATTACTTAAATTGCCAAAGCTCACATTTGCATTTAGTGAAAAATATTAAAAAATATCTCTCAAAAAAATACTGCCTTAACATATTTTATTCAATAATTAAAATATACAACATTGCCGGAGCCAACCGCACAACCACGTCGCGCAGCGTCGTAGTGTTAGTGCGGTTGGGCGGTTGACTAATTATATTCCATTGCATTTTTCTAAGGTTATTTCTAGTTTGATTTTCATTAAAATGAAAGTATTGGTAAATCAAACAAGTCAGTCTTGTTGTCACATGGTATTTAATATATCCATACCTATTGTTATTAAAATTAGAATATTACAGAAACGACGCTAGACGTCGGTCGACGTCGAAACGAAAAATTGAAAGAATATGATTCTCAGTATTAAAATTTATCAAATTCAGAAGGTTCACAACAATGACGTTAGGCGTCGGTCGGCGCTGAGACGTAAAAATGCAAGAAAATGAATCTAGGAATCGAAATTTGTCAAATACACGAGTTTTACAAAAACGACGCTAGGCGTCGGTCGGTGTCGAGACGTAAAAATGCAAGTACATAGATTTAGATACACAAGTTTTACAACAACGACGTTAGGCATCAGTCAGCGTCGAGACGTAAGAATATGAATGTAGGAATTAAAATTGATCAAATACATGAGTTTTACAAAAATGACGCTAGGCGTCGGTCGGCGTCGAGGCGTAAAAATGCGAGAACATAGATTTAGATATCAGATGAAAAATATTATAAAGAAATCTGAGGGCTTGGCTTCCCGTATAGGTGCGCACCAAACCTCAAGTAATTCGAGAGGAAGTAATTCCTCTTTTTTTTCTTGTACCATATTGATACACTTTGCGCCTTTAACTATTGTTTATACCCATTACGCGATTAAATGTGTTCCGGTAAAAATTGAATTAAAATAGGTACCCAACAAGCTCAGTTTATATATTTCTCTACTGTAGTAAGAGTCAAAGCCTAGAGAATGAGAAGTCTCAAGTTAGACAAAGAGCCAATGCGTATATGATCCGCCTCTCTGGCTAGGTGGAGATGGAAAACATGCCTAAACAATTATTAAATTACATGCGTAATTGCCCTGAAGCAAAACTCATTAAAAAATTAACATTTTTGAATTATTTTTAAACGAATGTGTAAACAAAAGATGATAGAATTATCTGACCGATGCTTTTTTGAGAATGATATCTAGAAGTATGTGAAAATTAAATAAATATCAGACAATCAAATGATAAAGTTTGTGATTTTTTTTCTTAAGATTGGTTCACCGGATTTGAAAAAGCAATGGTCACATTGTAGAACTAGTAGCTAACTTCTTCTAAAAAAAAAAAAATGAGTGTGATACTTGTAAAAATAAAGCTGCTAGAGCTCAGCGCGTTTGTTATATTTCACGTATATTTCCCGCATGCGAGGATTCCTCTTAAGGCTATAATTACAATGTATGTATACTATTGCATATGGCAACTGAAATAGATATGTACAAAATTTGACCAAATGACTTTACAATTTAGTAACTATGGTTTGAACGTCCATTATTTTCAGAACAGAACAAATTTTAATCGATATTATATTTACCTTTAACGTTATATCCGATTGACTGGAAGCGATTTTGAGTGTATTTGTATTAGCGGTCGGCTTTTACTGCATTGCAAGGTAATAACGAGTTCAGTTAGTTGTTATCCGCTAATTGTCCATACTAGTGGTCCGAATTTGCAAGATTATCACATATTTTCCTATTTCAATTACTGATTTTCGTGTTATATTTTCAAACATTTAATAATAAATAATTCAAGTTGGCTATTGTTATGGTGATTACATTGTCTTAAATAATGCTACTTTCCGTAGTAATCAATTTTTCTTCCCTTACTTATGGAACGAAAGTATTTATTGATCATGAAGAATCACCCTTCGAGATATCTTTGAATGTCAGTCCGTCCGTCCAATCGTCTTTCTGTCTGATTATCTGCCAGCCTGTCAGTCTGCCCTTTGACGCTATAACTACTTAAGTATTTGACAGAAAAAATACCGCTGCCTAGGGAATCAGTACTTCCACATCCAGATTTCCCTTCCAAGTCTCTTTATACGAAAACATTGTCAACTCTATTTTTACTCTAGAGAAATAATTGGTCATAGAATTTTAATAATATAATATTTGAAATTGTCTGCCCCAAGGTGGGGGGATGCTAATGCCAAAAAATTTCCCAATAATCCCAATAATAATTTCATTTATCAACAAGATAATTGTCCAGTCCACACCGCCAACGCTGTAACGGAGTGGCCTCAAACTCATAATGTGGGAAGTGCTGCCATCTCCCAGTTATAGTCCCGATATTAATCCGATAGAAAATGTTTGGGGTTTAATTGTAAAAAATATATATAAAAGAAATTTTAGACCACAAAATTCAAAGGAATTATGGCAAATAATCCACTAGTGCTGGGAGGAGCTTGATCCAAACATTATATGTAATATATAATTCAATCAATGCCGAATATATTGGCTCAAGTAATAGAAAAAGATAGTTATGTGACCAAATATTAGATTTTAATTTAAATATTCTTGTTATTGTTCTTTGTTTTGTTGGAATTTTTATAAAACTGTTACGTATAAATATAATTCAATGTACATAATTCAATTTTTCTTAATTATTTCACTGATGCCCGACGACAATGCAATGATTTGATTTCTGACAACCTATGACATATTACAAGCCAGTTTTACACAAAAATGACAAAGCTCGCCTCTCGTTCTAATACTTGTACGCTTTTTTATGAATAGAACTGTACTTACCAAAATCGGGTTTTTGTACAATAACCCGTTTTCTATCGATCTTACGCTCCAAATGGTGCTATCCGTGCATTAACTGTATAATGCAAGTGTTTATAAAAAAGGTCATACACATTTTTTTATTTTATTTTATTTTTTATTTATACTACATAAATAATACAAGTCTTTCAATTATAATTGTAGTTTGTACATTTTCGATGTGTTATTCCTAACTTCAAAGCTGTTAAAAAGAAGCACTGCCGCCTCAGTTTGTCAAAAAAGGATTTATTTTCGCCCTGTCGCCTGGCCTATAATGGCTCCAAGATAAACTCTCTTGTCTAGTACCACACAATCACCTCTTCTTACCGTGTTTGGGATTTTTCATATTAAAGTATTGGTTAAGAAATGAGAAAAAAATATATCTAAATTAATTTAATAATCAATGTTCTAATTTTGGGGATTAATTTAAAACAGTGATTCACAATCCATTTTGTGTCAGCCATCTGTGGTCTGCGATATCACAGCGGGCAGGCAAAGTTTATTAATTACTTTATCGTATCTTAAAATATTAAACTTTGTTCATAAATAACTCAAAGTTTGGTAATAGTTTGTCACTCATATTTTAGAAATACAGCATGCAAATTTCAATCCTGCATGTTTGCGGTAGTCCTGATTTATAGTTTTAGCGATTATCAATCAATAGAGGATCTAACTGGTTTCCATGTAATTTCAGTAAATGTATTTTTCTACATAATCTAAAACTGATAGAAGTCGTGCTTAGTTCGATGGTAGAAAATACTCCCAAATGTAACCCCTGGATTGATTCGTTGCCTATATACATGAGGTTTATTAATGATTACCAAACTTTTGACTATATGCTTGCCATATTTACCATATTACATATTTTAAACAATATACCAATGTATACTGTTTAAAATATGACACAATTGCCTCATCCATGCCCTACATACCCTCGTATCTTTCTTAGTTCCACTATCACATCCAAGTATAGTAATCCCAAAAATGATTTCTTTTTTTATAGAAATAAGTCATGGAACGTGGAAGTTTTATATTAGAGCAAAAGAAAATTATGTCGGTCTGTAACTTTTTATTGTATTGGAACGGCTTATACAGACTTGAGATTTGGTACACATATATATTCTAACGAGATCCGGAACTGGCTTATTTGAACTCATTCCGTTGAAGAGTTGGGGTATAAATAGGGGTAAATAATTGAAGCAGATTAATGAGAGTCCAGAAGCTTGGGATTTTGTGTATATACTAAAGGTCAATGTCTTAATTATTTTATGGCATCTGCCATCCTCAGAAAAGAAATTATGCGTCGCAAGTTTAAATTTCTATTTGAATAATTCCTTTGTTTATTTCGATATGAAGAAATGAATTATTTTACGTAAAAAGGACATTTATATTGAACTATAGTCAATCTGGTCTATTTTATTGTAATTTGTATTTGACAGACTTCTTGTACTCACACAGTACTTGTAATTATGATTTTACAAAGACAGGCCACTTAGCTCTCGCACCACTATGTTTAGTGGCCATCCTCCAAGGGCCGTAGCTCCCTTAGGAAGTATTTTTGGATATCCGTCTATAGGAAATGCTATTGCGATTTTGCATGTAGAATCGGTAGGAATGGGGCAATTTCTGAACATATAATTGTATCGATATTTGTATGTACTTTTAATAGAATGGCAGATGCGAAGAAGGGGATATTCATCAACCACAAAATATTATATATCTATAATTCGACAATTTTACTGTTTGATCCAAGTGTCTTTTTCATATTGTATATGAACAAATAAAATAAGTAAATCAGTGCAACGTTAAAAACCACTGCGTAAAGAATCACTACTTCATCATGATCCGAATTTTCTATCCTAGTCTCTTTAATGGAAAACATTTTGACTAAATTTGCACGCTAGTATGTAAAAATAAATGGTCAAAAGTATTATAAAGAAACCTAGTTCTAGAGGTCGTATAATACATATATGTATCAAATTTCACTTAAATATCTCAATTTAATTTTATCAGCTCCTTTATTAATAGAATGGGAATGGTGGAAGGGTTGAAAAATGTTATAAAAAATCTGAGCATTGGTTTCTAGCATATACACCAAATCCCAAATTTCTCTGCTCTTACCCACAGATCAAGCGATAAACATAAATATTGTAAACAAGTAATGTTTGAAGTCAAAATCTTATTTGTTGTGTTTATTATTTTGTTTATATTTGCCCGGCTTATGATTGGGCAATTTAAACCACCCGGTCAATGTACTTGATGACAGTTGACATGTCAACAAATGCAATTCTGTGGTTTGTTTTTAAGTTTGTGTATTAAAAGACAATATAATGTACATAGATTAAGGCATAAGTTAACAAAAAAACACATTATTTTAAAATCAAGAAATGTGTCTAATATTAGTGTTGTTTAAATATTTACCATTAAAAAGGCGAAGTTAAGCAACATCGGTTGAAGAGCTGATAACTTTACCAAGGAGCACCTTATCAACAAACTCAAAGTGTAGTAAGGACCATACCTGGATAAAGAGCTCGAAGATACAAAAAAATTCACAGGTCTTGCATCCTTCGCAAGTATCTTAAGCGCATTGAAAGTACCAGATGCAACTATACTGCTCCAGGTCGAAGTCTTATAGGATCGTCCTATTGAAATGCCTGCTAAATTACATCAAATTATTTTCTGTATTTCATTTTTTATAAATATTATTTTTATTAATCATACTACGAAGAACCGAATAATTATATATTAAATACCTTCGATAAAATATCTCTATAATATAGGTACAACCGTTGAGAGAAAGAATTAGAAAGAAAACGGTCTCAGAAGGCAACGATTAAACAGTTATCGGACGAAAATCGACTTTATGCGTGCTCAATAACGTAAGGACGAGTAGAGCAGGGGCGTTCGGTAATTATAAACCTTCCTCGCATGTCCGTTGTCGGGTTGGCGAGATTCGACAACAATCCACAAAAAAATTCCCACAGATCAAACGGTAAATCCTATTATAAATTTGAAAAAACCAACTAAATCCTCGATAGCAGGCTTACAACGTTTACTTCAGGGGTATTTTTCGAAAAATGAACACGCTTCGAGTTATGATGAGTTATAGGATTTGTGAATTGATACGTTTCAGGGCAAGTGTTAATTCATTAAGGCGCTCCATAAGAAAGCATAGCGCAGATAATATTGAATAATTAGAAAAAGATATTAAGTATTAAGATATGTACGTAATATTACGAGCAAACAAAGATGACGTGCTGTAAATTTCAAATATATAACAAACATTTTTTTGACTTTTTCGGAAAATCGCCCCCTGCAACCCCTGTACAGGGCGATTTTTCCACGACCAAGTCAAATCTTGACCTCTTTTGATGGGGCGCCGTTTAATATAGGTCGTAGCTTTTAGCAACACATTGCAAGCGGAATTACACAATAGAGACAGCTTGTTACTCTACTACAAGGCCGGCGCAGCTGCCTAGACAGATCTGTCGTTCTCGATACGTTTTTCGTAAGATGGGTCCTATATCATGCGCCCAGTAGTATTTTCAATACTAAAAGGAATACCACAATAGACCTATACTAATAGCAGTAGGCAAGGCCAATCACCAGCTGCTCCAGCTATAATCTAAATCTACCATCTACCAAAAACATTCTTATGAAATTTTGGATGGAAAATATTATTAAAAAATCTGCGACCTTGACTTCTAGCATAGACAACAAATCCTAAATTTTTGTACTCTTATCAGCTTACTTTACGTATTTTCCCCTGTTTACCCCCAATTTAATTTAGGAAAGCAAACAGTTTATAAGACTTTTTTTACTTCTTTTGGGCCAATATATTATCATACGAAACATTTGTACCTACGTGCATCTACACTAGACCCGTATATTTAATTGTTTAGCTTGTATGCATTATTATTAATATTATTATATTTATAACGCTTTAATGATCGACTTGCTTGCAAATATTTCCGAAATATCTCAAATATCCAGTAAAATTTTACGACTCCATCGAGAGTTAATGGCTGTAGCCAAAGTTACTCAAACCCCTGCATTAAATCATCAAAAATCCTGATGAGACATTCAAATTGATACAGTCTCCGCATAGCGTGAAAACATATTCCGAGTGCTCTCTAAAAATTATATAATATTCAGCTTCAAAGATGGAAAAATAATTTTCCATCTCCTTATTTGCATGTTAAACATGAGTTTAGGGTGAAAAATACATAAATGTAAGTGTTGAAAGGTTGATGTGAATGAGGGTTGCCCGCTGAATCCTGGAGAGGATAACGAGAACGGACTACTGTAAGCACCTGCGTACAACCCCAGAAATTAGGGGTGAGTTGCTATATGGTTATCGGTATTGCGGTGCCGCCCTAGATAAGCACTAATCGTATAGTTTATCTAACTTTTGCTCGCATGCTTGATGGCAAGTTTGCTTTAAATTAATTCAAGTGTCAGTTACTATGACAACGTAAACGCAGTTTAATAAAAAAAATCCGTATGTATCTGTATATATCTTCACCACGTCAGCTTAGGTAACAAGAGCTTTAATAATTTAAAAGTAATCTTAAATTAATTCGAATATAAGTAATAAAAGAAAAACGCTTCTATTTTCTTGCAGGACTGTCGTAAACTTTATAACACTTTTCTATTTTTTAAATTTTCTTCATCTATTACGATATTCAACGGACACAGGGACACACAAGCAGATATAATAGAAATTCACGGAAGGTCATCAGTGACATTTTATTATCTGATATTTGAGGTTTTACGTTTTATTTTATTTAAAGGTCTTTTAACAGAACCAATTTTTATTCCTTTATTACACTGGATACAGCTTTGTCGAATATATTATTCTTATATCAGATTCTAAAAACCTTAATAAACATGTATTTCTTGATGTTTGTTTTTCCGATGGTTTTGACATGTTTACAGATTATGAAATAGCTTCGAAATTATGTTACGTTTCCGGTAATAACCGCAAATCATTAGGGTTAGATTGATTTAGTAGTTTGAAAAATAAAACTATGTTTGTTTTATGAAGCATATAAAGTATATTCAGTACACAGCACATATCATAAATAATACTCCGAAGAAAATCGAATTAAGTAATCTTGGTTGAATAAAAATACATTCGAAATTAGATACACCGTCACGAATTATATAAATAACTATATTTAATTCGTATTACACAATGCTACTTTGATAGTTTTTTGAAATTTGTTACTTGTCAGGGCATACTCTGCTCTCATGTGAAAATAAGACATAGTTTTTCCGGAATCTACTAGAATTCTTATGAAACCGTTGGCGCCGCAAATTGTTGCTGAAGCTTGTGACGTGTCCTTAATGGCAATATTAAGAACGCCCCAAGAATGCTCGACAGCCTATCAGTGGAGAGAGGGTTGTGGGTACGTTTTTCTTTCTTTTGTTTGAGGTGCGCTAGGTAAACTACTCTGGGCGCCAGCCAATTGTTAAAATTGACAATGAGTATATGGGCAAGATTCAGTTAAAGTGTCAAGATTTTTAATGATAAATTTACTAAAAAAAATGTTGGTATAGGACACAATAGTGAAATTTATATTATATACAAAATAAACTTATTAATTAATATGTGTATATTATGTGCTTTAGATTTAATAAATGTGAAATAGAAAAAATACGAGACAAAGACAATAAATAACAAAACTAAACAATTCAGGCCAGCTGTCAGCCACTAATCTTTATGGCAGTTGAGTATTAATGTCAAGGGAATCATTCGACACTTGCCCTGTATGCAAGGTGGCCTTAAGGGCAAGTGAAATGTGACTAACGTGATATAAGATGCAAGTGTAGACGTAACCTCACATAATGCACGCTACTATATATAATATTATCATTATCTAAGCTTTTCCCAAAGCAAATTAAAATTAAGAACCATAGCCAAGCAGGATTATTTACATAGTACGCGGTAAGTTTAATTGTTCAAGTTGAATAGTAAAACAAATGGTAAAGATACGAATTTGCATAAAATAAATTTATGTTTAGCAACTCAAAAAAAATGTGCACTTATATTACCTAACCCTCATTGGACGGCCGTCTACTGAGTTCACATGGACTTTCTGATTAAAACATATATGGATTTATTAAAAAGCTAATACCAAGCCGTGTACCTATTATGGTGGCGTAAATCGAGAGAGCTCTTGCGGAACTAAACATTAATAATATTGGAAGGCTACCTTGCTCTTCGGTTTTACCATGAGATATGACTGACATGCAGCTCGAGGCTATGGTCTTTTGGGAAGGGTTGAAATGAAATTATTTGCAGGTGATTCCTCTATGATCCCTGTCGTGGACTCCAGCCAAAGCAGTTCCACCAGTAATTAATCGGAAACAGACATCAAAATCTGGATTTGTTCCCTTTTTAAAATTTTTGTATGCACTCCAAAATGCAACGTTTGACAAGATAATTAAAATAAATCTCAGTGAGATAATAGACAAAATATGAGCTTCTTAAAATGAGTGTCTCGGGACGATCCTAAAAATACATGTCCGTGTAAGTTTTGAATAACATCAAATTTATAGGAAACATTAAATTAAACATACCTTAGCTTGTTATTAGGCTTTTTCTCACAAATAATGAAAATTATGGAAAGATGTTTTTCACAATTTCTAAATTGCCAGCATTGCTGCTTTTCTTGATCAAAAGAGAACTTTTTTGTTGTTTTTTTTCCTCTCAGCAAAAACTAATCATCTTTGCCAACATAAATTAATTAGAACTCGCTAAGTTTTGAAATTTAAATTCATAAGAGAATTAATAAAATAAATAGCAACTATCGGTATGTGATTATTAAATACTCTGCCTTAGCTGTAAATGATAGTTTAATAATACAATATATCTTAGCTTACAAATTGTTCCCCTTCAGCATACCAAAAGAAGATTAAATTTGGCAAGAAAATTGGTACAACCTCTTTTGTTCTCCTGATTTAATTTTGAGACTGTTCTCATACTATTGTTACTGATTGCATACTCAAGATGATATTATGTTATTCCATAAAATAATGATTAATTTGGTTTGGATATTTTGCTATACAGGAGGCTCAAAATGTGCTCTTTACAAGCTTCCATGACAAGCTGCACGTGTTATTCAGACATCAGATATCAAAAATAATACGCCGAAGAAAATAGAATTAAGAAATCTTGGTTGAATAAAAATACATTCGAAATTAGATACACCGTCACACATTATACAAACAACTTTAATTTGCATTACACAACGCTACTTGTAAAATTTGTTGCTTGTCAGGACATACTTTGCTCTCATGTGAAAATAAGGCATATTTTTTCCGGAATCTACTCGAATTCTTATGAAACCTTTGGCGCCGCAAATTGCTGCCGAAGCTCCCATGGCAAGCTGCACGTGTTATTCAGCACAGATTACGGGTAGGAATACTTCCTAAATTTTACAGCAGGTACATCATAAATACTAATGTATTTCTCGTAGGTATTCATCGAAAATGCGGAAGATATGTGATTTTGTTGCCTCACATTTTCCCCCCTGATAAAGCAATTACTTGTTTCCTTGTACTCTGTAGGAGGTACTTTGAATGTTCTAATAATGAACTACTCCCGGAACAAATGGAATTTCAAGTTCTCTGATGGGCATCCGTTATCCAATATCATATAGTGAAATATATTTTCTGGGTGACCGGAAATCCCATTTCGTTGGATAAAATCTTTTAATTCCCTGATCAGATAGCGAGACAACTGCATCATATCTACAAGTGGAATGGCATTTTCGCAATACACAAGTGATAGGAGAGAGTTACTGTAGTGGTACATCTCGAGTGTGTCAGCTTTCCTCTATATCGGTTTGATTTAACCTACTGGCACTTCACTCCCACTATTATCAATGTCTTGGCACATTTCAACTTCCTAGTTATTTCTGGTCCGCGTTAAAAATGTATTCATGTATTACAGGTAAGTTTCCATCAATGTATTCAACTTCAACCAGAGTTTTCTCACACGTTTCTAATGCTTACCAATAGGACCTGAGAGATCGTGAGAACTGGAAGTTTCTGCAAATAAGAGATGAAACAGATTGTGAGGAGGAAGTTCATTTGCGTAAAACCTGCATAAAGTACTCTGCCTAACTCTTGTTTGAGTAGTACTCTTACGTCTCTCTTGATGACAGTGTTGACAACAATTTAATCACTACAAACAGCTTTCGTGTTGTCGGTATCAACCAAATTTTTTTCTAGAATTTCGGTGATACTATTTTTAATGCGCTGGGATACAACAGAATCCGGTAATACTTGTAATGGTAATGTCTCTTCTTTACTTGAAGTGTGATTTTCACTTTACGTTAATCAAAGTAGAAGCAGCAAGTTTATTGCAGAAAATTTGTGTAGTTGAAAATAAACGTTATATCTGTACATATTTCTGTAAAATATATGAACTTCATTGGCATCCGCAGGTTACTTGCTTCAGTTTTGGAAGTAGAAGCAGTAGGTACTTCGGTGTGTTTCACCTCAGTGTTAAAGTAAACATCTGACTATGGATGGTCAGTTAGAGCTTCAGAAATAATAGCTTTTTCCTAAAAATGCGTTAAATGGTTAAGATTTCATTTCAAAAGTATCTTTTTATCGTTGCTCTTTCTGCCTGAATTCTGGTAGTTCATCTCTCACTACTCATTATTATTTTTCGCGCCACTGCTCTTTAATTTAAAACCAACTGTTTTTCATCAAGAGGTGCTTAATGACATTTATCACAAACGCACGAAGTAGAACCACAATTGCTTGCTTATATTCAACAACATATATATATACCAAAAAGTATGATAGATTTCATGACAATGTGATCCATTATGAAAAATTTTTAAGACAAGGTTGATATATAAATTCATTTTAGGCCTTTGTTCTCATTTTTAACTGAATCTTCATGACCATAGGGGGTTATGTAGATACTAGTTTAATCTGCATGGCCTGTATGGGACTGTGTGGATGCTAGTGTCAGAATTAGAAATTTAAAATAAGAAATTAGACAAATTCATTCTAGGATTTTAATTTGCTAGCATAACCAGAATTCAGGTTATCGAAATAATGCAAAGATTTCATTAATATTTTCACACATAGTTTTTCTTTTAGTTCTCATAGATAGTTATTTTTTTCTGCTGTTTGCATAATCCTATAAGGAATATGTTTGAATATATTCAAGAACGTTGAAACGCAGAACGAATTATCAGAATTTAGAGTTATTTTATAACGTTAATAAGTAACGTATAAGGTTGTCTTTACGTGATATATCTACTAATTACAACAACTTTTGATTTTTAAAATAAATTACATATATAATTAGAAATTAGTAATTTTTACAAACAGCATGTGTGTGAAAAGAATAAAAACTTTCAGAAATTAAAAATTATGTGGTAATACTAATTACCATCAGAGACAACTCTTGTGCGCTATCATATTTAAATTCGTATATTTTTTCACTACTCCCGCTCCCTAATGGAAAAATATTTGTGTACCTAACGGAAACTCTATTATTCTTAAAGAAAATATCAAATGTTCATAAAATATATTATACCCAAGTGTGTATATTTCAGCACTGTATCTTCAGTCCTTCAGAAGTTATTTATAAAAATATCACGAATTCAAGGAACAAAATATCCAGATTGAAACAGTTCCCTAACGTGTTGGTGAAAATGGGGATGACATTTCCAATGATTCCATTCTTTGTCGACGGTAAAAATAATATGTGTTCTTAATAGTCTGCAGATGATATGTCTTGTTGTTTGAAATGAAACTAAAATGTTTCTTTTTCTATTTCTTTAATGATATGATTTTTATATAACCGACCCGTAATATATCTATCCAAGTGAAACATAAATGCCTAGGTAGTAGATGATTTCTAGTTAGAGAAAAAAAATTGAGATTTTATATTGCAGTCAGGCCCGACGAGAGGGGGGGGGTCGGGGGTGCTTCTCAATTATAGTAAAAAATATAGCCCTAATAGTTAATCGGGTATAAATTAACAAAATATTTAATCAATCATAGTAAGCTTAATCAAAGTGACAGTTAATAACAAGAAATCTAAGCAGTGGAATAATTAATTGTTTGTAATTTAATGTGTCAATAATCCGCATTTAGTTTGTGAAGTACATTAAATTGTGAAAATTGAAGGTCTCCTGATTGTAACCTAACCGACTACTTTTTATTGGGCCACTTAAAAGATGAAGTTTATAGCGTCGAAATTGATAGTAGGCAACAATTAACCGAGCTCATCGTTACAGCCTGCCACGAAATACGGAATAATCCGGCAATAATACGTCGAGCAATTGGTGACCTAGCTAAACGCGCAAGGAAATGCACGAAGTTGAGGGAGGAATAATGGATTCATATGTGATACATCTAATACAGTAACAATCCTTCAGAGGTACATGTGAAACGTGAAAATAATCCAGGTCCGGAGTCGCTAAAATTTAAGTTTCTTCTTTACCTCTAAAAAACATGACCCTGTATGTATTTTTTTGAAATTTTTTTGTCAATGTAATGAAAAAAGTAGTTTTTGCCAAAAATGACCAAACACCTTGTAACTTCGTAATGAGAAATTTCTATGGGAGGTTCTGATTACCACTGATGCTCTCTACCTCCTGTTAAGCTATGTCCCTCTTGTGATGCAACACCAACACACAATTTCATTAGGGCTCTCATCATCTGGGAAAAGTATTCTTTACTCTGGAACTAAGAAATTTTGCAAGAAATCCAAGTACCGCGCGCCAATTAAAGTGCTATCAAAGATTTCTGGTCCGATAAATTGAGAATTTATAATTCTAGCCCAAACATTCACCTTCTCAGGATATTGAGTAGGTATTGGCCTCCATCATGCAATGTGGATCTTCTGTACTCCAAACTAAAGTCCTGTTAGTTGACTGTTTCATTTAAGACGAATGTTGCCTCATAAAAAAAAAATCGTAGTTAAATTCTTGAACCAAATGGATGTTATATGGGCGGCATTTTTCATTTTTTAGAAGACGCAATATGGACGTTTTACTAACATGATTATCGGCACCAACTTCTCTCGTAGGTTTATGTGGATTTTCTACCAGATTTAGGAATATCTGTGGCATTTCCAAATTGACGAAATTTGTTTTCTACTCTGCTTACCGTAGACTGAGAAATGCGACGGTCAGGATACTTAGTATTAAACATTTTACATTCCTGCTACTGCGTTATTGTTTTATCATCACATCCTAATAATATCTAAATTTCAATTCTTTGGGTATCCGAAAGACTCATTGTTAAAATAATGATACAATTGACAATCATCCATAAATAACTAGAATCATTAGTTTGCACACATGTAGCCAATAAAGGAATTATTTTTTTATTTTGATATGTAAAAAGAAACCCATTTTACTTCTTCTTTTGTTGGGTATTTTGCCACCTGCGTTTCAGAAAAAACGATATATTTAAATTGAATGTTATTAGATACAAAATTAATTAGAAAAGTCAGAGCTGGCAGATATTTGGTACAATAGGCATAAATAGTTTAGGATATATTTTAAACATATTTTAAAATTTTAAAATTTAATTTTCTTGATGAAGAATATACAAAATTCAAAAAACCTAATATTGCTGGGTAAAAAATTAAAAACTCTTTCAAATGAGCTGTCACATGCACCCTCGATCCGTTTAAAAATTTTAAAGGGGTAGCTGTTACTCCAAAGGAGAAGTATGAGGTATAAAATTATGCTTAAAAATGCCATTTTAGAATTAAAAGTTTGCGTGTTTTAGGATTTTACTCAAAAATTGTAAATAACGTAGATAATGAATTTATCCATTAGTTATTGACCTTACTGTATATATAATTTTTTTTATCAAGCTTGTTGCCCAAAGTTAATGTAATTGATGTTAATGGTTGTAATATCTAGTATGTATCTTATATAAGACAACTCTGCTTATCTCTAACTGTTTCAATTTCTATAAACTTTGGTATTTCGAATTACAAGCATAGCCTATGTCAATGATTTGGCTATTATGGTGGAAGCGACGGATGATCGAGAATTCGAATTTCGAGTAGACGACTCCTTAGCAAGGATAAATACGTGGATGGATAGAACAGACCTGGCCCTCGCCCTCCAGAAAACAGAAGCGATTATTCTGAAAGGACCTCGAAAGAGAGATCATAACCATTTTGAGATTGTAGACACAAGAATAGTACCAATTAGACAACTTGAATACTTGGGATTGATCCTGGATGACCGGCTGACATTTGACAAGAACATCGAATGGACTGTCGAGAAAACTCAAAGGAAAATGGTGGCTTTGACAAGAGTCCTACCAAACATAAGAGGACCGAGCGGGCCAGTGGTCTTATGTGAAGTGATCAATAATCCTGTATGGCGCGCCGGTATGGCGGCGGGTCATCGGGATACAAATATATAAGAACATGCTCTTGAGGATACAAAGGAGAGCCCTATTGAGAATAGCCAGTGGGTACCGCAAAATATCGTCAATTGCCATACAGGCACAGAAACTCCACCGATTGTTTTGCTTGTTGAAGAGAGACACCGACTGTACCATATTGAAAATACTCACCAACGATTAAAAAAGGGAGAGAGAGAGAGAGAGACAACTTTAAACAAATGGCAATAAATATGGAATAACCATACGGACACGGCAGCAGGACGAAGACACTCATCCGAGACCCTCCCCTGGGTGAGATGCGAATATAAGATCGTGGATTTTTTCGTGACAGTTCCTGACGGTTCACGGATATTTTAAACGTTACACCAAAAGAATAGGAATAACGCAGGAGGATACATGTATCTACTGTGGTGACACAGACATAGCGGAGCACTGTGACAGATGGTCCCAGTGGAGACAAGAAGAGGACCTGGATATTGAAATTAGTAGTGAGAATGTAATCAACGTGATGCTTAAAAATGGGAGGAATTGGACAAAAGTAAGCCGTTTTGTAAAAAAGGTGCTACAGAAGAAAAAAGCCGAAGAAAGAGAAAGAGAGCACGCTGACGAATAAGGAGGATTAGGTAGAAATAAGGAAATGACGACTTAGGGCCCTATTGTTACGTCATACAGTGATGCTTCCGGGAGCCCCCGGGGACTTGTGGAAGGCAGGAGTTTTTAGTGGGTGGAAATCCCATTCGCCGCAAAGAGCGGTGTCTTTAAAAAATTTTCTCCTGCCGAAAAAAAAAATCGAATTAATAAAATACGCTGTTGCATTTTATGCAAACAGGATATAATTCAGGCAAAAATTATATGTATAGGTTGTAATATAGCTCATATAGAAACAAAACACAGTCTTTAATAGTTTAAAAATGTATTTGAGAAATATTCTTCCGAAGTCAGCTCAGTGGCGCAATGCTATTATGTTCTGCTAGCAACCACGGTGCCCTAAGTTCGATTCCTGGGCAGTGAATGAATGTTTAGTGGCATTTTTAATGTGCGACCGAGACGGTAACAGTGCGCTAGATCACTGTTAGTGGCACAACACCTCTAGTAGCTGTTACCTTTCCTGAGTTCGAGTCTCAGCTGCGGTAGATGGCAATATCGCAGGGAATGGTTGTTGTGTTGATGTCTATGTGTCCCAAGCTAAGTGGTTGAATAACAATAGCTAAACTTCGCCAAGACCTCAATATAAATAAGACGATTGAATTAAATTAAAAATACCACTCGTGCTTTTAATATTTCTATAAGTTTGTTCTTGGTCAGAGTTATCAACAGTAACATAATTCGTGTAAATTAACATTTCATGATCAATGATTAAATTTATGCAGATAATAAGCTATAAATTTACTCTTTTATATTACTCAGCGATAATTACAAGTTATTTCGACTAATTTGGAAAAGGAAATGTATACCGTTCAAGTACTACGTGAAGCTATCTATTTATATTGAAATTTATCTTAATTCGAATACTGTATCATCGATTAGTTTTTCAAACAAAAATATGCTACTGTAGAATTTAAGCACGATTTTTTAGAACCAGCTAAACACCAGAGGTGGACTCGACTGACGTGACTTAACTTCGCCGATCGAGATCTCGCCACTGGAATTGGTACCGTACCCCACTATTCTTTATAGCATTTTGCAAACAGCAGAAAAATACTATCTATGAGAACTAAAATAAAAACTGTTTGTAAACTTATTGATTTACAATCTTTGCATTCTTTCGATAACCTGAATTATTCTGGTTATGCTAGCACTTTAATATCAATTTGTCTTTCTTATTGAACAATTCTCATTCTAACACTAGTTTCTACACAGTCCTCTACGGCTATGCAGAATAAACCAGTATTCACATAACCTCCTACGACTATGAAGATTCAGTTACAATGAGAATAAAGGCCCAAAATGAATTTACATACCTCGTGCTTTGAAAATTTTTTTCATTTAAATGGATTTCATTTTCATGAAATCTATCATTCTGTTTTTTGGAAATGCTTAGCCTTTGAAAAGTTTTTCGCCCTTATTCTGAGCTCATCAGAAAGGCACAAGGCCACTCAAATGTTTCAAAGGCTAAGCATTTCCAAAAAACAGAATGATAGATTTCATGAAAATGTAATGCATTTGAATGAAAACATTTTCCAAAAGACGAGGTATGTAAATGAATTCATTTTAGGCCTTTGTTCTCATTTTAACTGAATCCTCATAGCCATAGGGGGTTATGTGGATACTGGTTTATTTTGCATAGTCGTAGGGGACTGTGTAAAGACTAGTGTTAGAATGGGAATTGTCCAATAAGAAAGACTTGATTTTAGGATTTTAATTGCTGGAATAACCAGAATTCAGGTTATCGAAAAAATGCAAAGATTGTAAATCAATAATTTTACAAATAGTTTTTATTTTAGTTCTCATAGATAGTTTTTTTCTACTGTTTGCAAAATCCTATAAAGAACGTGTTTCATTACAAGTATAAGCAAACAAAAAATAATTCACTTTTAAACCAGAGGTGTTGTGTATACAGAAGGGAGGACCGTAAAGATACGAAGGGACCACCGTGGCTATGCAACTACTGCTTTATTATTATTTAGTGGCTTGTTTATTAAACTTGGTGTATTGTTAATAGTTAAAACGTATTTGGCATCTAAGTTGCTAATATCAGTATTCACCCCTAACAGTGCTTGTAGTGTACACTATACAGCCAACAGCTGATAGTACAATCAGCTGATGATGACAATCTAAGATATGATTTACATAATTGTGTGGGGATGATTATAGTCAGTCGCTAATTAGCTGGCAAGTATAAGTGACATACAGGGTATATAAACAAGGGATAGAGATCTTCCTATTTGTAGTAAAATAGAAAAAGTTAGCTCTCGGGTATAAATTACATGACATACAGATTATATACGTAAACTTCGGGAACCAATTCTTCTTACAAGAATATGACATATAGTCCTCAAGTGATTCCTAAGCGCTCTACGGTCCTTAGAAATGCCCCACAAAAACTGGTTTACATTAAAGATCTCATTTAGGACACAATGATAACTTAGTAGATAAGAGATGAGTGCAGTTTTACTACCAAACAGCGGAGATAAAAAATTATGGCTTTTAGGAAGATAATAACGTCCTCAAAAATGAATGAAGGGACCGTACCGCTGCTGGAGGACAGTGGAGGGCGCATCAGATTTTGAAATAAAAAAAAACATGTGAGCCGGGTGACAGAATTGTAGTCAATGGTGGTTTACAGCTATACTTTAAACATTATTTTCCTATATTTTGTTTTCTTAATTAACTATTTTCTTGGTAACACAACTCTTTCTCTGAAAGTATGGTAGGTTTCTTCCTTGGCGATTGCGTTAGCTACGTGTCATATTATTTTTCATTATTTTTTTGATGTCCACCCTGTTAATTTTCTACTACCTACTGGATATTACTTACCTTTCCTAATTAAATAGTTTTATAGATATAGCACTAACAGGCTGACAAATATCAGTCCTACAGACAAGTAGACAGACAGGCATACTGATTGATTGAATTGAAATATCTTAATATTCGTAATCTACTTTCTCTGAAATATGAAAATTCTGAATAACACGGTATTTGCAGTTCCCTTGGTAATGGCAAAAAGTAAAAATCCTAATCAAACGCTGTAAAAGTATAATAAAATATAGGATATATAAAACCTGACAATTTACATGCCTCTACGTTCACTATGTGCAAAAGATGTGGCTCAGTATCACTAGAAGTATTCTACCATACTATTTTACGCATGGGCTAAATTTTCAGTCTAAGAGAAGTTATCGTACTTCCAATAAACGATGTACATACACAGAAGCATACAGAAACATATCCTTTTTCCCTAAGGAAATGGCTTTGGGAACGTAGCACGTATAGCCACGACAAACTCTAGGTATTTCGAAGGTCATTCTGTCCATTCTAACCTAATCAGAAAAGAGAAAGAAAAAAAGAAGAGAAAACATAGATTAGTATTGAAAATATTACTGGGCGCATGATATAGGACCCATCTTACGAAAAGCGTATCGAGTGCGACAGATCTGTCTAGCCCGCTGCGCCGGCCTTGTAACCGTACCGTTCACTCAACGCCATGCTATTAGAGATATCACGTTTCAACAACAATCCAAGCAGTATCTCGAAACTAAAATATAAACACAAACACTCCTAAACTTAATGGTCTCTTGTGATACATGCCGACACTGCCATATCGTGTCACTTAGTTTGCATAACTTGCGTTATTTCTTACAGAACCCCGTCACTTTCAAATTAACATTAAAAAAACAAAATAACCCAATAAAACTTGGACTAGCTTAATTGGATCGTATGGACGAATATATTTAAAATTATGTTAATAAAATTATCAAACACATCTAAGTATGATATAAAAAAGTACAGTAGAAAAGCACTATACAAGCTTTATGATAAAATTTGATAGATAATAATAATAATAATAATAATAATAATAATAATAATAATAATAATAATAATAGGTCTTTATTTTCCATTAGGCGGATACAGGTGTATAAAGAAATATTATGTAAAACAATACCCACTAATACCTAATGAAAAAATGCCGAAGATCAGATGGTGGTGCATGACACCACCCCTGTATTTAATCTTAAGCATGTAGCGTAGTTAAAATACGATATACAGAAATCATGGAATCAATAGAACTAAAAGATAATTGATGATTTATACTAACTTATAAGACAATAGCAAAATAAGAGAAAACCGAAGAATGTACCATTTACGTTAAATTATAAATTTTGCGCCCGTTCGCCACCCTTCTTTAATTTATTTACTTTTATAGTCTACTACATTTGTGTAATGAGTTGTTTTTTCAAATAACGTTTGAATGCGGGTCAGGATTTATTTTTAAAGTGAGAGGGTAGAGAATTGTAGATTTTGGAAACTTGGTAAGAAAATGATCGTTTGAATATTTCAGTGCGGTGTATTGGAGGTGTGAGAGTTCCCTTGAATCTTATGTTAACGTTGTGGACGTCAGTTCTGTGTGAGATTTTTTTATGTAGATAATTTGGTATCTTATTAATAATAATTTTGTGAAATAGGCACACAGAATGTAACATACGACGTTTAGCCATATTAAGCCAACCAATTTCATTAAGCTTATGCGAAATGCCCTGCCGACGTCTGATACCGAAGATTAACCTTAAACAGGAATTTTGGATAACCTGCATTCTGCGAGAGTCCTCACCATCCAAGCATGGACCATATACCGAATCAGCAAAGTTAAATTTAGATAAAACAAGTGATTCGCACAGGATTGTTTTGATTTTTTTATTTAAGAAGTGACGGTTGTTGAAGATCATTTTTAAATTCATGTATGCTATGCGAATATAGTTATTAACATGGGGTTTGAATCTCAAGGTTGTGTCAAAGGTTAGACCTAGACTCTTTGCAGATTCGGAAGGTAATATATTCTGACCACTTACTTTATTTGGAGTTGCTCTGTTAAAATTGACCTTGCATTTTGAGACCCAAAAATGAGCATAGAAGTTTTATTGGCATTAATATGCAAGGCATGGTTTCTGGATGTCTCTATTAGGGCCGCGATGTCCCGATTGATATCAGTCGAAGCCTCAATATGCTTAGAGGGATCAAAAGAGTGATATAATTGCGTGTCGTCAGGATAGAAATGAACTTGACAGTGCTTAAATATTTGTATAAAATCTGAAGTGTATAAAGTGTACAGCAGTGGACCTAAAATAGATCCCTGCGGAACTCCCGACGACACACCCAGAGGAGCAGATGCATCATTGTCAATTTTAACTCTTTGTGTTCGGTTAGACAAGAAACTACGAAAAAATTTGATGGAGTTAGTATTTAGGCGAAGAGATTTCAATATAGCTAGAAGTATTTCATGGTTGATAGTGTCGAATTCTTTCGAAAAATCGAAAAGCACCAACACTGTAGCCATTTTGTTTTCCGCTCCCCTCAGTATATCGTCAGTGATGTTTAACAGAGCTGTTTCACAGCTGCAAAGCGGACGAAAACCTGATTGAACCTCAGGCAGTATACGAAACTTCGAGACATGATGACGGAGTTGCCAGTCTACCTCTCTTTCCAGTACCTTCGACAATACTGGCAGTATATTGATTGGGCGTAAATCTTTAAATTCTAAAGGACTTGATTTTTTGGGAATAGGTTGTACCAAAGCTTGCTTCCAGACTTCAGGAAATACACTTTTCTGTAAACAGAAGTTAATAATATGCGTAACATATGGTAGAATAAAAGGACAACACATTAATAATAGTTTGATGGTAATGCCATCAGAGCCTTGCGCATTTGATTTAAATTTATATATGATTTTTTAAACATCGTATTCAGCTAAGGGACAAAAAACAAAGGAATCAGTAATATTCTATCTAACCTTATTATTATATTGGTCAATAATATTTTGGTTAGGTGGCATGTTAGGAATGCTGTTGACAAAGTAGTCATTAATAGCATCAGCATTTTTCAAAGTATTTGGTATGCTGTTCCTTTTATTTTTAATGTTTAACATATCCAAATCTTTCCAGATCTTATTGACGCCGTTTATTCTCAACCTATCTTCAAAGTATGCTTTTTTTTCATTTCTACAGGCCAAGGTGGTGTAATATCGTAGAGTTTTATAATAGTTGTGATGGGCTTCACTTTTTGTTCGCCGCCATTTGCTACGAGCTTTATTTCTAAGACGTATAAGAAATCTTATATTATCGGTCATCCATGGCGCATACGGTTTAGTGATTTTTACTATTCTTTGAGGTGCATGACAATTAAAAAGAAGTAAAATATTTTCATTTAAAAATAAATTTGTTCATTAACGTTATTCATATCAAAGATCATTTCAAAAGGGATTGAACTTAGCTCACTATAAAATTCTTCCTGATTGAAGTTTCTATAGCTGGGTTAATCTAAAAAATTTTTATCAATGAACATGGGTCCAATTGCAATTTTTTTATTTTATTACTAATCGCTAATGGCACCTAATGCAAATGCTGCAAATACCTATCATCCTAGCCATCCATCCTTGGACTCCAAGAGCAGTATAGTTGCATTTGGTATTTTCAATACGCTTAAGATACTTGCGAAAGATGCAAGATCTGTGATTTTTTTATTTGATATGTAATTTCGTGTTATGAAAAGGAATGTGACAATCAATATTTAAGGTATTATAATACCTTGAAGCTATAGAAAGTGCTTAGAGTTTGCAAATCTCTTGTGGTTATATTTCATTATATTATAATTTATAAAGGAAATTAAGACATTACTTTTTGAAATAAATAATATATATATACGACCATCTAAACACAAGAAACGTTTATGTCGTTTATAAATATATTTTACCACACGAAGCACAGTTTGTTCCGCAAAATTAAATTTTATTAGACGTAACAGATTGTGATACAGTAAATGTGCCGTCTGTTCCATATATAACATAGTGCATCAACAATAATCCAGTTTTATATAGGAACATAAACAGGTGTTAAATTTTATTAGACTATCTCTCTTAGGAAGTTTTCTGTAATAAATGAGCACAAAGATAAATTGTAGAATAGAAATTCCTTAGGGAAGTCTGCTAGTATGAAAACAGTATTTAGAGGGTGGATTATATATTTCATTAACTTAAATACTAGGTAATATATTATTTTTAATTTATTGGCCATTTTGTCTTAGTGAATTTGTGATCTGAATACTTATTTACTCCTTCCGTGTAAGGATAAATTTATTGAGATACATGTAGGAGATAAATCACGAAATACGTTCAGATATATTATTTCATAGAAATGACCATAAATTAGGATTACTTTTTATTTACTCTGTGACATTTTGTAAATGTAAGTTTCATTTTTTCCTTCTGTGTGTGGCGTATCGGGAATAATAAAATGGTAAACCTATAAACAGGTGCTAGAATTCTTACGAAGAATAATTTTATTACTAAGCTTCAAATATGTTTTTAAAGAAAGAGATTCTCATATTGATATCACCAGACTATAGTGGGCACCGGACTTTAGAACTAGAGAAAAATCAAATTAGTCCCGAATGGTATTAAAGTTCGAAGTCTCACTACTTTCAGAGTAGCTGATACTGAATCTGAAGTCAGAAGTTAAGAAATAATACTGGTCGATCCTACGTATTTTCCATAATCACAACATTTGTAGAGGTTTCATGTAAAGTTTGGTATATCGAGATATCACATAATTTTGATAACAAGGCCGAAATTTAAAAATTCAAAACGACAGATATTTTCTTTTGCGGTGTGGAAGTTACATGACCATTAAGACCTGCAAAAAATTGGAAAATATTCAATCATCTTAAGATAAATGGCCACCAATAGTAATTATGAAATAGAAATTCACCGCCGTCGTAGTCCAATTAATACAACTTTATCATTCATTTTTTATAACTTCCACCTTCCAACAGAGCAAACACGCTACATGATAGATATGTAGTAATAAACTTTAGCTTTACATTTTCATAAGATCATTTAGATGTGGAAACTTTTTCGGTTCTATTCAATGAATTTTTTATAATTATGTACCAGTTTTATTATTAAACTCTTTTTTTTTATTTCCCGACGAAAATCTTTTGGTGGTGCATGGCGTCTATCGACTCAGTTGCACAGTGCTTGCGTGTTAGGTTTATATACTGATATACTGAGAATAAAATTCTAACACCAATATCGATCCGGGGAAATCAGATTCCGACAAAAAGGTGTGCGAAGTACTTGGGAGCCTGACTGTACCAACGACTGATATTTAATACGCACATAAAAGAGACGGTACGGACAGTCTACTTTATGTCCAGACATCTGTATCCGTTCCTGGTATAGAGTAACAGAGTTAACCGACAAAATAAAAATATAATATATACCGGTGAGGCCAGCCATTGCATACGCGGCAACAACGTGGTGCAGCACGGCGGTGATCACGTTGAATTCTAGAACAATATGCGCCTCATATCAAATTCTAACGAATACGCCTCCCTCAGATATCTATATGCACGTTGCCACGACATTACTCCACTAGCGGACTACATCCAGCAAATGTGTCAGAAGTTCAACGATTTCAAACTGAGTGATAGCCCGCTAACACACAACGTCACACAGATTAGACAACATAATGCCCCTTCCCGAATCAAATATATCTTACCATACCAGATGCTGCCCATCTTCTGGCAACCTCTATAGCGAATATTTCCTCTATCATAACTTCTTCCTACACTAATCTCTGCCTCTGAAAGCTTTCTGTCTTTAAACTCTTTCCTGTCTTCTTCGTCTCTATTTGTTTCTTGCTATTTGTTGTTCTTCAAAAGTTTTCTCGACCAGTCACTATTATTAAAATCAAGTTTTTTGAGCCATCAATTGGACAGCTGGAACGTTGTGTTTGCAGCAGTTGCCTCGAACTGATTTCTTTATTCAGCTTTATCCCGTATCAGCAGCAACCAAAATTAATTCAGTTTGCGGCCCACTTTTATTATTTTAGTTCTTTTTGGAAATTTTAAAAAATTTTGTTTTTAATTCGCCCTCGGCTCATCAATTGCCACTACGCTGCGCACCGTGATTGTTTGGCAGACTCCGGGCTGGGATCCGGGGAGGCAATTGCTGTTTGTAATGAAATCTGTTTTGACCTTGACTTGACTTTTGTTAGGCTTGCGTCCATAGTACCCGAGTTTGAATGCTGGACAGGGTGTGTATGTTTAGTGCATTTTTAATGTGTTAACAGATCGCTGTGGAGTAGCACAACATGTTAGTCGCTGTTCTGTCTCCTGAGGATGTTTTGTTGATGTATATGTATACGTGTCCTGGTTGAGTACCCCAGTTTGAATGCTGGACCGGGTGTGTATGTTTAGTGCATTTTTATGTGTTGACAGATCGCCATATCGTAGGGGATCATGTAGATACTAGTTTAGCCTGCTTAGCCGTAGGGGACTAGGTTGGATGCTAGTGTTAAAATGAGAATGGCAAATCAGAATTTTACTTGCTAGCATAACCAGAAGTCAGGTTATCGAAAGAATGCAAAGATTTCATTAATATTTTTATATATATAGTTTTTCCTTTAGTTCTCATAGATAGCTTTTCTTTCCACTGTTTGCAAAATCCTATAAAGAAAATGTTTCATTACTATAAGCAAACAAATAATAAATAATTCACTTTTAAACATGCATAGAGTATATAGGCTCCAATACTAGTTAGCTAATAGATAGGTGAAGATCTGTTGTTTTTTATCAGTCAATGTCAATTATAATTATTTTATACCATTCATGGAAAATGTCTTAGTTTTGCATGGAACATCGTTATGAGTGGCTTTAGGCTTTTCTGAAGAGTACCCAATAAGGACGAAAAACGTTTCAAAGGCTAAGCATTTCCAAGAAACTGAATGAGATTTTATGAAAATGTAATTCATTTGAATGAAAAAAAATTTAAAGACAAGGTACGTAAATAAATTAATTTCAGGCCTTTGTTCTCATTTCTAACTGAATTTACATATCGTAGGGGATCATGTAGATACTAGTTTAGCCTGCTTAGCCGTAGGGGACTAGGTTGGATGCTAGTGTTAAAATGAGAATGGCAAATCAGAATTTTATTTGCTAGCATAACCAGAAGTCAGGTTATCGAAGGAATGCAAAGATTTCATTAATATTTTTATATATATAGTTTTTCCTTTAGTTCTCATAGATAGCTTTTCTTTCCACTGTTTGCAAAATCCTATAAAGAAAATGTTTGATCTCTGTTGTAATTCCGGTAGGCTGACCGATCTATGGCGTTGTTGCTTCATTTATACTTAAATGGTTCCCATATATGCTCCCAACGGTATTTTCAATACAAATAAGTATAAAAACAGCATCAAAAAATTAACTACAGCGACTTTCGACATTCCAATAACTGTAAATTCCAGAATCCGTACCCGTGTGTAATTTAAGGAACTCCGGAAGGAACGAATGCAATTGTTATAGATAAACTACAATTTATATATATTTTAATTTTATCTTATGGTGTAATGCAAAATTTTTCTGTATCTCTTTATTGATGTAGATACAAACTGTCTCTTGTAAAAGGATAACATTTGTAAAGCCTAAACTTTCGATTTGAAATTTTTCAAACATCTGAGCTGAATGGCACAGTTGTCTAAAGAGCTCTAGAACTATTCCTTGCAAAGAATAACTAGCTGTAGATAAAATAAATTATATATGCCGTTGTTATAAAATTGAATTCCAATTTTTAATATCCCATTCGGGTACACCATGAGATGTACTTGCCTGAGAAATAAGTTTTCAGCTCATTCTAAACCTTGACAGTAGTCACTCTGACTAGATGTCAACGTCGAAACACGAATTTTTAAATATGTTAAAGTTTGATGTAACTGTTATTTGACGTTTTCGTTATAATTACTTTTGGTTTTTTTGAACAGGATAGTCTAAATTGAAATAACATTATTGTGACAACCACGCTGTACGTAAATGTACATTACGTACATTTCTTTTAATTTAACTTTGGTCATGGCATGTAGCTAACGAAGTAGTTTCTTAGAAAGATATATGTGTCTCTGTATTTGTGTGTGATAAGTTTTTTAGTTAGAGTTGAAATAATTGCTAGTATTTTTTGCTAGTAATATAATTTTTTCCATTAATTCAGATAAACAGTTTATATCAGTATTATTTACAAGATGAGACTGACCCATATATCTTATCCAGTGTCGGTGTCGGTGATTTCATGTTTTTTGTATTTTTATTATATTTCATTTGATATTTTCTATAGATTGGTCCAGTGTATGACGGTTTTTGGCTCCGATATCCATCAAGAAGCATCGATTTGCTTGAAATTTAAACTGTAAGTAGGTAATATCTAAAAAAGCAAACCCTACCCTATGCGAATGTGCTCATTGACCCTAGGGGTAGATACTACCGCAACTCGTGGGTGGGAATTTTAATATTGAAAATAACCTCAGAAATTGATAGTGGAACACATTCTAAGCAAAAAATGTTCTGTTTTTTCGAAAAATCAATACTTTTTGAGTTATTCGTGATTGAAAATTTAAATTTTTCTTAAAAATAATCGTATTTTCAAACGGTTTGTCACGAATAACTCAAAGACTTTATATTTTATCAAAAAAAGTATAAGGAGCAAGAATGTAGCTTATAAAATAACAAAGAGATTGTTTCTCTATTGCTATAGGCCCAATACAAACCGAGTTATGACTTATTGAAGGTGGGCCTTATACAAGGTGTGATCAGTTTCATGTCATTACAAAAAACTGGTAATGGGGACCGACTAGACAAACAAAAAACCTTTATGACTTTTCCCTCTAGGGGCACTTTGAAAAAAAAAATGAGCTAGGTCAACATTTTAAATGTTGTGTTGTTGTTTTTAATATTAATGTAGAAAATAATTGAGAACCACTGCTTTTCTTGGTCAATGGACTTGTAGTTCCCAATTATACAACTTTTAAATTGTCATAAAAAAGTGCAGTCTTCGTCGTCACACGCGATGTCAAAGCAAAGGCCTTGGATCATCGACTGCCTTTGATGGACCACCTCGACCAAACTGAGGCAATTATAAAGATATGAATAATTCGTTATCTTTTCCTGCACAACTGCAAGCAAATAATGGCCATAGAAGTTTAAACTGAGCATTTCTTTACATGTGTGTCTTTTAATTTGGAACAAAATATTGGATTAATGTTTATAATTTAAAATATTTAAATGTGATTTATTAATGTTTGTAACATAAATGAGTGTCCTGGGTTAAAAGCTTACCACCTAAGTAAATTATTCCAAATCTCTGCATCTGCATCAATACACAGTTCGGTACGTCGAATTAAGGACATACGTACTCCGTTCAACACTAAACAATAAACTATCAACTAACGTTGTCAATAAAGAAAAATAAAAGAAAAACTTGGTCCAAAATCCAAAACGGAATACAAAAAGAACGAACAAGTAAGTTGTGTCTGTACGTAATCAAGAATCTAACGACTTGAACGGTAAAGTCAATAAAATAAATCTTGATTATAAATACACAGTGACCCGAAATTCAAAAATAACAAAAACAACGAACGGCGGGTTGGACGTGTGTACATAACGAAACACCCACAGTAACTAAAATATTGCACAAGGGAGAGTCAGAGTATAGTTTTCTTCAGATCAGATGTACTAAACACTCAGAAAACGTCGACGTCTTTCATCTTTGCCGCATCGCTAAAGACCGCCGACATTTTATAGCTATCTACACAAATATTGAGTATCATATGCATAGACACTCGCGGCGATCTAAACCTACCTCAATATTCCAGCAATTCTCAAAAGATTTTATTGAAAATTTGCGAAATTTTTGTTTATTTTCTTTCTCCAAAACTATGAGCTTTAGACCCCATGTTATATAAGGTTTTCTTGTTTGTCTTGTCGTTCCCTACCACCAGTTTTTTTTAATAACATGAAACTAATTACTCCCTGTATATCGAACGACAAATTTAGAAAAATTCAATATGGAATAACAGAAAAACGGTTAATTTTACGTGGAAGATGTATAAAACCTTTTTTAAAGTACTTAAGAAAACCTTTAAAATGAGATGTTGCAGAACTCTCTAGCATAAAAACTAAAGGAGTTATGATGAAAATAATGTGGATTCCTATTTTATTCGTGGAAAAATACAACAATGCTACCCTTGGCATTACTACCCTAATTGAAATTATACGTAATCCATTTACGATGCACTTTATTTAAGCACTAGTAATGTAATCAAGAAGTTTGACCGGTTTAGAATTCTTAATTTTGAAAAAAATTATGGTTAAAGTGGAAAAAGCATTTTTGAAATTTTCTTAAAAACGTCTTTTTTCAACATAACTAAAAAACTACCTAGAAATTGCTAGAGAACAAAAAGTTAGGATTATGTTTACTGAAAATTTTTATTTTTTTATACTCGTAGCTTACACATTAACCGAGATATGGCCTTTCAAGGTTCGCATTAGCGTGTGACTGGCACCGGTTTGCAGCTCTTTAAACGTTGCCTTTTTAAAAATAAAGGGCTTAAGAAATATCCTACAAAATTATTTTTTGATGAGCTTTCTAGCGTAAAAATTAATAGTTGAATGTACATATAGCATAACATACAATTTTTTCATAATAAGGGATGATTTTTAAGGGTTGAAAAGTTGGGATGAAAAATATATGAAGTATGACAAAGTCAATAAATTGTTCTTTTTTTATCATAATAGGGGGTAGTTTATAAGGGGTAAATAAATCAAATAAGGGTTGACAAATAAAAATTAGTGTCTTATAACATCAAACAAAATTGATTCAAATCCCATTAACGCTTTTTAACTTATTAAATCCTTCAATTCATTATTTTATAAAGTTTTTGCCCTAAAGGGTAGTTTTCACCCTAAAGAATAATTTGCGCATATCGGCATAGGGCAGGAAATGAAGTGGAGGGTAAGTAAAGTTTTGTTCCAAAATTTCATGAAAATCCATGCTTCTTAATAGGAGTCAGAGGTAATACCATATCTTTACTGTCGTACACTGGACTAGATACCTGTGAAAGGCAAAGTATTATGAACATAAATACATTGTGCAAACAGTAGAACAAATGTTTGGAAATACTAAATTTTTGTAAGTTATCTCGGAAGTTATTCAATATAAATATCAACTGAGTTTTTTATTACCTTCCAATAGAGAAATTTTATCGCATGGTGCGTACAACTGACCGTTATTCAACAAAGTTTATTTTATCCTGTCTCAAATTAATCATATAATGGGTTACTTTTTGTTATGATCGCAGAGAAATAAACATTTATTCTATAGATCCTTAAACTGTATTTCCACGCATACAAAAATACCAAAATACGTTATCGATCTTCGGTCTCATCGAATTCATATATTAAGATATAAAAAAGCATGCCTTCTCATCTTTGATAATTTATTCCAGCTTGTCGTCAAATGGAATTCGGCGTTCAAGCAATATTCGGTCCGTCGGATCCAATATTGGGTGCACATATTCAAAGCATTTGTGAAGCCCTAGACGTGCCGCACCTAGAGGCACGTATAGACTTCGAACCGCTGTCCAAGGAGTTGTCAATCAATTTACATCCGAGCCAGGAACACATGAACAAGGCGTTCAAAGACCTCATGACGTTCCTCAACTGGACGAAAGTTGCTATTATTTACGAAGAAGATTACGGTGAGTTGACAAGTTTACTAATACAAATATTATTGTCATTATTTTAGTTAGAGAACGATTGGATGCAAATGGTATTGTTGTTTGAGGTATTGTGTAAATACAACTACCAGTCATTTTATTAATAAGCAATTAAAATACTGTTTTTAAATCAAAATTAACATTAAAATTTGAAACTGATATGGGACTGAGCTGAATTACTTTTATTTTAATAAGGTACAATGAATATTAACGGTATTTTCGTTCAATCTAGCCAACGCAACGGTGACCTCTGATGGCGTAAAGGTGGTCTTGTTACGATATGGTACATAACATAGAAGAAGTGTAAAATTCTTAATGCTCGCAATTAAATGAAATTCAAAGATTATTTCACTTGTTGAAGTGCTAGCTAGGTAATGAAAAGTTTAATTTTGAGCTTATTTTTACATGTTTTATTTCGTGTTAGTTTTCCTGAAATGGCACTTGTTCTTATAAAGTTTATCTGTAAATCTTATCTTGGACTTGTTTTTCGCAGTTAATATAACTCGTGTGAATTGTAGTAATATACCGGATGATTTGATTAACCTGAAATTTTCAAATATCTCAGTAATAAGCACTCTACGAAAAAATATTTCAAACAAAAATTGTAGAATTGGATGAGGGCAGTTCGGCGGTGTGTCACTTTGACTTTGGGTAGAAGGGTTAAGGTCATTCAAGATCAAATTCTCTTTTTAAATGGGAACCCCTATATTTATTGCAAATTCGAATTGTCTGACTAAAAGTACACTACTTTTGTTAGAAACATTTTTCAGAAATTGTCGTTTTTTAGTTATCCGGCGAGGAAAAACCAAATTTTAAAAATTTGCTATTTTTTTACTCGAAAAAAAAAAACGAGTTTGGCAAAAAGCTTTTCGATACACTTGAAAATTTCACAATAGTCTTATCTGCAATGGGCATTGGACAATTCCTAAAAAATTTGAGAATATTCTCGGAAGGATTCCAAACTCTTTTTATCTTTTTCATTTTCGAGTAAAAAAATTACAACGTTCTGAAACTTTCATTTTTTCTCGCCGGATAACTAAAAAAATGACTATTTCAGAAAAAACATTTCAAACAAAAGTAGTCTATTTTTAGCCAGACAATTTGAATTGTAGTAAAAATTAGTGGTTCCCATTTAAAAACACGAATTAGACCTCGAATGACCTTAACCCTTCCAACCAAAATCAAAGTGACATACACCGCCGAACTGCCCCTATCAAATTCTAAAAATTTTGTTTGAAACATTTTTTCGTAGAGTGCTTATAACTGGAGATATTTGAAAGTTTCAGGTTAAAAAATCACCCGGTGTAGCATATACCGAGTATCTCAGCTTTGAGTCGTTCAAATATTCTGTCTCTTCTGTAAGTGATGGACTATTTCCAAAAATATAATGGTAGAAGGTGCAACAGTGTACATTTTAAAAATATTTTAAAGTTTGCAGGATAATCGATTTAGACGTGTCGTCATAAACATAGTTATTGCCAAAGATCAGAAATTTTATATCGGTACCAGAGATGATATAGACGTAATACTATATAGCAAACATTTACCGAAATAATCAGAAACACGACGAAGTGGTGAAATATTTATTATTGCCAGCTACCTCTTATCTTTCGTAATAAATTTAAGAATGGTAACAGTTCTTACAAAAACATGTAAAACGTATATCTAACAACTAAAAAGACAATTTGAATCAAACACTTTCCGGTTCTGTTAAAGAGTGTGTCGAATTCGGTGACAGACGCGTGTTTCGTGGCTCCTACAAGGTCTCGAGATAAATCCGGATAAAACGGCAACAAAACGTCGAAATTGTATTGAATTAAAGCGTAAACAATTCTGCATTGATTGATATAAATTAGCACGAGTCTGGCTATTTCATATAGTTGATATTTGACTAAATTATGTTGGTTTAATAAAGCAACTCAAAAGAGTGTATATAAACAACCCGAGAAAGTGTACTGCTTGACCGTAAAATCTATACTTGGATTCGCTCCCTTTTTCAATTGTCTGATATAAAATAAGCAACAGCCAGCCAGATGTGAATGAAACAGATGAGTTTTTGTTTACTTTATTTTAATTTAGTTTAGCTCCTTAATGAAGTCCATTTCCTTATTTAAATTGAAAATTTTGAAATTAAAATTGAAAAGGTATCTATTTATTGGTTTATTAATCTTTGTCACACGACAGTTCATTACACAACGGAGAAAAAAAAATAGGTAATGAAATAGAAAATACCAGGAGTTGGAAGGCGGCAGTTGAAAATAATAACTGTAAATTGAAACCGATTGTTTCAAAGAAATGACATACCTACAGGGTGAGCAAACTATCTCTTCGGACTTTTTTCTCATAACTTGCAAAAAATATTGTTACTGCGAGATAGGGTCCTTACCAGCAACTCCACCGTAAATGGATATTTACCTGTGGAACGGTTAATAAACAAAAACAAACAAAAAATAAAAAATAAAAGCTGCCAGATTCAGAAACAGAAAAAACAGAAAACTTAGTAGTGTGGCTATTTTGAGGAAGGTTTTACTCGATGTTAAAATATTGCCCAAGTGTTCAAATGTAGGCCACCCTACGAGCGACGTGGTTAGCGTCACTGGTGTAACCTGGCTAGCACAGTAAAGATACGGAGAGCAAAAGGGCGTGGAGTTGAAGGCTTGGGCGCCATTGATTACTTAGGGTAATCAAAGAAAATTAAAGATAAAGATAAACAAAAGACAGAAGTTACATATATACAACAGTACTATATTACAAAAATATTATATTACAAAAATGAACTATCACAGCATCAACGATACTGTATAGCAAAGTACCAGACAGAAATATATACAAAGGAAACTATATTACAAAATTTACTATATTACAAGATACTCTATGTTACAATGTGCACAACGGCAAAGCAAATCTGAGGCGTGTACGAGAAACAAAAATATATTACAAAAGATACGTCTCGTAACTTTCACCTCAATACTAAAATCATATATTACACAAATTAGATAAACTTGAGATCCTTTACGAGAGACAAAATATTACAGAAGATAAGTCTCGTAAATTTATCTCAATATTAAAAACCATATATTACAACAAAATTAGAAACTTGAGATCCTTTACGAGAGACAAAATACTATATTACAACAAATATGTCTCGTAACATTATCTCAAAGTTCACAAACCTTAAACACTCTCGTTACCATCAAAATGAACCACGACTTACTATGTTACCAACAAAAATGCATTATAATACTACGATAAAATATTTACAGTAAGGAATCACGATAAAACTAACCACGAAATTAATACTACGATGAAATATGTGCGACAATGAATTTAAGATATAAGTAACTATGAATTAATGTACGACAACGGATTAATTATAACATCGTATTTGAAATATAATCTAACAAAAAAATTATAGTTTGAATCTCATATTTTAAATTTAGACACTTGGCTTCTATGACCCAAAACTACAATCATGTGAAAATAATCCCTTTTACATGTAGTAATCAAAAGTACTTATCTTTTATTTGGTTATCCTGATTAAGGAAATTCCTAAATGTGATCCTGTTCTCCGATGATTATGGGTTTAAAAGTTGTTTCACATATGGCTGCTTTAATTCCATTTTGAGGTTATGAAATCGTAAAAACGTCCGTACAAGATTTGTCGCCAAGACAAAATGAAGAAAATCTCATCGCTCGGAATGTTTTCATATATCCCAATTCAAAATGTAGTATAGAAAAGTTGACTCCATATGAATATTGTTTGCTTAGTGGAAAACGTAGTAGGTATCGCTAATTGAATGTAGATAATCTCAAATCTTGCTTAAAGCAAATAATGTAACGTTGAAAGTAGATATGGCGTCACCTGGGGCACCCCCCACCACTTTTTTTTCTGAGTATGGAGGGGGAATTTTATCGCATGCGCGTATGGTCAAAATCAGCGCCCTCTATAGCGGACACTTTCGGAACTACGAGAAAGGTTTGTGTCCCGGCTAAAGGTTTGCGTCTCGGCTAAAGGTTTGGATCTCGAGTAAAATAAATATGGAACCTGCATTACCGACCTGGAATTTTAATGCATGTGTGTAGAGGTTATTTGAAGGTCACCGACAAGTCTCGACAAGTCTAGAATGTACGTGTGTATCAAATTACATTTCCTGGAATTTACGTGCAGGTATGCGAGGTATCAAATTACATTTCCTGGAATTTTAACGAACAATTCTCGACAAGTCTAGAATGCACGTGTGTGTCAAATTTCATTTCCTGGAATTTTAGAATTACATAACGGAGCTACGGGTATACATGGTAACAAACAGTCAAAGGAACCTCCTGTATATAATAATACAAAATGATTAATCCGAATCAGTCAATGCATTGTAGTAATAAGTATATATGATTAACAATTTCCGTAACCCCCTGTATATAATAATACAGAATGATTATTCCGAATCAATCAATGCATTATACTAATAAGTATAGGAAATATAAAAATACCCTATAAGACATTTTCCGTAGTCCCATGCATGTGACATAATGATTAATCCGAATCAATCAATGCATGTACTAATAATTATAGGAAATATAAAAATACCCTATAAGACAATTTCCGTAACCCCCTAATAATACAAAATGATTAATCCGAATCAGTCAATGCATGTACTAATAAGTATATATGACTAACAATCTCCATACCCTCTGTATGTGACATTTTTTAAAGAACCTGCATGAAAGTTTATCAGAATACATAAAAGATGAAATGAGTTACCCTATTCCTCCGAATCAATTAATGCGTTATACTAATAAGTATAGGAAATATAAAAATACCCTATAAGACATTTTCCGTAGTCCCATGCATGTGACATAATGATTCATCCGAATCAATCAATGCATGTACCAATAATTATAGGAAATATAAAAATACCCTATAAGACAATTTCCGTAACCCCCTAATAATACAAAATTATTAATCCGAATCAATGCATGTACTAATGAGTATAGGAAATACAAAATACCCTGTATGTGATATTTTTAAAAAACCTGCATGAAAGTTTATCAGAATACATAAAAGATGAAATGACCTATTCCAAATGTGAGTATGTACTGAGAAAGTAGAAAATACCATTCAAACTTTAGTTCAATAAATGCAACAAAATAATAAAATACCCTGTATACGACTGAATCGATATGCGCACATTCCTAAGTATAGGAAATATAAAAAATACCCTATAAGACATTTTTCGTGCCCCTCTATACGAGTCTCAATTAAAGAACAGACTTCGAGAATGCATTAAAAGTAAGCTATATCATTTACAGTACACCGCGTAGGTAGTTGGTAACATAAACATCTTGTCAGGTGGAATAACTCCAGACAAAATAGAAATTTGATTTAAGTCTGTACAAATAATCTATTTTATCACACTATGGGAACACCTAGGGACTTCATATTCCAGAATTCTCTGAATAAAATTTATCAGAACGCATAAAATATGAAATTAGATGTGCCCGTCACGTCGCCAATCGCCTATCACCGTGAGAATAGATATTTTGTGCAAATTTCCACAAATGCATGCTCGCTATCGCGAGGTATTTTGTATAAACATGGTACAAGACACCCGTGATAAGAAAAAACGTTAAACCTGAGAATGCAAAATAGCGGTGAGAAGAATTTTTCGTAAACAACTAAGGGAATCATATTTCAAGGCCAGAGACGCAAATTCGTTAGAACTTACATGTCGGAGAGGAAAGATTCAAATTAATTTCAAACTCGATTATCAATGAAAACCTAAGTAACATATATTTAAGACTGGCCCACTAGTAATCGAATCAAAACAATTAGCACAATCTTTTGAAACCCGATACCCTGCTATTAATTACATGCAAAAGACGCGTGCCTTGTGTCATCTACACCGGGAGATAAATATGTGAAATGTACCAATTCAATTACATTATATTTGGAGTTATTCATTAGATACATGCTTTAAAGTATGAAATTTGCATATATTGGGGACTATGTGAGGTATACTAATTTAATTACTCTGCATTTGTGTACAGGAGGATATATGGTTTAAAGTTAAAAAAAAAATACATTAGGACTATATGAGGTATGAAATATGCATACAGGGGTGACAGAAATATGTGATATACTAATTTAATTACTCTGCATTTGTGTACAGGGTGATTTAGATATATGGTTTAAAGTTAAAAATATATACATTAGGACTATATGAGATATGAAATATGCATACAGGGGTGACAGAAATATGTGATATACTAATTTAATTACTCTGCATTTGGATATATGCTTTTAAGTTTGAAAAATATACAAGGGTCATACGAGGAGTATAGTCATGTGAATCAACGACTCAGGATGTTCCCACACATATACAGGGAGAGATAGCCAAAGGTTATTTAATTTTAGAATTGAAAACCGAGCTGCTGATACAGGGTGGCAAAGGATCAAGTTCATAATACACGTGTGTAGAGGTTATATGAAAGTTATACAGATTTCCAAGAATTAGAATTGCATAACTGAGCTACTACGAATCATTTTAATCTCGCCGTTGACAACTTTCGCCGCTAGATGGCGCGTATGTTTAAATTTGTAACTCGCCGATACTTTAGGACTGTTATCTATATTTAATATTTGTAGTAGTATCATTTCCTCAGTCTGTTGATTGCTGTTACCTGAATAAGTTGTGTTTGATACAGTATTGTCGATCAGTGCTAAAATGGAAAAGTTTATTATCGTGAAGGATACCCTGAAGAAGGCGAAACGTTTCAATCTGACGGGCCGCAATATAGAGTTTAAGATTAAATCAATGCCGGCTAATGAAGAACCTGTGAGCTGGGTGAGAACGGCCGTTAATCAAATTATTAAAAAAGCTACCGAAAATCTTCAGCCTAGTGATCTAGTTGGCTTCAGCTTCTGTAGTAAAGACTTTCAACGTGGTAATGGTTGGCTTCGTTTTCGTCCGGCGGCAGAAGTGACTTATGACGATATCTGGGACGTCATTAGCAGTATTTATCAATCCAATTCTACAGGCCTCAATACAGAAACCTTCTGTCTATCCGTAACGTCAGTAAGGTTACCAGCCGGAAGCGGAAGGTCTCGAACATATAATAATTTCGAAGAGGAATGCAATTTGCGTAGTGGAATTGTTACTATAAACAATAAAGATAATATGTGTTTGCCTCGAGCCTTAGTGGTAGCTATTGCATACATTACCAAGGACCCTATGTGGAATAAGATACGCAAAGATACCGGAAAACTCCAAACCCAAGGAATCCGAACTTGTTATACCTATTGAAGGATGCAGTATACCCGAATTGGAAAAGTTGCAGCATCATCTACAAAATTATAAAATTGTGGTTTATACGTATGATAACAAAGGTCGTGATATTGTCACGCTGAAAAAAGGGCACCTTCGAGGGTTTGGGTTTTATTAAAATATTCTTTAGGGGACATAACGAATAAACAACATACAAATAATCAACAATACAAAAATAGATAGAACACATAAAAATTTAAACAATCTTACCAATATACATAGTGGGGAGGAAAAGGTGTCACTTTCACTTAACGTAGTGATCTCCCGGGTGGAGATCACTAAAACTGCCTGAAGGGCCTGGGCCCCACATCCTAAGATGAGGGCCCCAAACTACAACTGTCGTCGACACTAAAACGTCGAAACTCAATTAATTAAAAGAACCAAGAGCCTCGTTTGTTTTGATTATTCGATTTATATACTTGTTTATTTAGATAACGGTCAATGTTATGTTTATATATATTTGTGTTTTATTATTAAACAATTCTACTAATTGGCATTGAAATTATTTAATTGTTTTTTATTTAATATGGACTAGGGTCGAATATATTTAATTTATACAAACATTTGCGACTTTCCCGGATTTGGCTGTTTCCTGCGTGACATATTTCCCTCCCGTCCAAAAGCTGGCCTCCAGCTTAGATTATTCCTAAGTAGGGAGAAGACAACAGAGAGGGTTTTATTTATTCTAGTATCACAGTTCAGCAGGGGTAGCATCAACAAAGTCTCGTTATAGGTAATTTACTAATGCAACACCAAAAAAGAAGAGGAATAATGAGAACTTTGCCGATGCCTACCCTGCCGAAATATTAAAAAAAAATTTACATCAATTTTAAATAAATGTTTGGCATGTTCACCACTCGGTCTTTGATCAAGTTTTTTGGCACACTCGGTTCAAATTCATAGTTCGGCACTATCACTACAGTTCGTTCACGCAGTTCTTCCAGGACTGTGGGGGCATTGTACTTGTCACCTATTGTTCGTTTGTCTCATTTTGTGAGATAACGGTTCCAAGTGCCCGGAGGTGTGGTCGAGTTACATCATGGTAGTTTTTGTTGGTCCCTGGATGGTTATACAGCATCTCCTGTGTGCCAAGGGTCGGGCGTTGACGATACCGGCCACCTTGGGACTGTCGGCCAGCCTGTTGTTTTTGCCATTCGAGCAGCCAATGTTTTTGTTCCCTCCGAAATGCCTGTGTTGGTGGCATTTTGTATGACCAAAAATGCTTGGAGGCATCGCTCGGCCTGGGTGCGGCGGACGTTGGCGTGGAAGGCTTCTGTGGTATTTACCTGCCCCTGAATTTGCAGATAGTTCGGGATTAGTTGAAACTCCTGCCCTTGTACAACTTGGAGGATGCTGTATATGATGTTTGGATTATACGTATGAATGTAACTCCCCGATTAGTTGACTGAATTTCCATTTCGGGTACCATCCCTCTGGAATGGTGCGCCCCTGCCAACTGCTGGCAGACGTCTGGTAGTGCCGGCGAGTGTCCATGGGAGTGTGCCAAGAGATCCCGTGAAACATGTAAAAAAACAATTTATAAATAAATGAACATTTTGGCCTCATGATCAATTTTTATTCTTTTTATTATCATTCTAATTATTATAAGTATACGATTTAAACGCTTATATTCGTGAAAGAAAAGAAATTAAATAATTGTTGTCTAAACTTGTAATTAAAAATTATATCCCGAGTCTATTGACATTGTTTACATATAACCTAAAGAATTCGCTGATTCTACACTTCTGTTCCTTTAATTGAACTTGGCCTGGACATAGTTGCTGAGTATTACTAATATTACATTTCTATATTGTACCATTACAAGCTAGTGGGTGTTTTATTTAAAAACAAAGTTGAACTTGACACTCAGTAAACTACGATACAAACAAACTTTACGTGTATTCACCTATTATTGCAAGTTCCAGTAACTAATATGCAATGATATGATAATATTTAATTAATGAAGAGACAAAAGAAAAAAGTTATTTTTTACAAGTGATTATGCTTGTAAGGGGAAAATATTTTAAAATATTAGTGAATTGTTTAACTTCTTTAGTTTTTACCTAAGTAGGATACCGTTTTTTTTTTTGTGTATCATTTCCTATTAATTTTAACTTTAAGTAAACTTTTAACATCACAATATTAATCTCTACTCTGCTTTACGAAGGACATAGTTAAACCTTTATTTATTTCTATTTTAGGAAGAAAATAGTTATATACATTTACTTGTTTAGCTTTATCACGGACATTCTTAAACATTTGTTTTTGAAACTTTATCGTACGAAGATGACGTTGAGTTCCCGTTTATGAACCTTCTTCCACGCCTTCCTTGTCATGAAATATTTTTCTCGCAAACTATCAGCAATGTACCCCCTTATATACCTCAATAATAATTATTCACAAATATCTCCCTTGGGGTTGTACATCTTTATTTGCAACACTGGTACTACATGTACCTTATTTGACGAGGCCGACGTTCAGTTCCTTGTGAACCTTCTTCCACGTGACCCTCATCTTAAAACCTCTTGCCCGTAACATCATAGGTAAAATAATCCCTTATACATCTCAATAAAATAATCATCAACTCTTTATATTATAATAATTAATCTCCCTTGGGGTTATACATCTTTATTTGCAACACTGGTACTACATGTACCTTATTTGACGAGGCCGACGTTCAGTTCCTTGTGAACCTTCTTCCACGTGACCCTCATCTTAAAACTTTTTGCCCGTAACATCATAGGCAAAAGAATCCCTTATACATCTCAATAAAATAATCATCAACTCTTTATATTATAATAATTAATCTCCCTTGGGGTTATACATCTTTATTTGCAACACTGGTACTGCATGTACCTTATTTGACGAGGCCGACGTTCAGTTCCCTTTGAACCTTCTTCCACGTGACCCTCATCTTAAAACCTTTTGCCCGTAACATCATAGGCAAAATAATCCCTTATACATCTCAATAAAATTATCATCATCTCTTTATATTCATCTTGCACATCTTTGTGTGCGAAAACCATAATACGTATATTTCATTTGACAAGGCTGACGTTCAGTTCTTTTTGAACTATTTTCAACGTCGTCTTCGACTTGAAGCATCTAGTTTCGTAATCAAAAACATCATAATCTAACCATTATTACATAAAAAACAAATCGTCCCTAACTATTTTTATTGACTTCCTAACTACCTGTAAGAATTTGTGATACACACTGCTCAAAAATTAAAAAAAAATCTTGGTACCCTTGTTTACTAATTAAAAAAAAAAAAAAAATTGGTCATTCTACATTTCAAACTTTAAGTTCTTGCCTAGATGAATTATTTGAATAAATAGATTGCTGTGTCTCATTAATTTTTTAAAAATTTTAAAATTAAGCTGTCATTTGTGCTGTATCGTTGTCCACAAGGCAGTTCGGGCTAATTAATCGATGTTGCGCACCATCGCAATTTTTGCCCAAATCACCCAGTAGACTCCGAGGATAGTCAGCTTGATGACTTTACCAAAAAAAGAGAGAGAGACGACAACAAAAAAAATACAATCTAGCAAGCAGCAACCAATTATTTGCTTATGTCCTAACTATTTTTCCCCGGTATATTCCTGACTAAAAACTTCTAAAATTTTTACTTCAAATAACAATCTAAAAATTAAATTACTTTTGTTTGCAATTGTTTACCATAAGAAGCTACCCAACTATAAGTTCGTACAATACTGCAAACTTTAACTAAGTGAAACTTTTGACTAATTCTTATCAATTAATTAATGCCTACTAATGTGATAATTCAACTTTTGACTAATTTGTATTATTTTATAAATATCTTATAAATTAAAACTTATAGGTACTATTTACCCATTTTATCCCTTACTTTGATTTTATAAACGATATTCAATGTATAAATAGCTATAAAAACACCCATTTAACTAAAACCTATATCCCATTTTATTCCTAACTTAACTTGACTGATTTTCAATGTCATGTGCATCTACGGCCTCATTTACATCAACACGGTATTGCCAACCAAATATTAAAGTTAAATTTCACGTCAATTTCTTTAGAATTAGATGATAAAAAAATATATCTTATTTTGTATCTGCACTATTCTATTATATTTCTATACTTCACAAAAGGACGCGAAGTACACAATGTAAATGAGCTCGATGACCACATGACTTTTCTATCCCTTAAAAAACAACAAATGCAGATCGTCTTCTTGGCAATTTACTAAGACAATTACATTTGCCTAATACAAACCTCTCTTTACCTACCTGGTAGAGAGCACCCTCTCCCACACTAATGTATATTGTATCTAATAAGATCGTATTTTGACATAAGACAACTAATTTATTCCGTATTACTGATAACTTTTTTGAAAAGGAAACCTAATACGAAAAATTTACGAAAAATTAATTTTCCCTTAAACACTATAATAGAAAAATCATAAATAGATTCGTTGATGCTAACTTTTATTTTTCAAAAAGAGCATCAACTACAGAAGACATAAGGTGTAGTTTTGTCTACATTATGTTTAAATATTCTACTAGAAATGTTTGATGTGAAAATAAGTAACACACTAACTTTCTCCAGAACAAAAAACCAAGATTACAAGGGTTTCTGTCTTAACCATTGGCATTACGAGAAAACAATTTGAAACATATTTAATAGTACACTTACAAATTTTATGTCAGGGTTAAAAAGAAGAAAAAAAATAGCTTGCACTCAGAAAAAAAGATAATAAAAGGGTAGTGAGGAAATCCTTTCAGAAAATTTCTCTGTCTGAGAGGAAAATATTAATTTTCTCCAAGCTAGAGACGAATTTAAACATTAAAATAGCCATTTTTTGAAATATTACATAAGCATTCTCACCAAAATTGAACGTCTTCGATTTTGACTCACGAATCATGTACATAAAGTTAAAATAGGATGGCAATATAAAATTAAAAGAATGGGATGATTATAAAAAATCATTTCTAAGAAAAAAACTTGGGGTGACGTATACGAAATTAAAAATAATGAGAGCAAAAAAAACTTGTGATAGCTAAATAGGAGTGGTTACGAAGAACCAACTACTTGGGGCGCAAACTCGGCTTGTCCACCATATGTCATATACATATAGCACATGGTGGGCTTTAAGAGGAGGAGTGATTATGAAGAATCACCCCTGGGAAAGAAAACTCGGAGCCTCCACCATGTGTCACGCTGAAAAAAGGGCTAGGGCCTTAGCAATGGGCCCTATGCCCTACGTGACTTTGGGTTCTCTGGAGAAGTATGTGTTAATAAGGGGCAACTCTAAGAATTTACATGGTTTTATTAAAACCTTCATTAAGGGATAACAAACAAACAACAGATACAAATAATCAACAATACAAAAATAGATAGAACACATAAAAATTTAAACAATCTTACCAATATACATAGTGGGGAGGAAAAGGTGTCACTTTCACTTAACTTAACTTGTGATCTCCAGGGTGGAGATCACTAAAACTGCCTGAAGGGCCTGGGCCCCACATCCTAAGATGAGGGCCCAAGACTAAGACTGACTGTCGACACTAACGTCGAAACTCAATTAATTAAAAGAACCAAGAGCCTCGTTTGTTTTGATTATTCGATTTATATACTTGTTTATTTAGATAACGGTCAATGTTATGTTTATATATATTTGTGTTTTATTATTAAACAATTCTACTAATTGGCATTGAAATTATTTAATTGTTTTTTATTTAATATGGACTAGGGTCGAATATATTTAATTTATACAAACATTTGCGACTTTCCCGGATTTGGCTGTTTCCTGCGTGACAATATAATGTTTGAAGGGGCTAATGAACGAAAAAAACTTAATCTGCTATTTCACAAAGGACATTTTAACGTGATTACGTCTTTAACATCTGCCTTTGCATGCATATATTATTGTGAAGAGTGTCATGTACCTTATGACCATAAGAACAAACATAGGTGTGAACGTACATGTCCCTGTTGCTTACAAATACCTAATTGTCCATCGACTTTGAACGTAAAATGCCTTGACTGTAATAGGTCCTTTAGAGGTGAAAATTGTCGTGATAACCATTTGAGGAAGGGATCTCTAGGAAAAGGAACCGTCTGTAGTCAAATTAAACTGTGTACGGACTCTTTGAAAACAGTGAAAAACAACCGGAAACATACATGTGGCGAGATATTCTGCAAAATTTGTAACACACACGTGCCTCAAGATCATTTGTGCTATATACAACCTGATAAGGGAACCCCAAAAACCGAAAATACTCTATTTATATTTTACGATTTTGAAACGATGCAGGAAAAAGTTTTAGAAGACGGCAGTAAGATTCATGAGCCAAATTTATGTGTTTTTAAGCAATGCTGTGACGAATGTATTGAAAAGGATATTAAAATATGTAAAAAATGTGGTGTTCGGCTACAGACTCTTAAATGTAGTGACCCTGTGCAACCATTCATGCACCATATTTGAACAATACGGAAGAAATTCAAACAAGTCATATGTTTAGCCCATAACTCTCAAGCATTTGATGGACAATTTATACTTAATTACATTTTGACACATACAGACCTCAACCCTGAATTAATTATGAGAGGCACAAAAATTATTTCGATGGAGGTTGGAAACGTATAATTCATTGACAGTTTAAATTATTTCCCGATGCCTCTCTCGAAATTACCAAAAGCTTCCGACTTAGGCCCAGAACTTAGAAAAGGTTACTTCCCGCATCTGTTTAATACAGAAGCAAATAAGAACTACATAGGCAACTTACCACCTATCGAATATTACAGCCCTGACACAATGAAAGCAGAAGATCGTGAAAAGTTTCTAAATTGGTACGACGAACATAAAAACGATATCTTTGATATGCAGCGGGATTTAGTGGAATATTGCGTATCAGATGTGGAAATTTTGACCCGTGCATGCTTGAAATTTCGTCAACAAATGCTTGAAACCACCAACGTTTGCGCATTCGGCGAAAGCTGCACAATAGCCGGTTGTTGCAACAAGGTGTTTAGAAGAAATTTTCTGAATCCAAACACAATCGGTATTATTCCTAAAAACGGGTACAGATGGAGGGACAATCAAAGCAAAATAGCCATTCAGTGGTTAGTATGGGAAGAACGCGAACGTCAGATTAATATTATCCATTCTGCTAAACAAAAAGAGAGCAAAATACAGGGTGTTAAAGTGGACGGGTATTGTACCGAAACAAATCAGGTGTTTGAGTTTCATGGTTGTTATTACCACGGATGTCCGGTATGTTTCAAACACAACAGAACCGAATCATCACACGACAACCCTACAGAAACTATGCATTCAAAATACGAATCTACCATTGCTAAAATAGAAAGACTTAGAGAGCTAGGATACGACATAGTCGAAATGTGGGAGTGTAAATTTCGTAAAATGTTAAAGGAAAATGAAGAACTTTCCGATTATTCCAAAAACCATCCATTAGTTATCCAGGCACCACTTATTGCGCGAGATGCTTTTTATGGAGGAAGAACGGGAAATACATTTGAATATTACAAGTGTGGGCCTAATGAATCAGTTTTATACACCGACATTTGCAGTCTATACCCATATGTTTGTAAATATGGAAAATTTCCTATAGGGCACCCTAAAGTCTTCGTCGGAAAAGATTGCGACCAGCTAAACTTGGAAAATACAGACGGGGCAATAAAATGTAAAATATTGGCTCCTAGAGATTTGTATCATCCTGTATTACCTTTAAAATTGAACAATAAATTAATTTTCACTTTGTGTTATCCATGCGCAATAGAGTCGCGAGTGGGTGTGTGTACACATAATAATGAAGAAAGATCGCTAACAGGAACATGGATTATCGACGAAGTATTAAAAGCCGTAGAAAAAGGGTACGAAATACAGGAAGTTTATGAAGTTTGGAAATATGACACTCAACAATATGACAAAGACCACGCAGGACTATTTACAGACATGATGAATAGATTTATTAAAATTAAGCAACAATCATCCGGTTGGCCTTCTAATTGTGTAACGCAGGAACAAAAAGATCATTACATCGAAGACTTCTTAAATAAAGAAGGTGTACAGCTAGAGTCTGATGAAATTATAAATAATCCTGGGCTTCGTTCCCTCGCGAAATTAATTTTAAACAGCTTTTGGGGAAAATTCGGACAGAGAGAAAACCAACCTAAGTCTAAGATTCTCAGAGATCCTAGTCAACTATTTGGTGTGCTTACAGACACCACTATCCATATTAATTCAATGCTACCAGTAGGAGACGAAGCACTTATTATCAATTACGAGCATAGAGAAGAGACATACCAACCACTATCAACTGTAAACGTAATGGTTGCAGCGTACGTCACAGCACAAGCGCGGCTAAAATTATATTCCTATCTGGAAAAATTGGGTGAAAGAGTACTGTACTATGATACTGACAGCGTCATTTATGTGTCAAGGCCCGGCGAATACGAGGTACCCACAGGTGAATTTATTGGTGATATGACTGACGAACTGGAATCATACGGTTCAGGTAGCTACATTACAGAATTTGTGTCGGGAGGTCCCAAAAATTACGCTTATAAAGTGTATTCTACTCATGATAATGATGAAAAAGTGGTGTGTAAAGTAAAGGGTATTTGCCTGAACTACGCGGCTTCTCAGCTGGTAAATTTTGACACTATAAAAGACATGGTTCTGAACGACACAGCTCCTGTGTACATAGTATCCAATAATATTCGAAGAACAAAAGACCACGAAGTGATAACAAAATCAGAAACAAAAGTGTACAGACCCAACTCTACTAAAAGAAAGTTCTTTGTTAATCACTCATCTGTTCCTTATGGACATAAAAAATCTAAGCCTTAAATTATTGTTTCCTGTATACCTACTGATGTAATAGTTTTATATGTACCCTGTATATTTTTGAAATACATTCTGTAAATTATATATTACTTGTAACTCTTTTTTAACATTGTTTACCTATTGATGTACCATGTATATTTTTAAAATACATTGTGTAAATTATATATTACTCGCAACTCTTGTGTAACATTGTTTACCTACTGATGTAATAGTTTTATATGTACCCTGTATATTTTTTGAAATACATTGTGTGAATTATAGATATTACTTGTAACTTTTGTGTAACATAGCACTAATTTAAATATATTTTTATTACGTGTATATAATTTTCTGTATTATACCATTCCTATGATTATAAAGTTTAATAAAATAATTTTATCCTATTATATGGTATTATTTAAATAACCTGCAATACCCTAACATTGTTTTTATTTCTTTAATAAAACAAGTAATCAGATTAACATAAACCCCTGAAATAAGGAGTCGAGGGTCAATATTTGCCTGAAATTCTAATAATAATAATAATAATTAAATTTGTAACTAAACCTTTTTGATAAAAAAAACCTAGTAATCGTGTAATGTTGTTGCAGTTGTAAACCGACAAACTCGCTAGCTACCTATAACCCACTTAATCATAAATATATTTCTTTTATGTATCTAATTATGGTGCTTTTTAGTTATTTTTGCGTAAACCAAGTACCATGATAAGAATTTGGTATTTCACCGGTGACCAGACTTGATTAGAGAAAGCGTTGTGTTTCCCGCAATTCGCCACATACTTGACATATGAGGATACAGGAACGTATGAAAAGTTTAAAACAATAAGAAATAGAACTGTATCAAATCCTACACATTTTTATCTTTGACGACACATGTATTTTTTTGTTATGGATTTATAAAAAAAAAACACCGAAACAAGCAACGCATATTTAAGACTGAATGAAATCTCCATTTAAAACAATTAGCTATCGTTTACATCGTACATCTTTATTTGAAATTCTATAACCTAGTATAAAACTATTTAGATAATTTGTGGGCGAAGAAATGATGCAAGCTACTTTATGCATTAACAACTCGCGGTCACTATATTTTCTACATACGCATGCTTTATTATATCAACTATTTAATTTATGTATGCATACAGGGGTGCCAGAAAATATGGGAGGTATTTTAACTTATTTTCTATGCATTTGTGTGATGTAATATTAAATTACCCTATTTATTTTGCCCTACTTAACCCCCAACCCTTCACCCAATTCATCACAAAATCCTGTTCTTATAACATTTCATTCTATTTTTATCAAAAATTACCCTGTTAGGTTGGATAGTATTTCAGGCATATAGCGCCAGATATTAAGTTATTAAATTATCCTGTTCCCAAAAAAATTACCCTGTTTCTATATTAAAGTACTCTATTCTTATAAAAATTATCATGTTCTTACAACATTTCACTCTATTTTCATCAAAAATTACCCTGTTAGGTTGGATAAGATTTCGGGCATATAGCGCCAAATATTAAGTTAGGTTAGATGCTCTCCGCTAGGTTAGATGGGATTTCGGACTTATAGCGCAAAATATTAGGATGGGTTAGGTTTGGTTAGACGCGCGTCTAACCAAACCTAACCCATCCTAATATTTTGCGCTATAAGTCCGAAATCCCATCTAACCTAGCGGAGAGCATCTAACCTAACTTAATATTTGGCGCTATATGCCCGAAATCTTATCCAACCTAACAGGGTAATTTTTGATGAAAATAGAGTGAAATGTTGTAAGAACATGATAATTTTTATAAGAATAGAGTACTTTAATATAGAAACAGGGTAATTTTTTTGGGAACAGGATAATTTAATAACTTAATATCTGGCGCTATATGCCTGAAATACTATCCAACCTAACAGGGTAATTTTTGATAAAAATAGAATGAAATGTTATAAGAACAGGATTTTGTGATGAATTGGGTGAAGGGTTGGGGGTTAAGTAGGGCAAAATAAACAGGGTAATTTAATATTACATCACACAAATGCATAGAAAATAAGTTAAAATACCTCCCATATTTTCTGGCACCCCTGTATGCATACATAAATTAAATAGTTGATATAATAAAGCATGCGTATGTAGAAAATATAGTGACCGCGAGTTGTTAATGCATAAAGTAGCTTGCATCATTTCTTCGCCCACAAATTATCTAAATAGTTTTATACTAGGTTATAGAATTTCAAATAAAGATGTACGATGTAAACGATAGCTAATTGTTTTAAATGGAGATTTCATTCAGTCTTAAATATGCGTTGCTTGTTTCGGTGTTTTTTTTTTTATAAATCCATAACAAAAAAATACATGTGTCGTCAAAGATAAAAATGTGTAGGATTTGATACAGTTCTATTTCTTATTGTTTTAAACTTTTCATACGTTCCTGTATCCTCATATGTCAAGTATGTGGCGAATTGCGGAAAACACAACGCTTTCTCTAATCAAGTCTGGTCACCGGTGAAATACCAAATTCTTATCATGGTACTTGGTTTACGCAAAAATAACTAAAAAGCACCATAATTAGATACATAAAAGAAATATATTTATGATTAAGTGGGTTATAGGTAGCTAGCGAGTTTGTCGGTTTACAACTGCAACAACATTACACGATTACTAGGTTTTTTTTATCAAAAAGGTTTAGTTACAAATTTAATTATTATTATTATTATTAGAATTTCAGGCAAATATTGACCCTCGACTCCTTATTTCAGGGGTTTATGTTAATCTGATTACTTGTTTTATTAAAGAAATAAAAACAATGTTAGGGTATTGCAGGTTATTTAAATAATACCATATAATAGGATAAAATTATTTTATTAAACTTTATAATCATAGGAATGGTATAATACAGAAAATTATATACACGTAATAAAAATATATTTAAATTAGTGCTATGTTACACAAAAGTTACAAGTAATATCTATAATTCACACAATGTATTTCAAAAAATATACAGGGTACATATAAAACTATTACATCAGTAGGTAAACAATGTTACACAAGAGTTGCGAGTAATATATAATTTACACAATGTATTTTAAAAATATACATGGTACATCAATAGGTAAACAATGTTAAAAAAGAGTTGCAAGTAATATATAATTTACAGAATGTATTTCAAAAATATACAGGGTACATATAAAACTATTACATCAGTAGGTATACAGGAAACAATAATTTAAGGCTTAGATTTTTTATGTCCATAAGGAACAGATGAGTGATTAACAAAGAACTTTCTTTTAGTAGAGTTGGGTCTGTACACTTTTGTTTCTGATTTTGTTATCACTTCGTGGTCTTTTGTTCTTCGAATATTATTGGATACTATGTACACAGGAGCTGTGTCGTTCAGAACCATGTCTTTTATAGTGTCAAAATTTACCAGCTGAGAAGCCGCGTAGTTCAGGCAAATACCCTTTACTTTACACACCACTTTTTCATCATTATCATGAGTAGAATACACTTTATAAGCGTAATTTTTGGGACCTCCCGACACAAATTCTGTAATGTAGCTACCTGAACCGTATGATTCCAGTTCGTCAGTCATATCACCAATAAATTCACCTGTGGGTACCTCGTATTCGCCGGGCCTTGACACATAAATGACGCTGTCAGTATCATAGTACAGTACTCTTTCACCCAATTTTTCCAGATAGGAATATAATTTTAGCCGCGCTTGTGCTGTGACGTACGCTGCAACCATTACGTTTACAGTTGATAGTGGTTGGTATGTCTCTTCTCTATGCTCGTAATTGATAATAAGTGCTTCGTCTCCTACTGGTAGCATTGAATTAATATGGATAGTGGTGTCTGTAAGCACACCAAATAGTTGACTAGGATCTCTGAGAATCTTAGACTTAGGTTGGTTTTCTCTCTGTCCGAATTTTCCCCAAAAGCTGTTTAAAATTAATTTCGCGAGGGAACGAAGCCCAGGATTATTTATAATTTCATCAGACTCTAGCTGTACACCTTCTTTATTTAAGAAGTCTTCGATGTAATGATCTTTTTGTTCCTGCGTTACACAATTAGAAGGCCAACCGGATGATTGTTGCTTAATTTTAATAAATCTATTCATCATGTCTGTAAATAGTCCTGCGTGGTCTTTGTCATATTGTTGAGTGTCATATTTCCAAACTTCATAAACTTCCTGTATTTCGTACCCTTTTTCTACGGCTTTTAATACTTCGTCGATAATCCATGTTCCTGTTAGCGATCTTTCTTCATTATTATGTGTACACACACCCACTCGCGACTCTATTGCGCATGGATAACACAAAGTGAAAATTAATTTATTGTTCAATTTTAAAGGTAATACAGGATGATACAAATCTCTAGGAGCCAATATTTTACATTTTATTGCCCCGTCTGTATTTTCCAAGTTTAGCTGGTCGCAATCTTTTCCGACGAAGACTTTAGGGTGCCCTATAGGAAATTTTCCATATTTACAAACATACGGGTATAGACTGCAAATGTCGGTGTATAAAACTGATTCATTAGGCCCACACTTGTAATATTCAAATGTATTTCCCGTTCTTCCTCCATAAAAAGCATCTCGCGCAATAAGTGGTGCCTGGATAACTAATGGATGGTTTTTGGAATAATCGGAAAGTTCTTCATTTTCCTTTAACATTTTACGAAATTTACACTCCCACATTTCGACTATGTCGTATCCTAGCTCTCTAAGTCTTTCTATTTTAGCAATGGTAGATTCGTATTTTGAATGCATGGTTTCTGTAGGGTTGTCGTGTGATGATTCGGTTCTGTTGTGTTTGAAACATACCGGACATCCGTGGTAATAACAACCATGAAACTCAAACACCTGATTTGTTTCGGTACAATACCCGTCCACTTTAACACCCTGTATTTTGCTCTCTTTTTGTTTAGCAGAATGGATAATATTAATCTGACGTTCGCGTTCTTCCCATACTAACCACTGAATGGCTATTTTGCTTTGATTGTCCCTCCATCTGTACCCGTTTTTAGGAATAATACCGATTGTGTTTGGATTCAGAAAATTTCTTCTAAACACCTTGTTGCAACAACCGGCTATTGTGCAGCTTTCGCCGAATGCGCAAACGTTGGTGGTTTCAAGCATTTGTTGACGAAATTTCAAGCATGCACGGGTCAAAATTTCCACATCTGATACGCAATATTCCACTAAATCCCGCTGCATATCAAAGATATCGTTTTTATGTTCGTCGTACCAATTTAGAAACTTTTCACGATCTTCTGCTTTCATTGTGTCAGGGCTGTAATATTCGATAGGTGGTAAGTTGCCTATGTAGTTCTTATTTGCTTCTGTATTAAACAGATGCGGGAAGTAACCTTTTCTAAGTTCTGGGCCTAAGTCGAAAGCTTTTGGTAATTTCGAGAGAGGCATCGGGAAATAATTTAAACTGTCAATGAATTTTACGTTTCCAACCTCCATCGAAATAATTTTTGTGCCTCTCATAATTAATTCAGGGTTGAGGTCTGTATGTTTCAAAATGTAATTAAGTATAAATTGTCCATCAAATGCTTGAGAGTTATGGGCTAAACATATGACTTGTTTGAATTTCTTCCGTATTGTTAAAATATGGTGCATGAATGGTTGCACAGGGTCACTACATTTAAGAGTCTGTAGCCGAACACCACATTTTTTACATATTTTAATATCCTTTTCAATACATTCGTCACAGCATTGCTTAAAAACACATAAATTTGGCTCATGAATCTTACTGCCGTCTTCTAAAACTTTTTCCTGCATCGTTTCAAAATCGTAAAATATAAATAGAGTATTTTCGGTTTTTGGGGTTCCCTTATCAGGTTGTATATAGCACAAATGATCTTGAGGCACGTGTGTGTTACAAATTTTGCAGAATATCTCGCCACATGTATGTTTCCGGTTGTTTTTCACTGTTTTCAAAGAGTCCGTACACAGTTTAATTTGACTACAGACGGTTCCTTTTCCTAGAGATCCCTTCCTCAAATGGTTATCACGACAATTTTCACCTCTAAAGGACCTATTACAGTCAAGGCATTTTACGTTCAAAGTCGATGGACAATTAGGTATTTGTAAGCAACAGGGACATGTACGTTCACACCTATGTTTGTTCTTATGGTCATAAGGTACATGACACTCTTCACAATAATATATGCATGCAAAGGCAGATGTTAAAGACGTAATCACGTTAAAATGTCCTTTGTGAAATAGCAGATTAAGTTTTTTTCGTTCATTGGCCCCTTCAAACATTATATCACGACCTTTGTTATCATACGTATAAACCACAATTTTATAATTTTGTAGATGATGCTGCAACTTTTTCAATTCGGGTATACTGCATCCTTCAATAGGTATAACAAGTTTGGATTCCTCTACCAACCTAAGTGCTCTTTGGGTTTGGAGTTTTCCGGTATCTTTGCGTATCTTATTCCACATAGGGTCCTTGGTAATGTATGCAATAGCTACCACTAAGGCTCGAGGCAAACACATATTATCTTTATTGTTTATAGTAACAATTCCACTACGCAAATTGCATTCCTCTTCGAAATTATTATATGTTCGAGACCTTCCGCTTCCGGCTGGTAACCTTACTGACGTTACGGATAGACAGAAGGTTTCTGTATTGAGGCCTGTAGAATTGGATTGATAAATACTGCTAATGACGTCCCAGATATCGTCATAAGTCACTTCTGCCGCCGGACGAAAACGAAGCCAACCATTACCACGTTGAAAGTCTTTACTACAGAAGCTGAAGCCAACTAGATCACTAGGCTGAAGATTTTCGGTAGCTTTTTTAATAATTTGATTAACGGCCGTTCTCACCCAGCTCACAGGTTCTTCATTAGCCGGCATTGATTTAATCTTAAAGTCTATATTGCGGCCCGTCAGATTGAAACGTTTCGCCTTCTTCAGGGTATCCTTCACGATAATAAACTTTTCCATTTTAGCACTGATCGAAAATACTGTATCAAACACAACTTATTCAGGTAACAGCAATCAACAGACTGAGGAAATGATACTACTACAAACATTAAATATAGATAACAGTCCTAAAGTATCGGCGAGTTACAAATTTAAACATACGCGCCATCTAGCGGTGAAAGTTGTCAACGGCGAGATTAAAATGATTCGTAGTAGCTCAGTTATGCAATTCTAATGCTTGGAAATCTGTATAACTTTCATATAACCTCTACACACGTGTATTATGAACTTGATCCTTTGCCACCCTGTATCAGCAGCTCGGTTTTCAATTCTAAAATTAAATAACCTTTGGCTATCTCTCCCTGTATATGTGTGGGAACATCCTGAGTCGTTGATTCACATGACTATACTCCTCGTATGACCCTTGTATATTTTTCAAACTTAAAAGCATATATCCAAATGCAGAGTAATTAAATTAGTATATCACATATTTCTGTCACCCCTGTATGCATATTTCATATCTCATATAGTCCTAATGTATATATTTTTAACTTTAAACCATATATCTAAATCACCCTGTACACAAATGCAGAGTAATTAAATTAGTATATCACATATTTCTGTCACCCCTGTATGCATATTTCATACCTCATATAGTCCTAATGTATTTTTTTTTTTAACTTTAAACCATATATCCTCCTGTACACAAATGCAGAGTAATTAAATTAGTATACCTCACATAGTCCCCAATATATGCAAATTTCATACTTTAAAGCATGTATCTAATGAATAACTCCAAATATAATGTAATTGAATTGGTACATTTCACATATTTATCTCCCGGTGTAGATGACACAAGGCACGCGTCTTTTGCATGTAATTAATAGCAGGGTATCGGGTTTCAAAAGATTGTGCTAATTGTTTTGATTCGATTACTAGTGGGCCAGTCTTAAATATATGTTACTTAGGTTTTCATTGATAATCGAGTTTGAAATTAATTTGAATCTTTCCTCTCCGACATGTAAGTTCTAACGAATTTGCGTCTCTGGCCTTGAAATATGATTCCCTTAGTTGTTTACGAAAAATTCTTCTCACCGCTATTTTGCATTCTCAGGTTTAACGTTTTTTCTTATCACGGGTGTCTTGTACCATGTTTATACAAAATACCTCGCGATAGCGAGCATGCATTTGTGGAAATTTGCACAAAATATCTATTCTCACGGTGATAGGCGATTGGCGACGTGACGGGCACATCTAATTTCATATTTTATGCGTTCTGATAAATTTTATTCAGAGAATTCTGGAATATGAAGTCCCTAGGTGTTCCCATAGTGTGATAAAATAGATTATTTGTACAGACTTAAATCAAATTTCTATTTTGTCTGGAGTTATTCCACCTGACAAGATGTTTATGTTACCAACTACCTACGCGGTGTACTGTAAATGATATAGCTTACTTTTAATGCATTCTCGAAGTCTGTTCTTTAATTGAGACTCGTATAGAGGGGCACGAAAAATGTCTTATAGGGTATTTTTTATATTTCCTATACTTAGGAATGTGCGCATATCGATTCAGTCGTATACAGGGTATTTTATTATTTTGTTGCATTTATTGAACTAAAGTTTGAATGGTATTTTCTACTTTCTCAGTACATACTCACATTTGGAATAGGTCATTTCATCTTTTATGTATTCTGATAAACTTTCATGCAGGTTTTTTAAAAATATCACATACAGGGTATTTTGTATTTCCTATACTCATTAGTACATGCATTGATTCGGATTAATAATTTTGTATTATTAGGGGGTTACGGAAATTGTCTTATAGGGTATTTTTATATTTCCTATAATTATTGGTACATGCATTGATTTATTCGGATGAATCATTATGTCACATGCATGGGACTACGGAAAATGTCTTATAGGGTATTTTTATATTTCCTATACTTATTAGTATAACGCATTAATTGATTCGGAGGAATAGGGTAACTCATTTCATCTTTTATGTATTCTGATAAACTTTCATGCAGGTTCTTTAAAAAATGTCACATACAGAGGGTATGGAGATTGTTAGTCATATATACTTATTAGTACATGCATTGACTGATTCGGATTAATCATTTTGTATTATTAGGGGGTTACGGAAATTGTCTTATAGGGTATTTTTATATTTCCTATAATTATTAGTACATGCATTGATTGATTCGTATTAATCATTATGTCACATGCATGGGACTACGGAAAATGTCTTATAGGGTATTTTTATATTTCCTATACTTATTAGTATAATGCATTGATTGATTCGGAATAATCATTCTGTATTATTATATACAGGGGGTTACGGAAATTGTTAATCATATATACTTATTACTACAATGCATTGACTGATTCGGATTAATCATTTTGTATTATTATATACAGGAGGTTCCTTTAACTGTTTGTTACCATGTATACCCGTAGCTCCGTTATGTAATTCTAAAATTCCAGAAAATGAAATTTGATACACACGTGCATTCTAGACTTGTCGAGAATTGTTCGTTAAAATTCCAGGAAATGTAATTTGATACCTCGCATACCTGCACGTAAATTCCAGGAAATGTAATTTGATACCTCGCATACCTGCACGTAAATTCCAGGAAATGTAATTTGATACACACGTACATTCTAGACTTGTCGAGACTTGTCGGTGACCTTCAAATAACCTCTACACACATGCATTAAAATTCCAGGTCGGTAATGCAGGTTCCATATTTATTTTACTCGAGATCCAAACCTTTAGCCGAGACGCAAACCTTTAGCCGGGACACAAACCTTTCTCGTAGTTCCGAAAGTGTCCGCTATAGAGGGCGCTGATTTTGACCATACGCGCATGCGATAAAATTCCCCCTCCATACTCAGAAAAAAAAGTGGTGGGGGGTGCCCCAGGTGACGCCATATCTACTGTTGAAATACTTCTACGTTAAAATCATTAGACGTGAATAAGTTTTGTTATTAAGAAATTAATTCTTAATTTATAAGAATATAAGAAAAACCTAAAACAATATTTCAAATGTTAGATGGCATTTACCGGTATAATTATTAAAACCTTACCTCATGTGATCATCACGAGGTTTTTCAAATTCTAACATCCCCATTACAGGTCAAACAAAATTATAAATACGTCTAACTAGTTCAATGGTTCAACGAGAAAGAGTTTCACCCGGCGTTATTTAGTTGAAATATCATTCCTAGTGCGCTATCTAGCATTCGCGAACTTTAACTGCTGACAGATGACGTATGTTCATCATAGTCTAAGGAGTAAGGGCACTCTATTAGTACTAAAGTTTGTGGGATTAATATTTCCGATAACTTATAATTTTTCTAATAAATATTAACGGAATAACGAAGGATGCTATTGAGCATTCCGCATGTTACAGTAGAAGAAAAATAAAGAGATGACGATAGATGGAACTTAAAAGAAGCATGGAAACCGAAAAGAAACATGGATGCTTAAAGAAGCATCTCATAAACACCTACACAGACGTAAGAAACTTTAATAGATATAGGTTTTGCTGCGTAAAATGAGTTTTTTGTGTGTACTTGTATAATTTTTGCAAAAACCATTTTTTTATTAAAAAGCTTACTGATGTCATAGAGTAACACGGTTGCGCTTATTTTTTTCCTCAAAAATTGTACTTTTGATAACAGCAACATCAACAATAGCAATACAAATAACAGTAATTGTTGCAAAGACACGAGCAGAGGATAGACAAGTTAAAAGAGGTATCATATCTTTGTGACGCATATATAATAATGGTCCCAAAATTGCAATTATTAGTAACCAATTTTTTTGCCACTCTCGAAACAATCAACTCAAGTTCTTGACTGAATCTGTTTGGTTCAGGCTATATATTAACCTTTAATACATTATCAATTAATTTTAAAAATGTTTAGTCTGGTATTAACCAATGTCTTATAAATGCACATCTGACACTGCATGTATCAAAGCGCAATGTCCTATCTCTGCGGAATCCACTGATAATAATCAACAAGTCCAACCAACTACTTGTGTAAGACAAATAAGTACGCCTAGCAATTCCATAAATGTCCTTTTTTGTAAAATTTTATGATTTTTTTATCGTAGTATGTTGTTTCAAAATATCTTCTGTTGCAAAGAAGTAAATACAAAGCAGTTGGAATAGATCATTTCGGAGGTAGTAGCTGGAAGATAAAATGACTCATTTGAGAACTAATTATCAAGGCTCAGACTCCTTCGACTTGCTGTTTCTAATAATTTTTCCTCCTATTGTTAGTGTTTAGTCTAAAAAACGAAGTGTATAATTAATAACAGTAAATCGTTCTCTATATTTCCTCTTTACCTTTTTTGCTATAATTACTATAGTTTGCGTGCTAGGCGACTAAGACAATCCGTGATATAAATCTAATTCAATTAACGGAGTAGAATAGAATCCAGAAGAAAGTAAATTAGTGTGTTCTATAAGAGGAGCATGTTTTTATTAAGTGTCCGTAACCTCCTTTGCCATTATCTAATGGCTTTTGTAAAGTAATTAATGGATGTCTGTTGCAAGCTGTATTCTCTAATATATAACAAAATCTCCAAAAAGATTTAGACGTCCTCGTGATACGGTATTTTCTGAAGAGTCGAAGTTGCTGTGATACCGTGATAATAATTTATAAAAAGCAGGATTATGATTTTATAATATCAACGAACTTTTCATATTAGCTCCTACATCTATAATGTCGTCTCGATTTATTAAACAAATTATTAGTAAGTCAGTATTAAAGTAAGAAGTGTGTCACCCTTGTTATAGATCCTGTTGGTTTATATCGTCTTAGGTTCCAGTATCGATGATTAGGGAATATAGATTTAGTTAAAAAAAAATGTTTCTTAATAAAAAACAAAATCGAAATGTACTGCATACGTGGATAAAGGACAAGTTTCCAAGGTCAAAGAGCTAGAGAAAATAAATCAATATTAAAGCAAATATAACAATAAATAATAACTTTTCTTAACAAACTTTATCCTCGAACTCCTCAGGTGCTTTATATACACTGTGACCACCTCCTTACAAATAATAATTGTACACAAACACAAAACTAAGATACACGCGCATAAGTATTTTGCAAATCACTGCTAATGTAGTGCCGGTCATCCTTTAGAGCAAATTATTTACGTACCAATTAAAATGATTTGGAACCATCAGATAACGACCTCCCCAGCAGAGCATACATGCATTAATGTGTTTAGTTCTAAATACCACAATGATGAAGGTCTATATATCATCCCAAGTAAATGCGTTGTATGTTGTCTATTAGTGGATTAGGGAATAGTTTACTCGATAAATTCTAAACTAGACCCTGAAAACTCGATACAAGCACAGTCTTCAGCCTGTTCAGAGTTTGACCTTAATATTGTCTGTTAGTTTACTGCATACATTGATTATAGTAATAAATGCGTTTATCAAATATTAGTCTATATATAGTTCCTGACGATATTTCAGGTAACTGATGATCTAGTATACTTATAGTACATACTTCTTAATCTTAATACAGGGTGTCCCAAAAGTCAACGTCATCCCTTGGAGGGCTGATAGGTCAGCTCATGATTGATCAGAATATAAAAATATGACCTTAGTAAAAAGTTGCTAGTTTTTGAGATATTGGCACTTTTATGAATTTTGTGAAATTCGACACCTTAGATCAGTGTTTCGAGTGCCACAGCTACAAAATGTCATTCTAAGATTCTAGTTTTTGTTACGCAACCCTGAATAGCCCTGCTATTGATCACAGTCCAAAACAAAATTAATAGTGCCATACATTCGGAAAAAAAAAACATTTTTACTCAATTCATGAGTTAATTTTTTTTATTAGCCAACTTATACTCTTCATACTGTAAAGAAACTTACCACGTTAACCTGGCAAGTTATTTAAAAAAATTGCTCATTTAATGTGGTTTTTAAAGTGATATAAACATTCTCTATGTTTTACGTTGGAAAAAAAGATATTGCTATTTTACTGCAAAAGGAGCTTATTGTGAAATTATTTCAATAATAATATAGGCACACAAAGTTTAAAAAAGTCGAGAACCAGAGGGTAGACCCCTGTGTATTTTGGGACGCTGAAACCGAATATCACAATAAAAAAAGTTTTAATTACCCAATTTTCACATAGCACCCCCTTACATGCGTTAAGGTTTCGCGTAGTGTAAACCCACCTTTAGACTACATGACATGACTGACATGAGTTAGCATGAAGTGACACTTCTGGCTGTTATTGTGTTTATGTGTTTAGTAGTATTTACGCTACCTACCTTGTTTCCTGTGCATCGTTTCAAATTCATATTGCTTTTGTACCGATATTAACGGTTTTTGTTTTTTTTTTTTTTCATTTTGTTTTTGGACTTGTGTGTTGCCTAGTAGTTTAGATTTATTGTGTTGGAGATAATAACGAACTGACCGGGCTTTTTTCTGGACTGTGTTTGTGTTAAGTATTTGAGGTCAAATAGTACTCATTATGCCGAACCAGTATTCTTCTCAAGAATACGCTAACATGCATTACATTTATGCGAAATGCAGAGAAAATGGTGCTGCTGCAGCTATTCAGTATCAACGAAGATATCCGAATGCTTTGAGACATCCTTATCATCGCGTGTTCATAAATGTTCACCTAGCATATTCGGAAGGCAGAATGCCCCACATTCACGTTAGGACAGGAAGACCAAGTAAGGATTACGATGATGACATCTTACAAGAGATTGAAAATGATCCGACTACTTCGGCGTGAGCAATTGAAAGAAGTACAGGAATACCGAAATCCACTGTACACAGAATTACACGACGGTATCAATATCGCCCATATCACGTGCAACGTGTGCAAGCGTTGCTTCCTCGTGAATACGCAAAATGTGTCCAATTTTGCCGAAGAATGCTGCAGAAACATAGGGAAGACCCAGAGTTCCTAGATAAAATTTTATGGACAGATGAAAGCACATTTAAAAATATGGCTTCATGAACATGCACAATCTTCATAGTTATGCCCTTGAAAACCCACATTTAATGCGAGAACAAAAGTCACAGTATCGCTTCAATGTAAATCTGTGGACCGGCATCTTGAACGGTCAAATAATTGGCCCCTTTGAATTACCTGAACATCTAAACGGGGAAGTTTATCACGACTTTTTAGAAGATGAACTGCCAAATCTTTTGGAAGATACACCTTTGGCCACACGTGAGGCACTGTGGCTTCAAAATGACGGCTGTCCAGCTCATTATACACGAGGTGTGAGGAATTATTTGGACCAAACCTATCCACAGAGATGGATCGGCCGTCTAGGTCCCATTTTGTGGCCTCCCCGGTCTCCGGATTTAAATGCAATAGATTTTTTCTACTGGGGCTACATAAAGGAAAAGGTCTATGCAAAACCAATAAATAACGTAAATCAATTGAGGCACCGTATTAATGAAGCCGCACAACAAATAAATGTCGCAACAAGTGCAAGACGGATAAAAAGATCTTTTTTAAAAAGATGCCGCGCTTGCATTCGACTTGGTGGCAGGGAATTTGAACACATTATTTGATTTTTATTTGTGTTCTGGTTAGTTTTTAATAAATACCTGTCACATTGATTTAATTCCTAATTATTAAAATAATTTCACAATAAGCTCCTTTTGCAGTAAAATAGCAATATCTTTTTTGCCAATGTAAAACATAGAGAATGTTTATATTACTTTAAAAACCACATTAAATGAGCAATTTTTTTAAATAACTTGCCAGGTTAACGTGGTAATTTTCTTTACAGTATGAAGAGTCTAGAATCTTAGAATATGGCATTTTGTAGCTGTGGCACTCGAAACACTGATCTAAGGTGTCGAACTTCACAAAATTCATAAAAGTGCCAATATCTCAAAAACTAACAACTTTTTACTAAGGTCATATTTTGATATTCTGGTCAATCATGAACTGGCCTATCCGCCCTCCAAGGGATGACGTTGACTTTTGGACACCCTGTATAATTTGCAATTTGTAAAAAGTATAAGTATTAGTCTAATGAAGAATGTTCATTCAAAAAATAGAATTCATGTACAATTCTTCTCTAAACGAGGAAAAATGAGTAACCGAAGCTGAAAAGAGTAAAGAAACTTGAGATTCGGTGTATATACCAGAAGTGAAGGCCTCAGATTTTTATATGTTTACCATCCTCCCACCACCCCCAGTCCATTGTTAAAGCAGTTGATAAAATTATATTGAGATATTCTCCATTATTAAAAGAGTTGATAAAATAAAATTGAGACATTCACTTGAAATTTGGTACATGTATGTATTATAACCACACATGTAATTAGATTATATTTTGTGATGAGTCCGGTAAAAAGTTCGGAGGTAAGTAGGGGAAAATAGGGAAAAATAAATAAAGCAAGCTGGTAAGAGTATAGAAACTTGGATTCGGTGTAAATACTAGAAGCCAAAGCCTCATATTTTTCTGTAACATATTTCCGCCACCCCCACTCCATTATTAAAGGGGCTGATAAAGTTATATTGAGGTATTCACGTGAAATTTGGTACACGTATGTATTATAACGACATCTGGAATTAGATTATATTTTGAGATGTATACGTATGTATTATAATGACGTCTGATTGAGATAATTCTCTTAAAGGGGTGGGTGGGATGGGGTGTAAACTAGAGAAAATGAGTAGAGCATGTTAATAAGATTCCAGAAACTTAATTTTTGGCGTATATGCTAAGAACCGACGCCACAATTTTTTTTATGACATCTGCCTCCAGTATTATTAAACTTCCATGACCAATTATTTCCACATACTGGTGTGCAGTTTTAATTAAGATGATTTCTTTTAAAGAGGCGGATGGAAAATCTGGATGTGGAAGTAGTGATTTATTAGGCGGCGGTTTCTTACTTCATCCCTATGCCAGCTTAATTACATCCATATCCACGTATTGGAAGTTGCAAAAAAGGTTAAAGTAGGAAATGATCAGAAGGGTTATAAAACACTCCTTTTATCACGGCTTCCGTAACTTGAAGGATTCATTATTTTTTTTTTCAATAGTATGTATAAATCACGCCCATTTTTTGAATTTTCAGGTGCTATTTAATTGAAAATGTGTAAAAAATGTAGTACATTATTTATCATGGAAAACTGCCTGTAAGTAGAAAAATTAACAAGTTACAAAGAAATTCCAAGAGACAAAAAATGTTTAGAAGGCCTCAATGGATACGTATGAAATTTTTAAAATTTCGAAATTACATATTTTTAAAGCGGTACAATTTCAAAGAATGGGGTAGTTTTTCATATTTCTCCGGAAAAATCGGCGAAAACGCACTTACAGAATAGTGGCAAATAAAAATAGTCTTATATTTCCATGATACAGTCACCTGAATATTTTCAGATCGTTTGTTCATCTTTTAGGTTTCCACTCCCCCATTTACTTCCACATCCACGTAGTGGATTGGAGGTATAGTAATCGTAAAAAAAAATTCAAAAATTTTTTTTCCTTGAAATAGGTTTAGAATGTCATGAAACGTCGAGATTTTAAATTTGAGAGAACAAAAAATTCTGCCTGTTTGTCTGACTCTCGGTCTGTCTGTCTGTCTGTCTGTAACTTTTTTTTTTTGTCCGCGCTTTTTGTCCGGAACGGTTTAAGATATATGTTATAACGAGATCTGGAACTTGTTTTTTGAAGATATCCGGTGAAGGATTGGGGGTAAATGGGGGGAAATATGTAAAGCCAGCTGGTAAGAGTACATAAACTTGAAATCTGATGTATGTACTACAAATTTTTTATATTTTTCAACACCCCAGCACCCCTACTCCATTAATAAAGGGGTTGATAAAATAAAATTGATATATTCATTTGAAATTTGGTACGCGTATTATAACGACATCTAGAACTAGATTATATTTTGAGATGATTCCGTTGAAGGGTTGGGGATTAAATAGGGGTAAATAAGGGAAAATAAGTAAAGCGATCTGGTAAGAGTTCAAATGGAGAAAAAATGAGACGGATAGTAGGCTTGTTAACAGGACACTTTCCTCTGAACAAACATCTTCACACAATGGGATTGAAAAACAGCCCTATTTGTAGGACGTGTGGAGCGGAGGATGAAACCACCACTAATATCATATGCTGTTGCGCACCCTTAGGTGCGTTAAGGTATAGGCATCTCCAAAGGCAATTTCTACAGCCGGAGGAATTACGGGATCAACCATGGAATAGTGGAGAGCACTGGTCTCTTTTGGAAGATACCACATGACGCGAATGCACAATGGGCCGACAGGCCTGAGTGCTGCGGATTCCACAGATCTGCTGGCGCTAGAATAGTAATAATAACAAAGAGACAGAAATTTGAAATTCGATGTATGTACTAGAAGCCAAAGTCTCAGATTATTCCATTTTTAAAGGGTTTGATAAAATAAAATTGAGATATTTACAAATTTGGTACACATATATATTAAAACGACATATGGAACTAGATTATATTTTTAGATGACTCCGTTGAAGGGTTTGAGGTTAAATAGGGGTAAACAGGGCAAAATAAGTAAGCTGGTAAGACTACAGAAACTTGAAATTCAGTGTATGTACTAGAAATCAAAGTCTCAGATTATTTATAATATATTTCAACTCACTATCTTATTAAAGGGGTTCATGAAATAAAATTGAGCTACTCACTTGAATTTTGGTACACGTATGTATTATAACGACATCTGAAAGTAGATTACATTTTGAGATGATTCCGTTGAAGGGTTGGGGGTTAAATAGAGTTAAATAGGGGAAAATAAGTAAAGCAAGCTGGTATGACTAGATGTATGTACTAGAAGCCAAGGCCCCATATCTTTTTATAATATTTTTCAACCCCCTGCCACCCCTAGTCCATTATTAAAGTGGTTGATAAAATAAAATTGAGATATTCACTTGAAATTTGGTACACGTATGTATTATAACGACATCTGGAACTAGAGTAATATTTTGAGATGATTCCGGTGGAGGGTTGGGAGTTAAGTAGGGGTAGATAGGGGAAAATAATTGAAGCAACCTGGTAAGAGTACAGAAATTTTCGATTTGGTGCATATACTAGAAGCGAAAGCCTCAGGCTTTTTAATGATATTTTCCATCCCCCCACCACCCACACTCCCTTATTAAAAGAGTTGATAAAAATTAAGTTTAGATGTTCACTTGAAATTTGGTACACGTATGTATTATATCTGAAACAAGATTATATTTTGACATGATTGCGTTGAAGGAATGAGTTGAAGGTAAATAGGGAAAAATAAGTAAAGCAAGCTGGTAAGAGTACAGAAACTTGAAATTCGGTGTATGTCTTAGAGGCCAAGGCCTCAGATTATTTAGTAATATTTTTCATACCCCCACTTCCATTATTAAAGGGGTTGATAAAACAAAATTGAGGTACTCACTTGAAATTTGGTAGACGTATGTATTATAACGACATCTGGAACTTTATTATATTTTGAAATGATTCCGTTGAAGGGTTGGGGCTTAAATAGGAGTAAATAGGAGAAAATAAGTAAATCAAGCTGCTGAGAGTACAGAAATTCGAAATTTGGTGTATGTACTAGAAATCAGAGCCTCAGATTTCTTTCTAATATTTTTCAAACCCCACCCCCCTCGCTCCATTATTAATGGGATTGATAACATAAAATGGAGATATTCACTTGAAGTTGTTGTTAGTTGTTCACTTGTTAGTACACGTATGTATTATAATGACATCTAATTGAGATGATTCCATTGAAGGGGTCGGAGGTGGTAGGTTGAAACTTCAGTTTGAACGTATATGGTAGAAACCAACGCCTCAAACTTTTCTATTACATCCGCCCCAAATATTATTTAATTTCTACGACCAATAATTTCCACATACTAGAGTGCAAATCTAATCAAGATGTTTCCTTTAAAGTGATTTGGATGAAAAATCTGGATGTGGAAGTAGTGTAGTAGTCCTTAGGGAGCTGTTTTTTAGGAATATTCTAGTGGCCATAGCTCGAAAATATTCACAAGCGTAAAAACATTTTAGTTTGGGGCAAAAAAGGTAAATATGTATTTTATTTCATTTTTGACCGAATTCTACAAGTTACGGAAACCGTGATAAAAGGAGTATTTTCTACCCCTTCCGATCATTTCCTACTCTAATCTCTTTTCAACTTTTTTATTAACATCGTTACAAAGACATTGTACAAGTTTCCATCAAAATCCATTCATTGGCACTCAAAGTAGCGGTGAGCCCCCCCCCCCTTTGATTGGACTCAAACTTGCCTAAAAAAACTAAAAATTATAGAAGTAAATTCCACAGTCGGGTCGGTCGCTGGATTAATTGAATCTTATTGCCTAATATCGATATTAAATTGGTGTAAATATCGAACGTATTTTTAGCCGATATGGGTATTTGATAATAAATTTCAATTAATTGGACGAAGATGAAATTTTATTTCATAATTTTTGAAGACGGTATAATTTAATACTAAAAATTATAACTCATGATTCCACTCCACAATGCAACACATTATTTCGCCAGCTGTTTGTTACGAACGTCAATAAAAAAGGTTGATATAATTTCTGTTATTGTCATTATTAATCGATAACTAAGAATATCCGTAGTTTTGTTACACAAATTTACAAAGTATTCCGTTCTCATGACAATCCAAATAATAATATATCATTAATTACAATAAAAACTTCACAACTTTCGAATTTCCAACACGAAATCTTGTTTTTTCAGCCAATTTAGTACTGTATGGATCCTAAATCAAATTCCCGTCAAAACACTTTAATGAAGAAGAGAGTCCTAGAAGTAAAAATTAAATTATGCGAACTCTCACAGGAGTCATTCCCTCAGTTATTATCCCTTGGCGTGTTACTGAGAAGTCGTGAAGGGATTTCGCAGGTTTTTGAGTAATTTGTTGAGATATCAATTAAAGTAAATTACAAAAAACTTATTTCAGTTATGAAAACAATTTTCTACTTCTAAAACATCAATATACTAACTAACATTAAATTAAAACAAAAAGTCCGAATATCTAATAAGTACAAAACTATATTTTGAATTCCTAATTATGGTCTTATCCTTATCATTCGTTGACTGTATGAATAAAACTTTGCTCAAGGTTGATAACATTAACTCCAACAAAAATGTAAAGTTGTCAAAAGTGTCAGACAGGGCTGCATTCTGTCATCAATCCTCTTTAACATTTATAGCGAACCCGTGATATGACGTGTCTAGAGGACTAGCAAGGTGAAGTAATTACGAGTGAAACTTGAGGTTTTCGGATGAAAAACCTTGGTTGCAGTGAATAAGGATGTGCTCGTGCATCTACTAAGCAACCTTCAAGCAATAGGCTCTGAGTAGAATTTGAGTACGAATTACAACAAAGCCAAAACTATGATTGTACAGTACACCGAGCAAATGACAACAACCCAGATACGTTAAGGGCACATAATTTTGAGGTAGTAAACAAAATGATTTACCTTGGAGCCCTTGTGGACAACACGGGATACTGCAAGTATAAGAATCGGCTAAGAATATAGGTGGCAAGATCTGCAATTTGCGAATTGAATAAAATTTGGCGTGACAGGAATATCACAAGGCGCACGACGCTGATTCTTGTTAGTGTTCTAGTTTTCGCTGTTTTTGATTTCAAAATGTACATCTGGAAACGTTTGCTGTGACCCTCTGTGTAGCTCATCGCACCAACAGCGCAATTTTCCAAGAAATGTGCCCCCCAAAGTGACTTTACACCATCGTATTTTATCAAATCCTCTCACTTTTTGGCTTCTTGGTCACATCTACTATGGAGAGGACAATATAAAACGTGTTTATAAAAACCTCCCGAGACTCAGATACAGTGATTTCAAAAGCTCTTTCTGTTCTGAATACTAAACGATTAAAATTTTTCAAATTTATTAGTAGTTTAGTATTCAAGGCAGAACGGGCTTTCAAATCATTGTATCCGAGTCTTGGGAGGTTTTTATAAACACCGAAGGTAAATAAGTTGTTTAAAACTAAACACAAGCAAACTTAAGAACAATCATGCACTCGCATAGAGAATCAAATGAGGGGTCACTTGACCACCTAATTTTTGTTTTTGTTGGGGGTTATTGACCTGACAAAGTCAAATTTGACATCAAGATGTGCCGTTCAAAAGATAAAGAGTGACGTGTCTCAGAATTTTCCCCAAACAACACCCCCACCTTAGCTAATCAAGAAGGTGGTTTTCATGGGGACGAAAAAAAAAATAGAAAAATTCACAGATCTTGCATCTTTCGCAAGTATCTTAATCGTATTGAAAATACCAGATGCAAGTATAATGCTCTTGGAGTCCAAGGATAGATGGCTAGGATGATAGGTATTTTCAGCATTGGCATTAGGTACCATTAGCGATTAGTGATAAAATAAAAAAAATGAAAACTTTTATCAAATTTAATAATACCACTTGGGTTCATTGTTATTGGACCCATGTTCATTGATAAAATTTATTTAGATTAACCCAGCTATCATCTGTCAAATTTTGTCATAAAGCTTGTAGAACACCCTGTATAGTGCTTTTCTACTGTACTTTTTTATGTCATACTTAGATTTGTTTGATAATTTTATTTACATAATTTTAAATAAATTTGTCCATACGATCGAATTAAGCTTTCTATTGGCTTATTTTGTTTTTTAATGTTAATTTGAAAGTGGCGGTGTTCTGCAAGAAATAACGCAAGTTATGCAAACTAAGTGACATACGATATGGCAGTGTCGGCATGTATCACAAGAGACCATTAAGTTTAGGAGTATTTATGTTTATATTTTAGTTTCGAGATAGTCTGGAATGAAGTGATAGTGACAGAGGAAAGTCTGATTGTTAGAACATTATGATGATATAGTCTTGAGTATTGATACAGATTTAGTTCGTGAAGTACTTTGTAAATAATTAAAATAGTACATCAAACACTACTAGATGCTAACATATTTTTCTGTTGTTCGTTCTTCTTCTTATTTCGATAACGTTGGCAATATAAAACGTTCTTGGATGATGGATGAGTAACACTACGTTCTGCATTTAATTTAAATTTTTTAACTCTTTTTTCACTATCTGAAATATTCGGGTTCATTCTCTTAAACGAGTTTTTTTCAGTAGTTGTAGTTGGTAATGAAACTTTTTTATCTAATTGTTTCTTTTTCGGTTTCTGAAACATTGAAGTTTGTTTCAAGTATCGGAAAGTTCGTTTCTTCTTGTTTTGCCATTATTTTGGAATTAGGACAATACTTAAAATAGAATTACAATAACTTATAATCTGTTCAAACCCGTATACATACTTACCGATTTTATTTCATTCTGCACGGCCGGCATTTGGTTTATAGAACCGAAAATGTCTCTCAGGGGACTCATCCTGTACATAACTAAATACAAAAAATACAAGTGTAAGTTACAAATGTTCTTTTATCATCCACAATCAAATAACAGAATTGATTTGTGACAAGCACAAGGCACATGGTTAAACTGACGCAATAATTTTAACTGCTTGGACTGTTATTGAAACGTGATATCCCTAATAGTATGGCGTTGACTGAACGGTACGGTTACAAGGCCGGCGCAGCGGCCTCCACAAAATCTGTCGCTCTCGATACGTTTTTCGTAAGATGGGTCCTATATCATGCGCCAAGTAGTACTTTCAATACTAAAAAACTAATTTCGGCCATGCTGTCGCATAGAGAATTGAAATACGCTTCAAATCAGGGATCGGTCGACCCCCTTTCCCTATTTAAATTCTTGAGTTAGGGATTGCTGGGACTAGGGGATTGATGCGTCACTGTCAAGTTTAACATCAACAGTTCTCACTCAAAAATCAAGAATCGATCTGGCCAAGAAACTAGTCTAAGTCTCCCAAAACATTAGTGTTTCGTTGTCAATGGCCCACCCTGTATATGTCATTGATTGGTCTCATGCTCGTGAATGAATCATTGTGTCTAAACAAAGAACTCTTGCAGTATTTTGATATAATCCTGACATCATTTACCTAAAGGAGCTTATACATTTTATATACGTTATAAGCACTGCCTTACTCTTTTTGTATTATAATGTTATAATGCGAAACCTAGGGCGTCACCTAATTCACAAAACCCTTTTGAATATAAAATTAAGCATCTTATGAGAGTCTTTGAACTTTTTATATATTTTTAGTAAATTTAAAACGAGAAGGAAATTGTATAATGGAACAATTTACTCGGACAAAGCAGTAGAGCAATATTTTCTAGGGTATCACGTGAACATTGTGTATTTTAGATAATTTGCTAGAAACATGGTATCTCAGTATCTAAAGAGATCAATAATAATTCAAGTGCAGTCATAACTATTGTCTTATGAAATGTATTTTGAGGTAATCAAACGCTTCAGGATAAATCACAATTGCACAACTGCACATATTAAAGGGTATCGGATTAACTTCAATCAAATCCAGACTCAACCGCCAGATGTACACTGTATTTAGTTACAGCTTTAACAGGTAGATGTTGCCATCGAGGTGGCCAAATGCGAGTACGTATTTGATTAACATTTTGCCCAAATAAAGCTAAAATCTCTTTCCCCTGATGCCATTTAGATTGAGTATTGAGCAAATAATTTTTATTCTTATTGCTTGATCAGGATTCACAGTTGATAATGTTCTATCGCACCTTTGACTTGTTTCGCAGTAGTCTTATTGAACCTCCTCTGATATCTTTTTAAATTAAAATTGGGATATGACCTAATCTAGGTAAAGTTCGTTAAAATCTGAGATACAGTGTGAATTTTCGATTTGAATATCTTGTACATCCTCGTATTTTTTTTCTCGTGACCACGCTGTACATTTTAATATTCAATAAAAATACATAGGTTTATGTCCTTATAGGGAAGCGGTTTACCTCTATTTCGAGTACTCTAACCGACCAATCAACGTTCTAGTGGCTTAAAGTAATTTTAATAAATTCATTACAATTTTTGTAAAGAAACGTCTATACAGGGTGTTTCAAAGTTAAGGGTACATGCGTTACTTGTGGATAGAGGGCACTTTGGCGGTTCCAAATTACCCGGCATTAATGCCTCCATCGTCCTTCCTTACTGAGATACAGGATGTTTTATTGATTTTGGCCAACTCTTTCTTTGATCATAATTATTGAACCACTCTTGTATAATCGGTTCATACTTGGAACATATGTTTCACTTATTTTTCTTGATAGAACTTCATAATAAACAAAAACGAATACCAGGTCTGGCTTAATAAAAAATTGACAGTATGTTGTATGTCAAAATTAACACCCTGTATGACAAAATTTTGTAGATATGTTTCGATATTCGAAAAGAGGGGAAAAATGGAATAGAGTAGCTCACTCAATTTGTTTGTGCATTTCATTCATCAACCTTGATTACTTGCCATAAATCCAATTTCATTAAAATGGTCCAGACAGTTGGAACTTGAATATTTATTTCAGGGTTAATTAACAAAAAAAATTAAGTTGCAGCAGTGACCATTCACTTATAGACTAGGTATGTGAACTATTGTAAAATAATTTTGAAAACAATGTAGATTTGCTCACATTAATAAAAATACTACTTAATTTCGTGAGTACATTTAAAAATAATAATATTTTTAATGCATGTATGTACAAAAACAATAAATACGTGAAAGTAATAAATCCATAACAATAATAACTGTTCAAAGTGGCCTCCATTTTGTTGAATACATTTCCTTGCTCTAGTGGTGATATTTCTAATGGCACGTCTAATCATATCTGGATTATTTCTAACTTCTACGCAATCGTTATTAACGCGTTCCAAAAGTTCTCTACTATTAATGGCTACGTCATATACCTTTGTTTTTAAATGTCCCCAAAGATAATAATCAACAGGATTGAAATCTGGTGACCTTGAAGGCCAGTGATGAGGTCAATTTCAACCTATACTCAACCATGATTTTTAGAATAATTGACAACTCTAGCAAGAGTGTTATGATCAGGAATTCGGCGTCCAGGAAATCTTCTTTGATATTCTCTCACAGCAGCCCGTTCATTGCCATCACAAAATCCATACACATAGATTATATCCGCATATTCACCATTTTAAAATTGATAAGGCATATTATGTACTTTGTAATGTGGGTAATAATATTAATACAAATAACAAATATTTTAGAATAATAAAACGCAAGTATGTCATGTGTCGAAATATGAACTGTCAAATATTAAAATTTTCACCACAGCCTACTTGACGACAAAGCAGCTATGTTATAATTAAATATTATTTTTATATAAAAATAATAAATTTTAATTAAATTTTATTGAAATTTTTCATTCATTTTTCAGTAATCTTTTGTTTTAGTAAATGGATTATTCGGAATCGAAGCATTCTTTACCGAAGTCGTTTACAGATGAGACACAATTTACAAGAGATGGTGTTTATAATTTAGGAAATTCACATGTTTTGAACAGAAAAGTATCCACATGCTATAAGACATCGATTTGCTGCTAATATGTGTGTATTTGGTGCGGTGTTTTCAATAACCATTTTATTGGGCCACATATCCTCCCTGATAGATTATCAGGTGAACTACATTGTTCTTAAAATTATTTTACAATGGTTCACTTACCTAGTGTAAGAATTGTCACTGCTGCAAGTTAAATTTTTTCGTTTATTAAACACTGAAATAAATATTCAAGTTCCAATTGCCTCGATCATTTTAATGAAATTGGATTTACGGCAAGAAATCAAGATTGATGAATGAAATGCCAAACAAATTAAGTGAGCTGCTCTATTCAATATTTTCCGCTCTCCTCGAATGTCGAAGCACATCTACAAAATTCTGTCATACAGGGTGTTGATTTTGACATACAACATACTGTCAATTTTTAATTAAGCCAGACCTGGAATTCTTTTTGGTTTATTATGAAGCTCTATCAAGACATATATTCTAAGCATGAACCGATTATACAGGGTGGTTCAATAGTTATGATCAAAGAAAGATTTGGCCAAAATCAATCAATGTATCTCAATAAGGAAGGACGATGGAGCCATTAATGCCGGGTAATTTGGAACCGCCAAAGTGCCCTCTATCCACAACTAGTGTATGCACCTTTAACTTTGAAACACCATGTATAATGTATATGGAGGTTTTTTTTATGAGATCCTTTAATAACTATAAACGGTTTATGTTATAATAAATATAAATCTTCGTAAAAAAATCTTTAAAAAATGTACGATTCACTGGATTAAAATAAACATTTCTTGTCTAATCAACTTTTTCTTTAAATCAGTAGCTTTTTGGATAAAAAATATTTAAACTTGAAAAATTGCGAAATATTCATATTTTTATGATTTTTATTCTCGGAAACTAACTGCTCATTCAGAATGAGTTAAGAACTAAAAGAATCAACTAACTTTAAACTATAACTTGATTTTTTTTCATTTTGATTATTGCTGTTATTAAAACTTTATTAGAGTCGAACTCGCTCAATGCGTGGTAAACTGACATCTTGGCTAGCTACAGAATTCGCTTGATAGATAGATTTTTTAACTTAAAAATTTCTGATTTTTTTACTAAAAAATCTGTGAAATACCTACATATCTACATAAAATATATATCTCCCTATGTTTTCTGTTACTAATTTTTTAAATAGACTCAAGACTGATATTTTACAAAATTATTTTACCACACCCCGACCACACAACCGGCGAATCGGCCCGGGGCTAAGCACATCACACTAAAAAACTGTAATATGTACAGGAAGGTAGATACATAATATGTATTTCACTTCAGAAAAACATTATTTATGTTTTGAGGCTTGAGGCCAATCTTATGATGTAAAACCGGAAAAATCGCAAAAAATTACAAAATATGATGAATTTACCAAACTTTGAACAGCTGTACTCGGAAACTATTACATCTACAGGGTTCATTCTGGCAGCAACTTGTAGCAAATTCAGTCTACTTTAAAAAAGTACTAAATTGTTTTTGCCTTAGGGGTCAAAATCGACAAAAACTGAAAAAAGGCAATAATCTCGCAGTTTCTTGGATTTTTTACCAAAATCCTGAGGTCTGCCGAGGTCGTAAATTTGGATTCAACATTAATTTATAGTCATATACAACATATTAAAAAATCATAGATACCCCATTTGAAGTCAGGTACTTAACCCTCTTTTTTGATGAGAAGGTACTGGACTATTTGAGGTAGGTATTATTCTCAAGGAACATTGTTATTAAGTCTATATATTTATTGTGCAAAATTTCATTTGAAATGTTTTAACTGCGCCGAATGTTAAGTTTCTTGTAATATGAAGTTCTTTTTTTTGAAACTGTGATTTGAATGGAAATCAAGATATCTTTCAGAGTGATTTTTAATTTTGGGATTTATGTTATAAATTGTACGTATTTTTAAAGGCTTTATTAGAACCGACAGAGCCTATAGTTTACATAAGTTCTTGTCTTATTTATTTGTATTATATATTTGAAATATTCTGCAGTTTTCACACAGGATGTGTATACTTGCAGAATAAAAATCAAAACTTCTATGTTTGATTTTTATTCTAGTCAGATAACATATTGAAATACATTGCCGAGCACTCCTTGAATTAGTGGAATTTTTATGAAAAGGAAATATTTACACAAATAAAGTTTTTAGATAAAGAAATATAAAATTAATGAATATAATTTTGTTTGGTTTATATTTAATTCAATAAAACAGTTTGCTTTATATTAGTTATATCTACCACTACAATACTATTTGCATCTATTCACATTGAAATAACATCCAATTAATCACCGTTATATTTTCTATAATAAATTATAAATCAGATTTAAACATATGCATAAATAATATTATACATTTAAAATTTATCAAGATTATGAATGCATGTCAAATAAATACATTAAATTGCATATGTATGAATATGTGACAGTATTAATGATGTTGTTTTAATTTAACGTTAATATATTTAATTGATCAAATATTACTTATAGCACAGTATTCAGAGGAATTTGAGCTAGGATTAATAATGACTTTTTGGTAGGTTTTCTAGTAGGAAAAAAGTATTTTAAAAAGCTGTCCATGAGGTCGTGGACGTGGGCGGGCGGAACATAAAACAAAAAGGCGTTAAACTTACTTTTTTTTTTAAATAACCTAGAAAACGAAGAGTACAAAACAATCATAGAGATGTGACTTAAATAGTAGAAAATTCTGCAAAAAAATGGAAATTTTGTACACAGTGTGTAACGTAACACCTTTGAAGCTCAGTTATTGACACAGCCCCACAATTTTTATTTTTTTTTGGATGACTCACCTTGTTATTACTATGTATTTTTCGTTGCTGAATCCGAGTCCGAGCTCAAAAAAATTCCTATACCCTTCACTTTTTGTGTAGAGGCAAAACACCCCTTCAATAAGGTGTTCTTTTTTTAATGCCAGGGCTTCAGCGAGGGGATAACAATTCTCCCGAAGGGGTTGATACATCCTCTGCACCTCTTCAATACCCTTCTGGTCATGTTACTGCATCACAAAAGCTTCTGGCTTACAAGCTCTTGAGAAAGCAAAGGAAATATGGTAAATGGTGAGTGCCGCTCCAGAATCAAGCCTCCAGAAAGTTATAAACTATCCCCATGCTGGATGAGGAACACAGGAGTAGGGGGAGCAAATGTTCCTTGTTTTTTTACTGCAGTATGTTCACAGTGCATTAACGAGAATCTTCTTCCATTGCCTTGACCGCGTCTTGCAAGGGGCAAAAACTACCCCCCAAATCCCCAAAAAGGGTTTTAATTCTGAGAGAGAAGACAAACGGGATTCCAACTAGATTTTGTTTTCACTCCAGCATTCAATGTATCTCTATATCCCTCATAGTATCACCTGTATTTCACGTCTTTTCATTTATAAACCCCATTTTATCTTTAATCATACTTGTTCTCCAAAATGCTTTTCCACTCACTATATCTAGTGAGCGCTGGAGTGAAAAAAAATGTACATAGATGGATTGACGTTTGTCTTCCCTCTCAGAATTAAAAACCCCAAAGTGCATATTTCCTACCCTAAAAGTTTTCCAAACAATTTTTGAGGATTTGGGGGATAGTCTTTGCCCCCTGCAGGGGCGATCAGGGCAATTGAAAGAGCTCCTCGTCAATACACTGCGACCATTCTGCGGTAAAAATAAGGAGCACTTGCTCTCCCAGATCTCCCTCCACCCTTGTGTTGCTCATCCAGCAGGGGATAGTATATACCCTTTTGGAGGCTTGGTTCTGGTACGGCATCCACACTACTATATTTTCTTTGCATTCTCAAGAGATTGTAAGCCAGAAGCTTTTATGATGCAGTTTTATGTCTGGAAGGGTATAGAAGGGGTGCAGATGGTGATCAACCCTTTCGGAAGAATTTTTATCCCCTCGCTGAAGCCCTTGTCTTTAAAAAAGAAGAATACGAGTGATAAAAGTCCCCATTCATTGTTTAATGATAGGTACTTATATTCATAAATGTACCTTATTGAAGGGATGTTTTTGCCTCTACACAAGAATCAAAGGGTATATGATTTTTTTGACTTCGGATTCGAATCCAGCGTCAAAAAATACATAGGAACACCAAGGTCAGTCATCCAGATCAAAAACATTTCTGTGGGTCTGTGATAATAAATAAACTTACTTTAAGCTTGTGTAAGTTGTACACCTTTTCAAGATAACTATGAATACATATTCAATTTGTTTCATAGATCCATGGTTGAAAATGGGATAAATTATTTGGTATATCGTATTAGAAATTTTTCTATTTAAAAGAACATTGCCACCATCTTATAGGGCATCCTTTAAAACACTTTTGGGACAAATTTTGTTACAATACCTCGACTAGTTTTAGAGTTATGAACAGGTAAATATGATGTTTCGTCAAGAATTATTGGCCTTTAACTCAAATCGAGGTGAAGTTAGAAACAAAGTTGTTTCACATTTGTACTACTGAAATAATAATAAAAAATATCAAGGCAGCTGCCAAGAACGCTAAAAAAAATTCAGTTTACACTGGCCTTATTCAGTTTACTTATTTACTTATTTAAATCTTATCGTTATCAACAACGTAAACAAAATTTTTAAGTTGACGGTAATGGGAGCTTAGGGCTTTGTAGTTTACGTCTGTGATTATTAAAAAAAATAATAATAATAAAAAGTTTTGTAAAAAAATAAACCTTTGGAATAGTGTTTGAATTGTAAAACAATTTAAACATTTACTTACCTTACAATGACTGAAGATAAGTACGTGCGTTGCGAGCGCCGCGCTCTTCCATGGATGGCCCTTAAAAGCTCCTCCGAATTTGAACTGTATATAAATTTTCGTCGGAAGTTTTGTACCTTCTCATTGTAAGTCTAGATCACCACAGAAGGTTACTCACTATATACGATTGAAAGAACTAATATTATTCTTTCGTTCGCTGTGGATCGCAATTGGAAAAAATGTGAGTATTCAGTGCTGAAAAATCTCCAATTTTGAGATACATGCACTACATTGAAACATATTTTCTATAGGATATTGTAAACACAGAGAAAACTATCTATAAAAAAAATTAAAACTTTGTAAAATTATTGATTTACAACCTTTGCATTCTTTTGATAACCTGAATTCTGGTAATGCTAGAAATTAAAATCCTAAAATCAATTTGTCTTTCTTATTGGACAATTCTTATTCTAACAGTAGTTTCCACACAGTCCCCTACGGCTATGCAGAGTAAACCAGTATCCGCATAACCCCCTACGGCTATGAAGATTCAGTTAAAATCAGAACAAAGGCCTAAAATGTATTTATTTACATACCTCGTATTTTGGAAAATTATTCATTCAAATGGATTAGAGTTTTATGAAATCTATCATTCTATTTCTTGGAAATGCTTAGCCTTTAAAACGTTTTTCGCCCTTATTCTGGAGCTCATCAGAAAGGCACAAGGCCACAAATACAATGTTCCGTGCGAAAACCAAGACAATTACCAAGTTGACATTTTTTGACATTATGTATTGCCCAGCTAGTAATAGAGCCTATATACTCTATACATGTTTAAAAGTTTTTTCATTCAGTCAGTGTCAAACAATGTCAAAAAAACTTGGTAATTGTCTTGGTTTTCGCACGGTAAATCGTATGAGTGGCTTTGTGCCTTTCTGATGAGCTCCAGAATAAGGGCGAAAAACGTTTCAAAGGCTAAGCATTTCCAAGACACAAAATGATAGAATTCATAAAAATGTAATTCATTTCAATGAGAAATTTTCCAAAATACTAGGTATGTAAATAAATTCATTTTAGGCCTTTGTTCTCATTTTAACTGAATCTTCGTTGCCGTGGGGGTTATGTGGATACTGGTTTACTCTGCATAGCCGAAGGGAACTGTGTGGAAACTAGTGTTAGAATGAGAATTGTCCAATAAGAAAGACAAATTCATTTTAGGATTTTAATTGTTAGCATAATCAAAATTCAGGTTATCGAAAGAATGCAAAGGTTGTAAATCAATAATTTTACAAACAGTTTATATTTTACTTCTCCTACATAGTTTTTCTGCCGCTTGCAAAATCCTATAAAGAATATGTTTCATTACAAGTGTACTTAAGCAAACAAAAAATAATTCACTTTTAAACATGCGCTATATTGCACATTCCTCTTGAACCTAAATTAGATGTCCTTAGCTTCGATTTGCATTTTTTTATGTTTCAAAATTAATTTTTCGTCAATTGCCAGCAGTTTGAAATCAAAATTATATAGATTATAAAAATACACTGTGACAAGTGACAAAAAAATGTAGTCGGCTAATTTTCTATCCAGAACATTTTTTGATTATCAGGGTATCGAAATGTGAAATATGGAGATTCTAAAACCATCGGAACTTGTTACATTAATGACTATATTTCAAGATATCGATAATTGAATTTAGGTGACTCTAAAAGAGAAAAAAAATTTGCATTTGTTTTTCAAAATAAGAAACGAATATCACGATTAAAATATGTGTATTATTATATAGTAATGACAGCTGCATCTTTGCCCTTATTTTTTTTTTACTTTATTATGATCCTATTATTTCTTCAAAAGTTCAAAGCTTTTGTACCGAAGCGCAAGGAAAAATTCGTTCGTGTATTGGCTGGTGATGCCATAAGTTTGATTTTTATTTTACACAAGAACCATCGTATGTTCAAAATTTCTTGTAGATGCATTATATTGTAGAGTTTTTTTGCTCTTTAATTTTCATTATCACGGTAGTTTTTGTATTTTTCCTATTTTAAAAATTACATCCAATTTTTTTTGAAGTTTGTAGCTATTTTGTTTTATATTCAGCCCACATCTTGATAACTTTTTAAAATACTTTCCTACTACTATAAACCTAAAAATCGAAAGGATTATTTTTTCCCAGATTTCGTCGCTGTTCTTTCCCTGGAAACTGTGCTATTATACGCAAAAGTGATTATAATTTTGAGAGATAATGAAAAGCCAATAGATATAACACGCATTATTTGCTGTTACCGCAATCACTAAGAAATAATTCACGAGTGATTTAAAATGATTTTAAGTACGTGATGATTAAGCAAGTTTGGGTTCTAGCAGCAATAAAATAGGTGTGCAGCGCATGATATCTGGTATTATTTTTCTTAGTCTAATTTAAGTTATGTACGTCAGCAGGGACGACATTAGAAGCCTTGATCAGTGCTTATGCCGCGCGCCGAGAGGTTTTCTTATAACATAGTCACAAACCAGGTCACCTCGAAAGCTTTTGACAACATGACGATTGAGCTTCCTACAGACTTATCTAATAGAGAACTCGCAGACAAATGTCATAAACAACATAATAAATAATAACATTTGACTGATGAAATTGACCTAAAAGAAATATGCTAAATTTTTTTGAAAAGCATACAGGATGGTTATTCTAAAAAAAAATTGATTATATATTTTCTTAAAGAAACGGCGAAAGAAAATAATATTTTGAGTGCCGTTCACACAATAGAATTAGTGGATTGTGTGAGTTGGACTAAAATCGACGACTATTGTCTGTTGCAACCAGATTAGTTCTCCGCCCGCCCCCCATTTTCGAGGATGCAGAATACCGGGGTGGTGGCAGAATTTCTCGTTAGGGTGGCCCACCCCCGCAAACGGCCAAAAACCAAACCCCAAAGGGGGTTATCGCGTATTATAATTGTTTGAGAGACTCTTACATTGTGTTCCCCCATTTTCGAGGATGCTGAACACCGTGATGATGGTGAAATTCCTCCCCCGTAAATGGCAAATAATAACCCTCCAAAGGGGTGAGAGCGCTTTCTCATAGTATTCCCTGGCAAAGCTCCCCCCCCCAGTTTTTAAGGATGCTACACAGGAAAAAACATTAATATATCACCTCAATCTCGTCAAAAAAATAGTCATCTTCATTTACTCTGGAGATGAAAAAAGATGAATGTATATTTTCTAGGAAAAACAGGTTTACATACTAATTAAAACATCTGATTTATTTATAATATATTAAATAAAATATTTATATTGACGCATACAATTACTGCAAATATTGTATGCTTTTCTTACATTATAAAATTCTATGACCATATATAATTATAAACTTCGCTTGCAATAACATAATTTTTGGTGGTGATATGATGAGAGCGCTCTCTCACCCATTTAGAGGGTAGTTATTTGCCATTGAGGGGGTGAGCCTGTGTCAATCACGCGTCCCAGGTTTCTCCCTATGATTATCAAGGACGGGGATCAATAAATTAGATTCCGTGAAACATTATCAACACACGTTTGACCCCGTTTGTGGATGGTTTCTCGTCGTTTGCGGGGGTGGGTTACCCCAACGAATAATTCTGCCGTTCTGCTGTTCTGCTGATCAGCATCCTCGAAAACGGGAGGGAGGACACACAACTACTTTAGTTGCATCAGAGAGACAGAATAAGAATAATAAACAAATAAGAAAACAACAGATAACGCAGCGACACAAGAAATTATTGGTTATGTACTATTAAACAAAGCACAATATTCTGGTATATTTTGGCACGCAAAATCCGAATTCGTGGTCTAATCTAGTCCATGACATCAGGATTTCTCGTAAACTAAAAAACATATTCCTGCTGTGAAGGAATTTCCAGTTGGTTATGCCATTTTCTCTTACGAAAAACGTATTCTAAATGATTTTTGATCATGTTGTCAGTTTACGAGTAATACTACATTTGAAAATTTCACTCTGTTCTAATGAACAGAGGCCATATAGTCCAATAATTGTAAAGATTTCCATAACAAAAAATGTTATCTGAGATTTTCCTTCAGTAATTGTTAGTGGAGGGATTATACACCAAACCACATAAATCAGTTCTGGGGGTACCGCGCAAATCCCCCCCCCCCCAAAGAACCATCAGTTCGGTGAAAATAACCTTATTTTACTGATAACTCGTTAACCGTTGTAGATATAAAAAATTGCTTATTATAAAAAAGATAGCTTGACTAATTGCCTAATAAAAAGTTCCCTTGTAATTTTCTTGTGTATGCCATAGTTTTCGAGAAAATCGATAGTGAAAAAAATTGCAAAATTTGTATTTTTAATGCGCACGAATTTTCGTTTATTTGAATTTTTTTGCGCGCGGTCTATAGAAAAAATTGAATTGTTCGAAAACCAAACATGCTAGGAAGAAAAATCAAAATGGGTTTTAAAAGGAATATAAAATACTCTTTTGTGTTTCCGTTTTTGATGGCTATTGATATCTATTAGTATATGAAAATAACAATATAATATAACAGTTACCTCTTGGTTTTTGCACTTTTAACTATTCACAGGCCCATAAAAAATAACTGGCTTTAATATGAGTTATAAATGCATTATCTTTTAGTTCAAAGTAGTACTTCAATTCTGTTAGGGATAAAAATATTCATGTCTACAAATTTACCAGCATATTGAAGTCAGCGATATTTTGGCCAATTTTTTATTGTTTCCTAAAAATAAAAAGAAAGACCCAAACATCTTGAAAATTTAGCTCAAAAATATATATTTTTTTGAGTATTATTGTTTCTAATCAGTTAATAGTTAAAAAATTGTTTTAAAAAAATATCATCAAAAAATTGAATATACAGCCTTTTTTGGATTTTTTTTGACTAACTTTAACATGCTGCTAAATTTGTAAATGTGAATATATTTATTCCTAACTTTTTCTGCATTGAAATACTACCTTGAACTAAAAGATAATGCATTTATAACTTATATTAAAGTCAGTTATTTTTTATGGGCCTATGAATAGTTAGATGCACTAAAAATCAAGAGATAATTATATTTATTATACTGTTATTTTTATACACTAATAAATATCAATAGCCCTCAAAAATGGCAACACAAGAGAGTATTTTATATCCCCTTTAAAACCCGTCTTGATTTTTCTTTCCAGCTTGTTTAGCTTTCGAGCAATTCGATTTTTTCTATAGGCCGCGCGCAAAAAATTTCAAATAAACGAAAATTTCTTCGCATTAAAAATACAAATTTTGTAATTTTGGTCAATATAGATTTTCTCGAATACCATGGCATATACAAGAAAATTACAACAGGACATTTTTTAGGCAATTAGTTAAGCTTTCTTTTTTATTATAAGCAATTTTTTATATCTTCAACGGTTAAAGAGTTATCAGTAAAATTAGGCTTCTTGCACCGAAGAGGTGGTTTTTTTGGGGAGTTGCGCGGCACCCCCAAAACTGATTTTTGTGGTTTTGTGATGTTTAATACTCGCACTAACAGTTACGGAAGGAAAATTTCAGATAATATTTTTTGTCAGCTTCTGGTGTATTTTTTACTTTACCGACTGGAATAATGTACTAATGTATATGGGCATTTTTTTTTGTGTTTCTGTGTAAATAATTAGTCCCTATAAAAACAATTGGAAAGTGCTGTTATCACAAATCTCCAAAATCTGTAAACTAACTAGTATTTTATTAAATTTTTTGCACATGATCTGATCATATTTCTCACTATGTAGGTAATGTACTGTGTGTTATTGTAGACCAGAAACTCCACGTAATAGGCCCTCTTGTGGCTACATTGTTAATTAATATAAGTACAAAATAGTTAAATTAAAAGAGATGTGTCAAATGTAGTACATGATAATATGATCATATGCCTACGCATATGATAATATTCCTATCGAAGCGAGCACTGATTATAAAATTTATAAATTTTCGCATTTCGTTTTATTGTTTGATGAACGAGGACCCCCGAAATTTAATACACAACAAATTGGAATTTTGCATGAACGGATATTATTTACTTTATCCAATAAGTAGATAATTTCAATGAAAAATTTCTGTAGGGTAGCCCTTCAATTCACCTGACCTAGCACCTGTAACTGCTCGAGCAATTTTGCATTTTACGTTGTTCAGAGATTGTAGAAAGTCTTTCCGCATAATACTTATTGCTGCTGGAATCCGGAGCAACCATATTATTTTTACTCACATCTGAGTTTCTATAGTACGAATATTTAAATCTATACAGTTAACAGTTATTTCTCGAAATTTAAGCATTTAGCATAATGCGATTAAACTTTACAATGGAACAGTGGATTTCTTATTTTCTAGTTCCACTTGTAGGGGGAAAAGGTTAGAAGCTGTACAAGTTTTAAGCTTTTTATAGTAAACACATTAGTTATTTAGAATTTAAGGCTTCTTAGCTGTGTCTGTTTCTCTGCATGTTTTCACCTGTTCACCTTCTAAAATGCAATCGATAAAAGGTCAAGCTCGAGACATTTTAGTAAAAAACGAACACCATCGTAACTTTAGTTACTAGTTCAAGCGACTCGCCTTTGATGTTAGATGATTTTCTAATATAAAATATTAAGCTTATTTTGACTGCTACTCAAGTTTTGGAGCAGTCACCGTCTTAAAATGTAAACAAGCAAGTTAAAAATATACCGTATTTATACCACACAGGATGAAATTTATTAGACAGTGGAGATTATGTCGCTGATAGTAATTTAATCTATTGTAATTATGGGAAACGGAACCAAGGATTATGGTGTTTGCAGGTTATCACTATTCTTAGTTATTGAGAGTTTCTGGCGATGAGAGTGTATGTACAAATATAGTTTTAAAGCAAAATTGTGTAAAACTTTAGTTTAACAAACAAACGCAAAATAAAGAAATAGATTTGTAACTTTTCAATAACCTTAATCATGTTGAGGCAAATTCCTAACCCCATTTGAGACGCCCGCCGCACGAGCCTACTCCACTTTAAGATTGAACTCTAATTTTAATAAATAATTCAAATAAAGATTTTAAATAATTTCTTCATAATTTCAGAGATTTTGCCAACTTTATCTGGTTTTGGTCCCAATGTGCGAGGGGTATTCTCTTTATACAACATAAGAGGTCGCTAGAAATGGATGAATATATTTTATTTGCATTCAAGGGTGTCACTAAAATTTATTTCACCGTCGCACAGTATTCCACCCAAATCATCTTATAAATCGTAAAATTAAGGATTTTAAGATGCTTTTATTTTTAAATATTCGTTATGGAATTCTCTATCAATCCTTCCAGCCGGATTTTCGATTTTCGTTCCCAATATTTTATAATTTTCATCTAAAAGCGCATTTTAGTATTGATATTTATTTGAATTATACACTATTGGCAGCTTTTCAATCAACTCAATGAGAAAGTCATTCATTAAGCATTTTCAAAATTTAAAGTACTAAACTGTATATTATTATTTTCTATGGATTTTGAATATACTTAATAAGATATTAATGTTTAATATATTATGCTAATTAGCAGCTGTCAAAATTTCTGTTAAAATTAAAAATAGGCATGTGTGTCTTACGTTATTACAAAATATTCTAGGTTTCCATAAAAAAGATTTAAAATTAATTAGTTAGTAGTTGATATTTATTATTTAAATTATACAACTTTTTTAATGACAGTTCGGAATATTTTTATAAAAACGTAAGATACATATTCTTATTCTTAAATTTGAGAGAAAGGGGGAGGGTCCCTAGGGCCTTCAATTTTTGATGAAAATAAGTGAATTCGATTTCTTTAGGCTTTGTGAATTAAAATAGCTTATTTCCAGACGAAACGAAAAGTGTTTACCATCTCACCCTTGTTTTTAAAAGAGACAGGTACAGGATACTAATGTACCTAAATCGGGTTAAAATATGTATTAAAATGATAGAGACAAGAGTTGCTCTTATAAGAAACAGTCCATTGCTTTACACGGGAACACACAAAATTGCAAATGGAACAAATAACTTAGTACGTCTATGACGTTATTCCTGATTGAAGCTGAGAATAGGATTACAGACTTTCATACTTACTTGCTTCAAATGTTTATTTGTCTAGCATATATTTGTTACCGCGTATATAAATATACGCATTGAATGGATTTTTCTTAATTAAAATACAGGGTGAAGTTTTATCTAAAAGGTGTAGGAATAATTAACCAACCTGAAAATGGTACATTTTAAATTATTTAATATAATACACTTACCGCATATTTCTACTTTGTATTAAAGCAGAGGCGGTACGAAAAAGAGGGGGGGGGGGCATAAGGAAAAAGAGGGAGGAGGGAGAGAGTAATTATATCAATATACAGGGTGTTATTAAATGACGTGCTGATATTTCAGGGTGTGATTCCTTAGGTCATTTCATGAAGAAAGGTTCATATGACCATTAAATTTTTTACTGCAGTTTGTTAATTTTTCTTTAATCGTTATTTTTTAATATCTTAGAAAGTACCTTAGATATTATTTTCAATTTCAGCTTGTGTTAGTAGAATATAAATCCTCATATTTCAGTTAGAAAAGGTATTTCATAACTCCACCAGTGACATCCCTGCAAACATACCTTACGATATTTTTTACCAAAAAGTGATACGCCACTGACATTTTTCCATGTGGATATTTTTTCTGATTAGCCTGGTCAACCGTACACGAAAACGACATGTTGCTTTTTTCTCTCCAGGCGCACGCTTCTTGATTAAAATAATTAAATTCAAATGGAAACTAATAATTCAATTTGAATAGTTTGAATTTAATTGTTTTAATTAAGAATTGTGCCTCTGGCGAAAAAAACGCAAAAGACCGTTTTTATTAAAATTGACCAGGCGACCACTAAAATTTCCAATTCTTGATCTGGAGTAATTCGTTCATTTTTATGGTGAAATGAAACCGTTTCTCCCAAACAACGAAACAGATCTTTGAAAATCTTATGGCCTGGCTGTAGTCTATTTGGATATTGAAATGAGTATCTCCTAGCTGCAACACGTCCGCTAAAATATTTTTGTACGTAAGCACATATTATATCCCTCATTTCCCTATTTGAAAAATTATTATGTCGAGACATTTTAAAGAAAGAAACTAAAGAAATTAGCTCGAGGAACAAAATAAATTGTTTGAATGACGTGACAGAACGAAAACGTAACCAAAGCACACTTTTCAATAAATACACTTTGTTTCATTAAATATGAATTTGTCTTTCAAACAATTATTCAAATGTTTAACGGCAATTTCCTCGTAAACGGTTGGAGTTATCAAGTTCTACCAAGTGTACCTTTTATACGTGGAAATGACGCCCGCATCAGATTTTCTGGTAAGTACCGCAACGTTTCGTTCGAAAAAAATATTAAAAAAAATCATCATCTGATACAGGTCCTGCGGCACCCACTATGATCTAACATGATGTAATACATAAGTTATTGTTTCGTAGAATAAAAAAAGTTCCTCTAGCAAATTTGGCGAAGATCAGTCAAGAAGCTGTAGAGTTATTGCAAAAATACGAGAAAATAATTTGAATTTTGACACTCTGTATCTTTTTCCACAGCAATATTTTGTTAAAGAATATTTGGTTATATCCTCATATTTTGGCCCAAGGAATCTACGTCTGCACTATGGCCTATTATTAATGGTCCACCCTGTATATTAATATTTTCTTACATAGCATAATTATCACTGTTACTATCGTTATAATTTTAGTCGTCATTGTCTTTAGCTTAAATAGGTGAAGTGTTCATATAACTGCTTCCATTTCATACCGAACAAGCTGAACTACAATATGACTCTATTTTACTGCAAGTACAAGCCGATCCGCAACCAGTTTTACAGGTGAATAAAATTATTTATAACAAATACCTGGCGCGGATTCTTGATTCATAGTAAGTGGTATTAAGAAATCACATTCACGCCTCCAACTCATCTGCTGATGGCCAATGTCATTTCTCAGTTGTCAGATAAATTCATATTATAATTTTTTAATTGCATAATCAGAAAGCAGGTTATCGAACGAATGCAAGAATTGGAAATTAATATTTTTATAACAGTTTTTCATTTTATTTTTCATAGATTACTTTTTCCGCTGTTTTCCAAATTCTCTAAAGAATATGTTCTGTTATAATTATTATATCCAAGCAAAGAATGATTCACTTCAAAACGTGACTAAGATATTTAAAGATGGGCCCTAAGTTTAATATTTGACAATGACAATTTTTTTTTTTCATAAAAGCTAACTTTGCACACTGTGACAGTAAAATGCGTGTATTCATTCCAGACTAACAGAAAGGTATGTTTCTTGAAAAAATATACATTATTAAGATTGTTATATATACGAGAAATATGGTATTTGCCAGTCAAACTAACAAGCGTAAAAGAAAAGTATGAACATTTCGTACATATTCATTTTATTTCTCTTTTTGTATTGCATTCGAATATTTGAACTCGTTAGTTGGTAGTTACTAGCGTGAAAATTCTCTCCTTTCGGGATCACATGCATCATGTTTTATTTGACGTTTTATATTTTGTTTCATAAGGCGTAGTAAAAAGTTTAAGTGTTTTTTCTTTGATGTAATTTGTTTTATTTTAAAAATAGTAAATATGCTGTACCTACGACAGACTCACAAAATAGGTATGTATTGTGATGTAATTACAATTGTAATTTTAATAGTGGTGTAGGTAGCGGTATCTCGGTAAAGTTTTATGGTATAGAGTAGAAAAAATTACAGATGACTTCATCACAAATACAAAGCATTATTTGCATTTCTTAAAAAATCAATATATACTTGAAATGTGAAATTCTGAAGGCACACAATAGCAAGGGAAATACAAGATGGCTCTACAAAATGGCGGCGAACATTATTTTCCTTCTTTATTGCTTATTTTGATTCAATTTTTCGGATATATTTGCGTCACATTGTTCATACACTATTCAGTCAGGCTCAAGATATATACCATCACCCTTTCCCTCTCTTCCCCCTCCCCCTAGAATAAATTTCAAAATAAAGAAGTTTGTTTTTCTTCTAGAGAAAAATATTCGTACAAAAAGCCTAAATCTCATTCAGGTAGTCAACATTACTAAGTAAACTCAGTAGTACGATATAAATTTATTTACAAATAACAAGTTCATTAAAAATTATCATTGTCTGACCCCTCGCCTTCAAGATATACGTCCCTGTCTCTGCCGTTGCTGCAAGACCCTATACAGCGGCATAAATGTGTGCACATTAGTTGCACCCCATTTTCTCCCTCTATTCGGCGACATTTGCAAATTTTTGTTTTTCAGTCAGTTTTGCATCCGCAATAAATGAGAGTCTTGCAATCCTTTGGTATAGGATGGGGTCTATAGTAAGCAATACCAGATTTAACTCTTCCCCGTCAACTCGCCACCCATAATCTGTAGCTTGCAGAATATTCGGTGTAGTCTCATTTGCCTTACGTCAAATAAGTGTCTATGAAAAAAGTAAATCAATTACACCATATTCAGACATATACCCATATGAAGCTATATTTTTATAAGCTTCATCTTGCAAGTCGTGCTTCATCTGTTGTGTTTTTTCTGATCCGTATAAGCCAACCACTTTCTCTACATCTTGAAGTACTAAGTCCGTCAATGGATTTATTCCTAAACTGATCAGAAGGTGTGCTGTCGCTGGAAAACGGCGTAAGCCCCTTTCTTCCCAATACCGGCAAGGAATGACGCCGAGTCACAGCCCGTTACAGAATGGAAGGCAAGCGCATTATTCTGATGTTATCGGGTAGCTTGCGGTGAACGTCATGAATGGGCAAGTACTGTCGGTTTTTAGCTGTCCCAGTCATCATCCAACATTTCGAAAAATCCATAGCTTCGAAGTGGTGCAGAAACACTAGGAAAATATCAGTGTCTCTGGCAGATACGACTACTGTGTTATACGGGCTGTTAACTGCGTGCAGAATCACTCTCGTATCTGGTTCCTCATGGTTGGCTCGAAGATGATCAACAACGGTGTGAGTTAGAGTAGACATAACAATTTCTGCTTGGTCAAATCCACCAGCTACTATAACTTCGAGACCTTGAACGGGATGGCTATTAATTTCCCGTGACAAATACTATGCCAGTTTAACCTTGTTGTCGGACAAAGAAATACATTTTTATATTCTTCCGTATAGACCGACATGCCACACTTCTTTTTGCTCTTGTTTTTGATTTTGTAGAAAATTGGTTATATCTGCAAAGAGAAAAGATAATAAAATTGAAAAATGAGCAATTTATCGTGTAAATAAATAGGAGAAGCTACACGTACCTGTCAAACACATGAAGTGTTTAACAGGTACCCGAATGAAATTGGAACCCAAAACCTTTATTCTTTCAAGGAACACATTGAAAAGACGGCGCACGCGAAATCTGTGCCAACATTTCTTTTAACTGGTGTATGAACAATGTGGCGTAATTATGTCCGAATATTTGAATCAAAATAAGCAATAAATAAGAAAAATATTTTTTGCCGAAATTTTGGGCGTCATCTTGAATTTCTCGCTTAGCACCCGAAATTCGGCCTGGCGACCGATACATTCATATTCAGCGGGGTTTAAATATACAGAAAGCGCACCTGTCTTCAAAATGTCTCACGATTTGCTGTTAGACAGCAGAAATATGCACTTTTCCCGCCTGGTCTATATCTGTACAACTGAAAAGTTCTAACCAGCCATGTATTTTTATGTAATTGAAATTTTTTCCCTGTACTATTAGTCAATTGAAATATTACACTGACCTTGCATTTTGGACAGAACAAGATTTTTTATATTTTCCGGGGTGAGTATAAAACTCGGTTTTCGGGGTTAAAGGGCCCCCATTTAGCCGAATCTTGAATAAGGAGGTGTGAACAGTTTTTCCGCGATATGTAGAGAACCGTAAGTCTCACACAATTTTTTTTCTACGGAATTGAATTCTCTGCAGTTTTGGTCTAGGTACTTCTTACCGTAAAATTGAAAATAAAAAAGAAAATATACTAGAATTTTCAAGAAAAATATCATTTAAGGGTTATAACTTTTTTCCATTGATTTTACTGAAAAGACACATGAGGTGTTTTTTGTAGATCATTTTATTACGAACTGTTTTTTTGACTAATTTCTTAGATTTCTTTTCTTTGGAGGATTGTTAGGTCACTGTAAAGGACTCAAACCAATACTTCATTCAAAACGTGCGAGAGGGTGCAGGTAAGAACGCCGGTCTGAAACTACTTTGATAATACGTATTTTGGGTCGCTGATTACGGCAATCGGAGATCCACAATCCTAAAAATTGGGAAACACCACTGAAGATGCAGAAAGCACCCCTTTTAGAGGGATTTACACGATAATTTTAATAAAAATCAAAATCGATCCTATGAAATCCCTTTTTAATACTAATTTGCAAAGCTGATTGATTTCTACCAAATATAGCCAAATTATATGATTAGAGATAATCAGACAGGGTTAAAACCACCCCTATATCGACTTGAAATTTAATAAATGGTTAAAAAAAATTTTTTGCACTTTTTGCTACAAATTTGATTCAAATTTGCCAGGCAAAAGTAAATTATTCTCAACCCTTAAGGAGGTAAAACTACCACCTCCTACCCCTAAATTGAAGCAGGCTTTGAAAAACGAGTTTTACCTGAGAGCCCATGTATTCAGATTTGAAGCAAAATGTAAAAAAATATTGTTTTATTATGTTTTTTTAAATTTTACTTCGATTTGGGGGCGGTTTAACACTCCAAAACGATTCAAGAATAAATTTTTAAAACTTTGTTGTATTTCATGAAAAATAAAATGAAAATGCAAAAAAATTATTCGTTTTTCAAAGCCCGCTTCAATTTAGGCTTAGAAGAGGGTAGTTTTACCCCCTTAAGGGTTGACAAGAATTTACTTTTTAATGCCCATTCAACCAAATTTGAAGCAAAGAGTAGGAACAAAATATTTGTTGCTATTTTTTTTATTTAAGGAAGATATGGGGTGGTTTTAATTTTCCCTAATCATGTAATTTAGCTATGTTTGTGATAGATCAACCACATTAGCCAGTTAACATTAAAAAAGGGGATTTGACAGGATTCCCTTTGATTTCAATTATAATTGTTTTTTGCGTTTTTGGGGGTGTTCCCCAACTTCTAGGACTGCAGGACCCCAATTTTCGTAATCAGCAACCCAAAAAACGTATAGTCAAAGTAGTTTCAGACCAGTGGTCTTTCCTGCACCCTTTCGCGCGTTTTGAATGGAGTACTTGGTTTGATCCCTTTACATGGTCCTAACACCTCTCCAAAGAAAAGAAATTTAAAAAGTGGTATAGAAAATTGTTCGCAATAAAATAATCTAAGTACGAAAAACATCTGATGTGTTTATTCAATAAAACCAATAGAAAAAATTTTAAATTTTACGGTAAGAAATATCTAAACCAAGATTGTAAAGAATTCAATTTCAACCCCGAAAACCGTTTTATACACACACTGGACCCCCCTCCACATAAGAATTTTATGTAGGTACTCACGATTAATAACAATTGCAAAAAGAATCATTTTGTTTTTTATTCAAGAAAACATTAAAAAAACAAATCGACGCATAGAACACAATACAAAAGCACAGCACAATTAGGTGTTTACACAAATTTTAATTTCACTTTCACTGTAAAGATAATGCTTTATAGTTAAAAACACTTGAATTTTGAAAAACAGTCGAATATTACCTTAAAATAAGCCATTTTAATTTTGTATTGAAATTTTTTCGTCAAAACACTACATCAATTCACTACGCACTCATGGCGTCATCAGTTATATTGTCAATGTGATTTTGTGTTATAAACACGTTATTTTGCAGATAAATTTCTAAAGTAGCTTTTACAAATCCCGTATTAGATAGGCGATACTTATTTAATCACATGTAAAACGCAAATAAAGTGAATAAAATGTTGTGTTTAACATTTTTTAGACGCGATTTAAGAAACTAACATAACCGATGACGTCACGGCGTGTTTTGCGTACTCGTTCAATTACTAAAACTTTGTCATTTATTTGTTGAAATTTTAATTTAATGGACGATAGAATGCTGTTTAAATATCAATAACTGCTTTAGTATAACAAGTACTTCATTTTAATAATATCAAAAAAGCAAATTTGCACATAGTGAAAACACCTAATTATGCGGAAAAATTCCGCGGCGAGGTGCTAGTGGACATTCTGCCACTAGTCTATATTGGTGGGATATATTGAGGTAACTTATCTTTCATTTTGGCATAAAGTCAGTTGGCCTTCATTTCCAGCTCCGGGAAAAATAAGCACTAATCCCTTATTCGATATCCTGTATTTCGGACATGTTTCAATACATTGCTTTTTTACCAACACAGAGAATGCGCTCGATAGGTTTATTAGAACAAGTACAGGATACATTCAAAAAGCATTAAGAAATTTATGAATATAATCATGCAAAAGATTTGCCATGACTTTTTGATATTTCTTGTCATTGTGATTAAACGTAAAGCCCTGGGCTTTAAAAGGAAGTACTAAAATTTTATTATTAAATAAGTTTAAATTCTTCTTCTAGAATTTTGCACTTTATGAAACTCGTACTCGGTGAACTGGAAAATCTATAATTATTGTATTTATTTAAGTCACTTTCAAACCTTTTTTATTGAATTTTGCTTGGTTCTCCATTTTATATCTGTTTAAGAATGATATTTTTATCGGCGACCTCAGAAAAATGAAAAATATATCAAACGGTTATAGGGGAATACATTAGCTGAGAGTATAATTGAAATTGTTGCACTTTGGGGATATACTTGTCATCCTGTATATTACAATAGTTCATTTACTTCAAAAATTCCAAATAAGTAAAAGATTTTTTTTTATAATAGACGTATATTTTGTATTTCAAAAGCACCTTATCATATCTTATGAAGCAATATATATTTTCAACTGACCAAAATAATAAATATTAATTATAGAGAGATTTATTATGACACTATTAAAACAAACGTATTAGATAATGAACCTAAATACATTATGTATCCTCCTGAGTTATGATGTCGAACGAATTATTGGAAGTATCATCAATAAAACACCTTTTGTTTCACCTGTTGGACAATTCTCTTGTAGAAGAGTAACATCCATAAATTTTATGTGTCACTGCTGTTATACATTGATAAAGTGCTTTACTCTCAGCAAATGGTCGTCGAGGTTGCCTTAATGTAATAAATAATATTAAATTCTGCAGGAAAAAATTGGTGTTAGACAAGAATTATTTACGATTTTAAATTAACTCTGATACATCTGATAAATTATCAATAATATATGTAGAATAAGTATATAAACAAATTCTTGGACAAAACGTTTTTTTTTAATCTAAAATAAAAACAAAGATGGACAATTACTAATGTGAGTTTCTTCCACGCTCAGGCGCCAATGTAGATAAATTCCGAAATATGATTTTTGATACTATTTCATCGTGATATCTCTTAATACTTAGTAAATAAAGCCGCTATGAATATCTCAGATTAAGACTAAATGTTTTTTTTTACTTGCCATTCACACATTTTACAAATGACTATTTGTAACCAGTTTTGCAAACTAAAATTCTTCCTCTAATCGTTTCAAAAACTAGTGACAAGAATTATAAATATATATAAACTATTCTCTTGACATTAAAACAAGTAGTAGAGTGCAAAATAATTTTAAAAATGACTTGAGCTACTTTTATTAATTCCATCCAATCATTTTATCAGTATCATTTGCTACATATTTTTTGAAAGTTGTAATAAACACTTTTCCATATCTATACTTTTAAAGCATGAAACTTGTTATGCGCCTTTTTCTACATCACCTAATAATGATTTATTATTAATTTTGTTTATATATATTACATACTAGGCCAGTTATTAGAGTAAAAAAGGTAAACAAATGTGAAAGTTTGTCATATTTGATACAATATTGGAGGAGATAAAAAATAGTGAATCCTCTTTTGTACCCTTTTCGGCTCCCCGGAACATTGTTAAATTATAAAGAAAAAATAAATTAGCAATATTTTTTTGAAAGAAATCGGAAAAAGCAAACCTCGTTATAACACATACGTGTATCAATTGTCAAGTCTATGTCTTGAACATTCCCAGGGAGAACGTGCGCACAAAGAAGTTACAGACCAACGGACCGACCGACAGACCCACCAACAAACATACAGTACTTTACTTCCGCTCAAATTTAAAATATCGACGTTTTCATGACATTCTAAACCTATTTCGACAAATAGAAAATTGAACATACATCATAATAAAGTTAATGAACAACTATTTGCAATGTTCCGGTCATCGTAGCAGGGATCAAACTTGATGGAAGGTTTGCATACATTTCGGATTTTTTTTTAAAAGCTATTACAAATTTGCCTTTTTTGTTAGTTTAACAAAGTTCTGGAGGGGGGAGGGGCGAGAAGGGCGCAAATGTGGTCTCAAAAATTAAAAACTTTCGCAATTGCTTTCTAACTTTTCGCTATAAAAGTCCATTGTGACTGACCTATTACAGATAGATATTATGGTGGTCTTGTTTTAAAACTTTTAAAATTTGATCGTCTCTCTCCCTCAAATTGGTCTAATACAATAAGAAAAGAATCGTCAAAATGTTGTGTAATGAAAATCGCGCACAAGTCTTCTCTTCAGAATTGTCCAGAGAAGACGAATTGATCATTCTTTTTTAAATTAAGGGCGCTATTAGGGCGCTTTGGGGCCCTATAAAAGAGTGTTATCAGGCTTTAATTTAAAAAAGAATTATTAGTTCGTCTTCTCTGGACAATTCTGATGAGGAGACTTGTGGGCGAATTTTGTTACACAACATTTTGACGATTCTGTCGTAAATTTACGAAAAAATATCTTTTACCCATAAGAAATACATAGAAAAATTCACCCCTTTTGAGGCACGGGAAGGGGTTGAGCTAACCACTCAAAATTTTGTGTGATTTTTTGCTTCTTATATTAGAACAATTTGAGGGGGTGAGACGGTCAAATTAAAAAAAAATCCACACCTATAGGCTAAGGACCACCCTAATAGATATATATTTAATGTAAGGGTTCGTTCAGATTACTCATTCTTAAGTCCAAGCTCAGGTTGGTTGGAGAAAGGGGAGAACGGGACACACGTAAATTCTATTTTTCAAAATCAACACATGAAATTATACTACAACGTAAAACAGCATATTTAAGAAAATTATAGCATGCTTTGATCTTTCTTCCGAAGTGGAAAAATGAGAATTATACTTCGCCGAAAAGGGAAATCTAAACATCTATTTAACATACGCAGGCACAAGAGAGCGTGCGGATAATTAACGCAATATCCGATCTATTAAGTCAATTTATTAAAAATCAAACAACAATATTACAAAACACTGCACAAATAGACAAAAATATCACATATACATATACATAGAATATAGTGAAGAGGTACATTTGTCCACCTGTATGTAACATAAACCGCTGTGTTCAGGTACAAAGGGTCTACCACCATTGCCATAGGTGATTTTCCCAAGAAACCAAATCCAACGATATGTATGCTGTTATGTAGCTTAGTGAAGGAGTAAAAAACTATGTAGGTATTTTCCCGAAATCTTTACATTCGCCGAGTTGTCATAAAAAATACCTAAAAATAAAGCTTTTTTTAAACTTTTTTTCTCGTGAACTATAATAGGAGACGAAATCAAAGGGATATCTTTGGGAATATTTAGTACTTTATTATAGATTTTTTTCCATTTTAAATTAACAATAAATGCTATTTAAAAAATAAAATTCATTCGCTATTTTCAGATAGTTATATAAGAGTGACCACTTTCGGATTACTCTCAAAAAGGAGCTAGTGAATACTTCTCTTATTACTCAAAATTAGATTTCAATCAAACTGGTGAAACATACTGAAAAAAAAAACATATTTGGTGGTACCCATATTTCGAATTTCGAAGCAAAACAAGCAGAATTCGTAGGTTAGTCGAGTTTCAAATAATTATATTTTAATGCAATTAGACAGATTCGTATTATTAATTTTTTTTATTAGGAAATATAAAATAAATAAAATAAAGTAAAACAAAAATTACTCACTCACCTCGGCGAGCTGAACGAGCTGAGCGGCTTCAGGAAAAATAGGTGAGCGACCCATCACTATGAAGCATGTATCTTGTGCATGTTATAACCCGTTCCCGGTTAGGAGCCACGAAATATATCGGTGTGAGCGAGAGAGGGAGGAACCAATTGAATCGCGATTAGTCACAAAGTATGTGTGAGATTTGATAGTATGAAAGGGTTAGTTTGTTTGCAGTAGAGATGGGCAAAGTGCCTCTTTTTACTGATCCGCTTCTTCGGATCTGACTCTTACAAAGGAACCGACTCAGTGAGTTGACTCAAAAGAGCTGCATGACTCACTTATACATTCGCACATGGAAAATTTATATCGGCGGGTGAGGCGAGGCAGTCGGCTGCAGCTGGCATGAACCGAACGAAGTACAAACAAAACCAACTCAGTTGATGATTGTTTCTACTCCGGCGAGACAGAGATAATTTATTTACACATTTTATAAATACAGACAAGGCGCGCACGCAATAATTAATTATGATTTTAACGATAAACAATTGGCATTATAAGTAAATTTAAATTATTTTAATAAATATTTTAAAATGTCGTCTAGACGAAATAGCAAAATTTGGTATCACTTCACTCAAATAGAGAACAATGATATTCAATGTGGATATTGTTCTCAAATTTTGAAATTTAAAAATCGTTCAACAGGAAATCTACTTCGCCACATGAAAACAAAACACATAGGCGTACCACTGTATAAGGGCCGTCAAATAGAACGATCTGAAGATGGTGAAGCAGCAGGATCTGCAGCTATAGAGGAAATTATTTATTTTATAAAAATACTTTTTTTAATTTTATATCCTTATAAATGTGTTTTTATTATCATTATTATAATTCTAGAAAGGACTGTTTCGGTTTATTTTTTGTTTAACTTGTTTTGTTTTCTTTTTTAATAATAAAAGTAAATAATCAATTAAATATTATATATTATTATTATGTAAACAGTGAACGTCCGCTTGCAATGTGAGGCAGTACATCTATGCATTGTGTTTATCAATCGACTCGTTGGAGTCGTTGCTTCTATCCTGTGAGGGACGCGCGAATCGTGGATTCGTGGCAACTCGATATACCTCGCAGCGGTAAAGACGCTGATGAAAAGAGCCGAGAGTCAAGATAAGCGGAAATGGTGATCCGATTCACTTGACTCACAGTACTGAGTCGACTCTTTGAGTTAACTCGCTCATGAGTTACCCATCTCTAGTTTGCAGACTGTAGCATTTGAAAAATCTACATTAATAATTTCAGTTTCAACACAGTAAATTAACCCATTAGTTCATTTGTTTGATAGGCAACCACTCGTACTTCAAAGGGCATAGCTGGTTGCATATCTGAAATTCTCAACAAGGAAAGAAAGCATGGTTTCTTTTATGTATTATTTTTGAGTCGGAGGTGTTACTCACATATTCTTGTTGTTGGGACATTACACAATGGTGTAATTCAGTCTTTAAATTACAAGCCCTTTTTGTTGGCGCATTTTTATTGGCTAGAGAAAGAGTTCTCTAGATGCTCAAGTTGGCAACACTGAGAACATGGTGAACTGTCAAGCGGATTTTCCGTCGAGGATTGATCTTTGAGACAGCCACGAGTGAACAGCGGCGGTTCCGATTTTGTGTGGAATTTTTGGGTTTTACATCGTTTACACTGAAAAGGGATTTGATTGATGTACCCAATGATCCTCACCGCCTTGCTGTGAAGATTTTGTGAATTCCCAGCAAGGAGTTTTGTCGGTTGCCATAAATCTGATCGCCACGTGTTTCAGAGGTCATGTAATACTCTCTGTAAGAGAGTGTTTGGTACAAGTATATGTTTGGAGGGACTGGCCTTTGAAAATAAGTTATGTTTTGGAGAGGCTTGTACTTGGTATAAGCACGTGTTTGGTGCTGTCATTTTGGTTATGTAAGGGGGCCCTGCATTTAGAGGAGTAATAGGAGGAAGTCTATTACTCAGATGTTTGGTTTATGTGGGTCCTGCTAACGTTTTGAGAAGTTTTGGTTGGAGAGTTGTCCGCAGCAGTCTCCAAGAGATTTTGGCAGAGTTTTGGGAGTGACACGGAGTCGTAGTCGTAAGCAACGTCGAGAACATCTTAAGAAGTGGTGACAGATCACGCTGCAGTTGTCAGAGAAAACGCCAAGGCTCTAACCAGGTTTTACTGTTTCATTTTAGTTACATAATTTTAGAGAAATTTTTATAGTTTCATTCAGTGATTTTTTGTCAAAATATTAAAGTAAATTGCACAACGATTTTGCAACTACACACCTAGTATGTGAAATATCTTAAGATTTTTTACTGTAAGTAGAGCATGGTACCAAGCGATACTAGTTTACTTTCTACTATGTCACATATGAAGTATTTTTAATAGAACATATTCTCTTAGATCCGTCTGTAACATTCTAGTGCATACAGCGAGCATTGCAAAAATTAGCTCACACGATCTTGTTTGTTACGTAATATTTTATTGATGAGCTGTAATTTTAACCCGTTGTAAACCTTTTAACTCGCTGTTGAGAATTTGAAACTCATTGTTGGTTCCATTTAAGCGTAGTTGCATTTCTATAAAAAGAGGTCAAACCACTGAAATAATTTTAGAAGTGGTCCTTGCATATGTTGCATTTCTTTTGCACATGTAGATTAAGTTTGGGGAACAATTGGGGAACCATTTTGTTTTTTATTGTGGTACATCTCATGTCTGTGTTTTAATAAATGTCTAATGTCTACACGTTCTTATTATTTGCACTGGTACTCCTGATATTTGTTTAAATTTTGAGATTTCATAGAGTAAAGTAAGAGTTTTGAGATCATGGAGATATTTTGAGAATTCCATCGCATGGTTGCTAGTAACTTAATTTTGTTCCGTGCTGGCAAAATTATTTAAGTCACATTACGTAACATACAGCCGGTGGCGCCCTTTTGAGTGTCCACACACAATCCTAACCCACGGCCTATGCTCTCCAACAAAAATCGGCTGCCGTCCGCACCGGAATAACATGTTTTAATATTTAGGTATCAAAATATGTTACAAGACCAGCGTTGCCCATGCGAGCGAAAACGCTCACATTGTGAGCATTTGATTTATAAACGGAGCGAAATTGATTCGGAGAGCAATTGGGAGCATTTCGAACTTTAATAGGTTTATAAATAATGTTTGGCAACAATGTTACACATGTTACTGAAAACACAGTTTAATAATATTACTGTGACGTGACAAACTAAACGGAATTCGGAAGGGCTATAGAACTACACCTGTTTTAGTAACGATCATTATGTTATTGAGAGGATTTTGAACGATTGTGGGAGCGAAACGGAGCATTTTGAATTAGATTACGGGGTAATTCTAAACGTTTGGATTGGCAACACTGTTGTAGACGTGTTAGTGCAAGGACTTGATGGACGACAACACGTTCTTTTTGTTGTTTTTGCATTAATAATGTCGAACTGTAGAAATTGTAGTAGGGTCCTGAGGAAACTGAGTGGCCATAAAATAGTTATTTTAACTGAACAAGCAGCATTTAGAGCATAAAAAGTTAATAACAATTTGTTTCACATTGAAAATACTGTATAATTTAGAATCTGCTACATTTAAAATGCCTTTTTTATGGCCACTCAATTTCTTCAGGGCCCTCTTACAATATTTACCGTTCGATATTTTTGACGCAAAAACAGCAAAAAGAACGTGTATTTGTCCATCAAGTCCTGGCACTGACACGTTTGCAAGTAAACTAACCCTTTCCTATCAAATCTCACACATACTTTGACTAAACACGATTCAATTGGTTCCCCCTCTCCATGCTCACAAAGATACGTCTCGTAGCTCCTAATCGGGAACGGGTTATAACACGCACAAGATTCATATTCATGCTTTGTCTCGAGATCGTCACGCGGCGAAAATGTTAGTTAGATCTTGTGGCATGCCACAGTCACAGATAATAAATAGTATTTGGGTTATCATGTAAGTAAATGGAAACAAATAATTATAGTTGTAATGGTAAAAATAAAATATGGGTACCACAAAATATATGTTTTTTTTTTTCAGTATGTTCCATCTGTTTGATTGAAATATAATTTTGAGGTATAAAAGAAGTGTTCACTAGCTCTTTTTTGAAAGTAATCCGAAAGTGGTCACACTCTTATATAACTATCTGAAAATAGCGAATGAAATATTTTCTTATATTTTGAAAATAGTATTTATTGTTGATTTAAAATGGGAAAAATATACAATAAAGTACTAAATATTCCAAAACATGTCCCTTTGATTTCGTCTTCTTATCTATAATAATTCGCAAAAAAAAAAGTTTGAAGAAAGCTTTATTACTTCCACATCCGCGTAGTGGATTGGAAGTATAGTAATCGCAAAAAAATTTTCAAAAACTTTTATTCGTGAAATAGGTTTAGAATGTCGTGAAACGTCGAGATTTTAAATTTGAGCGAAAAAAAATTTTCTGTCTGTCTGTCTGTCTGTCTGTAACTTTTTTTTGTCCGCACGTTTTCTCCGGAACGGTTTAAGATATTGACTTGAAATTTTGTACACGTATATATTATAACGAGATCTGGAACTGGATTGTTTTTTGAGGATATCCGGTGAAGGGTTGGGGGTTAAATAGGGGAAAATGGGGGAAAATATGTAAAGCAAGCTTGTAAGAGTACAGAAACTTGAAATTCGGTGTATGTACTACAAGCCAAAGCGTCAGATTTTTTTATAATAGTTTATAATAGTAGAGGTAAGTTGCCAGTGCCCTAGTCTCCTCCCCCCACCTCTATTCTAATTGGTCCAGAGGTCGGACTACTTTTTCCAATGACCCACATACCACCCCCATTTTTATTGGTCAGGTGACCACGCCCAACCAATCCACCACTTTTCTATTTGGCCCATATACTGCACCTACTTCTCCCATGGACTTACACACCACACCCACACACACATTTTCATTGGACCACGCCCACCCAATATTGTATTTAAAAACATTGATATCAGTCGTGACTCGTAATAATGTCTTGTCAGACTTGTGATACGTCAAACTTTTTTCATGACGCAATTGGTGTAGTGAGATTGCAAGTGCTGCAGAAATTTTTAGATTTACAAATCGAATACTTTCAAGATCCAACAACATTTACCAATTGGCAAGATTATAAGGATCATTATTTTGAATACTATCACGTTAAGTTCGAAGACTACTTTAATGGACTGGATATTTGTAGTGCCTTTCTGAATCAAGATATTTGCATATTTTGTGTTGCACAAAGTTTGGTGGATCTAGGATTGTCGGAGGTAACTAGCGTAAAACTCATCGAAGGATATTTGAAAGAGGAGAAGTCATTAGCAGCAGTATCACAGGAATTGAAAGAACTTACAAGATACTTTGTGTATCCTAGTGCAATATGCAGTGTTCCCCCGACTTAGAACGCGAAATTATTATTTTGTCAGATTATTTTAGAGATATGAAAAATAGTGCATTAAATGAGTTAAATTATGGCTTAGATTCTTTCAGTGAGGAAGATTGTAAAAAATTATACCAGACATATCTGGAAGCTTATGAGATGTGTTCAAAATTTGAGATTGATCATAATATAAGAAATCTCGTATGGGGTTTAAGTAAATTAAAAATGACCAATCATTTATCTCATTTAATGCATTTTATACCTCACGATCTTAAGGAGAAAGTACTCTCTGATTAATAAAAATGTGTGTAACTATAAGTAAAATAAAAGAATATTAATTAATAAAAACATTGTTTATTGTTCATCCATTAAAACATTATCATACAAATAAAAAACATTAGTAAGTGCACATATACAGGATTCTTTAGTATGGTAGAAACAGCTAGTTGGTTCAACTTGTAATTTTGAGCTTTCAGCTAATTCATAGACTGGGTTCATAGAATATTTTCGGATGTAGTCAGCTTTTTCTTGTCCCTTCACGTAAACACATTCTGTTTTACTAGTTAAATTCTTAATTACATCAGAAAATTGATATAAAGGTGTGAATCCAAAGTTCCAGTCAATGCAATGATGATTATTCATAAGCCAAAGAGCTTGTTTATGTAAATATGGCGGTAGCAATTTCATGCTAAACGGTGGTTTGAAGATGTAGTGACATAGCCGAGTTCCATCATATGCAGCTAGTTCTTTAACAATGAAATTATTGTTTTCAATCTTGAAGCCTTGTATATCTAACACGAGTTTCATAGTTTCAACCGACAAAACTGAATTTGTACTTGCTTTTTTAAACAGTAGAATTTAATATCTAACTTCAGTTTTTTGAGATTTCGCTGGTAAACAGTTAGTCGACTTTTGAAGGTACAAGTCATAACTAAATGAATAAAGAAAATTTTCTCTCATATATATATTCTAGAGCTGTCGCACAATTTTAGTTAACGGATTGTAGGTGAAATGTTTTTCATGTAATATAAGACAGTATGCTGTAGTGTCTGTTGGTGTGGGTTGTTCCGTTTCAAACTCGATTCTCATGACTATGGATCCTGTTTGAATCGTTTCTTTTTGACGGGAGCAGTCGATATGTGTGATAGGAGCATGCGTTTTAAATTCTGATGGACTAAAAATTGGTTGATTATTTTTATGTGAATAGTATGATTCCTGGAAATTTGCAAACATTTCATACAATGTCGCAAATTTATTATTTGCAAAATCTAGATATAAATCGTTATATGGATATCTTTCGGAATTAAGGAAAATTCGCATATTTTTCAAACTACAATCATCGAATTTGGACATATCTTTAGTAATTTTTCCTCTTCGAGCTTTCTGGAATGCGACAATAACATGTCTAGGTGTTTCAACTTTAGTAGTTGTTTTAACAGGCCATGTGTGTCTGGTAGTTGCTGATAAAGAAGGGTATTCAATTAATTCCCAACTTCTAAATTTGATGGGTAGTTCACTGTTTCTAGTAACAATCTTATTCAATTTAAGTTGTTCCTGAATGCTAACGGTAACATGGGGAACCCTCCAGAATAATTTTTGTATCTCTATTTTCGGTTCTTCGCTTTCATCTACACTATTAATGGCATCTTTATCATTACTACCACGTATTAATACAAGTTCTTGTTTCATGTTAATAACTAGTTTACGAAAGTCTTCAAAAAATCCAAGTAAAAGTTTCATTGGTATACAAACATTAAAATTTCCGTTAGAATCAACTAACATTTTTTTATTCGGAGCTATTGTGGGAGTAACATTTTTCGGAAACCAACCAGCATTTTGTAATAAAACACTTTCATTTTCATTATACGACAGATAATTTTTAATTGTTGAGACTAATCCAACATTTCTAACCGAATCTACCACGATACCATTCATCTCATATCTAATTTCTCGAAAAATAAACGCTATTCCATTATTGACAAATTCTAATTTTGTGGCTTTACTCCCATCTGATTTTGTTAGTTTTCCCTCAATGTATAAGTAACTGTTACAAGGCGCTGTATATGCTTCCAAATCTTGAATAGGAATCCTGATTTCATCATTGTAATTCAAATTACCTGCTATGTATGGCTGATATGTGTGAAATTGGTAGTCTTCTATTGAAGTATCGCTAAAGGGATGACCAGTTACATTTAATAAATCCATTATACTAATACTTGTAATCCAAGAGATTTTAAAAACTGACGATTTTCACGTGTTAATGGTTTGAACTCGCGGGAAGTACTAATAATATTCTTCTTTTCCAACTTTTTTATATAGTAGGGTGTGTATTGAGTATGATGTGAATCAAATTTTAAAACCATGTTCAGGAAATAATTTTTCTTATATGTAATCTCACGGTTATAATTTCTTCTCGAAAATTCACTAGGTTGCTGTCTTGATCAATCACTTTTATCGTGATGTTGTTGATAGTCTTAACGCTCACTGGAAAGTAAATTATATTTAAAGGCGACTCCACTATTTTATACCCTACAGGTACTATTGGACAAAATTGATGTATGATGTGAACAGGCTCTCCATTGAAAAATGAACCAACCGCAATGTTGCAATCTAAGCAAAGGGTGTTGACTTTTGAAATCCTAACGATATCATCTGATATGTAGTTGTCACCGTCCTTTAGAACTCTTTTTCTAAAACCTAGTAAAGGGCCTATGGAATTGTCTACGTCAAAAGTAATGTTTATGTTTGTACGAATAATTACTTTTGAAAGGTTAATATCAGGAGTAATTCTTATGATAGCATCATCATCTTCTTGAGTTATTGAATTCGTCATATAATTTGTAATATCATCGATATTGTAGGCACCGGTCGGAAGTGTAACGGTGTGCTCATAATTTTTACCCCATTTAAACGTATTATTCGTGTCATCTATATTTGGAATACTGTTATATGTTTCGAAATTCGTAAGTCCAATTTCATATTCCACATCATCATCTAAATACAAGGGTGGGTTAACATTATGAGTCAAAACAGATGATTGGGCACTAAGAGCGAAAGTAAAAGACATATTGCTACTTTAACGATTTATTAAAAACTAACGAAAACTATGACATATATTGATTATATAAAAAGGTAAGGCATAAGTGTCCACAATGATAGGAATCATATTTCTGCACAGCATCATAATTATAATTGATTTTGTTAAAGCTACCATCGCTAAAAAAATATTCAATGAGTTCTTTTGGAGGTCGTAAACTTCCATAACTATCAAAATAAGTTATTTTATCTTTTTTCTTCACATATGCGGTCCAATGTGTTCCAGCTCCGAGGTTTGTATCTTGATTCACTATTCCACATTCATTTTTTTTAATTCGTTTCGGAAGTTTATCTCTCATAAATACTCCTCTGAAAAACGGAATTTTTAGTATCTTTACATATTTATTTAAATGAATATTAGTTAGAGGTTTGCGAGGTAGCTTTATCGGTAGTTTTTTTTATATGGATTTATGTACAATCCAAATCCTTTTTTGTATGGACCCAAATAAAGACCTTTTCCTGTAGATGTTTGTTCCATCCTCAAATTGTGTCGCTGCTGTTCTTCCAATTGTTCACGATTTGCTTTTGCATCATTAACAGCCTTTGCAATACCAGCAGCGCCGCCACCAAGAGCTCCTAGAGCTCCCAGAATAGGTAACAGGAAGGGAAGAAAGCCACCTGTTTTTGGTATCTGAATAACTTTCGTTCCCTGACGATTCTTTCTTTTACGTCCTAGAATACCGCCAATCTTTGGTATCGGAATAACTCTAGTTCTCTTTCCTGGACGACTCTTTCTTTTAATTCTCAAAGTACCACCTTTCTTTTTCTTATTCTTTAGTTTTTTAAATCCCATTCCTAATTTACTTTTCATATTCATTATATTTGATACACCAAATGCTGCAATTTTTTCCCCCAAATTCGCATCAGATGCTTTTACGCGACTAGAAGCTACTGCTGCTAACTCCCTATCTGCAATATTCCTTGTGCTTGTATCTTTAAATTGTGAGTATGCTATATCATGTTTTTTGCAAGCTTCATCCAAAGGATTAATACCTTGGTCTCCACGATCTAATCTCTTTTGTAACTTTGTACCAGGGCCACAATAGTTATATCCAGGAATATGTAATTCTATAGGAAGTTTATCGATTAATTTGTTAATGAAACCACAACCTTCCTTAGTAGATTTCCTACGAATACTAAGTGAAGTATTTTTTCGTTTAGTCATTATATACTTTCACACTTCTGTCGAATGACTGAGCTAATATTCACACAGATGTGTGTATATATACAATCACCCTTAAATAATCCGTTAGTTTCTTATAACTAGTTCTAAATGAAGTTTGAGAAGCAAACAGTGTCTTTACCTGTTACAAACTATGATCAAATCAGTTCCGAACCTGTTTTTCATAAACATGGGGTTTTATTCAGTGGACAATCGAAACGTGGAGTAATTGTGGGAGCATCCGGTTGTGGAAAAACCAATGTAATGTTGAGTATATTGGAACACCCCAACGGATTACGTTTTGAAAATATTTACTTATACTCAAAATCATTATGTCAACCAAAGTATGATTACTTACGAATTTTACTACAACCCTTAAAAGATATTGGGTATTTTCAGTATGAAGATGGAGAAGATGTTATACCTCCAGAACAAATTCGTTGCAATTCAGTAATAATATTCGATGATGTAGCGTCTTGTGATCAAAGTATAATTAAAAGCTATTTTTGTTTTGGTCGCCATAAAAATACAGATTGTTTTTATTTATGCCAAACATATGCTTCGATACCCAAAAGATTAATTCGCGATAATACAAATTTAATTGTAATATTTCAACAAGATATGACTAATTTAAGACACATATATGATGATCATGTAAATGTTGATATGTCATTTCAAAACTTTAAGGATATTTGCTCCTCATGTTGGAAAGAGAAATATGGATTTGTGGTAATTGATAAAGATTGTGCTCTAAGGTGCGGTAGATATCGAAAGGGGTTTGATATCTTCATAAACATATAAAAAAGATGCTTCTCTTTGGAAATCATCAGTGATAACGAATCTTTCAAAATGACACCTCGAATGAAAAAACAACTTTTAGCTTCACGAAAAGCTTTGAAACAGAAATATCAAAGTTTGAAGAGTGAAATAGTTAGATCTCAATCTCAGTTAGAGAAAAACTATCAACCCATAACTCAACCTCTCAAACAACTAATTTCTTCTATACATAAAGATATCGTGCCGAAAAAAGAAACATTTGAAACAAAATCTGAAATTGTAACACCACAGAGATCCACAACCCCTCAAGTTCCATCACAGCCTCAATTTCTTACAGATGAAGAAACATTTGCAAGTTCCCCTCAAGTGGAAATAGACTCTAATGATCAGTATATGGAAGATACAGCACACAATATTCTAGAGTTAACTAGCCATCCATCGTTTAAAGATTATTTAGAATCATTTGAATCTCCATTACCAAGATTATATATTGAAGAGAATATTAGGGATACCGATGGACTATTTGATCATCGTTTTGGTATTTACCATAACTTAGAAACCGACAAAATTACTATAGGAGATTCCGAGATAAACTTTCAAGGTCCTGATTTAATAATTAAGGGACTTCGATACACAGGAACGCCAGGTCTTTATGAATTGTTATTCAAGAAAAATCCTATTGGATATAAAAAAATAGATGTTGAACAATATATAGCCATTCTCAAACAAACCAATGCACTACACCAAGACAATGATCCCGCAAAACCACTAAAATCTGCTACTAGAGAAGTTAAAGACAAATTCAAATTCGTGATCGAACCATATTTTAAACCAAGACAAAGAGCGAGCTCTCTTCCCACAGTACGCACAAGGAGTAACAAAGGAAATCCGATCGGTAAAGGACTTCAAATGTTGGAATTAAATAATAAGCACATGGAATATCAATATTTCGATGATTACAATGAACTTGTCGATAGACTGAAATTATTAGTAGCTTCTCAAGTTGCTGGGAATACCAGTCATAACAATGAGATAATCTCTATACTGGAAGAGCTTAGGGAAGCTAAAATTATAAAATAACATTCAAGAATGGATAAGTATCATTTATAATAAAACTGTTAACCATGCCTATCGATAAGTTTGGAAGACATATGTTTGCTTACCGTCTAAATCCATATCCTACATCACCACAGCTTTTAACTGCAACTGCAGATCCCGCTGATATTCTATCTAGCCTTTGTCTTATACAAATTCGAGGTGTGGAACAGAAAGTCCGCAATAATACTAAGACTTTTACATTTTACGTGTTAGATGATGGTACTGTAACATATACATTACCTATTTCCGGCACAATTGAAAGCATACATATACCAAATAGTGTCACAATGTTCCTAAACAATCAAAATTATGAACCAGATAATAAAAACCTTAGTAAAGGAGATGATATTTCATTTTCACTTCCTGCTGTAGACCCGAAACCACCACTTTTTGTAGAAATTGTACTTCGCTGTCCTTTGGTGAAAAATGAGTAGTATTAAAGAACAAGTAGTAAACGAGATCCATAAGAGTGCTAGAAGATATTTCAAAAGAAGAAGGGTAATAGTTAAAGGACTTAATGATCTCCTCCAAGCTGATCTTGTACAAATGATTCCATATGCAAAAGTTAACCGTGGTTACAAATATATTTTAGTAGTCATCAATGTTTTTTCAAAATATGTTTGGTGTGAACCGGTAAAAAATAAAAGTGGAAAAGTGATAACGGCGGCAATGAAAGAAATTCTAACAAAAATGAAACCCACACCCAAAAATATGCATACTGATATGGGCAAAGAATTTTACAATAAAGAATTTAAAGAATTAATGGAAAAATGGAAAATTAACCATTATAGCACCTATTCAAATCTTAAAGCAAGTGTAGTAGAGAGAGTAAATAGAACTCTTAAAAATTTAATGTGGAAGAAGTTTAGTTTACAAGGAAACTATAAATGGTTTGATATACTTCCTGAAATTGTAAAAAAATATAACAATACCAAACATCGGACGATAGGATGTAAACCAGTAGAGGTAAAAAAGAAAAATGAAAAGCAAATATTATTATCATCTTACACACATCCAAAAACAATAGATCAACAATTTCAAAAGTTTAAGAAAGGAGATTTTGTTCGAATAAGTAAATATAGAGAAGCGTTTAAAAAAGGATATACACCCAATTGGTCTAATGAAGTCTTCCAAATTGAAAAAGTTAACCTAACCAATCCAAGAACATATTTATTACAAGATCAACAAAATGAAAAAATTAAGGGTGGTTTCTATGGATATGAGTTGCAAAAAGTTAAATATCCAGATGTGTATTTAATTGAAAAGATTTTAAGAAAAAAAGGAAATAAGGTTTATGTCAAATGGTTAGGCTTGAATAAATCACACAACTCATGGATATCAAAGGAGGATATAGTATAACCTTATTTTCACTTATGTTAATATACTGTAAAATTTATTTTTTTCTTAGAAATAAAAGATATACTAGAGTAATAATGTTTTATTTAAATCGATCATTATAAATTTTACAACGATGATCATTGTTCAATATATTTCTTAATATTAATTCACAACATTCTATTCTTCTTCTAAAATGACATCTATCTCTAGCTAAAAGTTCATATGTTGATTTTCTCGCTTTTCTATAAGCAAAAGCCCATGTCACCAACAGATATATTTGATTATTCGATTCATTAATTGTAACTGATTTCTTCATAGAACTTTCTTTTGGATGATGAATTCTTAAACTTCGCTTCGAGCAGCTCATTTTCATAGTATCTTCTTTTAGAGGTAAAGTTTTTAAATATTACTTCGAGATCTTGAGGATATATACATAATAATTCTAGCATCGTACTCACATTTTCACTGTTAGGGTTTTGATTGGATGACACTGCACTAAACATTTCATCCAATGTGTTTTCCTGATTATTTCCTATATTAGAAATTAAGACGTTGAAGTATGTATTAAACTTTTGTCTTCTTAACATATCCAATCTATATTCAATAACCGGGATTATCTGCCAGAGACATAAAACACTCTGTCTTCCTAAAACAATGTAATAATCAATGTGTTTGAATTTTATAACAGGTGCATCTTTAATCTTCTCGAAGGTTACAATAAAATTTCTTTCCTCTATAGGATCAAGCAAACTATTGCAAGAATAAAAATAGCTTGTAATAACATCTTGATACTTTAGCAAAGAATTCCAATCTTCTTCACTTAACACAATTGATTTGCAGTTATTTCCTCCAAGCAGAATAGATGGTGTGAAGTCACCTACGGTTAATCCTACTGTAACATACTTGGATTGAGATTTATTTAGATAATACACTCGACTGTTTACGAGAGATATTGTTGTTTGACTTTCTTTCTCACAAGGTTGATAATCACACATTTTACTGTTGTTGAATACTGGTAATTTGAGTTTCTTGGATATATATATATAGGATTCACCCACCACGTAATTTTCCCACTCTTTGCTACATAAGAAATGAAAAAGCTAGGTGAATATAAATTGTAGATGTTCTACAACTTTCAAAGAGGTTAATTGTTTTCGGTTTAACTTTTATCATGTGGTGCAACTTAAGTGAAGATTTAAAAATGAGTGTTATATTGGGTGATGAATATATACCAATAAAATGTTATGGAAACATTATTATTATGGATCTACCGAAGAATATTGTTAAAGATGATTTTTATATTCAACTAAACTCTTCAAAAGAAAAGTATGTGATATTCGAATTCAATAACAATTCAATAAATTTGATCGGATACAACATAATTTTTAATGGATTTCAAGATGATGATGGTTTTATAAAATCTCTTAAGTTGCAATATTTAAAAATGTTAAACCTAAGTGAGGAACAAAGGATGAAAGCCTCTTTCCAAGAATGTCAAATTGTTATGAAAATCTATAATGCTAAAAGAATGCATTGTTACACCACAAAAACTGAAGTTGATGGTGTCTCTCGTGGTGTTGATCAAGTTGATGGTATCTCTCGCGGTGCAAAGATGGATGGTGTAGTCGGATTCTCAACAGACAAATTATCAGATATTCATTATGAAAAAACCACAGCTACTAGAGGAGAATTTTTATTCGAAACAACTTTAGTTTTACATTGTCCCATAATTACTAATAAAATAAATGTTTTATGAAAACATACAATTTTTAATAAATGTTTGATTTATCACAATCGTTTTATTTCTACCATTTTTAAATTCATATATATATATATATATAATTTATAATTCAAGATTATTATTTATTTGGGTGTAAGGAGAATGTTTGGTAAATAATGCAAGATTTTTTTTCAATAAAATTTTATTTAAACAATAAATATATTGCGATATAAGAAACATCATATTCCATATACAAAATATATGGTTTTGCCAATAATTACAACAATTTTTTTTCATCAGTAAGATGATATCAAAAAGTTCCATTAGCTTCACATAATATACGTATATATATATATAAACAGGATAACCTTTATTAAATTTCATTACATTTTTTCAATAAGATGAAATCAAGTACTTTTTATAAGTTCCATCATGTTCACATAACATTAAAATACATATATCTTTTATTTTATGTTCTCATATCTTATACATAAATACATAATGCTATATGTTTACTGTACCCAAGATAACCTAAAACTAAAAACATTTAAAATTATACCACATTACATGTATTAATAGTAGTAACAAAACGATACAATAAAACTTGTTACTGTTATGATTGCAAATACTTATGTCATTCTTTTGTTCCTGTTGTTTATCAATAATCTTATTTTTCCAAATGATATTGTTGAAACTACAATGTTTGTTAAGTTTTTGATGTTCTTCAATTGGACAGTCACTTTTTTCCCATTGCCCAATTTCAACTGAACAATAGACACATTTACATATATCCTTATATTTAGTAAAATAAAAACCAGCATAGGCTAAAACATTTGGATTTAGAGATCCTTCCCAATTTTTGAAAGATAAAAGTCGATGTTCATAACTGGTGAAATCACCAGCCACTTTATAATAATTTTCCCAACACATGTTTTCTATAACACTGTCTACAAAGTAATGTAAAACATATTAAAAAGTAACAATTTAGTAAAAAAAAGTACAATCCCCCCTCTACGTTAATTCCGTAGCAGCATTTAATAACTCATCAAGATTTCTCCTCCATTTTATCTCATCAATCAAAATTTGGTTATTTAAATTTGGATTTTCGTAAAGTGAAATATCTCGATGACCCCAAGCCAAAGTTTTAGTGCTACCGGGAATTCTAAAGCGTTTATCATCATCTGCAGTCAAAGCTAATTTATGAATTAGCTCCGTATATATAGTGTGTAAGTGAGATTTGAAAACATACATTGTGCAAAATACTTTTGAATTTTTTTCAACTACGTCAACATAATCCGTAATATTTAACTGTTTATCAACAGCACTTTTTTTAACACCTTTCGCTTTTTTGAGCACTTCATCTTTTAATTTAACACAATATGCTTTAGCCCCAGTACCATAAAAACTTTCAATAGGTTTACCAGCATATTCATCTTTAAATTTTCCAACAACCGATATATTCTGAGGCATGTTATGCATATTAATGGTAGAATAGTTTGACGTATCAAATTTATCTAAATTTTTTTTCATATCATCATAAAAATTGACTGTGGAGACCTCAAAAATTAAGGAATCAGTGTCAGTATACAATAGATTAATGTTTTGTCTATATGATGGTTTCAGATAATCATAGAAAAACTCATATAGTACGGTTTTTGAAATATCTAAAATTGAAAACCCTACATAAATTGGTTTATTGTATTCAATTTTTGTCCTTTGCATTTGAACTGCTACTAAATTTTCAGAAAAAATTGACAAATCTTTAAAATGCGGTTTTGCCAGTAATATTTCTGCACATTTTACTTTATTTTTTTGTCTTTCCCAACTAGTTACCAGTTTAATATCAGCCCTTTTTTCAACGTTTTCCATTGTTTTTCCATAAATACTATTATTTTTTAATTTATATAAATTCTTATCAAATTTATTTTTTGATTTATTCCTCATATAGGTATTTAAGTTAATATACTTTTGTAACCAAGGAGCTTGGGTAAATTTTATGGCTCTATGAATTTGAGTAAGTTTTAATCCAAATTTTAAACATTGCTTTAGAGCTAGGTAATGTATAACATACTTTTTTTTATTTTTTAAATTTGGAATTAACTTTTCATATTTGGAATTGGGAGGTTTAATATTTTCCGGACAAAAAGGTAAATCATTGTGCGCATCATGTAAATAAGTAGGATATTCTAGGTCAACTTCAAAAACGTATCCTGTCTCTGCAGTATCTGAAATTTCCAATATTTTTATGGTCTCTATTTCTTCCCGAGTTAACCAGGCGAAATCTTTTTGGGGTAACATCTGACACATAGAATAACCATATAAATTAGTAGCATCAAGGTACATTATGTATTTTTCGGGTTCTAAATTATTATAATTTTTAACAAGTGGATTATTTGAGATAGATTTTCGACTTGTACAAGTGCTAACACCACCTCTAACACCTTTTTTAAAGAAATGCACCATATCTGGATCAGTTAAAAGTTCTAATTCAACATCTGTGTAGAGTAACATGGCATCCCAACTTAACCCCGGAGCTGTGAAATAATGTGCTGGGTCAAGGTTATATGTTTGAAGACATGTGTTGCGATAATTTTCAAAAACATCAGTTAGCAACAAAACGTCTGATCTTAAATACACGTCTGAGTATTGGCCTAAAGTTTTACATTGAAATATATTCCATACATTATGTGCATGTTGATATTCTTGGTCTGAAATATTTTCTTCCCTCAAGTCGTTATAAAATTTGTCTATGGTTGGTAACTGAGGTTCGGCTAATTTTGAAAAATCATCAATAAACGAATAAGGAAAAATACCTTTCTTTCGAATATAGCTAAATTGTAAATCATTAGTATAAGCCTTACGAATTTCACAACACTGATTATCTTCCAAAGAATTTGCTAAACTGTCCAAAGAGGAGGATAGAAATTGATAAGAATCTATAAATCTTAAGCGTAAAATTTTGATTTTTGTTTTCCCATTCATGTCAATATAAGAATCAACGGGTATATGCTTACTAAAAGATATATATTTTTCTTTATTGATTGCAATTACATCAATATCCTCATTATTTTTACATAATTTTTTTATGAAAAGGTGACTGTCGTAGTTTTTTAAATTATGAATAACCACAGGAATAAAGGAAGGTATTTTATAGTTTAAGTTGCAGATTGAATGCGCTGCACCCCTGAATTTTCCTGAAATGTGGCAGTGATCTTTAACCTTCACATCTCTATCTTTAAAATATTTTTTACAAAGATAACATACAGTTGCCTCATCAAAATTTTTTATTTCATCTAGTGTCATTTTCTTCATAGGTGTAATGTATTTTAGATATTTATTATATAAAGCAATAACGTCAAATTCAAGGTTTTCAATTAACTTACTAACACAGTCTCTTCCTCTATATAATTGCAATTTTGATACAGAGTCATCAAAAGAACATTTAATATAGTAGGCACAAGAATAAGGAATATGTTCAAATGTTTTTATGGTATAAGAAGATGAAGGATCTTCTATGTTATTATTTTTTAATGGCTTTAATATACATTCAAAATCTGCATAAACTATGAATGGAATTTTCATTTGTTTGTGGACATTATTAAATTTTACTATATTTTCTGGAATATAATTTCCAAATTTGTCAATAACAAGTTCTGTAGTCGGAAAATCATTTCTTACAGCATCACAATCATTTAGTTGATGTTGACTTAATTGTTCAAGTGTTGTAAAGAATTGTAAACAGCCATCACAAAAATGTTTTTTATGCCCATTTTTAGAGATTTGACTTGAGATCAAAGCTGATAAATTTTTAATATAACAGTAGTGATTAACTATTTCTTTGTTTCTATTTTCACCAGAAAAAAATAGAAGATTAATATGAATATTTTTTCTAGTCTTATTAAAATGTAAAGGACCAATTACTTCAGAAATGGTTTTACCATTCTTAAAAACTAAATCTAAACCATATACATTAATCGATACATTATTCTTTAGCTCAAAATTTGGAATATCTTTTAATTTCACTGGAAACTGCATACCTGAAAAATCGAACACTGTTCTAAAGTCTGGGTATGAAGCAATGTTATTGGGATCCCCAAGGTGTAACGCACAAATCACAGAATATGCAAAACAAAAGTCATCATTGTTTTTTACATTCACCACTGCATTTTTCCTTGCAATTGAATCAGGAAGTGGTAGATATGATGATGCTTGAAGTGGGTTGTGCTTGTTGATATTAACCTCTAGGTGTAAAATTTTTAGCAAAATCCATCCTAAAACAGAAATATAATTTATGTATAATTTATATATGGAATGTGGGAATATTTTACATACCAGAATCACGTTCAGCGAACTCATCAGCCTTTTTGTCAATTATCTCAAATAGATCTTCATAAACATCGTCTAGATTCGTAGAGGTTGATATAATGTTGTATGATGTATTTTGTGACTTAATTTCCTGACTTTGGACAACCGGAGAGTAGTAAAGAGAATAAAGTTCAAAATTGATTTTAATTAGCCTGTGTTTGGTCAGTTCCACTTCAATTACTCTTAAGACTTTTTCCTTAATGTCATCTTTAAAACTCTTGATATTAACATGGAACTTTGATGTTGATACTTTATAAGACATTATTCGACATTTAAATGCACTTTTCATAACTTCTACTCCATCTTCAGATAATTGACAGCTGTTAGCTTTATGACGATTAGTTCTTAAGTGTGAATTCCAAAGGACATTCTCCACACCTATATTACAATCATCGCAATATCTTGATGGATTTGCGTTACCTCTTAAGTCAGATGTTTTGCCTTTTTTTCTGGGTGGTTCAGAAGAAAAGAATTGTGAGTTAACTAAAAACAAAATATGCTATAGGATTATTATTATTATTATTAATAATATTTGTGTGAAACTCACCGTCAATTATATATGCATCGGGGTCCTGAATATGAGTATTCTTAAGACATTTCTCTTTAATATGTCTAACTGCATTGCTCTTGCGTGTAAATTCAAATAAGCAAAACGTACATATGAAAGTCATATTGGATACTAAAGGAAAAAATACTTGACATCGGTTTAAACAGTGGGACCGCGAGAAGGTTGCCAATACCCCACCACAAATTTTGAAAAAGGAAACTAATAATATAACAGGAGGAGTTAGGAGTTTTTTTAGTCTTTGTTGCTTGGAGTAAAACATATGTCTGCACAATTTAACAACAGATTACTATGTCTTTCTAAATTGTCATTAATATTCCCAACAAGATTATCCTGGGATACATTTTCATAAAACATCTGTCTTAAATTATAGTAACTATGTACCAATGACTTTAGTGTCGCAGAGACGCGTCGCACTTCTGACGAATTTAAAGATTTTTTGGCATTTGCTTTTAAAAATGTTCCAAGTTTATTCTTATTGGGAATTTTTTCAACTCTATGTTTATCAGAAAATTTCGAATAATTTTGAGACATATCATCAGTTGTTAAATCAGGTATATCCACGATTGTAGATTGCTGAATTAAGGCAATCTGTAACTGATCCTGCTGGTCAACAACTTCATGCACCTCCATCTCGCCAACAGTTTCATTGAGTGTATTATCTAAAATTTTAACCATCCGCCTAGAAAAATTTTGCTTCTTGACGGATGGTACAATGTTTTGATTATCCTCATTTACAGATTGCCCGACCGACGAAATTGGTGAATATTTTGATATGTGTGATTCTTTTTCTATGCTACTGTATGTATTACTTGAGATGTATGTTGTACATAACTTATTGAACTCATCTTCACTACAGAAGTTTTCAAATAACGGTAAAGACTCATTCAATAAGTTATCTACCTCTACGTCATGTATTGGTGCTTGCAGTAGTGTATTTTCCCCATCAACACTTTGTACATTAACCAACGTTTTGGTTGCCCCCTGTATACAACTAGATGTGGGTTGCACTCCAAGTGTTGATGGGGTTTGCTCACAAATCTGGTTGTGATATTCAACCCAATTGACATTTTGTGCGTCAAACGAAACTTCAGTATTAAAATTTTCATCATTGTCTAATTTAATTTTTTTACATGTTGTGCCCTCAGTATTGTCTAAATAGTCGTTAATAAATTCGTCACATAAAATGTCTGTAGTATTATTGTCTAAGTCACTAAAATTTATGGTCGAACAGAAGTCATTATAATAATCTTGTGTTGAATTTTGATACGTTTCGTGTAAATTATTGATACATTCAGGGGTAGTCGGTGGTAAGCTGAAATTTTGTTGCACGGCTAATGTTTGATTGGTATTACTATCAGAGTCACATCTATCAAAAAATGCTGCCAACTCAGTGGAATTCATTGCACAAATGTTACAATCTAATAAATCATGGTACTTACAGACATAGCTTAAGTTGAATGTTGTTAGATCAACTACAGGAGATGGTGTGGAAATGTACGCAGTCATATTAAAAATTCACAATACAAAGAGCACAAGTAAAGAGAATAATTGTTGAACTTGTAATAAGCAGTTACTACAGAGAGAACACAAGTGAAATGAATACGCTGAAATTTTATATATATATGTTCCGTGGAAGCGTACCCAAGCCAAAACCGCTACAATATTCTCTGCATCGTACCCAAACCCAGCCAATCCAGTACAACCAAACTGGTGGGTACTACCTACCTGACCTACTTCTGTAGAACTCCCCGCCCTTTTGTTTCAACTTCTTTCTAGGGCACCCATCCTCTTGGATATTTAAGATATTGTATTGACATGAGTGTTAGTTTCAAAATGTCTACGATAGTACCAGCGTTTGTTCAGAATGACTCTAATGACTGCTGGGATGATGATAGTTTTCCAACATACAATCCACAAAAAAATATTCTGAAAAAAAATATTATTCTTTCTCCACCTTCTGGCGCAAGCAAACGGACTAAATATCTATTTCGTCAGGCTGAGAGAAAACGACATCAAAATTTAAGCCGCATCTGTAAAGATGATGACTTGTCTCCACTTATTCAACCATCAACACAGTTATCGAATGAACAAAATTGCGACTTAAATTGTTTTCCCTCACATGGCCCTCAAATAAATATGGAGCAAGCAAATAGTCCAAATGTCTATTTCGCGAAGCCAAAAGAAAACGACATCAAAACTTAAGTCGCATAAGATTAAAAGATGTTCTATTCCTATTCAACCCCCTGTGTACATGGAGAGAATAGAAGGAGAGTGATTCAGACGTATGATTCAACCAATACACCTTCCTTATAGCTGATGATCGAATTTTGTAAATAATATTTTTTTTTACTTTTTGTATATTTCAATGCTTTGTGTCTTTTAAAAAAATCTTAGTGTATTTTGATAAATAAAATGATAATATGTCAACTGCCTTATTATTTCAGAACTATTTATTTTTGTAACATATGTTAGTAGATTTTAATAGATACTCCATCTTTTTATCAAAATATTATTAAATAAAATTATTGACCTTATAACCAAGTACCTATTTATTTATAGTGGATTTTAATTGAATTCGTAATTCTTTTTGAAATTCCATGTCTTTTTATTAAATAAAATTATTTTCACCATTTGTTTCATAACTACTTATTTATAAAATATATTAGTGGATTGCATTCATATTTCCTTTTGATGGTATATTAAAACGCAAAAGTGGAAAATCACCTTCTTTCATTAATGCAAGCAGGCAGTGACTACGGCACTGGTGGCTGCCTTATGAGCGTCGCAAGTTCGACGGAGATCGTCGATCTCTAAACAATATCTTTTCATTAAAATATTATTTTGTCTGCAGGCAGGAATACTAGTGTTCCAGTTTCCATAAACCATTAATATTCATCCACGAGAATAATAACCTAATAACCTCCAAAAGCAGGTCGAGTTATTTTGTGTACAACGTCCTTATACAACCATAAATATGCACCTGGCGGGATAAATTTGGCATAAATGCAGTTCGACTTACATTGTGTCGTCGCTCTGCGCGAATTTGGAATGCAGTTAACCTGTTATACTAACTTACTTATTTCGTCTGCACACTTTACAAGCACGAGCAGATCTGTATGACCCACTCAGGCATAACGGGCCATTGTGCTTTTAACATAATAACAAAAGAAATATTACTATTACAGAAAATGTACACCGAATTTTTTTCTTTTTTGGTTTTGCTATATACAGTGTCTCGCTGAAAATTGATAGAAAATTATTAATTTTTACTCATGCCAAGTATACCTGTTTTGGGGTAATATCACATTCAAATTATGTATATTTACGGAAACTTGCAAGTAGTAAACCAGATTTTCTTAGCCATAGTCTTTGCAAGTTTCTTTCACAGATAAAAAGAAGCAAAGTTTTTTAAACCTTCTCCGAGATCACTTTCTGTATCTTTTTGTGTTATACAATGTCTCGCTGAAAATTAGTTAATATTGGGAGCATCGGCTAGTTTCACATCAGGATTGATACTGTTTTTAAATATAATATTTTGTGGGCGTGGTCCTGACCAATAAATATGGGGGTGGTATGTGGGTCATTGGAAAAAGTAGTCCGACCTCTGGACCAATTAGAAAAGGGGCGGAGAGAGGAGCTAGGTGCTCTGGCAACTTTCCTCTACTAACCCCCACCACCCCTACTCCAATATGAAAAGGGTTGATAAAATAAAATGGAGATATTCATTTGAAATTTGGTACACGTATGTATTATAACGACATCTGGAACTAGATTATAATTTGAGATGATTCCGTTGAAGGGTTGGGGGTTAAATAGGGGTAAATAGGGGAAAATAAGTAAAGCAGGCTGGTAAGACCACAGTAACTTGAAATTCGGTGCATGTACTAGAAGCCAAAGCGTCAGATTTTTTTATAATATTTTTCAACCCCCACCACCCCTACTCCAATATGAAAAGGGTTGATAAAATAAAATTGAGATATTCATTTGAAATTTGGTACACGTATGTATTATAACAACATCTGGAACTAGATTATATTTTGAGATGATTCCGTTGAAGGGTTGGGGGTTAAATAGGGGTAAATAGGGGAAAATAAGTAAAGCAAGCTGGTAAGACTACAGAAACTTGAAATTCGGTATATGTACTAGAAGCTAAGGTCTCAGATTATTTATAATACTTTTCAACCCCCACTACCCCTACTTCATTATTAAAAGGGTTGATAAAATAAAATTGAGATATTCATTTGAAATTTGGTACACGTATGAATTATAACATCTGGAACTAGATTATACATTGAGATGATTCCGTTGAAGGGTTGGGAGTTAAATAGGGTATATAAGGGAAAATAAGTAAAGCAAGCTGGTAAAAGTACAGAAATTTGGGATTTGGTGTATACACTTGAAGCGAAGGTCTCAGGTTTTTTATTAGTATTTTCCAACCCCCTACCACCCCCACCACCCCCACCACTCCCTTATTAACAGAATTGATAAAATTAAATTTAAAATTTCACTTGAAATTTGGTACATTTATGTATTATAACTATATCTGAAACTAGATTATATTTTGACATGATTGCATTGAAGGAGTGGGGGTAAGTAGAGGTAAATAGAGAAAAATAAGTAAAGCGTGCTGGTAAGAGTACTGCAACTTGAAATTAGGTGTATGTCCTAGAAGCCAAGGCCTCAGATTTTTTAATAATATTTTTAAACCCTTCCACTACCCTTACTACATTATTAAAGGGGTTGATAAAATAAAATTGAGATATTTACTTGTAATTTGGTAGACATATGTATTATAACGACATCTGGAACTAGAATATATTTTGGGATGATTCAGTAGAAGGGTTGTGGTTAATAGGAGTAACTAGGGGAAAATAAGTAAATCAAGCTGGTAAGAGTACAGAAATTTGGGATTTGGTGTATATACTAGAAACCAAGGTCTCAGATTTCTTTCTAATATTATTCAAACTCCACCACCTCCGCTCCATTATTAATGGGTTTGATAACATCAAATTCAGATATTCACTTGAAAGTTAGTACTGTATGTATTGTAGTAACATCTGATTGAGATGACTCCATTGAAGGAGTGGGAAGTGGTAGGTTGTGAATAGTGGAAATAAGTAGGGTAAACTAGAAACTTCATTTTTAACGTATATGGTAGAAACCAACTCCTCAAACTTTTCTATGACATCTGCCCCAAGTATTATTAAAATTCTATGACCAATAATTTCCACATACTAGGGTGCAAATATAGTTAAGATGTTTCCTTTAAAGTGACTTGGATGAAGAATCTGGATGTGGAAGTAGTGATTCCTTAGGCAGCGGTTTTTTTAGGATTTTTTTATAATAACTCGGCGAAATGTAAAGATTTCGAGAAAATATCTAAATATTTTATTTACTTTTTCACTAAGCTACATAACAGCATACATATCGTTGGATTTGGGTTCTTGGGCAAATCACGAATGGCAATGGTGGTAGACTCTTTCGGCGCGGGAGCGTCAGCTTCGCTCGACTTCGGTATTACTGCTATTATGTTGTGTATGGCTTTTTATAGAATGAATAACAATATTGTTCATTAATGCAATTATCGTAAAAAAATTTCTTTAGACATTATTTGCCTTAAAATGTATGCTCTTTCTCGATATCGATACATCGACTCATGTTAAAAATTTTGAGGAAATACCGAAAACGGAAGTTTTTTTTTTAGCTGCCGGTCTAGAAATCATGCAAACTTTAGTTGATCTTATTAATTACACTCAAAATTATCTACACCGCCTGGGCTATGGGCAAGAATGATGAAACGTGAATATATATATTTGTTTTAAAACTTAGAATTTAACGAACAGAGAAATAAATAAATCATTATGTACTAGAGTAGTTAGACTAATATATACAGAGACGTAAATGATAGAAAATTCATCTATTAAGGTATATTTCAGGACTGTTTAAGCTGCAGGAATTGGTGAAAGCTCCTGCGGCGGCCCGGACGGAGATGTACATTCGCCAAGCGAGTCCAACGTCGTATCGACAAGTTCTCAGAGAGGTCAGACAAAAAGAAATTTATAAACTTATTGTCGACACAAATCCCAGGAACATACAACAGTTTTTTAGAGCGGTAAGTCAGTTGTTTTGAGTTCCACTTTAACTTAACTTGAATGATTTATAAGGAGAAATCCTGCGGCTGTTTGGACTGAATAATTTAGGACTTTTCCAAGCCTTCTTTAAACTACAACTAAATGTATATATGATATATCTGTTTCAAGAACGTCCCTTTAAATCTTTATCTTAATATTCTATTTTGTCAGCAGGGACACTTTCGTGAGATTTTTTTTTTATTTTAATTTTGAGCTTATTCTGGTGAGAGGCTGGGAAGTAAATAAGTAAAGTAAGCTAGTACGAGTTCAGAAATTTGAGATTTGGTGTATATGCTAGAAACCAAGGTGTTAAATTTTTCAATGACATGTGCCACACTCACCACCACCCCACTCCATTATTAAAGGGTTTAACATAATAAAATTGTGACTTAGTGTGTAAGAGAGCAGAAGTTCTCAAGAAAATGTTAGGCATCAGCTACCCTCACCCCCAAACGTCAGTGGGACGAAAAGGTGGCACATCGTTTTATCTACATTTGGGTTAGAAGATTTCTAATATTAGGTATATTATTAAAATTCTTTTGGCAATTATTTCAACATGCTGGAGTGCAAATATAATAACAAGATGTGCTCGTTAAAGAAACTTGGCCTGCAAATCTGGATATGGAAGTAGTGATTCCTTAGGCAGTGGCTTTTTTACTTAAATTAACTCTAGTTCCTAAGAGAATGCTGTGAAAAATAACGGCACGTTGCCTATGGCAACAAATACTTAGTAAATAAAGCGTTACTTACGGTCGACGAAACGATAGAATGGTATGTACACTTACGAGGGAGATATGATGAAAATTACATTAATTTGACCACACAAAATCAACCTTACTAGTTTCTGTCAAAGACACCCTCTGTATTTACGTATAAACTCGAATTAACTAACATTATTCTGTAACCTAAAGCAACTAATACGGTAAACTGTTTATCTTTCAAGTAGATATACCATTTTCAATTTGTAATATTAACAATTAAAATGTTTTATTAGCAACCGAAGTTATAATGGAATACTATGTAAATATGTTCGTATTATTAGGTTAGTTTAGATAATCAAAACTACTATTCAGTTTGACCGGATATTCACTCAGTATGTTCAGATTTATCTAAACATTACGAGTTTCAATGTAGTTCACAGAAATTTTCCAAGAATGGGAAATGCAAATTAGGTACTCCGTGTTAGGAAATCTATTGTTTTAGTTGTATATTATCCGCCAGATGTACGTTGACAGATTTATAATATATTATAGGTATTTCCTTTTACATATTTCTTTGTACTATGTTGATGTAGATGAAATAATCTATTTATTATGTGTAATTAATTGTTAGTTTTAATTAAAGTTTTATTGATATGATATTTTATATGATAATCTGGTTTTCCTATAGAGCCTCTTGGAGTTGAATTTACTTTTCAATTGAAAGTAAATTCAAAATTATAATTAATTATACACATCATATTTTTGGGCGCATGAAAGAGCAAAATTATTCATCCCGGAATTTTTTGCATAATCTTGTTACTACATTTTGAAAAAAAAATGTAGTATACGTTTAGCATTTTTCCGTTTAGTTGACGTTTGTGAGAAATTTGAGAAAACAAAAGCGAATCTACAAATCCTGGAAAACTTGATTTTTTTTATATATTCTACAAATTCCGAACAGTTTCCTAATAAAAATCGAAAATTAACTATTCCGTCGATCAATCTCTATAACCAGTATAAGGCACGGACCTTTTTGGACAAAAAATCTGAAATAAAGTTTTTTCGAAAAACTTAAAATAAACGAGTTATTTACGAAAATGCATTCCATAGAATTATTTAAAAAAATATTACAAATTGATACATTCTCCGTGCGATATAGGTGCACACAAATAATGTAATGTTATGTTTAAAATATCATTCATTTCCTTATTTTCATTTACTAAATATTAATTTAATGTATTAAAAGCATATCAAAATGTAGTTTTTTTCACTTGTTACTACATTTTGAAAAAAAATGTAGTATACGTTTAGCATTTTTCCGGTGGACCGTCGAAACCCGAAAAAAACGTCGGATCGATGTGAAAGTCATATCTATCGATTCGTGAGCGAATTTAGAAAATTCCGTCCGTCGGTCAATCGGTCGGTCGGTCGGTCTGCCACGCCCAGCCCCCCGAATCCGCTTTCGGATTACGATGAAACTTGGGTGGTTAATAGGAGGTCTTTAGAAAACCTTAACGCCGGAAGCTCGGCTCCGTTCGGAAACCGGAAGTACCCGATATAGACGTTTCGAGTTTTTCGGGAGAAATTGAATAACTCGATAACGGGTAGTCGGATCGAGACGTTTCAAAAAAGAAATGGTTTCGCTGGCGAAGCCCTACAAATAAGTATACCAGAGGCTATGTCGAAAAACAAATGAAAATTAATTTTTTTTGCAAAAAACTGGTTTTCTCGAAATCGGGCTAGGAAGCACGATAACTGTCCAGAATATTGATCGATTTCGATGAGACTTGGTGAGATCAAAGGTACCCGGCCACAAATCAAGCATATTGCTGGCGGCCCGAATCCGTTGACCGCGAGTATGTTTTCCAGGGCCGAGTATGATTTTTCAAAGAAATTAATAACTCCCGAACCGAAGGTCCGATTTCGATTTTCAAAAATGGCAATTATAGGGCTTAATTAGGTCTATTAGTTGACGTTTGTGAGAAATTTGAGAAAACAAAAGCGAATCTACAAATCCTGGAAAACTTGATTTTTTTTATATATTCTACAAATTCCGAAAAGTTTCCTAATAAAAATCGAAAATGAACTATTCCGTCGATCAATCTCTATAACCAGTATAAGGCACGGACCTTTTTGGACAAAAAATCTGAAATAAAGTTTTTTCGAAAAACTTAAAATAAACGAGTTATTTACGAAAATGCATTCCATAGAATTATTTAAAAAAATATTACAAATTGATAAATTCTCCGTGCGATATTTTTAGTAGGGGAAAAATAAAAAAAAACGTCTTTTAGATAATCGAATTTTCTAGAAATTCGATAGGGTCGAACATTTTCGTCCTAGGAGCCCACCTTTAGGAGTTATGAGGGTTTAAAGGGAAAAATGTACCAATTTTTCACATTTTTCCCCTTACACCGCCGCATATTTCGTGCGATATCTCCGAAACGAAGAACCTTACAAAAATTCCGATGGAACCAGAGGATTCCTCACGAAACGAACTTGTTACTACATTTTGAAAAAAATGTAGTATACGTTTAGCATTTTTCCGGTGGACCATCGAAACCCGAAAAAAACGTCGGATCGATTTGAAAGTCATATCTATCGATTCGAGAGCGAATTTAGAAAATTCCGTCCGTCGGTCAGTCGGTCTGTCTGTCGGTCTGTCTGTAGGTCTGTCTGTCGGTCTGTCTGTCACGCCCAGCCCCCTTAATTCGTTTTCGGATTGCGATGAAACTTGGGTGGTTAATAGGAGGTCTTTAGAAAACCTTAAGGCCGGAAGCTCGGCTCCGTGCGGAAACCGGAAGTACCCGATATAGACGTTTCAAGTTTTTCGGGCGAAATTGAATAACTCGATAACGGGTGGTCGGATCGAGACATCTCAAAAAAGAAATGGTGCCGCTGGCAAAGCTCTACAAATAAGTATACCAGAGGCTATGTCGAAAAACAAATGAAAATTGATTTTTTTTTGCAAAAAACTGGTTTTCTCGAAATCGGGCTAGGAAGCACGATAACTGTCCAGAATATTGATCGATTTCGATGAGACTTGGTGGGATCAAAGGTATCCGGCCACAAATCAAGCCTATTGCTGGCGGCCCGAATCCGTTGACCGCGAGTATGTTTTCCAGGGCCGAGTATGTTTTTCAAAGAAATTAATAACTCCCGAACCGAAGGTCCGATTTTGATTTTCAAAAATGGCAATTGTAGGGCTCGATTAGTTCTATTAGTTGACGTTTGTGAGAAATTTGACAAAACAAAAGCGAATCTACAAATCCTGGAAAACTTGATTTTTTTGATAAGTGGAGTGGAAGTATAGTAATCGTAAATAAAAATTCAAAAAGTTTTCTTGTTGAAATAGGTTTAGAATGCAAGAATGTCTGTCTGTCGGTCGGCCTGTCTGGCTGTCTGTAACTATTTTATACACACGTTTTCTCAGGAACGGTTTAAGTTATTGACTTGAAATTTTATACACGGGATCTCGAACTGGATTGTTTTTTGAACTTCGGCGAAGGGCTGAGGAAGTGATTCATGAAATCCAAAGTTATTTAGCTTGGTTAAAATTATTCCGTGATTGATGCGATCAAATGCTTTAGCAAAGTCGGTGTAAGTATATTACGTCTACCTGGCCATGGTTATCGAGTGTATTAGCCGCATATTGGGAGAGAATTGCTAAATTTGTTATGGTGGAGCGTCCACCACCCTAATTTCAGTATTAAAGGGGTTGATAAAATAAAATTGAGATTTACTTGAAATTTGGTACATGTACATATATTAGAACGACACTTGGAACTAGATTATATTTTGAAATGATTCCGTTGAAGGGTTGAGGGTTAAATAGGGATAAGTAGGAGAAAATAAGTAAATCAAGCTGGCAAGAGGACAAAAACTTGGGATTTGGTGTATATACTAGAAACTAAGGCCTCAATTTTTTTAACATTCTTCGACACCACTCCCACTTCATTATTAATTTAGTACACGTATGTATGAAGTGGTGGGGGATACGTAGAGGCAAATAGGGGAAAATGAGGAAGGCAAGCTGGTAAGAGTACAGAAACTTGAGATTTGGTGTACTAGAAGCCAAGGCCACAGATTTCTTTATGGTATTTTTTAACCCTCCCCCGCTATATCTGCTCCATTATTAACGTGGTTGATAAAATAAAATTGAGATATTCATTTGAAATTTGGTACACGTATGTATTGTAATGACATCTGATTAAGATGATTCCATTGAAGGGGTGGGGATGGTGTAAATTTGGAAAAATAAGTAAAACAACCTGATAAGAGTCTAGAACTTCATTTTTGACGTATATGCTAGATAGCAACGCCTCAATTTTCTTTTTATATCTGCCTCAAATATTAAAATTCTATGACCAATTCTTTCCACATACTAGAGTGCAAATATAGTCAAGCTGATTTTCTTTAAAGAGACTTGGATGAAAAATCTAGATGCGGAAGTAGTAATTCCTTAGACAGCGGTTTTTAATATTGCTTTTAATTATTTCTTCCGCGCTCTAAGTATCCTCCACTCCGCTCAAAGTATTCTCAAAAAAAATGCACGGTAGCGTTTGATTAGAAGATTTTCTTTTGACAGGAGTAATTGAAAAAAAACATCTTAATGAATATGAACTTATAATTATTAATATTTATAAAACGAGATTATATAGAAATATTCCGGCGGAATAATTTTGTCCACTAATGCACCTATAGCTCCCACACTAACTGTAAATTTGAACTTAATATTGTGAATTTGTTCACTTACCTATTAAATTGTTGTTGCAATAAAAAAAGCGAAAGTAATACGCTGTTGCCATGATGAGTTTGATGTCATTGCCGTGGTATTGTGATTCCATTTTATCTGTTGCTCAAGATGTGACAAAAATATTTAGCTTCCAGAGTACATAGTTATTTATCTTTGGTTAATTCTGATCATAAACTACATACAAAATAAGAAGCTGTAGATCATACTAAAAATGTTTTAGTATGGTTGGTGTTAAATTTGTTTGAAATGAAAAATACTACTTGGCATTTAGAGATATGAATAAGTGTATCACTATTTAGATCCTGCATCGCCCTTAGAGTCTGAACTTAACTATGTGAAACTATACTATTATTTGATTCTTCGCGGGAAATATAGCTTTATGCTGTATCTGAACTGGCAATAATCTGGCAGTTCAGATACAGCGTACTTTTCGCAAATACAAAACGAAGAGTGTATTGCATTCGACCGGCACATTTCTAAAACCGGTAATATCGCTCATACAGAAAAAATGTTCAAATCACGGTACTGGTGATCGAATTCTGAACAACTTTCAAAATGTGCACCCGTCTGTCTGTCCGTTCGTCTCTATCTGTCTGTCTGCCCACCCATCCGTCCGTCCGTCACGAAGTTAGTGTTAGCTAGATGAAGAATCCCATTGTTTTTTAACAAAATCGATAAATAAATAAAAAGAGCTGCCTCGATGCTTCCACAGCTATTGACAGCTGACATCGCGTCATTACGTAATCCTAAAGCCTGGTTCGTATTCAGCGATCTTGAATTCACTTTGGACCTGGGATACGTGCTCAGATTTCTCGAATACTGGAGGATACGTGCCTTGCCCTGGGTTCCGAAGGCAGTCACGAGTGTTGACAGCTGGTTGACAGCTGTCATGTGATGCGATAATCCAATGTCATCTTGGTATTCGTGCATGGCGTACTCGAAAACTGAAGGACTCTGACCCTTTATCGAATTTTCACCAATTTCAAGATTATTGACAGCTGATTGATAGCTGTCTATTGTCATAAATAAATTCTAACCCCGTATTCAGCGACCTTGAAAACCTCCACACACGTTCTTTGGTGTTTGTGTTCGAATATTTCTCTCACCTCCCACCCCCACAGGGAACACTGACAGCCAGTTTTTCAATGTTGTGTTAAAGTTCGAGCTAGATAACTCTTACTCGCACCTTAACTCGAGGCTAAATTCGAGTTAACGTTACAACTGTTTTTCATTACTATTTCTCATTCGAGTTAGTTAACTCGAGTTGTGTGAAATATTTTGTTATGTTGACATGAGAAGTATGAATTTTAACTATATTTTCGGAATTTTACACAAGTATTCTAATGTCTTCTATAGTTCTGTGATGTCAAAAATGTTACATTAACCTAACTTTCTAAGAAATTATTTGTAAAATGTAATGTTTATTTTTTTGTTTATACAATTTATTTTAACGAGGTCACTTTAATGATGGTCTGTTGATCGGCAATAGTGGCCATCCTGTGAAACCCTACCTTATGACGCCTCCTGTGTGGGCCAGAAATAATACTGAGAATTTATTTAATTAATCCCACATCGGAACGAGAAACACACTAAATTGGAGCTATGGGGTCTGGAAGAGGAGGTTTCCAGCATTAGCACTAGGGTTGCGCCTTAAAATGGATACCATACAGACAGTTGCGGCTACAACAATTCTCCACAACATAACATACGACAAGAGGGAACCAGTGTCCACATGTAAAATAAACATTGCATGTTAATATTTGTACAACACATATTCGTAGGATAATATCTTGCACTTCTTTTAATATATTATCTGCTATTATTACAGTTCTCCGATGCAAATGAAATCGCGCAAAAAAATCGTGTCGATCCCATTCTTCCAAGTGGTTTGGCCTATATCTGATTACCTTGGGTCTTCTAGCTTTCTCATCACTGCTGTAAGCATTTACATTAAAATCATAGTCAATGACGTGTTTGAAAAATATCGTAATTTATTTACACCATAAAATAATTTTAGGTTAGTTTTAAGCCGAAATTTGCAATTAACTCATATCTTGTCTAGAGTTATCTTAATCTCGATTTAACTCGAGGTTTCAAGTTAACTCGCATTTGAAATACGCAACTGTGCGTTTAATCCAGAGTTAACTCCAGTACGAGAGTTAACTCGACATTGAAAAACTGGCTGTGAGGGACTGTAGAACTGAAATGTCTAGTCAGATTCTTTTCTCTTTGCTCAGATTCAGCGCATAAAAATATATGAGATAACATAGGTCAGATCTCCAGATCAAACAATTTTTATTTCTTGTAGTCCTGTGTTATTTTTCAAAGATTTTTAACTTCCACTCACAGTATTTCTCCATTAAAGGCATTAAATCAATATTTTCATATGTCGTTTTTTGTTCGGAAGCCCTTTGAACTACCGATTCCCAAATTTTGAAGAAAATTACAACGAAACGATTTTTCCAATGCTAATGGAGCGGAGTCCTTTGGACAATAAGTTAATATTATCTAGAAGGATAACCCACTCGTTGAAAGGAAAATCCGTCGTTAAATACAATAGTCATTAAATACACAAATATTTCAGGAAAAGATTGTGTTTATAACGTAACTGTAACTTTTGAAAAATTTCACAAAAATAGTACTGCAAATATTGCTTCATGTTTTTTTTTATCTATACAGCTGGAAACTATAAGTTTTGGGAACGGTGAATTGAGCAAAGTAACTGCGCATTAGTGTTATATGCCCGCCATCAACGCTATTAGTTTCCCGATGTATGAAGTTAAAATTAATTTTTTACTTTCTAATATTTTTTTTTAAATAAAAGCTTTTAGGAAATATTTACTAAACTTCATGATTTCAGACCCATGTATTAAAATAAACGCACAGGGCAGGATGTAATTTCTTTAATTGGGATTTCGAACAAATGTGGGTGTAAGATAAAAAATGATGTTTTTTCTCTATTCAAATTTGAGTGTAGTGAGTATTCAACAGTGAAATAGAGACTTCAATATACCCATGAGGATTGTATTTTTTTCCAGTGTTTAGTCTCTTTCAATATAGCTATTTATGTACTATACTTTCGCCTACAGACTTTAAAGGCACTTTTATCATATGTTTACTTGAAAACTTGGTAACCGTTCGTGTTCGGTAAAAACAGAACATAGCAAATAAGAATTACCAGGAGAACTGACCGCATGGTCCGACGAAGTACAATCATCTGAAGTGCTGCTGAAAAAGTACAGCTGAAAGCTTACGTATTGTTTATTTTACGTGAAGGCGAGGCCATGATTCCACTTTATCCGCACGACAAATAAAATCAGAGCAAATATACAAACGAAAAAATATATGATCTTTACTATGGTAGTTACTTCGGGGATATAGGAACTTAAATCCCAAATCGTGAATTCACGTGTGCTTTTATCCTTTTTACTTCATTATTTATATTCTCTACCCATTCGGTTCAAATCAATGTTTATATGTACATACATTGTTGACACGTAGCTTAGATTGAACCTAATAAAGCATTTCGTTTTGATTTATGTATTGAGCTTATACAGTGATACCAGAAATTATCTTGGTCAATAATGGTCATCGAAGGATTGGGGCAAAGAGCTCAAGTTCGACCCCTAATCATCCGAGACCGTCATTAAAAGTCAAGAATATTGACGTATTGCCCTAACTTAGATTAGGTTTGTTCGAGTTCATCTCAATACCGTTCTAGAACGGTGATGATCATGTGCACTTTTTGGAATGTGTTTGCGTTTTATAGAACTAGTTCAAAATTGTATGTTTTGTGTTTGGGTTTTTCCAGAGTTCAAAACAATCCTATAACAGTACTTACTACTCTGAGCAAATACTCGTTCAGAGTCAGTTAACTGTGTCTTGCACATGCGAACTATGTTTGGACTGTCTGACTGGTATGGGTGCTCGTCCGCCACATCCCACACAGCACATGACAGCCCTAGGATATCCTCATTTGGTCCTGTATATCCCAATCGAGGACAACATTCCTCCAGATATCCTTAGGATATCCCAATAAAATATATACAACCTGAGAATATCCCAAATGGGGATATCCTAGACAAATCCTGGCAGGATGTCCTAGTAATATCCCGCAAAGATATTAAAAGCCTAACAAAATATCCACTGTAGGAATATCCTGGGCAAGTCCTAGAGTCGTCCCATTATAGGTATTATTATATAGGAGATTTCAACAACAAAAATAATGAAAAGTATATATGTTATTTTGAGGCTATTTATTTATAGTGTCTTTTATTGGTTTGTAAAATTTGCTTCTAAAAACTTATTTGTTTGTTCTATTTGATAATCCCTCCAGTACAAATAATTCATTAAAAATATATTAAAAATGTATATCTTATTTAAATAGCAGTTATTCATAATTTGGTTTTAATACATTTACTGTGTTTTGAATTAGCCGCCTCTTTGTGACAAGTCGAAAGTTCTAAGAAATCTGCTATGCGTCGATGTCTTTTCCACGTTTATTTTAAAGTTTTTTCGACAAATAAGATTACGTTAAATATTTCATAAATATAATGCTGCTATGTTATATCTTTGTATTTATTATATTATCTAAAAGGGGAAAATGTGATTGGATATTGTCCGCAGAAGTTATTGTCAGATACGTAATCCTTTATATTTTTCTGAGTGAATAGAATTTTTTTTTAAATTCGTTATAACTTTTCAGCACGCTATGATTTTTTAAAGTTGTCCATATCATCCCTTATAACTTCTAACCACCCTAAATTCTGTTGATTTTGATAATACCAAAAAAGGCAAGAGATCAATTTTTATGTAATATTTCATGCTTTTTAAATTTTTATTTGAAACTTTTTTACTATCTTTTACACATTTTGAGTACTTTTGAAAAAAACACTGTTATATTTTTTTCACCCCTTCTCGGGGTTGAAAAAAAATTTACTTTCATTAATCGTGTTCAAATACTTCAAAGTAACATATCAAAAATTCAAGTATTTACCTTAAAATTTTGATTTGTCGACCTATTTTATTGGATTATATATAACCTCTATTAATTTGGTAGACATACTTTTAAAGTGATATATAAGTCAATATAGATACAAATATGTGTATGGAGTTGTACATATATGTATCACATATTTATTAGTCATTTTACCTCTGCCATTATATAAACTTGTATTCCTCTGCCTTCGCTTATTGGCTCGGTTTAAAAGCCATGATCCTATAAAATAATATGTATTTTTTGCTGTCTTTAGAAATATCCAATAAACCCTAAAAAAACTGGGGATGTCCTATATAAAGTTCGATCAATGTCCTCAGGTTGTTCGTAGTAAAGCCCAGGCATAACCCATATAAGAACTGATGATGTTCTGTACACACCCGTACTAATGTCCTGAGGACATCATCAGCAAAGCCCAAACTGTCCCATTTGGATATCCTACGGACATCCTAAGGTGATAATGGGATCTTCCCATGATATCCCATATGTCCTGAAAAGTTGTCCCCAGTATGTTCTGAGGATGTCCCTGTGCTCTATGGGATTCCTCTTTCGTCATTTCCTCTCCTCAAGTACCTACGTAAGGGATGTTTGTAATGATTTCCTCTTGTTTCTTATGTAGTTCTTCTTTAAAACTGAATGATTTCGTGGCTATTATTCGATTTATGTGTGATTTCGCTTTGGGAGTGAAAGGGATCATCACCGGGTGGGTTTTTAAAATATTTTTATTGTTCTATCTTAGAACTTCCACTATATGACAGGTGATTTGTAAGCATTTTCCTGGGTTTTTTTATGTATTTTTACATTTAAACATTAGTGGTTAAGTGACAATTACTTAATTTTCGTATATAGCTGTGAAATTTCGGTTTCCGTGTAAAAGGTATCATCATCGGGTGGGTTTAAAAAAAAATTGAATTGTTTTTTAAAGAATTGTGTGATAATAGTATTTAGATTGGGAAAATTATCCTTTCTTCATTTCCATTTTGCCCCCATAACACAATAGGTGATTTTCAAGCATTTTCTTAGGTATTGAATGTACTTTCAATTTGAAACATTAATGATTAAGTGAGGACACTCTATTTTCGTAGGTACATGCTTTTCGTGGGATATTGTTTTCGGTGTGAAAGAGATCGTCATCGTGTAGGTTTTTAAAAAATTATCGTTGTTTTATTTAATCATAATTTTACATTTTTGTGTACTTTGGTTATGAAATAATGGGTTTCATTGTGGACTGAGATTTTAATTTTCGATCTATCTATCTCTGAAATGGTGGAATCTAGAAAGCTGTGGTTGATGCAATTTGATTTGTTGTACCCTTCTCAGCCAAATCAACTTTCGTCGTATCTTTTAGACGATCTGCTACCGAGTTCCTCATGTTTAAACATAAGAATATGCGAAAAAGTCAGTCGCTGCAAAAATCCGAAAAAATTCAGGGGTATATAGGAAGATGAGAGATATCGAACGGCGTAAATCAGAGGTCTCTATCTCGATCTGTTCTCCAGATAGAGCCTTCGTAAGTACGGGAAAAGTCATAAATTTACCTTCCGTCGACTTTGAGACATATCTCGGAAACGCTCGTACCTATGAACTTGCGGTTCACGTTAATCGATTTCTAGTTAAATTTTCTCGAAAATTTTCTACAATAAGTGGTTTTCCTCGGTCTCTGCGGTCGTCGATTTGGAAGATTCGACTTGAGAGATACTTATAGGTACGTACTCATTGTATATGCTTCTAAAAAATAACTCTCAACGCAGGTCTTATTTGAACACACAAAAGTTATAATTCTATCTGTTAAAAATTGAAGTTCGAATTTTTTTCATTTTCAGAACCGTTCTGGCATAATTCAGATTTTTAGATGAATGCGGGTTATGTACAAGTGAAGAATTATTCTAGAACTGTTCATAAATTTGAACTCGAACAAACCTATTATGTCATCCTATTGTAATGTTTATGTCTATCATTTTTTGATTATCAAAATGTGACAAGCAAATACCTGCCTGCTGAATCCCATGGATCCTAAGGTAATCGGTAAAATAGTAACTAAAGCGGTTGTTACTAGTTTAATAATTTAATATCAACAGAATCTTCAAATTCGCACAATCTTAAATGAAAACATATTCGATCATTTGACGTTATGTCAAACTCCCCTAACTTCCACTTCTCGCTTCCCCCCTACTCTTCGCAATGAACACTATGCTAAACTTCCGCATACTTTAGCAAACTAACCTATGTATAATTAATTAAGCAAAACTGCTAATTAAATAAACAAAACATATATACATAGGTAGGTGTAATACAAGCAGTTCTGCTAAAGTTTTCTAACTGTTCTAATCTTTAGTCAGTTTTTGATTAATTTCGGATTAAAATCTCTTGCCAGGTCTGGGAAGTGCTTCTGAAATTTGTCCAAATATAAAATCCGACTTTTTTCACAAATTTCATTAGCTAGCACATCAGATTGAAAATTGGCTTGAGTCAGAGCACTAGCAGTGACGTCACAGTTTTGTCAACTAGTTGAGATATTCTGAAATTTCACATAAGAGTATGTGTCAGTTTTCGTTCGATATAAATTAAAGTGGAGGATTTCTGAATATCAGATATGTGTAGTGATGTTTATTAATGTCTTCTTAAAGGCCTAGTGTGAGAAAGAATTATATACATACCTACTTTATTAGCGTTATTTTTACAAGAGTAAAATTTGATGTGAAGTACCTACGTTAAAATAGGGAAAAGTAAGGCTATATTGGATCCTTTACTTTTTTTGTACATATATAATATTACGACATATTTTAATAAATGTTGAATTAATATGGGCTCAGTTACAGCTAAGCGATGATATAGGTTAGGTATTATTATAACATTAGGTTAAAAGTTGTCACAATATTCATTGATTTATGCCAATATATCAATCATATATTAATGGTTTTATAAACCTGTTGTGAAATTTACGTTTATGTCCCATCAACTTTTATTGATTATATCTTACTTTCATTAGGCTCAATAGTTTCTAATAAGTTTAAGTGTTTATCAAATTATTGACAATAATCAGAGGTTTGAAATGTGAAATGCTGAAGCAATAGTAAATCTAATATAAATATAGGATTGTGAGACCGTTTTAGTTTCCATTTAATTGAAATCATAAGCAAATCATAGATATTCAAAATTTTGATAATGTAGGTATACAAATAAAATATCACTGAAGGTAAGTGAGCTAAAAAGCGACAGAGCTTAAAAGATAACACACTTTTAACAGAAGTAGAAAAGGTCTTCAAAATGATGCTTCTAAACATACGTTTTAAGTGCATCGTCTACCATAATTGAATGTTTTAAAATATACACATTATACGTAATTATAAAGGTAAGTATGAATAATAATAGTCTTATAGTTTAGATATTATCAATTGTATTGCCAAGAAGGGTCACAACGGTTCATTAATTCCACGCTATTATGTTATGTTATATCATCCAAGGATGCAGTTTGAATCTCTTACTTTTAAGTCATATCCCAGCAAACATTTAAGTATTATTTGACGTCAAGACTACCTAAATTATGTATAATAAATTTAGTCGCAAAATTAGAATTAAACATATTTTGGTAAAATTTACGTTGATGCTACTTGGAATCGACATAAGTGGAGAATAAGACAACGTCGAATTTAAGTTATATCAACTAAAACAGGTAAAATTACATGTAAATCTTACTTGTAGTCGCATAGTACATTTGGTTACTAATACCTGTTTAGGTAAATTTTACTTGAATTCAACGTCAATTTGACATCAAGTTGACTAGTTTTAGGTAGAATTTACGGACATATGTGTAATTTAAAAATGACACCAAGTGGAAAAAAATAAGATTTTTACACTTATTTGGTATTTTTATCTATAAGTAGTCGACATATGGTTGTCAGTCACTTACAAAACTGAAGAGATACCTAACTCACAATAACCATACAAGATGAATGCCGCTAACTAAAATAAATGCAATTTATGAGGAAAGTATTTGCAGTTCTCGCTTATTGAAATCAATGCGCCGAAAATTTTTCTGTGAATGATAGCAGCTGTACTCCATAAAATACTAATGCGCCTCAGAAATATTCATCTATAAGAAAATTTATATTACCAAATAAAAAAATTATTGTAATATTTTGAGCCGAAAATATACTATACTTGTTAAATATGAGTTTACAGGTATAATTATGTATTTTCTTAAACTTTTCGTCAGTTTGTTTCCATATACACTCATTTTACAAACTACAATTTGGAATCATACTTCAACTGCGGTGAGAAAATATGGCGTCTTGTGCTATTTAGACCTCTAAGTTAAAATTACCATGACAATCTACGTATTTTATAGGTGGAAATTATCACAGGTCAAGTTACACGAAAATTTACGACATTTTGGTTAACTTTACCTATTGAAAGTATTATTAACTCTGTTGTTATATCAAATAATTACTTGTAGGTAAATATAACCTATTTATATTACCTTATTTTGAATATACTACCTATTGGTAAATTCTACTTATTATGTGTAAATTTTAACTCGACTAGTTTATTGTGTTGACGAGTGAGTTGTCATAATGGAGCCATATGATATTGCCTTGGTATTCGACAGCGTCCAAAAGTTGTGGAAGCTCGGCTGGCATTCGGCAATACCATTGTATTGAAATTCTATAGGCAATTATTTCCACATACTAGAGTGCAAATATAGTCAAGATGTTCTCCTTTAAAAAGACTTGGATGGGAAATCTGGATGCGGAAGTAGTGATTCCTTAAGTGGTGGTTTTTTACCTTTGGCATACTTCATTTGTACATTGGCACCACGAATTATCCAACCATGCTACGTTAATGGCCTCTTTTAATGACTGAAATAATTTTTAGATAATAACTATACCACCTAAGTACCTAATGGTTCAAATAACCTAAATAATATGAATTCTACAAACAGGTTAGACGGGGGTTAGCTTCTGAATTACTATTTTATAGTAAAGTTTACTTTGAGGTCGATTTGCCAGGTTACTGCGACAACGAGGTTTAAAATGTATTTTTTTAGAGTAACTTTAAGGTCAGTTTAATGGTAATTCACTTAATTGGTGAAATTAGGTAGATAATCCAGGTAGAATTTACCGATGTTGTCTACCTAATATTACTTCAAAGAAGAGTAATAAAAGTTACCAAATAAGTTGCTATTACGTAGGATTTCCAACAAAATCTACCTAGAAAGATATTCGACTATTACAAATATTTTTAGTCGCTAAAAAGGTAAATACTACCTAATTATATTACCTATTTCGACCTTATTGGAAATTTACCCTTGAGGTCAATTTTGGTAGATTTTTTTAGTAGTTTTCCACTTGCTGTTTTCGTTAAATTTGCCTTCAAAGAAAATTGTGTATGAGGTAGATTAATTGGTATTATTTACGTAAACTTAAATCTAAATTAAGACTAATTGGTCAATTTTTATCGGAGGTCTATTTTTCCAGTCAATTTTACGTTATAATTACTTTGGTAAGTAAATTTGTCTTGTCCCAAGTCGAATTGGAGCTAATTTTGACAAAAATGTTTGCTGGGATAGGTTAACTCTTTTAATATATTTCAGCTTAGAAATGTAATGAGGGGACTCCTAAAATGTAGAATATAAATAAAATTACAATAAATTCACTAAAATTCACTTACCATGTGGAAAAGAAGAAGTCACATTTGACATGTGAACAAGATGACATGCCCATTCGAATATATAAATAAGGCATTAGATAAAAGTCACTTCAGCAAATCACGAAATGTATAACAGATAAAGAACACTAACAAGTAATTTTACACAAGAAGAACGTTTAAAAAAACACCAAAAACACTTTAAAAACTCAAATCATTTTACATTGACACAAATGCAAAGTAGGTTATTATGCACCAAGTAGTCGTGGCGGCCATGTTGTGCTACTGCTCTAATATATTTGGAAAAATTTCAGAAGCACTTCCCATTCCCATTCCCACCTGGCAAGGGATTTTCATGCGTGTGTTACTAACTGTGTTGATGTGTTTCGAGAGACGAATAGAGGTATGTCAAGTGAGGTAGTCGAGTGCAATTAGACATAGAAAGTAAACCAGTTATACTGAATCAATTTTCATGATTTTTTTTCATTGAGTTTTTAATACTGAATACGAAACAGTTTACCCTTTAAAAGTCGACGATTGTTACTTGGGCCCTCTGGATGAGTAGGAAGAAAAGTAAAACAGTAACAACCGAATCGGATATAGAATCATATTGTAAGAGAAAACGGTTATTTACATTTTTTCATGAAAATTTATACATATAACGATTTGCGAGATTACGATTTTAGTTTTAAACAATTGGTATCTTGAGACTGTTTTCCGTAAATAATTTAAAAGTCTTACATTTATGGAGAAAGTGGTATGGTACAAAAATAATATTATAAAATTAGAAATATTTCATTTTTGTTTGTTTCTGTACGATGGATAGTTCTAAAAGCAGGATAGTTTAAAAATGGCGCTCGAACGTTTATCAGTCGAGGTATAATGTTTAAATCTCAAATATGCCAGAAACAATCAGTATGTTGTTAAAAATACATATAATGGAAATTAAAGAGCTTGAAGTACTCTTTGATATAATTTTTCTGTCCATACAGCATGAAAAATAACGATTTTATGTACCAAATAATGAGTGCTTGGCAATTTCTTGAAATAAAAAATGCTGGATTTTCCTGCTGTCATTGGCCATAAAACGTAAATTCAAAAAATCTGTATCAGTTTTTATTAATATGTAGTAAGCATAATCTAATTTAAGAGTTTTAATTTATCAACGGTTTTCAAGAAATCGGATTTTTAAATATATTTCTTTGCCACTAAATGTTCAAGCCCCGCATTTGTACTATCATACTTCTGAAACAATTGGTGCTACAAATATTTTAAAAAACAAATTAATATGTCGCTTCTTAAGCATTATTTTTCTATATTTTCCTTTATTACAATTATTTTGAAGTTATTTACAAAAAAATATTTTTTTCAGTAAAATGGCAAAATTTTTCTTAATTTAAAGTAGGCATAATTTTAAAAACGACTGCTTTAAAATACCAAAAACATTAGAGTATGTTAGTAATGCTATATTATGTATTAATAAAAACCAATACAGATTTTTCAATTCCCATTATATGGCCAATGGCAGCAGGAGCTCCCAAACTTCTTCTTTAAAAGGAATTATAAAGCACTCATTGTTTTGCACATAACATTGTTATTTTTCAAGCTGCGCTGATAGTAGAAAAATCCTACAAAGAGTACTTCAAGCTCTTTAATTTCTATTACATGTATTTTTAACATCATACTGTTTGTTTCTGGCATATTTGAGATTTAAACATTATATCTGGACTGATAAACGTTCGGGCGTCATTTTTAAACTATCATATTTTTAGAACTATACATTGTACAGAAATAAACAGAAAACGAAATATTTGAAATTTCATAATCTTGCTTTTTGTACCATACCATTTTTTCAATAAATGTAAGACATTTGAGTTATTTACGAAAAACAGTCTCAAGGTACCAATTTTTTAAAGCTAAAATCGTAATCCTCAAATCGTTATAACTTGGAAAACATAAATTTACATGAAAAATTGTACACTACCTTTTTCTCTTACAATTTGATTCTATATCAGATTAGGTGGTTACTATTTTACTTTTTTGTTCACCCTTCCAGAAGGGGTGGGAACTACCCCCAAACAAATAGCGGCAATTTTTAAAGGGTCAATATTTTGTACTCAGTATTAGAAACTCACTGCAAGTCAATGCATCATGGACGGATTTCCAAGTAAAAACCTAATTGCACTCGAATACAAACTTTGTTAATCACGGTCATCAATTTATGCAACAAGCCCATAAGAGCTTTGAAACGTCTGTCTCAGTTGGTTTTCACACGCTTATTTTCTATTTTTTTTCAAAGTATTCATTGGTTTTCTCCTTTTTAAGTTCGTAACAATTAGACTAGCGTGTTTGTTTGATTCGGAAGCAGTACCACAGATCAAATGCGTAAATCAGACGTGTCACTTAATAAAATTCTCTTCCCATAAATGACAAAACCTATTCGTCATCTTAAGGTCACCATTTAGAACTTCGGCCAAACACTTATAATCTATGAATTAATTTTCTTAAATGCTTGAGTTGATTACACAGGTTTACAAAAAATAGAAAATGCCCGACCAATGAGAATCCATTGCCGTACCCCAAAGGTTTTCGACGTTCTGAACACGATGCCGTAGTCCGTTTTGCGCCATTACGTCAGGATTTTGATAAAACTTAACCCAAAAGTGCTAAAGATACAAAATTTTAGAACTTTGCGATTTTTTACTCGAAAAAGAAGTTTAGACAAAAATTGCAAGAGACAAAAAGAGTTTGGAATCAACTAGGGAATATTCTCAAATCTTGTGTCCAATGCTTTTTTTTTATGCGCTTGAAAACTCCACAATGATCTTTTCTGCAAAGGACATTAGACATTTCCAACAAATTTGAGACTATCCCCTGGATGATTTCAAACTCTTTTTGCCTCTTGCAAATTTTATCCTAACTTCTTTTTCGAGTAAAAAAATCGCAAATTTCTAACATTTTTATTTTTCCTCGCTTGATATCTAAAAAAAATGACAATTTCAGAAAAAATGATTCGAACAAAAGTAGCCTATTTTTAGTCAGAGAATCCGAATTTGCAATAAAATTCAGACCAAAATATTGAGTGAATTAATTTGTGCATGAGTGAAGGCGAAAAAGGTGTTTTTACCAATTTTTGGTTAAGTTTTCTCGAAATCCTGACATGATGGTACAAAACGGACTACGGCATCGTGTTTGGCACGTCAAAAACCTTCGGAGTACAGTAATGGAATCCATTTGGTCGCACATTATTTTTTTTTGTAAAAATGTGTTATTAATTAGAAATATTTATTATAATGCCTAAATACTGTTGCGTATTTCCACCTTTTAGGAAACACCCTGTATGAATCCGTGGGTTCTAAATAATTTTAACAAGAGATAAACCACTAACACTTTATTTAATAATTTGCTGACTATACAGTACTTCAAAATAACCTTTACACTTTGTTTACTTGATATTTAACATAACTTTTTCGCTATCAATTTCACTTTAATAAACTTCTCCTTCTGCGCCGGTAATCGTACCTTATATACTCTGAAATTGTCTCCAGATCAATCAAGAATCTTCTCTCACCATACTCTAGAAGTCAATTTCTTTCTACAAGTTTCCAGTCACTCACTATTAGGCATAGGCGTATCAATTTCCAGCTCCAAGGGGGTGTAATTCATAACAATACAATACTCATTGTATTTAAAGTAATGATCATTTAAATTGTCCCCTTTTTAAATGTAAGAATTTGAGTCATGATCGAGAGCACCTTGTATAATTAAGTTCGGCTTTGCTTGACATGAACACTATTACATGGCATAGTCGAGTCAATAAAGCCTAAAGATCGTCAAAACTTCTTAATTTTTAGCAACAGCTCCGATTTTGATTTTTTTATGTGTATTTTTTAATATTATTCAAAATCAGAAACATTTCAAGTGGCGCAAATAATTATTTATATTGTTTCGGGGTGAATGTCACTCCTTCTCAGGGGTGGAAATTGTTAAACTCAAAATAACAGACATCGACAGGGGGATGAATTCTAAGCAAAAAATGTTCTATGATGTTTTTTTCCATAAATCAAATTTTTCGAGTTCTCTTATTTCTGTAGATGCAATACGAACCGAGTTATGGCTCGTTGAAGGTGACTGTTTGTTTACTGATAACCGAATTCGAACCTTTCAAATTTAACGGAAGAACGACGAATTTTTGGTGGAAAATGTATTCATATTTTTTAAAGTACTTGAAAAGATCTTTAAAATGAGGAAAGCTTGTCAGATCTTATTTAAAGTACTTGAAAAGACCTTTGAAATGAGCTTTAGTAAATGTCGTTAGCGTAAAAACTAACGAAGTTATGATGAAAATAAAATGGTGTCTCGTTTCTTCCAAGAAAAAATCAACAATGAAACCAATAGCTTAACCGCAAGAATTGAAATTAAGTGTAATCCATTTACAACTTACTTTATTTCGGTATTAACAATATGTGCTACAAGTTTGAACGGTTTAGAGTACGTAGATTTGGAAAAAAGTTTGATTCAATTTTGAAATGATTTTTGAAATTTTTGAAAAAAATTTCTTTTTTTCACAATAACTCAAAATCTAAAAAGTATACGTATAAACTGCAAGAGCAAAAAAATGTAGAGTTTTTTTTCAGAAAATCCGTTTTTTTTTATTTCTCTAGGTTGAAAATTAATTCATATATCAACGTTTTAAGTTCGCATTTAAGTGCGAGAACCACCTTCCCCTAGCCCTTTAAACTAAAAAGTCTCAAAAACGGAGGGTTCAAGAAAGTTCAACTTCACAGGCCTTGTAGCCCTTGAAATTCTCTGCAAAAGTTTGATTAGACATCTTAAATATTAAGGCCATTGGTTTCATTGCTGATTTTTCCTCCGAAAAAACGAGACAACAATTTTATTTTCATAACTCCGTAAGTTTTTATGCTAACATCTTTCACTAAAGCTCATTTCAAAGGTTTTTTCAAGTACTTTAAAAAAGGTCTGACAAGTTTTCCTCCATAAATTCGTCGTTTCTCCGTTATTTAAAGGCGAATTCGGTTATAGGCAACCAAACAGTCACTTTCAACTCGGTTCGTACTGCATCTACAGAAATAAGAAAATAACCAATCGATTTTTTATTTTATTAGCTTCATGTTCTTGACAAAACGTAAGGTTTTCGAGTTATTCGTAAAATGTCGCTCTAAAACGTGCTTTTTTAAGTGAATGATCCATAGATTCAATTGCGGGTGACTCGAAAAATATTGATTTATCGAAAAAACTTCATAGAACATTTTTTTGCGTAGAATTCATCCCCCTATCGACTTCTGCGGTTATTTTGAGTTACTAATTTCCACCTCCGAGAATGGGTGACATCCACCCCGAAACAATATAAATAATTATTTACACCAATTGGGATATTTCTCTGACTTTGAATAGTATTAAAAAACACACATTTAAAAAAAATTATCAAAATCGGAGCTGTTGCATATTGCTGAGAATTAAGAAATGAAAACCGTCATTGACTCGACTACAGGCTGACATTCAAACCTTAAATGTGATCGTACATTTATAAAAATACGTATTTTACTGATTTTACTCTTAACTGCTGCAAAGGCATTTTCTATTGGAAAAAGTGGAGTAACGTGGGGATAGCTGCAGTCTAAATTCAAGAATAATATACGCCTGGATAGAAAATTAAGAGTTAAATATAAATATATGGTCGCGTATTTTCACGTCTGAAACCACCTTTCAGGATCCGTGGATTCCAAATAATTTCAACAAGTTAAACACTAACACTGTATTTAATTACTTACTGTAAACTACACAAGATTTTTATTATCTACTAAAATGCACTATTTTGTATTCCTATCACCTCGGGTTTCTAACCTCTTACTTGTCACAGTTGTCACTGTTCAACTTCTCCTTTCCCGCCATGAATCTTGCCTTATATACTCTAAAATTGCCTTTAGATGCATCTAGAAATTTCCAATTCAGAAGATCTGGCGTGTATTACTGGTTGCCTAACCATTTCTACTTAATTTCAGCTAGTAGTAGTCATGGGCGTAACAGTCTCCACTTTGTAGAGGGTGTAATGCATAACAAGATGGAAAAATGTTGAGTGCTCCATTTGAAAAATCCTAGTATTAGTTTACCACTATTATATCAAACACCCTGTGGATTTGATGCCGCTCCTGATCTTCTACAATTTTTATCCGATTTTTTTTCAAATTTCAAATGGTTAAGGAGATATTTACCATCCACGCACTAGTGACTTACCCTGTATATAGTATCAACATATTTACGAAATTGACGTATGATTAAAGATTATTATTATTACACTATTGTTAATATTTTTACTATCTACTCGTGGTGTGTATAATAATTCAATGTCGCTTTAGTTTCCCAGTATTCGGTCTAAGTAAGCATAGCTAATTCACCCTGTATATAGTCTCTTCGTAATTATGGCCTAAAATCACTCAAGAACAGCATACAACATTTGCATATAGATTAACTTTAAAATTAGATATATTTAGTAACAACGGCCTTATCTAATTTAGTCGTGGTCACAACAAGTTTAAGCAATACCAATATAATGTGGCCTTTTGTTTGATTTGCTTCCAATAGATCCCTAGACCATTTACCCAATTAGCCCTTTATTGGAGTTTGGGCAACCCGGCTATTGTAAGTGACAAGTAATCTTGTTTCAGTCATTAGCTTTTTGCAGCTGGGAATAAAGGAGACCTATTTTAGGAACAATGTTAAATTTCTACAGAATTAATAAAGATACTGGCTTGCTAATAAAGAAACATGTGGATTTGTCACGTTAAATAATTACATTATTAAAAAACAATTTTAAGGAAATAATTAATTTAGGCTACATTTCTTGTCATCAAGCGATCGAAAATTATGTATGCTACAATATAAATGCATTGAAATATATAAATAATTCTAGTTAAAATAAAAACATAATTAAAAAAATAATATTTAAAAAAGAGCAAAAGAGGTGGTTTGTTACTTATTGCACTTACATTTATTTTAAGTAAATTATTAATCAGGGACCTGCACCGTAATCAAATACCGATTTCTGTGCGGGTTCGGTTTTAAGTAAAATTGAAATAAGGGTTCCGGTTTGGTTTCAGTTAAAAAGCAAAAATTATAAAAAAAAGTTCGGTTCGATTCTGGTTTTAAGGAAGACGAAAAAACGATTTTGGTGCCGGTTCTTATAGGTTTGTCAACTCCTATTTTGGTCCAGTTCCACAGTGTTTCTTTATTTCAAGATTTCAAATAATTCTAACATTATTATGTTTTATAACTAATATTATTCGATTCGTGAAGCAAAATACAAAAAAAAAACAAACTAACCAATATACTCTTCGCCGATTTACTGCACTTTTACTTCCACTTCTACGTAGTGGAGTGGAAGTATAGTAATAGTAAGAAAAATTAAAAACATTTTTTTTGTTGAAATGTCACAAAACGTCGAGATTTTATATCGATCAAAAAAAAAAGTTTGTCTGACTTTTTTTTTGCGCACGTTTTCTCAGCAACGGTTTAAGATATTGACTTGAATTTAATACACATATGTACCATGACGAGATCTGGAACCAGATTGTATTTTGCGCTAATTTTGGTGAAAGGTTGGGATTTAAATATTGGTAAATAAGGTAAAATAAATAAAGCAAGCTGATGAGTAGGGTAACTTGGGATTTGGTTATATACTAGAAGCCAAGACCTCAAATTCCTTTATAATATTTTCAGTCCCTCTAACCACCACCCCACCCCTTCTCCATTATTAAAGGGTTTAGTAAAATAAAATTGAGATATTCACTTGGCATTTGGTACACGTATGTATTATAACGACATCTGGAACTAGATTATATTTTGCGATGATTCCGATGCAGGGTTGGTGGTTAAGTAGGAGTAAATAGGAAAAAACCGCTGGCTAAGGAATCACTACCTCCACATCCAGATTCTTCATCAAAGTCACTTTAAAGGAAAAATCTTGACTATATTTGTACTCTAGCATGTGAAAAAAGTTGGTCATAGAATTTTAATATTTGAGGCAGATATCATAGAAAAATTTGCGGCCTTAGTTTCTAGTACATATACGTTAATAATGAAGTTTCTAGCTTATTCTACTTATTTTCCCCTATTCAGAACCTACCGCCTCCCACGCCTTCACGGGAATCGTCTCAATCAAATGTCATTAGAATATACGTGTACTAACTTTCAAGTGAATATCTTAATTTCATGTTATCAATCCCGTTAATACTGGAGACGATGTGGTGATGATGCGGGAGGGAGGCGGGGGGTTGAAAATATTAGAAAAAAATCTGAGGCCTTGGTTTCTAGTATACATATACACCAAATCCCAAGTTTCTGTACTCTTACCAGCTTTCTTTGCTTGTTTTCCATATTTACCTCTGCCCAACCCTTCGATGCAATCATCTCAAAATATAGTCTAGTTCCAGATGTCTTTATAATACATACTTGTACCAAATTTCAAGCGAATATCTCAATCTTGTTTTATACACCCCTTTAATAATGGACTAGAGATGGTGGGGAGATGTGAAAAATATAAGAAAATCTGAGACCCTGACTTCTAGCACATCCAGCGAATTTCAAGTTTCTGTACTCTTACCAGCTTGCTCTACTTATTTTCCCCTATTTACCCCTATTTAACCCCCAATCCCGCAATATAATCTAGTTCCTAGTGTCATCATGATATAAATATATGTATACCAAATTTCAAGTGAATGTCTCAATTTTGTTTTATCAACCCCTTTAATAATGGTGTGGGGGATGGTGGAGGAATGTAAAATATGAAAAAAAATTGAGGCCCTGACTTCTAGTACATACACCAAATTTCAAGTTTCATTAGTCTCACCAGCTTGCTTTACTTATTTCTCGCTATTTACCCCTATTTATCCCCAACCCTTCACCGGATAAGTTCAAAAAACAATCGAGTTCCCGAATTTCCAGAAGTCAGTATCTGTTCCGGAGAAAACGTACGGACAGACAGAAAATTTTTCTCGCTCAAATTTAAAATCTCGACGTTTTATGACATTCTAAACCTATTTCAAGAAAAAAAAAAATTAAAATTTGACTACGTGGATGTGGAAGTAAAGAAAATAAAGCAAGCTCGTAAGAGTACAGAAACTTGGAACTTGGTGTGTATACCAGAATGCAAGGCCTTAATTTTTTTAATATTTTTGAATTTCCCACAACACGCTTTTGACCGGATTTTATTGCCAAGTTTACAATTGGGGCTATTGGCTATATTTGAAAACATTCTTAGATTATTTCCATTAATATTTTGTAATAAAATAGAGGGTGTTCAGCTTAAAAACTTTGGCAAGAAAATTGTCTTACTACATTATGACTCGTATTAACTTCCTATCACAATATTCGCAAAAGTTCTATCGTTTAGAATTTAATTTAGAAAAATTACAGGTTAATTTTAAAAAAGTGACATTTAAACCCGAATATCTTGATTGGATTTTTCAAATATTTTCATATAATTCTAATTGAAACTTAATAGTTTACCCTCCATTTCAAAGTTTCTATCATCGAGACATTTCTTCAAAGTGCAATGTCATCTGCATCTTACCATATTAAATAGCAATTTGGATGCAAAACTGAATCCGTTTATAATTTCCAATAATCGATTATGACAAATAAAAGAGCTCTTTTGTTTTCTAATATAAGTTTTTATTGATACACTCTGTATACGATACTTATTGCATTTTACCAGAAACTTATAAGAATTTTTTAAAGTTTGTTGATGTATTTTAAATATTCCATGCGTGCTGATAAAATAATAATTATTACCTCTAAAATCCTGATTAAATGCAGTCAACAATTGACTATTATTTAACCATATTTCTAGGTCATTTGTCGTATAATTACTACTCTTTCTAATAAAATGACAAAAATCATCAATTACTTTATATTCACTCAATTGGAAAATCCACGTAGTAAGCGCTGATCCAAACTGTAAAGACACCAATTTGTTGGCAACAGCCAGGTTTAGAGAAATCCGGAGTACGCTTTCATCTGTCGTTGACGGGAATCGTAGCTAAACCAACTAAGGAGCTTTCCTATGTCAACGAACAGCAAACGATGTTTTTTTTAGGTGGATTTCTTAAAAGAATTTATTTGAGATAAATTTAATATGTATGGTTTGTTTGATTTTGTGTCCCCTTGGTAACAAAGTGAAAACAAACAATATATTCAATAAAATGCTGTTCTAATTACTATTGAAATAATTCATAAAAACTGTTCTAGACAGAAAATGAGTTGACTTTAAATTTGTTGTAATGATCGTGTATTTTATAATAATATATAAAATTTTCATCTCAAATTGCTCGCAATTAACGAAAAATGAGGCAAAATCCAAATTAAAGCTAAGGCCGTCTATTTTTAGTAAGCTATTTCAATTCTTTCATTACAATTTAGATTCAACAGGAATAGACAATATACTAGTGCACGTATTTTAAAATTGGAGATTTTTTATAAATATATTTTCAGTACTCACATTTCTCCAATTGCGATCTACGGTGAATGAGAGATAAATATCAGTTCTTTCAGTAGTATATAGTGAAAATTTTTGTAGTGGTCAAAACTTGAAATGAGCATTAAAATTTTTAAATATTGTTCAGTGGCAAAATACCCAACAAAAAGTAACAAAATCTGACTATGCTACAAATAAACAATTACAGACAATTTAAATTGAGCAGGTACAAAGCTTCCCACAAAAATATGCATATAATTCAAATTAGGAGGAGCTGCGAATGTTTAAATTATTTTACAATTCGATCATTTTTCCAAAGCTTATTAATAGTTTCTGTTCCAATATGCATGGTAAACGCTAATTTTGGCATTGGCGCGTTGGCCGGCAACCCCATAACATTGATTCTTATTTTACGCGAGAGCGGTTTTATATATTTTCATGACTATGGTTCTTTTCGTATTTCCGTATTTTAAAAATTTCTCCATCCAAAAAAAAAAATTTTTTAATTTGACGCCATATTGTTTTCTCTTCCGCCATGGTGACAATGATAACTTTTTGAAATACATTTCTACTACTAAAATCCACCTACCAAAAAATCAAAAATTCTTATACGGATTATTTAATCCTAGCGCAAATCCTCTGAGGACTGTGCTATAATGGTGTAACGTATTTTAATACCTAAATATTAAAACGCGTTACATCTGTGCGAACGGCAGCCGATTTTTGTTGGAGAGCATAGGGCCGTGGGTTAGGGCGCCACCGGCTGTATGTTATGTAATATGATTTAAATAATTTTGCCAGCCAGGGACAAAATTAAGTTACTAGCAACCATGCGATGGAATTCTCAACATATATCTATAATATCAAAATGTACACTTTACTCTGTAACATTTCAAAATTTAAACAAATATCAGGTGTACCAGTGCAAATAATAAGAACATGTAGACACCAAACATTTTTTACGATACAAGTGAGATAGATGTACAACAATAAAAAAACAAATAGTTTTTCAATTATCCCCTAAACATAATCTATATACACAAAAGAAATTCAGAATATGTGTATCACCCCATCTAAAATTGTTTCAGTGATTTGACCTTTTTTATAGAAATGCAACTACGGCTTTAATGATACCAACAATGAGTTTTAGATTTACAACGAGTAAAGATGCACAATGGATTAAAATTACAGCTCATCACTAAAATGTTATGTAACAAACAAGATTCTGTGAGCCAATTTTCGCAATGCTCGCTGTGTGCACTAGAATGTTAAAAAATGATCTAAAATAATTATGTTCTATTAAAAATACTTCATATGTGACATAGTAGAAGGTAAATTAGTATCACGTGGTACCATGCGTTACTTTACAAAAAATCTTAAGATATTTCATCATGTTAGGTATGTAGTTGCAAAATCGTTATTTATTTACTCTAATATTTCAACAAAAAATCACTGAATGAAACTATAATAATTTCTTTAAAATTGTGTAACTAAAATGAAGCAATAAAACCTGATTAGGGCCTCGGAATTTTCTGTGACGACTGCAGCGTGACCTGTCACCACTTCCTAAGATGTTCTCGACTTTGCTTACGACTACGACTCCGTGTCACTCCCAAAATTCCGCCTGAATCTCTTGGAGACTGCTGCATACAACTCTCGAACCAAAACTTCTCTAAATATCAGCAGGACCCACATAAGACGAAATATATGAGTAATAGACTTCCTCCTATTACTCCTCTAAATACTGGGCCCCCTTACATAACCAAAATGACAGCACCAAACATATCGTTATCCCAGTTATAAGCCTCTCCAAAACATAACTAATTTTCAGATGGCCAGTCCCTCCAAAACATATGCTTATACCAAGTACAAGCCTCTCCAAAACATAACTAATTTTCAGATGGCCAATCCCTCCAAAACACTCTCATATAGAGAGTATTACATACACAAACTCACGAAACACGTGGCGATCAAATTACGACAATCAACAGATTTCCTTCTTGGAATTTACAAAATGCTTTTGGCAGGACGGTAAAGAAACACGGGGTACATCAAATCAAATCCCTTTTCAGTGTAAGCGATGTAAAACCCAAATTCTTCAATACAAAACCGGGACCGCCGCCATTCAGCTATCTCGTCGCTGTCGAAAGACAAACCATCCACCCTGTATATTGATTTAATAATTCCCCTCAAAATCTGAAATATTTTCTAACCCTATGCAGTCTTAATTTCGTAACCAGTACTTTTCCGGAACATGTAGTCTATTTTTTAAAAGTGGCAACGTCGCAAATCAACCGCTGGTGTCTAAAGAAATGCCGCTGTTTTATTGTGTACCTCACAAAAACTTTATCAATAGGAACTGTATTCCTGCATGAAATAAAATAGAAATGTTAATGTCTACACACGTTCCTGATATTTGATTAAAATTAAATTAATTACTACTAAATTACTCAAATAAAAACCAAAAATTATTGTGTCCACACTCGGCTCTTACACTTTTGGTTTAACGTATTTTAATACCTAAATATTAAAACGCGTTACATCGCGGCATCGGTGCGAACGGCAGCTGATTTTTTTGTTGGAGGGCATAGGGCCATGGGTTAGGATTGTGTGGACACTTAAAGGACGCCACCGGCTGTATGTTATGTAATATGATTTAAATAATTTTGCCAGCCAGGAACAAAATTAAGTTACTAGCAACCATGCGATGGAAAATGTGTCTGTAACATCAAAACTCTTACCTTACTCTATGAAATCTCAAAACTCAAGCAAATATCAGGAGTACCAGTGCAAATAATAAGAACATGTAGACACCAAACTAAGTATAATAAAAGCTTACCTCATATAGAGAATATTGCATAACCTCACGAAACACGTAGCGATCAAATTACGACAATCATCAGAATTCTTTCCTGGATTTTACAAAATGCTTTTGTCAGGACGGTAAAGAAACACTGGGTACATCAAATCAAATCCCTTTTCAGTGTAAGCGATGTAAAACCCAAATTCTTCAATACAAAACCGGGACCGCCGCCATTCAGCTATCTCGTTTCTGTCGAAAAGCGAACCATCAGCCGGAAATCTCCTTCACAGTTCTCAGTGTTGCCCACTTGAGCATCTAGATAACACTTTCTCTAGCCAATGAAAATGCGCGAACAAAGGACTTTGCAATTAAAAGACTGAATTACACAATTGTGTAATATCTCAACTACAAGAATATGTGAGCTACACCTCTAACTCAAAGTTATACTTAAAAGAAAATACGTTTACTTTCTGGATGTTGAGAATTGCAGATATGCGACCTGCTATGCCCCTTTGAAGTACGATTGGTTGCCTGCCTCTCCACTCAAATAAATGAACTAATGGGTTAATTTACTGTATTCGACCATACACTTATTAATGTAGCCTTTTCAAATTCTACAATGGTAAAGCAGCAGCAGATTATAAACTGTTAGTGTACACTCTTTTTATTATTAGACAATCAAGCTCTCGAAAAAATCTAATTAATAGAAAGCTAAACACTAGTGATATTTCAAGTGACAAGAAACATGGGTATATTTACTTTTATCATTAAAATAGGTTAATAAATAAGATAAATTAATTAAATTGTTTTAACTCCTTATGGATCGCTCGGTATATTCTTGTTTTATACGTTTCAACGAAGTCAAACAGAAAGTACCTAGAAATTAAAGCTTAATATTTATATTAATTTGTTTCCTTTTGTAAACATCAGTCGCAAATGCTGATTGGTTTATTTCGAATGTTCGTTCTTCATCTAGCTTTCTGTTGATTCATTTGTAATTTGCAGTGCCAATATAAAGTTAATTAGTTCTTGTTTTTACTTACAGATTCTTCAACTTCAGATGAACGACTACAGATACCACTACATGTTTACGACGTTTGTAAGTATAAAAAAGTGTATATTCTAAAAATATATTTTAGATACTGAGAGTAAAAATTCCAATAATGATCCCGGCGCACATTTTTTCCCTTTGTCGTCAATAAAAATTCATACGATCTGAATAAAATTCCTTGATGTTTATTCTGAAAATATATTTTAGTCACAGAGCAATTAAGAAATTCTAATAATATTCCCTGTTGATATTTTTGATCAACAATAAATAATTACACTCAATCTGAATAAAGTCTATGAATACATAAGTGAAATCCAGATTTAGCATGTGTGATGCAGTGCATTTAGATGTATAGTTCATTCCATATTTATAAGACAGAGAATAAAGTCAAAGCTGCCGACCGATCTAATATACAGGGTGTTTCAAAGTTAAAGGTACATACGTTAGTTGTGGATAGAGGGCACTTTGGTGGTTCCAAATTAGCCGGCATTAATGCATCCATCGTCCTTCCTTACTGAAATACAGGATGTTTGATTGATTTTGCCAAATCTTTTTTTGATCATAACTATTGAACCACCCTGTATATTCGCTTCATACTTAGTCCAGGTCCGGCTTAATTAAAAATTGACAATGTGTTGTATGTCAAAATCAACACCCTGTATGACAAAAGATCTGTTTCGATATTCGAAAAGAGCGGAAAAAACTGAATAGAGCAGCTCACTTAATTTGTTTGCGCATTTCATGCATCAACCTTGATTACTTGCCGTAAATCCAATTTCAGTTAAATGGTCTAGACAGTTGTAACTTGAATATTTATTTCAGGATTAATTAACAAAAAAAAATTAATGTGCAGCAGTGACAATTCTTTCACTTCTAGACTAGGTAAGTGAACTATTGTAAAACAACTATTGAAGACAATGTAGATTTTCGCACATAAATCAAAATACTACTTAATTTTGTGAGTCTACATTTAAAAGTAATATTATTTTTAATGCATGTGTGTACAATAACAATAAATAAGTGAAAAAAATTACTGATTATGGCATCATATGATACATAAATAAAACAAACTATTCTTACTTTTCAATTCAATAAGAAAATGTATTCAATTATCAAAATATATTTTATTCATTCACTATTTAATTCTACATATTACGAGTCAGGTATCTATATTATATTTGACAAATTAATTTAAAAAAATATTTCTACCTCTTTTAATAAATTAATGGAAAAATATATTATACATACAATAAATAAAATTAATGAACATTAGTAAATCTTCTACTTTCTTATATGATACTGCATTTGAAATAAACGTAAAGTGTTTTCAAATATCCGCTCCTAGTATTAGAAATAGTGCGACGTTGCCACCTCTACTACTCATGTCCCCACTCAATTATTTCAATGATTTTCTGGCAGCTGCCATTACGTTATTAGATGGTGAATCATCTCGATATTTATAAGCATGCTTCGTCAGGAATTAGTTTAAGTTTACCTCGTTTTTGAGATCATTCTTAAATAAGGATCAGTCGTAAGAGGGAAAATAGAGTCACGACATCACTTTATTTCGCATGGCGTCCGTAAGCGCAATGTTAAATGTCAAAAACCGCGAACTTTGAGCGAATGAATCTCGGAAACAGTACGGTAAATGGAGTTCATATTTTACCAGAATGTTTATTGATATGTGAATTAAATTTGCTGAAAGTTCCGTGACTTTCGTAAATAACTTAAATTGCGACATAACTACCTTAAATTGGAAAAATGACAAGAGAGCTTGAGTGGCCAAAAAAAACCAAAAAAGAATTTGTTCGGGTCCAAAAAAATCGATTTTTGTATATCACACCAGCATGGACTGGGGTTGTACAGAGTAACTGGACAACAGCAGTCAAGGGCAACATCATTTTTTATGAAGGTTTAACCCTCAGGTAGACAATAAAAAAGACAGAAAGCGTCTCTCATATTTTGCAAACGAAAATACTCTGAGCACCTACACTATATAATGAAACGTGGAGATTTTAAATTTAAGAGAAAAAAATTACGTCTGTCAGTCGGTCTATAACTTCTTTGGTTACGTCATTCTAAAATGGTTTAAGATGTTCACTTAAAATTTGGTGTATGTATGTATTATTTATGTTTATAGAGTGATACTTGGTTATAATGAGAAATGGAACCAAATTATATTTTGAGCTTATTACATTGAAGGGTAGAGTGGCAAATAGGGATAAATAAATGAGACAAGCTAGTGAGGGTCCAGAAACTTGGCATTTGATGTATATCCTAGAATCCAAGGTTTAACGTCTTTTATGACATCTGTCACTCCCACTCCATGGTTAAAGGAATTAACAAAATAACGTTATTATTAATATAAGAACAATCGTTCTCAAGAAATCTTTGGTTTTCTGCCGCCTTATTATCACCTTGGGGGCAGACGATTTGAAATATATTATTGAAATTCTATGCACAATTATTTCTATATACCAAAGTGCAAATATAGTATCAACAAATGTTCGTATAAAGAGACTTGGACGCGAAATGTGGATGCCTTGGGCAGAAATTTTTATTATTGGTAGTTCAATATTTGTGCAATATTTCACGGACAAAGTTAATTGATAAAGTGTAATTAGGTCTTATTTAAACTTCAGCACCTAATTAATTGGGTATTTATTTTTGTAAGTATAAATTACTAGGACAGTTGTCTCCATTTGTTTAGTGCGCATGAAGAAGGCTATAAAACCGGCCATCAAAATATCGAAGTCGGCACTATTGCTGCTCACAAGAGTACTACAGAGCCGTATTTCAAATTATTGCGTATTAAAATAAACAAAATAATACTAGAGATGTAAAAATCGTGTTTTCGGTGGATACTAAATTACGTTTCTGGTAAATTAAAAAATCTTACTCCGTTTTGTGACAAAATAGTGTAACAAATGTCAGATATGGTTAAGGGAATTAAAATTACTTGCCATAAAATAGCACAATGTTTGTAGAAATTTGAGACGGTAATTCATAGACTATAAAATGTTATGAACGAGGCGGCTCAATGTAATATTAGAGGGTTGAAAAAAAATATTGTAAAAAAAATTAAAATTTTTAACAACCATTTCATGTCAGATGCAAAAGAACTTTTCGTCCATATTATAAAGTATATTGTAGTACATTTCCTAAATTTGAAACATCTTATTACCATTGTAAAGGTCTTCCATAGACTCATAAACTTCACAACCTTAGAAAATCCTTTACGATCGACCTATAGGCAAATTGCCTTTTATTAGAAATGTAACAAACGCGCGGGAAATTAAACGAGGAGAATATTTAAATTAATCAATGCACGAACCAAACCATAAATGGGATAAATGTTTTCAAAAAATTCCCCAAACTGTACACTATGGAACGACGAGATTTTTACCTTTACTTTATGAATATGATGAGGAGTCTAAACACAAAAAGGGTTTTTTCATCTCGTTGGAAGAATTAGCTAGCTTAGATATAGAATAGTTTAAGTTATTAAAATAATGTTTATATTTGGGGTAAAATTATTTTGGCCATATTTACTATGGACGACGCCACCTTAACCCCAAAAAAAACTGACGGGTGTAATCCGTCAATTTAAGAAGACACTCTGATTCGGCTCTCGAGTGTGGTAATCTTTTGTGTCACCGGGTTTATTTATGTATAGTCTTCAGAAATAATTAACTTTATGCCCGTTAATGGTACTGTATTTTTGGCCCTTCTGGCAATCAGTTTGTGTTTTATGATAAACGGTTTTCCCATTAGCGAAGTCATTTTTCACTTAAGAACGGGCCTACGGCCCAATTGGCATATTTTCTGATTTGTTTAACTTTAAGTTGCATTTTCTTTCGTTTAAAGTGTTAATTATTCTTATATTTTTCAAACCGATTATTTCGTGTTCCTTTTGAGTACAAATAGACTAAGTGTGGTTAAATTTTCGTGTTTTATTTAATTACTAAAATAGTGGAAACTAGAGTCATCGAAGTTATATCACCGTAGTGAACAAGCAGGCGTGACAAATAAAATTAGAGCAAATTTGAACTATATCCTTTTAAGTGTACATACATGTCTCTGTGAAAGGACCACGTATAGATGATATTCATGCATTGAGATATCTACGTGAGCCACGTAGAGAGGCTGTGAGTATAACCTTAGAGAAAGACCCGCTGGTGGATTGATGAGTGTTCCTTGGTAGTCGCACATACTGTGAAATTGATCTCATTTGACAGGGGTACATTAATTTTCACCGATATTATCAATAAACATAATAACCCCCCGAAATAGTATTAACGTGGAAATGGGGCTATTACAATAGGAATATCTTTTGCATTGGTGGATGCATTACCCGTCCCTCGTGACATTGACAGATAAATTCAAAGTACGGCTCTGTTTATCTGTTCCCTGGGGGGTATGGCGTTCTAGTCAGGGGTGATTTAGTCACTGTATTAGAAGAGTTAGAAATCTTAATTAATAGAGGCGTGTTTCCGTCTATTTCTTATCTCAATCATTCCATAACATACCTTACATTGAAGCAGTGACGTTTTATTCATTAACTAATACATTTATTATTTAATAGTGTCGAAAAATAAACCATGCCCCGGTCTCCCCTTATATTAGCTCAGTCGGCAGCTTTGAGTTTATTATGCGCCGTATAAATATGGTATGAACTACTACAACTTACAAATTTAATACGGCAAACTAAAGCTTTCATAACTTTGTGTGTTACACAGTTGACACATAGTTAATTAAAGTTTCGGCAATTAATTTATAATAACCGCTGCAGCTGTTAAGTTCACGAGAAACTGATTTCTTCTATTCGAGTTCCTTTAGGCGTTTGTAACATATACTATAAATTATTATTTTATTGCCTTTATGTAATACTTTTCATAACTAATTATTCTTCTTATGTTACTGAAGGTAATATATTAGACTTTTGATTTATAATTCTGAAACTGGCTGTAATGACAAATAGTTGCTTAATTAATGGTTTATAATTTTATAATGAAATTGTTTGATGTTTACCAATACCTACTCCAGTGTAATTATATCTGTATAATTATATTATACATGTATTGTTTTATAACTGAGTTGAGTCCGGAAGAGGAGAACTCTTTTAAAAATGGGTTTACGAGAATTCATTTTACTTCCACATCCACGTAGTGGATTGGAAGTATGGTAATCGTAAAAAAAATTTCAATTTTTTTTTTTCTTGAAATCGGTTTAGAATGTCATGAAACGTCGAGATTTTAAATTTGAGCGAAAAAAATTTCTGTTTGTCGGTCGGTCTGTAACTTTTTTTTGTCTGCACGCTTTCTCCGCAACGATTTAAGATATTGACTTGAAATTTTGTACACGTATATATTATAATGAGATCTGGAACTGGATTGTTTTTTGAAGATATCCGGTGAAGGGTTGGGGGTAAATAGGGGTAAATATGGGGAAATATGTAAAGCAAGCTGGTAAGAGTACAGAAACTTGAAATTTGATGTATGTACTACCGGCCAAGGCCTCAGATTTTTTTATAATGTTTTTCAACCCCCCACTACCCCTTCTTAATTACTAAAGGGGTTGCTAAAATAAAATTGGGATATTCATTTGAAATTTGGTACACGTATGTATTATAACGACATCTGGAACTAGATTATATTTTGAAATGATTCAGTTGAAGGGTTGGGGGTTAAATAGGGGTAAACAGGGGAAAATAAGTAAAGCAAGCTGGTAAGAGTACAGAAACTTGAAATTCGGTGTATGTGCTAAAAGCCAAGGTCTCCGAATAGTTATATTATTTTTCAACCCGCCTCCCACCCCTACTCCATTAGTAAAGGGGTTGATAAAATAAAATTGAAATATTCACTTGAAATTTGGTACACGTATGTATTCTAATGGCATCTGGAACTAGATTATATTTTGAGAAGCTACCGTTGAAGGGTTGGGGGTTAAATATTGTAAAATAGGGGAAAATAAGTAAATCAATCTGGTATAAGTACAGAAACTTGAAATTCAGTGTATGTACTAGAAGTTAAAGACTCAGTTTTTTTTAAATATTTTTCAACCCCCCCCCCCTCCCCCCACCCCTACTCCACTATTAAAGGGGTTGATAAAATCAAACTGAGATATTCATTTGAAATTTTGCACACGTATGTATTATAATGACATCTGGAACTAGATTATACTTTGAGATGATTCCGTTGAAGGGTTGGGGGTTAAATAGGGGTAAATAGGGGAAAACAAGTAAAGCAAGCTGATAAGAGTACAAAAGCTTGAAATTCGGTGTATGTACTAGAAGCCAAGGTCTCAGATTATTTATATTTTTCAACCGCCACCACCCCTAGTCCATTATTAAAGGGGTTGATAAAATGAAATTGAAATATTCAGTTGAAATTTGGTACACGTATATATCATAATGACATCTGGAACTAAATTATATTTTGAAAAGCTTCCGTCGAAGGGTTGGGGGTTAAATAGGGGAAAATAAGTAAAGCAAGCTGGTATGAGTAGAGAAACTTGAAATTCAGTGTATGTACTAGAAGCTGAAGATTCAAAATTTTTATAATATTTTTCAACCCTCAACCACCCCTAGTCCATTATTAAGGGGTTGATAAAATAAAATTGATATACTCATTTGAAATTTGGTACACGTATGTATCATAACGACATCTGGAGCTAGATTATATTTTGAGATGATTCCGTTGAAGGGTTGGGGGTTAAATAGGGATAAATAGGGGAAAATAAGTAAAGCAAGCTGGTGAGAGTACAAAAACTTGAAATTCCGTATATGTACTAGAAGCCAAGTTCTCGGATAACTTATATTGTTTTTCAACCTCCACTACCCTTATTCCATTATTAAAGAGGTTGATAAAATAAAATTGATATATTCACTTGAAATTTGCTAGGCGTATATATTATAACGACATCTGGAACTAGATTATATTTTGAGATAATTCAGTTGAAGGGTTGGAGGTTAAATAGTGGTAGATAGGGGAAACTAAGTAAAGCAAGTTGGCAAGAGTATAGAAATTTGTGATTTGGTGTATATACGAGAGGCGATGGCCTCAGATTTTTCCATAATATTTTCCATCCCCCCATCACCCCCACTCCCTTTGGGAGTGGATTTTCACTTGAAATTTGTTACACGTATAACGATATCTCAAACTGGATTATATTTTGACATGATTGCGTTGAACGAGTGGGGGTAATTGGTGGTAAATAGGGAAAAATAAGTAAAGCAAGTTGGTAAATGTACAGAAATTTGAGATTCGGCGTATGTCCAAGAACCAAGGCCTCATATTTTTTAGTAATATTTTTCAACCCCCACCACCCTTAATCCATTATTAAAGGGGTTGATAAAATGAAATCGAGATATTCACTTGAAATTTGAGACACGTATGTATCATAACGACATCTGGAACTAAATTATATTTTAAGATGATTCCGTTCAAGGGTTGAGGGTTGAATAGGAGTACGTAGGGGAAAATAAGTAAATCATGCTGGTAAGGGTACATAAATATGGTATTTGGTGTATATACTAGAAACCAAGGCCCCAGATTTCGTTATAATATTATTCAAACACCACCATCTCCGCTCCATTTTTAATGGGTTTGATAACATAAAATTGAGATATTTACTTGATAGTTAGTACACGGATGTATTGTAATGACATCTGATTGAGATGATTCCATTGAAGGGGTGGATCGTGGTAGGTTGTGAATAGGGGAAAATAAGTAGGGTAAACAAAAACTTCATTTTTAACATATTTGGTAGAAACCAACGCCTCAAACTTTTCTATGACATCTGCTCCAAATATTATTAAAATTCTATGACCAATAATTTTCACATACTAGAGTGTAAATCTAGTCAAGATGTTTCCTTTAAAGTGACTTTGATGAAAAATCTGGATGTGGAAGTAGTGATTCCTTAGGCAGCGGTTTTTATTGATGCAGTCTGCTTCAGTCATTATTATTTGAAAAGGTCTGGATGTATTGCGGGAAGTAACACAAAACTAACAAACGTACACGTATTTTTCACTATAAGTTACAAGACTAAAGCATTACTAACATCTATTTGAAATATTTTGGAGTTAAACTTTGACGTATTTCACTGAAAATTCATCTATACAGTGTGAGTCGTGGGGATAGTGCCAAACTCATACACAGATATATGACTAAAAAATAGTTGTAATTCGATTTTTATTGGTTTTCGAATGACGGCGTCTTAAACGTTTATTAACCAAAACATATAAAAGTTGAATTATAAAAATTTAATATACAATAAATTTTCAAGTATGTCTCCATGGACCACCTGATATTTTATGGCTCGCTTATGAAGAAATCATATTGTTCTTCAGAGTTCGTCTTTATGTTCCTTTATCTGAGCTGCAGCATTCAAAATATGAAGAATTAATACACTGCTGTTGTCCACCTTTTATACACTTCACTTTTCATCCAACCCCACAGATATAAATCTAATTGTGTAAGGTCTGGAGACCTTGCCGGTCAACTAATAGGACCGCCGCGACCAACATATTGTCACAGAAAAGTTCTTTTTAGATGCTACGTGAGCAGGTGGAGAGGTCCATTGAGATCGCAATGCATAGCGTTTCTTATGTTTAGAGAAACATCATCTAATAATACCTGTAAATTATTTTGCAGAAATAATGTTTTCCTAATAAACGATTCTCAAAAATGAGAAGATCAATTAACTAATTTTCAATGATATCCCACCACTATTAACTGAAAGACGAATCTGAAAATTTGTTTCTACTGTTGAATGTGGATTTTCGTCAGACCATAGATGAAAGTTACGAGTGTTATTGATACTATTACCAGTTCATCGATAGGAAGTATACAAGGAACCAAGTAACGAATATCGTTTAACTACCTGAAAATTTGCATATGTCTGACATCGTCTCCCGGTTGCAGATACTGTACCCGTTGCAAGTGATATGGGTATAAGACCTACTCATGTACAGTGCGGATCATTATTATCTGGGCGGCAATTCTTCCTAACTAGTACCAGGGCCTTCTTCCACTAAATCAATAATGTTCTCCACTTCATATACATCTTATCTACAGACACTGTTAGATGTTATATGAGAACCAGGAGGTTCACCACTATTACACACAATATGTTAAAGACCGTGGCAAAAACTTTTCTACTCGGAATTCTATGGTGCGTAAATCGTTGCCAATATTCTTCAACCGCAATAGGAGCATTTCTATTGCAAGCATAATAAACCGAAACGATATTTACATATTCAAGATGTGAGTAGATATGTGGCATTGTCTATTACTTTTAGAAAATCGTACGTTAATGTTTGACAGTTCAAACGTATTAACCTACTTAAGTATATTTATAAAAGTCATTACGAAAATGTTTTCTTGTGCATATAGGTATTTCGTGGTTATCGAAAGAAGCGCTGTAATTACTCTTACGCAGTAGGCTCTGAGTGATGATACTATGGCAACATTGTTACTGTTTGTCATGTCGTATTATTATTTGGTCAAAATGGGTTACACCGGCAAAGAGTTACTCAAGAATTCAAAGGACCTTAAAAAATAGTAACTCTAGGCCATATAAATTATTACCAGAAAGGAACTTATAGAAGACCAAAAGCGAAAGCGGTTAGAATTTTGTCAGCAAATGCTCTAAAGAGGGGATGCAATCCATAATTCTCTTATAATATATATTATGATAAAGATAAAGATAAATTTATTCGTCATTAAAATGTTACAATTGCTACCTTGTAAAACTTATCAGACTAGTCAAAAATGATATCATTCACACATCTTCCATACATATGCATACTAACAATTTTCATCCATCAACTCATTCAGTAGGTTATTACACCACATGCACATAAAATATAAAATGTGATAAAATATAATATTAATATAAATGACATACCTAGTAATAAGAAATATAAATAAAATAAGAACAACATGGCAATGACATAGTAATACATAATATTTACACTATTATCAGAAGAGAGAACAATACATTTTCTATATTATGGCTATTGAGGACTAAAATTCAATGGTTTAGAAAATCTTCCACTGTATAAAAAGCATTGTCTATTAAGTGCTTAGATAATGTACGTTTGAATTTATTGAAATTATCAATGACACCAAACATGTTCACAAAATGATTATAACAGATGATCCCTCTGTATATGTGCAAATTTTGACCTATACTCAAGCGTGAATAAGGTACGTGTAAATCATGTCTCTGTCGAGTATTATATTTATGAATCATTTCATTTCTGATATAATTTAATTCATCTTTTTTTATGTTTAGTATTATTAAATATATGTATAAGCATGGTAAAGTCAAAATCTCCATGTTAATGAATAATTCTTTACAGGAACTTCTTGGTCCTGCACACGCCATGCATCTAATTATTTTCTTTTGGATTATAAATACGTTTTCCATATGTGATGAATTCCCCCAAAACAGGAGACCGTAGCTCAATACTGAGTGAACCAGGCCGTAATAAGCCATCTTTAGTACATCAAGAGACGCCGTTTCTCTTATTTGTCGAATTACAAAACATATGCTACTTAATTTGGATATAACAGTTTCAATATGCTTTTCCCAGGTTAACTTTTGATCAACCGTGATGCCAAGAATTTTGGTATTATTAACATGTTTAATAGAGAGGTGATTAATCTTTAGGTATAGAGAGAAGTCAAGATTATTATTTTTTTGTTGAAAAAGCATAAAGAAAGTTTTACTTATGTTTACTGACAATCCATTATTTATGCACCATCGGTAAAAGTCATTTGCACAAATGTTAGCTGTATTTATAGATTTCTGAAGCGTATTTTCGGCAATCAGTTGATTTGTATCATCAGCGCATATAATGGTTGTATTTTGATTGTTACATGAGAATTTTATATCACTCATAAAAATTATGAAGAATAGTGGACCCAGAATTGAGCCCTGGGGGACACCCGTAAATACTTCCTTTGGCTGTGATTGATATTCGTCTATCGTTACAATTTGGTATCGATTTTTTAAGTAAGACGCTGCCCAGTCGTTGGTAATACCTCTAACCCCAATGTGGTAAAGCTTGTCTAATAGCAGATCATGGTCTATTGTGTCAAATGCTCTGGTAAGATCAAAGTATAGAGCAATAGGATATTTTTTGTTATTTAGATGTTCATATATATTTTCACATAGTTCTGTTATGGCGGTTTCTGTGGATTTCTTATGTCTGAAACCATGTTGACAGTTCGGTAATAGTTTTTTTGTTCTAGGAAAGAACTTAGTCTGATGTTATATGCATAGTCTATAACTTTTGCAAACTGCGATTGCAAACATAGATTTCTTTAATTGCTTACGTCGTTTTTAGAGCCCTTGTTTTTAAATATTGGAATAATTGATTTAGATACTTTTAGTATTTCAGGATATTTTCCCGTAGAAAAACTGACATTTATTATGTGAGATAGTAGAGCATTAATCAAATCATATACCACCTTGAGTGATTGTCCATGAATGCCATCGATACCTGCAGCGGTTTTTTTTGTAGTTTTACTAATAATTTCTGTTATCTCAATTGGGGTGGTTGGATGCAGAAAAAAGGTTGAAGTTACGATAGGGGTTAATATTAAGTTGTTTTTATTGGGCCTAATAGTTGTTATGTTCATGAAAAACTCGTTAAAGTACTCACATATTTGTTTCTTATTTGAGATGATTGTAGAATTTATGTTTAATTCAATGGGTGTCTTAGTTTTAGATCCTTTTTTTTTTCTCATTAATTATTTTCCAGCTTTCTTTGCTGATATTGGAGGCATTACTTATGCTGTTATTATTATAATTTGATTTACTTATATTTACCGAGCTCTTGTAGAGAATTTTTAACTGTTCTAATCTTTCGATAACATGTTCATTTTTTGTGGATTTTGCTATTTTAGTCATTTCGCATATGGTTTGATGTAATTGTTTTATTTCAGTATTGAACCACTGTTTTCTGTTTTTATTGATAATAGTTTTCTTGAGAGGAAACGCACTGTGAAAATGATATTTAAAAATGGAATAAAGCGAGTCAAATGCATTGTTTACATCATCCGATTCGTAGAGTTCTGTCCAGCTCTCAGATGCTATTAAATTTCTAATTATTGTCAGGTTTTCATCTGAATAATCACGCCTGTAAAATATGTTTAGTACCTCTGAGTCATAAGACATAATTGAAATGTGTGATCTGATAGGTGTGTATCAGTGACATGAACTTCATCTATGATTATATTTGAGAAAATTGCGTCAATACCGGTTTTTGATGTGTTTATTATACGTGTTGGTTGGTTTGTATGATTTATCATTCCAAATTCATTAAATAGATTTGTTATTTTTTTAAGGTCTTTAGAGATAATTAATGAGTCTATGTTTATATCGCCACATACAATGTAATAGCAGTTACTTTTATAGATGTCACACATCAGATCATTAATTTTTTCAAGAAAAGTATTGACAGTACCCTTTGGTGTTCGGTATACCACAATTATAAATAACGTGGAGTTGCAATTTGAAATTTCATATGTGGCTATGGTTGCCTCAAAGTCTTTCTCAATACATTGGTGAAAAGCATATGGTTTAAGACACATTTCGGTTTTTGCAAAAATACAAACCCCTCCACGAATGTAATTAGTGCGACAAAAACTGTTTATTAGTGTGTACTTATTTATATTTAAATATTTGATTTCTGTTTGTGTGAGCCAGTGTTCTGAGAAACACACAATATCAACTGGGTAGAGTTCGAGTAGTACTTCTAACTGCAATAGTTTTCCATTGATTCCTTGGATGTTGAGATGCAATACATTTAATTTATTTTTTTGTAATTGTCTCCTACACGTTGTGTCAGATTTCAGTCTTGCTTTTTTCTGTTTAATTCTTCTGTCCTGTTATGTCTAAAAAAGAGTTTGTTCTTTCTTCAACTTCTCCTGTAATCACATCACGAATTTGGAATTTTTCATAATAACGTTTAAAGTCAAACCTTTTAAATCTCACTCCTATGGGCCAGAGCTTGGGGTTATAGAACTCATTTTTATGTTTAATGTCTGCAGCGACCATAAATTCCTTAAATTTGGTACCGTGCAGTGTTTTTAATTCCTTTACAATTAATTTGTCTTGTTCGATTTCGGTCTTTCCTCTTAAGTAATTTTTAATATCTTGTTCAGTGACATCTTGTTTTACCTTGTGTATGAACATCCATATTCTGGGATTTTCTCCTTTAAAATTGCATGTGTCATCTTCATTTTCTCCTTTGTGTTGTATTTTATGTTTCTTTTTCCTTCTGACCTCTCTCCATTCTTCATTGGGCCTCTTATTGTTGTCATCTATTTTAGTTTCACTATCTGTCATTTCAGTGCTAGGGTTGAGAAACTTCTGTTGTTTATTCTGGTTATCTTTAGTGTCATTTGTTCTTAAGACTTCCGAATTCTTGGAGCCAGATCCTCTTAATGCGTCATTTTGTTATTTTGTTATAGCTAGGTTTTTTTGGTGGATGTTTTTCTTAGGTGTACCTTTATGTTTTGAGTCATTTTTTTCTTCGCCTTTTTTATTTGAATTCGGGTTTTGATTGTTATTACTTATTATTAATGCTTTCAATGTATCGACAGATTCCATAATTTGATGATAATTATGGTCACAAAATTGTTTCAGGGAATTGAATTTCTCATTTAAGTCCTGATCTGCTGTGCCTTGCTTTTTTTGGCTCAGGTGGTGGCCGTTTCTTAGACTGGCGATTTCCACTTCCATGTTTACAATTTTTTCCTTTAGTAGCATGTTGTTCTCTTTTAATTCTGCATTTAATTATTTTAATATTTTGTTTTCCCTTTGTATGGATTTTTCAATTATAGAATCATTTTGGTTGTCATTACATGTTTCTAGGTTATCTTCATCATTATTCTGATTTTCTTCTGTTAAACTTTGTGTTTCACAGCAATTTTTGTTTTTCTTCATAGAGCAGCTAGGGTGGAATATAGCTTTGCAATTTGTGCATTTAAATTTCTTATTTACCACTGTTTTTTTACAGTAGTTGCAGAGCTCACATGTATCGCACATAACCTCACTGTCAAAATATGGACAGATGAATCTTGAATTCTTCAGCAGGGGTTTTCAATAGGAAAAATAGACGTTAGTGGGAGAAAGCAAATCAGCGACAAAGAAAATAGTTGAATTTAAGAAAGCCGGTATAAATTTGTAAATTTGGTGTGAAATTTTTAGTGAAGTAATTTGACAGCAGGACGGAGCGACCACACACAGGGCTTTGGAAGTTAGGTGGCATTTAAATGGTAAATTAGACTTTTGGATTGATAATGGCTAACCAATTTCATGACCACCGAACAGCCCCGATTTAACACTTTTGGATGCATTTTTGTGGGGGGTATTTAAGGACAAAAGTGAATTATGATCTTAATCAGAATGCATAACGTATACAAGATCATTGCTACAATATTATTTACTTGCACAAATCATTCCTGTCACTCTTTTAAGACCAATTCGGAGTGTATCTTCCTTCCACTTTCACTTAGTGGATTGGAAGTATAGTAATCGAAAAGAAATGTCATTTCCAGCAGTCCGGAAACTTTAGATTTGGTATATACAGGGTGTCCCAGAATTGAGTTCTCGGACGGGAACCTGTAATTCCTGAGTTCATATTGAGCTCGTGTAATCCAACTTATCTTAGTCTAAAAATGCATCCCTGAAGAAGTACATCCTCTTGAAGTGAGACAGAAAAAAAATTTCTTTCTAGTAATCTCCGTTATATTGAAAATTTTCAAATTTTGGTGGGAGCTATATCTCTATAAGTACTCTTTGTAAACTTGACAACAACCAAATATCTTTTGTTTCTCAATCATTTTTCATAATTAATATTTGATTGGCTACATTTTCTTAATCGCCCTGTAAAATTATGGAATACTTGAATATTGTTGAAGAGCATTAAAATAGCTGCAAAAAGGTATCCTTAAATTTTTTTGTAATATTAATTAAAATACAAGGAATTATCGTCTTCTGCTATTTATATTTAAGTGTAATTTACAATTCTGGAATAAAATGTTCTAATAATGGATAAGTACAGTTTATTATAAAAAACACATTAATAACAAATGCTCCACGTGACGTCCACCTGTTTTAGTACACAAATTAATACTTTAAGAATTTTCTGTAATATTAAGGAAAAATCAAGAATTATCATTTTTTCTCTATAGGTCATGGGTGCTTGTGAAACAGGAAATCTGTCGCGTTTGAGAAACAAAAGATTCTTAGTTGTTATCAAGCTTACATAGAGTACTTATAGATAGAAACACAGGTCTCATGAAAACTTGAAAATTTTATCTACAATGTAACGGAAATTATTGGAAAAAATGTTTCCGTCTCAATTTAAGAGAATGTACTTCCTCAGGGATGCATTTTTGGATTAAGGTGAGTTAGGTTGTACGGGCCCAATATTAACTCAAGAAGCACAGGTTCATGTTCGGGAACTCAATTCTGGGGATACCCTGTGTACTAAAACCTAAAATCTCAATTTTCTATGAGCAAAGAGATGGCAACTACAACTAGAATATTTCGTGAATCACGAAACTTCTGCCAAGACGATGGAGTGCTAATATAACATTAAGATCTTCTCGTTTCAAAATACTTTAATGAGAAATCTGGATGTGGACGCGGTGATTCCTTGTGTAGCTGTGGTTTTACTTCTCTCGCGTACCGAGTGTAAGTATTGTATTCGTGAAAACATCACCCTCCGAGATATCTTCGGATTTTCATCTTTCAGATCTTGCAGATTACGAAAATAAAGATTTTAAAATTGCGTGTGTCTGCTTGTCTGTCTGTATGCCTATGTGTATGTATGACTACCTGTCTCTTGGCGTTATATCTAATAAACCATTTAACGGAGAACAGTCAAAGTTGGTAGGTAGTTGACGCTATTGCCAGCAAGGAAAGGAGTATATTTTCATTGGAACCGTCTAAAAAACAATGAAATAATTGTGACAGCTGGCAGTAATATTGCGCATATAGTTAACACAATTGGCAAGGAAGACACCTATTATAGTTTTATTGTGATAAAAAGTTGTAAAGGTATTTACGCAAACTTTTCATCTTTGACACAGGGGAGACCGGGGCATGATCCATTTCTCTACACTTTGTTAAATAATAAATATAATGTATTACTTAATAGATAAAACATCATTACTATTATGTAAAATATGTTCTAGCGTGATAGGATAAGAAATAAACGAAAACAGGCCTATTTTAAATTAGATTTCTAACTCTTTTCATACAGTTACTCAAATCACCCCTAACTAGAACAACATACTCAGGGAACATATAAACAGAGCCGTACTTCGAATATATCCGGCAATGTCGCCAAGAACGGGCAGTACGTCCACCAATGCGTAAGACATTCCAATCCTGACTCAAACGGAGTAAGATTTTGAATATACCAGAAGCGTCATTCAGCTTCTACCGAAAACACAATTTTTAAATCTCTAGTATTATTTTGTTTATTCTAATACGTAAAAATTTGAAGTACGACTCTTTAGTATGTTAATGGACGATTTTTATGGTCTTTTTCATATGCACTAAACAAATGGGAGCAAGTATACATTCCTCTTATTATTTATGTCGTTTCTTAATTAACTTTTTTACAGTGACAACCCTCTATCAACAAAGATTGAAGTTCTGTGTATACCTCTACCGATTTTTTTACTATTGAGGTTAAATGCTAGACATATGTTTCCCTCTGTATTGTTATATATTTCAGCGAGGTTATTCAGAAATATCAAATAAGTATGTATCTTAGGGTTTGTGTAAACCATATATGCTAAGCCAATTTAATAATGTAATTATTCACTCATGACTGGTTGCTATTTGATATTTGCATGTTATTAGAATATTAGACCTTTTCTGCTTCCGAATTTTCCTCTCTAATTATTTTCTATGCAGATAAAGCATAATTCACTTACGCTATTAATTAAAAGCCGGTGGCGAGACGTTGGATTACACAAGTTCGATCCTATTACAAAATAAATTTTAGGAGGAAAAACATAAATAGTGTTCAAATTACCCATATTATATAATTTATAACCACCTTCTTTATGTTGAAAGTGAAACCTGATATTGCTTTAACGATTCCCTAGCGGTATGGTTTAATACATAAAGGGCATTAAAATTGATACTTATCTGATATTATAATTTGTCAAATTACCAAATACGGCATAATTTTAAGAGTTTCATAAATAAAACTATCTTAAATAATTATATCTGAACATGTTCCGAAAACAATTCCATCAAATCGAGCCTACCCACCGTGGCTAAATTCAACAATAATAAAATATGTTAAGACAAAAGAGTCTCTACTATCAAGAATATCAAGATATAAATAAAAGCTTTATGGGAACTACAAAGCATGTCGCGATAAAATAAAAGAAGACACTGACTCGTCTTATCGAATTCAAAAGAAAACAGGAAACGATTTAACAAATAATCCCAAAACCTTCTGGTCTTATATCAGTGTTTAACAATAAACTACTTCAATTTCAAACATACTGGTCTACGGTGGTACTAATCTTGGATCCAGGATCTATTGTGAATATATTTGCCAAACACTTTTCGTCAGCTTTCACTAACTCAAGACATTCAATTAATGACGGTCCAGAAAAGACAATGCTGTGACTTCATTATTCTCTTCGCAAATACAAAATGAAGAGTATATTACATTTGATCGGCACATTTCTAAAACCGGTAATTCGTTCGTAAGAAACTAAGTTTCATATCACTGTGTTGGTGATCGAATTCTGAACAACTTTCAAAATGTCCATCCGTCTGGCTGTCCGTCTGTCTCTCTGACTGTCCTTCGGTTCGTCAAGTTCTTGAGAAGAACAGTAACTTTAGAACGAAAATTCCGCTTGCATTGAAAGAAATTGAGTTTAGGTAGAATCATCTGAATTTTTGCACCAAAGTTCCATAGCTCCATCAAAAATTACTACTTTGAGTAATTTTACAACATTTTTATAAAGCATTTTATGATTATTGAAATACTTTGCTTCATGTTTTTGAGGTTGCTGAATTCAAATCTGATGTCAAATAGACGATATTGACAGTTAGCAGCTGTCAACTAGCTGTCAAATAACAAGGAACTATAAAAAGTTAAAATGCACAACAATTTATGTATTACATCACATTGGATCATAGAGGGCGCCGCAGGACTTGCATCTGATGTTAAATTGAAACGTTGTGGTACTTCTAAGGTACACTTGGTAACTCCAACCGTTTTCGAGGAAATTGTCGTTAAACATTTGAATAATTTTTTGAAAGACATATTCAAATTTAATGAAACAAAGTATATGTATTGAAAAGTGTGCTTTGGTTTCGATTTAGTCATGTCATGTACGTAATTTAATCATTTTATTTTGTTACGTACAAACAATTTACTCATTTCAGTATCCAAATAGAATACAGCCAGACCATAATATTTTCAAAGATCTGTTTCGTCGTTTGGGAGAAACGGGTTCACTTCGTCATAAAAAAGATGTATGACGACCGAAACAAAATACTCCAGATCAAGAACTAGAAATTTTAGTTCGTGTGGATGAAGATCCTCAAGACAGCTCAAGTTGTTTATCAGCGGCAACAGGGGTGAGTAAACAATCTGTTCTAAGAGTCTTACGCAAAGAACGCTTCTAGCCATATCACTTCACTCCTGTACAAAACTTACTTCGAAGGGATCTTCCACAAAGGCTACAATTTAGTTAATTTTTTCTAAATAAACACAGCAGGGATCGAAATTTTGTTTAGAACATTTCATTTACCGACGAAGCAACTTTTACTCGTCGAGGCATTTTTAACTGGAGAAATACTGAGAAAATCCTGATCCCATTAAAGAAAACCATTTTCAGCACGAATTTAAGATTAACGTTTGGTGTGGTATTATCGGCGATCAGTTATTGGGACCATTTGTCCTTCCTCCAAATTTAAATGGACAATCTTATATGTTTTTTCTTCAAAATACTCTTGCTGCTATATTACATGCTTTCATACTAGATATACGGAACAGAATTGGTTTATACAAGATGGAGCTCCCCCTCATTTCTCCATTAAAGTCAGGAATTATTTTGATGAGACTTTCTCATGCAGATGGATCGGTCGAGGAAGTGAGTTTGCTTGACAACCAAGAAGTCCTGATTATAATCCTTTGGATTACTATGTGTGGGAACATATGAAGTCTTTAGTCTATGCAAATACTACCAATTCAAGAAAAGAACTGTGGACCAAAGTACAAAAGCCAATTTTATTAGAGGACAGATTCGATGGCCTAAATCATTTTATGCAATGTCGTGATGGTAAGAGATGCCAAAGAAAAGATTGCAAGAGTAGACCTAAAACCTATTGCATCAAATGTTACTCTTTGTTCCAATTGTCTCCTACCTTACCACCAAATATAGCTGTTAAATTTTGCCACTATTATTATAATTTAATGACATTTTACTGAGGTTCTAATGGTGATATTATTACATATATAAGTAAAGTAAAATAATTATTATATATTAAGAGATATATTACATCTGCCCAGTGATCTATTTATAGATCACCACTTTTTTGATAAACCACATGATGAATATTTTTTTATTTTTTACGGTAATTTGGAAGTATTTTGAACATACATACCGAATATTTTTACAAAATTCAAAAAAAAATTGTCTTGGGCGTTAATGGGTTAAGTCAACCTTTATGTTATTTTTTGGTCTCCTAATAAGGTTAGATCCTTATTTTACACAATCTTTTGATTTATGTATTTGTCAATACCATGAAAATACTCCATTAGTTCATAAAGTGAGAAAGAGTTTACACTGTTATTACGATTTTGTTTTCCCTTACGTTTTGTACTTTTTTCAATTTTGAATTGGCCTTTCAAAAAATTATTCAAACGTTTAACGGCAATTTCCTCGAAAACGGTTGGAGTTATCAAGTTCTACCAAGTGTACCTTTTATACGTAGAAATGATGCCCTCATTAGATTTTCTAGTTGGAAGTACCACAACGTTTCGACCAAAAAAAATATGAAAAATATCCATCTCCAGGTAGAGGTCCTGCGGCGCCCTCTATGATCTAAGGTGACGTAATACATAAATTATTGTTTTTTAGAATAAAAGAACCTCCCTAGAAAGTTTGGCGAAGATCAGGCAAGAAGCTGTTGAGTTATTGCAAAAAGACGAAAAAATAATTTGAAATTTGACTCCCTGTATTTTTTTCCATAGCAACAATTTACCAAAGAATATTTGGTTATATCCACATATTTTGGCCCAAAAAATCTACCCCTGCACTATGACCTATTATTAATGGTCCACTCTGTATAGTGAGTGTTGGAGTGAAAAATAAATCTAAAGAGATGGATTCCAATTTGTCTTCCCTCTCAGAATTTAAAGCCCCGAACTGCATCTTTACGGTCCCAAAAGTTTTCCGAGCCCTTTTAGCGGGTTTGTGGGGTAGTACTCTCCTTGTAGGGTGCAATCAAGACAATTGAAGGAGATTCTCGTTAATGCACTGTGACCATTCTGCAGTAAAAACAAGGAACACTTGCTTCCCCAGATCTCCCTCCAACCCTGTATTCATCATCCAGCAGGGGGTAGTCTATACCCTTCTGGAGGCTTGTCTACCTTATTGAAGGGAAGTTTTTACCTCTACACGAAAATTTAAGGGGTATACGAATTTTTTTGACCTCAAATTCGGATTCAATGTCGAAAAATACATATAAATACCATGCGCATTGCGCAGTCATCCGGATCAAAAAAAAATTTTTTTTTGTTGGGCTGTGTTCCCGCTAAATGTAGGAAAGTGTAACCGAATTGAGCAATTAAATCCGCAGTGAATGCCTGTTTGTTCGGGCTAGTATCGAGAACCACTTGGCGGACTTTGATAAAGTTTTCACTACTTTATATAGCATCTCTTGAGGAAGGTTTAGGTGCATGAAACATTAATCTTCAAAAAAAGTAAGCTGAGCAGTGACGATGTTAGGCAGCTTTACGAAACCTGAACGCTAATACTAAGATAAATCATTTATCGCATAAAATGTTACACATTCGTCAAATCACTAGAATAATAGTTTAATAATTACATTAGCACTGTTCTATTTAGTAAGAAAAACGTTTTGATGCATGTACTGGAGTTGAGTATTTTACCTAAATAATGTTTTTCGAAAGCCTTGTAGCACTTAGATTTTGATGAAACTTTAGACAATAGAATGACATCCAGGAACATTTATGGTAATTTTTAGAAAATGGTTACTCAATAAGAACCGTACCGAATTAAGGTTTAAATATTCTTGTGCTTATTACAATTTTAAACTATTTAGGGTTTAATATAAAGAAATAGGTGATATATTCTAAAGAATGTCCGTTTTCATATTGTTACGCTTTACGCACCCTGGAGCTGATAGCACGAGTAGCATGTCTCTACACCTGAATTCATTCTCTCCATAGAAAACTGTAATGTGTTCCTTCTGTACGCCTTTGCTAGAAACTTGTAAAAAACGAATGGAGTCTCTAATAGATGGTTCTAGAAACATTGGTACACGACTTTACTTGAAATGTATGGAGGGTTACTGGAGAGCTTGTAGATGCATTTTATAATATTTAAGGTGAAGATTCACTGGAGGAAGACAGTTTTCAAAATTACGGAAGCTCAGATAAATCCGAAATGATACAAAGTGAAAATATCAAGTAATAAGCATTACTAAAGGTTTTATTCTAGTTAGTAAACGTGTGCTGTAAATAAGAAACCTATTTTGAGGTTAAGTTTTCTGCAAATTATTCAATAAATAGTGTGTTAGTCTTTATCTCTTGTTGTAATTTTTGGGAGATTTCCAAGGAGTTGACATTTGTGACAGTACAGTTTTTGTTTTATCTAGCTAAGTTGACTAGTCCCACTTGTTGAAATATCTCCAGTGTAACTCAAGAATGGCCAATGAAATAGACATATGTATTACTCATGGCCTTATCTAGACACCAAAATAGTCATTAATTAGGCTTCCTATCATTGATAATTTGCCCATGCTTATAAAATATGTTTTACTGTTAGTAATTATATATGTAAACTTCTTATTAGATCCCTTAGGCAGAATGTATTACACAGTGGATCATTTCGTTTTTTTTTTTTTTCGTTTTAAAATTCACTGGAAAACAAAGTTTGAAACTACATGTTTCAAATGCAGCCATTGAAACATCAATACAAAATAGTTTTATTTATTTACTAACGATAAATCAAACCGGAATTTGCTGTACCCATTTTCTTGCTCCAAGGGATTTCCTTTCATTTGGATATACTGCATCAAATACCAATTTAATGCAGTATAAGCACACTTTTGTTTAAGCATTTTTTAAGCATTAGTTCAATACATTTTATTTCATACATAATGAACCTAACTAGAAGTGTTATTTCATAGTTAATGTTCTTTCAGAAATGTACAAGCATGTTGAGAAAACAGATTTTTGATATTTTTTAAGAACGCTGCCATTCATGTCAAACGAGATACTTAATTTATTATTTAATAACATATTTCGAAATAGATATACAATAGGTGGCGTACAATACCGGTGAAAATAGTTTCGATTTCTTTGCTCACCTTTAAGATTTGTTCGGAGTAAGAAAAATATAATCACCTTCAAAGAGTAATGTCGGTTAATGTTAACACGTGCCTTGAGATTATGAAGTTTGCCTTAAATATCTTTTATGAAAGAGATATTTTTTCGTATCGCGATAGAACTATGAAAATGTAGCGAAATGAAATCCACACGTCTCCTTTTCAGAATTGTTCCCATTTTTTATAGGGCCCCAAAAGTTCTTATTTATGTTATACATTACTAACTTCTACCGAATAACATGTCATGATCATTTTTGAGCGAATCTAAAATGGGACTTTAAAGAAAATATTTTTATTTATTTGGTGAATTTTCATAGAAGAAATATAAAGTGTTTTAAAACGTTCTAGTTCCATAATTGATGTTAAAATAAATTTTTCACTTTTTGCAGCTGTCAAGAATAAAAAAAAACGAAATAAAAAATCTGCTTTGGCAGAATGATTAGATATTTATAAAGTACAGATGTATACTAAAATTGTGCGAATCTTTATATGTTTGTTACTTGTAGACTGATTTTATTTGAAAATAACGATATTTTACTTCCACATCCACGTAGTGGATTGGAAGAATAGTAATCGTAAAAAAAATTCTTTTTTTTTGTTGAAATAGGCTTAGAATGTCATAAGGTCAAGATTTTAAATTTGAGCGAAAGGAAAATTTATGTCTGTCTGTCTGTAATTTTTTTTGTACACACGTTTAAGATATTGACTTGCAACTTTATACACATATGTATTATAACGAGCTCTGGAACTGAATTGTTTTTGAACTTAGCCGGTTCCATTTACTAACTGGAAATTTCCATTTACTAACTGAAAATTTCCACTTACGAATTGGAAATTTCCACCTATTAAGTGGAAATTTCTGCTCATTAAGACTTACACCTAAGTATTGATATATTCACAAACCTCTCCGAGCTTCATAATACAGTGCGTCATACGTCCAAATGGGTGTGTATTCGCTCTACAAATTTCACATGGTTAATCATTATATCTTGACCCCCTTTATTTCTGCTCTTATTGAAGATAAAGAAAAAGTTTCGTATAAAAGTTGTAGAGTTGTATATATATTTTTGGAATGCAATTTAAAAAACAGCTGCTTGAAAAGGTCACGTGTGATATAACAATAAAGGTTGTCTTTGAAGTGGAGAACGCTGTACATTTTTACATACTCTTTTAGATTCTTTTTCCCCGATTTCAAATATATCAGAGTTGAGCTGTAATATTGTTTGCCATATCGGACATTAAATAAGCTCCAAACATGCATATTAGGTAATATTATGGTTATCGAAGGATGCGCAGTAATTACTCTTACGCAGTAGGCTGTGAGTGATTATTCTATGACAACATTGTTACTGTTTGGCATTTCGTATTATTATTTGATCAAAATGGGTAACACAGAAGCAGACAACTTGAAAAATTAGAATGTTCTTTTCTTATGACATTTACTTTTCTCTTTATTCTCCATGTGTTAGTATTTTTTACATAAAATAAATGTTTTTGTCTACTCTTACTACATTATATATTAATTACTCAACTGCTTTTGAACATGTAATACAAATATGTATCCATAAACAAATAGTGTGTGTAATCACTAATCATTACATCTTTGTGATTTATTTTTACGCCAATCACCTGCTTTAACTTCATACATAGTATGTCCAATCGATGTAACGCGCAAAATAAAATAGAATAGTCCATTATTATTGAGGGGACGAAAGTGATCTGACATGTTTGAATAGTTCGAACATCGTCAAACTATTATATTAATTTGTATTGCTATAATCACAGATAAAGTACAGTACCTAATCAACTTGCGGTAATGGTAATAACACTCTTGATGATTTACAGCACTCGCCTGCGGCTCGCGTTACAAATCTGCGTGAGTTATTACCTACGTTATCGTGAACACGAACGTGACTTTCGTTTTAGTCAGATTCGCGCACAAGAACACTACACAATTTAATTTTGAATGAATTTATTTTACTTGACTCGGCGAAAAAATAACACCCTGTATCGATTTTACACATGATTAAAAGTCAAATTTTCTGGAGTCAAAATTGCGATATATTACTATTCACGTTCTAACAATACATTTATTTATCACTAAGTATGTTTAAATTAATTAATTATGTTGATGAGTAACACTTTAGAGTAGAAATTTGCCTTTTGTTGTTGTTGTTTTGTCGCGTAGCTGGATCCCGAACAGACTGACTGACCGACTTGACTCGACTGACTCTACTTATTCGACACAACTCTCTTTACTCGACTGAATGCGTTGAGCGCGTCTCGGTTTATATAAGATAAGTCAAAGCTTCTGGAAGTATACGAAAATCGAAGACTCCAGGCGTTCTAGTCGTTCTAGACGTTCCAGATTGTTCGCCGTTCCCAAAAATTTGATCGGTAGGGGAGAGTGGCTTGTGTATATTCTCCAGCAGCCGAAGTCTTGCTTTTCGAATTATTCTAAAAATGTAAAAAGTGTTTTTTCTAGCTCGCGGGCTTTACAGAGCGACAGAGGGACGTTAATTCTTAATTTTGACAATATGAATTGCTCGATTTAATTTATTAAAGAAAGGTACTTTGACAATCGCTCGTTAAATAATATACTATTACATCATATTCATTATACAACTTTGACAGTACCTGTCATTATTGATCAGATATTTTTATTTATTTATTTACACGACTGAACAGGACGAAAGTCACAATTACAGAGTCGGAAAACTAACAATAAATATTGTGCTATGATAGAAGTAGGTATTACAAATTATGTCCATATATACACTTTCAGCCGTATGCATAGTCGTTCTGTTCTTTCGCCAGCGAGTCGCTGGCGAAAGAACAGAGGATAATTTGCATTACATAATAATAATAGCATATTCTCGTAAACAACTTGAATTTGATTAATTCTTACTTGAACGTAAACAGATCATATCTCTGGGAGATGCTACTGACCATCAATGGAATTCTCATCTGGCGAACGGCGAAAGTTCAGCGAGTCGCTGGCGAACGACTGTGCATACGGCTGTAAAACTCCTTAATTCTACAATAAAATCCTTAGTTTTACAATAACAGAAGTATTACAAATTATGTTCATATGTATTCTTTATATCCTTAATTCTACAATGAAAAATATCAATATTATTCTGTATATGATTATAATTCCTGCATATGACATTAATAGGTGAATACATTAATAGATTGGTGCGTGAAGCTTTGATATAAAATGTTTGGTGGAGTCGAGTTGATTTAGAAGGAACTCGTAGGTCAATGAGTTTTAGTAGATCAGAACAGTCGAGTTTATTGTTTAATATTTTAGACAGAGTTACAATTCCGTGTAATTCTCGGCGAGTTTGAAGTGAGTTAAGTGAGAATCTATTTAGCAAAATATCGTTACTAATTCCAACAAGTGGATAGGTCTTGTCCTCGGCGTAGCTTAAGTATTTTAAAATTTTTTTATGAATATTCTCCAGTTTATTAATATGAACGATGTAGTAGGGACCCCAAATTACGTCAGCATACTCCAGTTTACTTCTGACATACAAGTTAAATAGAAGCTTCATAGTTTCAACATTCTTGAAATCTTTGGAGTTTCTAATTATGAATCCCAATGATTTAAAAGATGAAGATGCGATGTTATTTATTTGATAAATAAAAGTCATCTTGCTATCAAAACTAACACCTAGATCCTTAAATCTATCAACTTTTTGTATGACGCTATCGTTTATTTTATACTCATTAATTAATAAATATTATAATATTATGCTCACGTGAGTAGGTGACAACATTACCTTTTTCAACATTTAGAGATAGTTTATTTTTATTGCACCACACGTAAATTTTTAGGTCATCGGCATAGAGTAGATATGAGCACTGTAAGTTTATAACTATGCCATTGATAGAGACATTGAATAAAAGTGGACCAAGAACTGACCCTTGAGGGACTCCTGATTCGGAATTAAATTCGACAGACTTGTGTCCATGGTAATAATACTGATAATAATAATAAACTTTATTGTCCAAGAGACCATACAGTAACATGGTGTGGGACACGTCAATGTGAAAATCAAAAGTACCTAGTCAGTACAATAAAAATGCATAATAAAACATACAAAGTAGGTATAAAAAAATTGATAGAACAACTATTACACAATGTTGAAAACTAAGCTACAATTACATGAAACATACATATACACATACACATATTTATATATATATATATATATATATTTATAGTAAAATTTCAAGATCGTCTTCTAAAAATTCTTGCAGAGAATAGTAACATTTTGTTATTAGAACATTTTTAACGATATTAATAAAAGCTCGAGTATCTAAATTTTTAATTCTGGCAGGTAATTTATTATATAGTATAATACCCATGTATTGCGGACTCTCTTCATATTTAGATAAATTGTGACTAGGAATTAACAAGTCGTCACCTGATCGGGTATTGTACTTGTGATTAAAATTATTTGGTAAAAATGTATTTAAATTGTTTCTTATATAGAGTAATATGTGTAGAATGTAAATGCAAATTAGAGGTAAAATTTTTAATTTTCTAAATATTTCTCTACAAGAAGTGAATCTTGATACACCTATCATATTTCTTACTGCCTTTTTTTGAATTAAAAAAACCCTCTTTGCATTTGAAGATGAGCCCCAACAAATAATACCATAGGAAATTCTGGAGAAAAAATGTGCATAGTAGTACGATAATATAGTTTCCATACTGGTAATTTTATGTAATCTATAAATTGCGTAACATACTGGTGTTAATTGTTTTGATAAGTTATTGACATGAGGTTCCCAGCTAAGAGCGTTATCTATTGTTACACCAAGAAATTTAGTCGAATCAACTTGTTGGATCGATTTACCCTCAATTCTTAATAAACTACATTCTAAAATTCTTGATCTCCTCGGTGTAAAATTTATGAATACTGTTTTCGAAATATTTAAAAATAATTTATTATTGCGAAACCAGTCAGTAAAGTTGAAAATTTCTGTTTTAGTGTTATTAATAGCATCCGTTAAGGAAGATGAACAGCATAAATAAGAATTGTCATATGCAAACATAATCAGGTTGTTTTTATTTAACACATTATTGGGCAAGTCATTTACATAAAGTAAAAAAAGCAGTGGTCCCAGGACTGATCCTTGAGGAACACCGCATGATATATTTTGCATACTGGATTTAACTCCATTCACTACAACAATTTGGTTTCTATTTGACAGATAGCATTTGAGCCAATTATGAATTTTTCCTCTTAGTCCATATGTAGATAGTTTATCTAGAAGTAAGTTGTGATTTATTAAATCAAAAGCTTTGCTAAGATCCATAAATAAGCCAATGCATTTTTTACTATTATTAAGATTTTCGTGAATACTAGATATAAAATTTAAAATAGCTGTTTCAGTAGATCTGCCTTTGCGAAACCCATGTTGACAGTTGGTGAGCATGTTGTGTTGTGAAATAAATTGCACAATTCTGTTAAATATCACTCTTTCTAAAATTTTCGATATGGTTGACAATATTGCAACTGGACGATAATTCTCAGTTAAAGTTCGGTCACCTTTCTTATAGAGGGGTATTACTTTAGCTATTTTTAGAATTTGCGGGAATATACCTTCTGACATAGACCAATTTATTAAATTTGTTAAGGGTGTTATGATGTAATATACAGATTGTTTAATTAATTGCACTTAAATTGTCAAAGCTCGATGAATTAGTATTTTTCAGTTGCATAATTACATCATGGACCTCATTTTCATTCACTGGTTTAAGAAACATAGTTGGATAGTAATTATCATGTGTAAATTTAACGTTAGGTGCACCGTTTTCAGCGTTTAACTTTTCATTTAGTTTTTTTGGTACATCAATGAAATATTTATTAAAATTTTCAGCAATTAATTTATCATCTGTCACAGTCAGGTTATCTACTTTCATTTCATAAATTTTATTATCGTTAAATTTACCCTCATTGATATTCTGATTAATTACTTACCATACTGCTTTACTTTTATTATCGGAATTTTGAAATAAAGTATCATTATATAATCTCTTAGCAGCTTGTACTATTTTTTTATATGCTTTCTTATATTTTTTATATATTTCAATATCAGCCGGATTATTAGTACTTAGTGTTTTCCGATAGAGAGTTTTCAGTTTATCAGAAGATATGTAATAAACATATTGTAACCTATTACTTAAATATGAGGTAAAGAATGAAATAAACTCATGTGATAATCCAAAATTTGTTAATTTATTTAATAAGATACCATGGTCAAGCCTGTCAAACGCTTTGGAGAAATCTGTTAACTAACGTCGACTTGACCACCTCCATCCAAGACTTCACAAATATACTGAGTCAAACACAATAAATTTGAAGTCGTAGACCTACCTGGCATGAACCCATGTTGATGGCTTGATATTTTATTTTCTATGTTAGGGAAAATATAGTCGTAGAGAACGAATTCAAATAGTTTAGAGAGAATAGTTTAGAGAAATTATTAATAGATGAGTCTGTTTTCAAATAACTGGATTCGCACATTAAATGTTTTTTTGAGACAAATTGATCTTGAATTTTACTTCCACATCCACGTAGTGGATTGGAAGTATAGTAATCGCAAAAAAATTTTCAAAAATTTTTATTCGTGAAATAGGTTTAGAATGTCATGAAACGTCGAGATTTTAAATTTGAGCGAAAAAAAAAATTTCTGTCTGTCTGTCGGTCTGTCTGTCTGTAACTTTTTTTGTCCGCACGTTTTCTCCGGAACGGTTTGAGATATTGACTTGAAATTTTGTACACGTATATATTATGACAAGATCTGGAACTGGATTGTTTTTTTTTGAGGAATTCCGGTGAAGGGTTGGGGGTTAAATAGGGGAAAATAGGGAAAAATAAGTAAAGCAAGCTTGTAAGAGAACAGACACTTGAAATTTGGTGTATGTACTAGAAGTTAAGGCCCAAGATTTTTTATAATATCTTTCAACCCCCCACCACCCCTACCCCATTAATGGGGTTGATAAAATAAAGTTGAAATTTTCATTTGAAATTTCGTACACGTATGTATTATAACGACGTCTGAAATTAGATTATATTTTGAGATGATTCTGTTGAAGGGTTGGGGGTTAATTTGGGGTAAATAGGGGAACATAAGTAAAACAAGCTGGTAAGAGTACAGAAACTTGAAATTCGGTATACGTACTAGAAGCCAAGGCGTCAGATTTTTGTATAATATTTTTCAACCCCCACCACCCCTACTCCAATATGAAAAGGGTTGATAAAATAAAATTGAGATATTCACATGAAATTTAATACGCATATGTATCATAACGACATCTGGAACTAGATTATATTTTGAGATGATTCCGTTGAAGGGTTGGGGGTTAAATAGGGGTAAATAGGGGAAAATAAGTAAAGCAAGCTGGTAAGACTACAGAAACTTGAAATTCGGTGTATGTCCTAGAAGCCAAGACCTCCAATTTTTTAACAATATTTTTCAACCCTTCCACTACCCTTACTACATTATTGAAGGGGTTGATAAAATAAAATTGAGATATTCACTTGTAATTTGGTAGACGTATATATTATAACGACATCTGGAACTAGATTATATTTTGGGATGATTCCGTAGAAGGGTTAGGGTTAATAGGAGTGACTAGGGGAAAATAAGTAAATCAAGGTGATAAGAGTACAGAAATTTGGGATTCGGTGTATATACTAGAAACCAAGGCCTCAGATTTCTTTCTAATATTTTTCAAACTCCACCACCTCCGCTTCATTATTAATGGGATTGATAACATCAAATTGAGATATTCACTTGAGATTAGTACACGTATGTATTGTAGTGACATCTGATTGAGATGCCTCCATAGAAGGGGTGGGAGGTGAATAGTAGAAAATAAGTAGGGTGAACTAAAAACTTCATTTTTAACGTATATGGTAGAAACCAACTCCTCCAACTTTTCTATGACATCTGCCCCAAATATTATTAAAATTCTATGACCAATAATTTCCACATACTAGAGTGCAAATATCGTCAAGATGTTTCCTTTAAAACGACTTGGATGAAGAATCTGGATGTGGAAGTAGTGATTCCTTAGGCAGCGGTTTTTAGTCGACGATTACCTCGTATACACGTACTAAAAAATACACACAGAATACACATCCGTTTTAACCATACGACTTACTGTATTATGAAGTTTGGAGAGGTATGTAAATATATCAATAAGTGTTGAGGTCTTCCTATTAAGTTGAAATTTCCAGCTAGTAAGTGGAAATGTCCAGATAGTAAGTGGAAATCTCCAGTTAGTAAGTGAAAATTTTCAAATAATAAGTGGAAATTTCCAAAGAGTAAGTGGAAATTTCCAGTTAGTAAGTGAAAATTTCCAAATAGCTAAGTCGACATAATTGAAAATTTTTAATTATGCTGGCCCTTCAGTGCCATCGTAAAATTATAAAAAATTATGGCTATAAATAGGAAATCCGGCTCGCCAGATTGATAGAGAATTCAAGACGAACATTTACAAAAAACTTTCTGATAACATTAACTAAGACCTGTAGACTTATTTGAGTGGTATAGTGAGGCTTCGTCCCGCTGTGCGTCGTTCGGTCGTTTTTATAATGTTGCCATTTTATGCAAGGGTTGCAATTAGGTATTGACTTAATCTAAGTCTGCATTGCGGAATCATATCATCATCCCAGTGAAGAATTGGTTTAATACGATTATTAGTTAAATTTCAAATATTTGTTAAATTATCACATTTTCAAGTATAATAGTTCAAAGTTTCATCTGTTTTACCTCTGTGAACCGCGAAGGGCGACAATACCACGTTACACGCCAATATTCCATCCAACGCAAACATGACCCGACGGAAAAAGGAACGGCACAAAGAGATACAAGACCCGCATACAGAAATTAGCTCGGACGGGAATCAGAACACCACACCACACAAACAATCACTCAGACACCGATACACAAAACCTTCAGGTAAACACTATTGATACACTTGGGTCCAATAACACATCTACTAACCTACAAGATAACACACTTGTACAATCCACACCCCCTCAACCTAATAATACTAACACTAACAATAATAATTCCAATAATTCATCAGTTCATTCAACTTGTTCATTTAACAACTCTGCCCCAAACACACCTTCGATCATTACTGCCAGTAATAATAGTCCCCCCATATATCCGTCATATTTAAACTTAACGTTAACCTCCACAACCACCACCACAACATATACTACCACCACATTTACAGAAATTGCTTATCTCCATTCACCACCTAAATTTACTTCTTCACCCATCTGTTCTATTTTATCTCCAAACCTCGAGTTAATCAGACAATCTGATGACTCAGACAGGGAAAGTACCCATTCTCAGAGCTCAACCTCATCAGCCATGGAAATCACCCCAACTCCTACATCAACCCCTAGAAATTCACACAATAAAAGAAAAATCTCCACTCCAGACAATCCCATAGAAAATAGCCCAAATCAATTAGATTACGTTTCAGAATATTCAAATGACTCCAACCAACCAACCCCTAGACCTTCTCCTAACACCATTATTTCACCTGCCATATCAATCGAAGCACAAATACATACCGCAAATCTTACTAACCCCAAACATACAGCACAAAACGTCCCTTCAACCAGCGCAGCAATCGAAACCACCCCTAAACAAACGAAAAACCCTAACAAACGTAAAAAAATAACTCAAAAAAAGACTCAACAACCAGATCTCGACGCAATCGAACTTAGTTCTCAACAACCGCAACATAATACAAGAATAACTCAAATACCTCCAACCGCATCTAACACACAAATATCTGGCACACCGCCACCAACGGGCACTCAAAATGCCCCCACTACTCCTCAGCCTCAGAAAAAACGCAAACCACCCCCAATTCACATCTATACTGTTAATCATAGAGGAACAGTAGCTGCAATCAATTCACTAGTCAATCCTCCACCCTCTTATAAAATGAATAATTCGTCATTAATTTGCTATCCTAGTGAGCCACGTGACCACTTTCAGATCACCACCTTACTTTCAAAAAATAACATCGAGTACTTTACTCACGACCTGGATTCTCTCAAACCAATCAAAATTGTCATAAAATATATCCCAATTGATACGACCACGCAAGAGATCCAGGATGAATTGAATCTACTTGGGCTTCCCTTTATTAGGATCGCCCGTATAATGTTGCCCAAAGACGGCAAAAAGACACCCTCCAACCTATTATTATTAACAGTACCTAAACAATCCCTGGAAGATTACCAGAAACTTACTAACCTCTGCTACTATCGTGTAAAAGTTTCAATTTATAACAGATTCAATGTCCCTCAGTGCCATAAGTGCCAGCACTTTGGTCACTCTTCAGAGGTATGTAATAGAATCCCTAGGTGCCTCAGATGTGGCACCTCACATAAGGGAGAAACATGTATCGCAGAGGCGTGTAAATGCGCAAACTGCGGTGCCGATCATCCGGCAAACTATAAAGGCTGCCCAGCCTATGTAGCAGCCAAAGAAAGATACGCTCCCAAACCCACCACTCAAAGCACCCAAATGCCAACCGCAGCCCAGAGACCACCAAACATAAATAACCGACCTAGACCCACACAACCACCACTCTCTCAAGGCATCAACCTTCCCCCTCTATCTCAAGAGGCAGCGGACGCTATTTCCACCCAGAACGTCAGAGCATGGCAGCAATTTCGTTCACAAAACACCCAAAATACACAACAGACAGACAACCCACCTAATACCAACCAGACAGACGACAATCCACTTCGAGACATTTTCAATTTTATTAAAAATTTTAATCTTAAACAAATTTGGACAGACCTCAAAATTTTAATAGAAAAATTAAAAAATTCAACAGACCCCCTTGAAAAAATATTCACCATCTTAGAATATCTTACGTCTTTATTCTAAATGGCTAATTTTAACAATAATAATACCAATCATTTTAACCTACTACAATTTAATGCTAATGGAGTGCTCAGACAAAAGACCGAATTAGAACTACTTCTAACCAGACAGAAAATAGATGTATGCTGCCTCTGCGAGACAAACCTCAAACCCAACAAAGCCTTCAATCTACCCGGTTATCACATCTATCGTTCAGATAGAATGGGCACGCCCGGCGGAGGCGTAGCTATTCTTATTAAAAGAAATTTAATTCACACCCAAATCTTATTACCCCCTTTTGTTTCACTAGAAGCATGTGCAATAGAAATCAAATTAAATAATATTAACATCATGATAATTTCAGCCTACTGTAGAGTAAATACATCCCTAGACACCTCAGACCTTGATAAAATATCAACTATCAACAAAAACTACATTTTACTTGGCGATTTCAATGCCAAACATCCAAACTGGAATCTCGCATCATCTCGTCCTAACACTTCTGGCATTACTCTATACAATTACATTAACAGTCACCCTAACATGAACATATTATCCCCATTAGAACCTACCAGACCTCACCCTGCAAAATCAATTATAGACATAGGCATCACAAAAAATCTTAATATACCGTACGATGTACAAGTGATAAATGAATTAAACAGTGATCACTACCCTGTTGAAACTACCTTAACATTGAATCATAAAATGCCTATTACAGAAAGAAAGCCACAGGAACGCGATTATGATTGGAGTGTATTTGTACAATACATGCAAAACAATATACCCTATAACCCACAATGCAACACAATTCAAGACATCGATGCACTAGTAGATACAATCACATCCAACATTACTGAAGCCCTATCACTTAGCCAGAAAAGATTCCCAGCCTCATCCTACCATTTGAAACTACCCCGGCAACTAGTCGATAAAATTAAATACAAAAACAAAATTAGAAAGAGATACAACCTAATCCATTGTCCACTTCTTAAAAGTAATATAAACAAATTAAAAAAAGAAATTGATAAGGATATCAAACAATTTAGGCAGAACTATATCACTAAACTAGTTGTCTCCCATCCAGACGATCCCCATTTTGTCCCTCGTCTCTTCAGCAAAAAACCTAATAAACTACCACCCCTTGAAACTCCGCAGGGGGTAGTTCAAGCTGACGCGGAAAAGGCTGACGCCTTCGCTGTACATCTATCAACTGTATTCCAACCTAATCAAATACCACATTCCACACAAACCCTAGTCAACCCCCTCATTAATAGACTCACGAGCCTCAACCTATTACCGGAAAACGATCCGCAGTATTTCACGCCGTCTGAAATAAGATCAGCCGTTGTAAAAGTTAATTCCAAGAAGGCACCTGGCTTGGATAACATTCCTAATTTTGTTTTAATTCATTTGCCTCCCAAAACATATTTATTCCTAACAAAAATATTTAATGCATGCCTTCAGCTCACATACTATCCTAAGAAATGGCGACAAGCCAAAATAGTAAATATTCCGAAACCATATAAACCAGCAAACCAACTTTCAAGCTATAGACCTATTAGTCTACTACCAGCCTTAGCAAAAGTGTTTGACACTTTACTATTAAACAAAATTCAACTTCAGATTAGTGTGGCTGAAACAGAGAACCAATACCAATTTGGTTTTCGGCGTTCCCACTTAACAACACAGCAATTATTCCGCGTCAGCGAAATTTCCACAACCAACAACAACCGAGGTCTGCTCACGGGGTTTGTCGCCCTAGACCTCGAGCGGGCATTTGACAAAGTCTGGCACCCTGGACTGCTATATAAACTCCTGATCTCGGGAATTTCCACTCGTATTGTAAAAACAATACAGTCGTATCTAACCGAACGTACATTCCGAGTGGCAGTCAATCAGGCGTGCTCTCCTTCCATCCCCATCTTTTCTGGCGTACCCCAGGGGTCCGCTCTAGGACCCGTGCTATTTAATACGTACATTCAAGATTTACCACCCCCAATAGATCACCGTACTACACTTTGTCTATATGCAGATGACACTGCAATACTATCCACCTCTAAAAATCCAGATCTACTAGTGCAACTACTACAGGAGCAAACAGATATTATAACACAATTCTATCATAACTGGGGACTACACGTCAATGCTAATAAAACACAAATATCTTGCCTAACAAAAAAATTTATCACACCAAAAAATAAAATAAAAATTAATAACATAAATATAGACTGGAACAAGACGATACGCTACCTTGGGCTACAAATAGATAGACGAATGCACTTCATTGGACATGTTGACACAATTAGTAAAAGCTTTAAATTTAGACTCAGACAACTACATTCTATATTACAAAACTCTCCCATTCATACAGCCACATTTCTATATAAATCCTACCTTCGTCCAGTTCTTACATACGCCTCCCCCTCATGGTTTCCTCTTTTAACAAAAGTGCAAAAAACTCGATTACAAACCCTACAAAATAGAGCTCTCAGAATCTGCGGAAACTTCTACCCTGGCACTCACACCAAATTCATTCACAACATTACTGGCACTCCCACGCTTGAGAAGTATATTTTACATCGTCAAATTCCCAATTTTAAGGAGTCATTAGAACTATCTGAAAACCCCACTCTCTTAGACCCCACCATCCCCAAATTTTATCACCCCCCCAAACATCCATCAATTAATTACCTTTTCTATCCCGCAATCACCTAACACCCTATTAATTTGTATTCTGAAAAAATAATAAAACAAACTCAAAAAAAATACATACAAAAATATAAACACAAACAAAAATACAATAACCAAAAAACAATTAAAAAATATAAACACATTTAAAAAATAGCTCGAAACAACACACAAAATAACAACAATGAGCAAAACTAAATAAATTAGAAGATTCATTTAAAAACATACCACAACATGCATTACAAAAAATAAAATCAAACGTGACAAAAGAGCCATACTCACCTAACCCACTAACAACAAATGTCAAAAAGATGCCACTATACGAGAACATGTGTACATTACCCAAACATATTTACTAACCTACCTAATATTTCACCCAAGTGTATCAACCCAAGTTTACAAATATCTTAAATTAAAATGTACCAAACTACTAAAAATACCACTCAAACAACAGTTAGCCCACGCCAGGGCACGTCTAGTAAACAACAAAATTCTTCCCCTACGGTAAGCGCCAAAAGAGGCGGACACCGCATGCATCCCGGACAGGGAGCATATACTGGAGTACGATGCATTGCGGAATCTTCCCCCTTCAACATATTTATTCCTTACAAAACTTTTTAACTCAAGCTTACGATTAACATACTACCCAACAGATTGGAGAATTGCTAAAATAGTAAATATACCAAAACCTAGCATAACATTAAATTGACAGAAAAATATAGAATATCTTGGTCTGACTCTGGATACCAAAGTTTATTTTAAAAAACATATCGACAATATAATAACCAAATACAGAAACAGAATGAGAATATCGTACCCTATATTTAAAACAGCACCCATTCGTACCTCATCCCTATTATAAAAAACATACTTACGACCTATAATAACTTATGCTTCTTCCATACATTACCCTCTTATCAGCAGAACACAACAACTCCGGCTTCAAACCCTACAAAACAAGACCCTAAAAGTATACCTTAATCTTCCCTTCGTACATCCACGCATTTTATACATAACATAACAGGCATCCCTCTCCTCTCTAACTTCATTCTTAAACACCTCATCCCCAACTTCGCCAACGTTTTACTCCAACTAAACAATCCCACACTACAAGATCCGCTTACACCTAAGTTCCTCAATGCTCCTAACTATCCCTCACTAAATTTCATATACAACCCATAACACACTAATTTGTAATTTGAAAAGATGACCATAAAATAATAAAAAATATACAAAACAAACAAACATAAACAAAATTATACTGACATGGTCCACCAGCAAAATAAACAATAAAATACATAAAAAAAAAAGCAACACAAAATAAATTCCTAACATCGCTAAAACAGCCAAAATACATAGAAGATAAAAAAAAGAGCCATCAAACAAACAAAACAAAAGATGCCAAACAAAACTATATCTACAGCATTATACTAACATACTACTAATATCTACCTCTGTACTATAATAGCAACAACAGCACAAACATACTTACGTAAAGAAATATTCCTATAACAGCCAGCCCACATTAGGACAAGCTACTTCCTACAGATCACATACTATGGCAAGCGCCTAATAGGCGGAAACCAATGCACCCAGCACACACACTTTCACGATTCACGATTCTGCATTGCAGAAAATAATCTAACCTGTATGTGACTTTTGGATAATGAAAGTATTGAGTTACAGAGAGAAAGAAAGATTTGAAACAAAGAAATGAATTTACTTAAGATAATATCAAATTATTATAATAACCATCAGAACTTATATTAATAACAGGTTATACAATGTTGTGATTAAATTTAATATAACAGTAATGTTACATGGAATAGACTGTACTGTCCTGAAAGTTTCAAATGAGAATGAAAGAACTTGTACAATTTCTAGACAGTTTGCGATGATGCGAAAGTGATACTTTATTAAGACATAGGGTGAGTGTATTTAAATAACGTACGTAATTTTAGTAATTGTGGTGGTTATAGACCCGATTATTTGAATAACCTTCAGGATCTACTCATTTTTTATTTGTTCAATGCTTATAATATTTTGTAAGTACAAATTGAGATATTCTGTCTGCTTTACTACAGTACTAAAATTATATGACCCGTTAGTAATTTAATTTTTTAGCAAATAGCGTGACGTTACGATAATTAAAGGGCAATTAATTCTGGGTTCTCGAGTTAGCAAACGCTAGTATTTAAAAAAGGCGCTTCTTAATTGCTACATTGGAATATGAAAGGGTATATAGAAAGGAGAACGAGTTGATAAATGAAATGAAGGGGAGGAAGATTGATGTTGGTGCGGAACAAAACAGGATGTGTAATTTTTTTGTTGGATCAAGAGTAAGTGAAACTGCGCAAATAGTAGGGTTGAACTTTGACGACAAACTGAAATACTTGCCTATTAAAAATGGATTAGTAGGTCGCTTAAGTTCTTATGATGTGCTTACAGATGGGCTCTTGCCACAAGAAGAGTTCAAACATATTTGATTATTGTCTTTTTGGTTAATCGTAATTAGCTTTAGTAGAGTGAAATGAAATTTTAAATTCGAATTACATTGTCTAAAACTGAATAAGAAAACGCGGCGCCAGTCTGCCGAAATTAACTGACAATGCTCTTGTGGGGACCGCACGGAAAGATGATATAAATCCAAAATTAAAAGAAATGGGAAAACTAACACCGTTTGAGAAAGGAAATTCTAAATTGCATTGTTTTATAATGACAGAGGATTTTATTGGCAGCTTAGCATAGGCAATCGTATATAAGTTTGACTAAAAATTACCTTTACTCTGTACAACCAAAATTGGGATACCTACAAAACTAAATTCACGCAGTAGAACAAGGAAATCCTCAAAGCCACAAGATACTCCTGGAGGAGCTTTCTTAACGAGGTCGACGATATCCCAACAGCCTCCAGAATCCATAGGATCTTGGTAGAGGGTGGTTGCGAATGAAGTAAAAAAGAACATGAACAAGTTCCTACCCTAATCTCCTGAGATGGATGAAATCTCTTCAGTCCGGCTCCAAAACCGAAGTGATGTCTTAGTACCATATAATACCATATAAATAAAATATTCAGATTTTGTTTGGTCTGGAGATACACACCACATATTTGTCGGAAGGTGAAGTCACCTACCTACCAAAAATAGGCAGGATATCTGACCAAACGCCCAAGTCATACAGATTCATAAGCGTCTGGGCAGGTGTATGGTATACCGAATAGAGAGGAAATACCAGAGGAGAAAATCCTTAGTAAGCACCAAGGTTCATAGTAGCTGGAAAAATTAATATGTATTGTTCTGAATGATTTAAATAAACTACTGGCAAAGCCACTAGATAAAAAAATGACAGTGGCAACATTTCTGTATATAGAAGAGAAGAGTATATGGAAGAGAAAATGGTATCCAATCTAGGCGAGGCTACCATTAAGTCAAGGGTGTGTACAGACTGCCCCCAAGGTGGAATACCTCTCCACTGAAGTGGGCAACCCTTGTTGACGATCTCTTTCGGAAAATTTCTCCGCAAAGCTTTTACAGCCTAGGATATGCTGACAGTCTAATTATAGCAATCAAAGAGTTCATTGATGATGGGCCTTTACTAAGGATCTACCACTCTAAAATAGAAACACCATTAAGATAATACTGGATGTTCTAACCGAACACTGTCGACTCAATAAACACATCTGTCTGGCTAAATATTCACAGTGGTGGAGCACATGGGCGTTTGTTCTTAGCAGAATCTGCATGTTGCATCATTTGGCAGACCCACTAGGCTGATAAGTTCCGTCAAAACATCAGTCTATGTACTGTGACGTTGTGAGAGCCTAATCAGACTGATATTCCAACTAATTGACAAGGAATATCAAGGGTTGGTAGCTGTGGAATCTGATACAAAAAAACAAAATAGCTGGACAAGAAGCTTTAAGGAACTCTAAATCAGGAGCGTCACAGTAGATGCACAGAGGGGTCGCGGTGGTCAAAGTCAATCTGTCAGCTTCACCTTTCTAAATCTGAAAATCTGTCTTCATTCGAACTACAAGGTACAACAAATATCAGTACACCAATAGATTTGTTTATTCGTGTACTTTTTACATTTGCCACATCAGACGAAAAATTCTACAACAGATGCCCAACAGACGCTTAAGACGGAGGAGTATGAGCAATATTATTAATTATTAAAGACTAAAGTAGAAAAGAGGCAAATACTTCAAGAAAGATTATTCAGTTCTCGAAACTTTTGCTTTTTGAAATGCAACTTCCTTACTCAGAGGTAAGTAAGATAATTTTAAAGATTTTTATCTAGATGGGTGTATATTTAAATGAAGAAGCATTCAAAAAGTATTATCTGGTATATAAGTTGTGCGGATCAATTGCTGTAGGTACAGATAATGTATTAAACTTAGCTGCATTAGAGAATAAAACAGTCATTTTTAACATAACTTTTCTTTGTGCTATAAAGAAGGTAATTTCCTGTGAGACTACTATTTTTCATGATGTCTATTGAGAGCTGTGCTGAGATCGTGTTGTAGCTGGGATCGTATATTGACGTTAAAGTGAAGATTTTATATCTCAAAGGGCGGCAGAGCATGTTCATAATAACATGTTTCGAAATCATGGTACACAAGAGATGTATAGTATGCATGCTGCATTTTAAAGACGATTTCAATATGGGTTTGAATGATGATGAAAAACGCTTGCAAAAAAATTTATGCAAAAGCACTTATGTTCTCTTTCCTAGCAGATTTCTCAACTGCTTATGGGCTACTAAACGGATAATTTATAATTATTTCGTTTATTTCAGGATGAAGTTGTTGAAAAAATTGTTTACCGTTTCAACACAAATAAACTCGTAAATAAATTAGTTATACGTAAACTAGAATTCTAAATACAATCTAAATATAAATGAATCATGTATCTTTTAGATACTTATCTTTTGTACCCCTAGTTTTCCCCTTTCACAACATACAGGACAATACAATAGCTATGCGAAATCCTGCTATAATTCCTGCTACAGTTCATCACAAATCCATCATGAATAAAACACGACTTTACTAGAAGCTGCAAACTGCGAGCGTATTCTGAACAAAATAGAGCATCTAGTCCACACTGACTCCGCATTAACCTATTTCATATTAATTTTATTCTTTGGCATTTATTTGCGTGTTGTGAAAAATGTAACGAATCTTTTAATATAGTATTTGCATTAGAGTGTCGCCCAAATTAGTGCCTACAAACTGAAAGTAAAGGTCAGTAATATTACATAGTAAAGCAAGCATCAAAAGAAATACTGGCTGTTTTTGTCCCTTTTGGAAATTACCATGTTCTTTAAGAACTAATTAAATGAATATTAAAGAGAAAATACGTTTTTTTTCCTTTCTTATAGACGACTTTGTCGAGATGTACTCACTTCTTTGGAAACTTGCAGCCTAGACCTCTAATTGTGAAAACTCAAACTCAGTGCTGCTGATACTGCCAGAGATATAGGGACCGAGAATAGAATTATGTCCTGATTTCTTTCTTACTCTCGACAACAAGACAATCTGGTTTAAGCAATGTCTTTTAACCATACCAAATATGACTAGTAAACAAACGTCTGGCGTTATTAACGTTAATTAAAAGTAGCCTAACAGTTTTGCGATGTTACAACGACATCATTCCGTCGATTTAGCGCTACTTATATATCCAAGTTATTGTACTACCGCATTTTGCGCTAATTTCGGAAGTCGAAAGGATTTTTATTTGGAAATGGTCCATTTATTTGCTTAAGATTCAACGTTTGATATTTAGAATAAGAACATATTGCGAATTTCATATTTAGTTCTAGATTGCGCCTACATCAAAAACACAGTATAGTTGTTTAGGTGTTAACATTGTGTACTATCAAATTTGAGAAAAAAAGTACATGGGGGCAAAGAAAAAAGTATCAACTCTCCCTTTCAACCCTTTGTTATATACAGACTGTCTATTTTACGAGGGCCACACCAAATATCTCGCTTAATATCTATTGTAGAAGAATAAAGTTTTAGAAACAGTTATCCCATTTTTTGTGAGCTATATTTCAGTAAAAAGAAATTTGAAATCCATAGCCTACTTTATGAGATATATTACAAAAACCTGAAAAATAGTAAAACCACAAACGGTTATAGCTTCCTTATTTGAGGAGGTACGAAAAAAGTTAAAGGAATGAAAGTTGACGGCAAAGACAATAAGAATAATAACGTGTAACAAAAAAATCGAAAAATGCAGTTGGCTTTGACATACGCTATTGAATAACCATAAATGTGCCATCAAATATTATGACATTATTTTATAAACTGGTCCATCATAGGCTTTTTAAAAATTCACTAACATTTACCAAAAAATAATATACAGTGTGGTGTTAACGACCCTAAGAGCCATATTAAAAAATGGAAGTCAGTCATAAAATTTTTCCAAAATCAATTAAGTTATTCATTAACCTAAAAGAATATAATATGTATACCAAATTTTATCTAAATAGGTGCATTTCAAAAATATGGCGCACTGCGGTTCTGGTCAAAAACCATAAAACACCCCGTATCTCAAAAACGGTTCACATTCATCGGTAAGTATAGGGGTGTTTTGAACTCAGCTGAGTGTGGTCTACCTTTCACTAGAGTATGTCCGTTTAAATGTGAGACACCCTGTATATTATTTACAATTTAATATATCGTTTATTGCAGGCATTATTTCTTAGAATCATAATCAGACAATTCACCACTTGTTTCACGTATTTCAATAATCTCGCCATTTTCATTGATTTCTATCAATAATTTTAAGATCCCCTGACAGTTAATATTTCTCCTCTTTTTCATCTGACCATACTCTTCCACGTCACATGTTTCATGAGTCTCATTTTGCCGCATCGCTGTTACACACATTATTCGCAATATTTTTTGCTGCGAAAGAAATACACAATTATTTTTTGTCAGTTACTTTTCCCTATCAATAAGACGTGGATTACTCTCGCAATGAAATTTATCGATTATTTTAAATAACCGACCTTCAGCAAAGATGATCAATTTGCTTCGCCAAATCTTTGTAAAAGTAATAAATTCAAGGAAGCGGTTGTTTCTATCAAATTATTGGTCAGAGGAATCCATGTGTGCTCTTATTGGGCACAAGAAAGTTTACTTGGCAGTTGGAGAAAAATGTGTTTGGTGTGAAAGAAAAAATGGAGCAATCGGAAAAGTAGATGAAAGAATTTTTGAGGAAGCCGACGCAAGAATCGCGTTTTACATTTCGAAATATACAGACAGCGACCGTATTTTAGTCAAATCGACATATAATGACGTTTTAATTCCGTTGTTATGAAACATTCGTCAATACAAATCAAATATTTGGCTTGTAATTGATATTACCAAGAAACTCGATCAAGTTTGCGAGTATTTGAGCAAATTATTAGAGGTACTGGTGAAAGATATTTGTAAATCTTCCATGCTTTTGCAAGACGTGACTACACTGCATGTTCTTCGCAGAAAGAGGCAAACATCCCTAACTACTTCATAAAAATAAAAGATTATAATATTTTTTTCTAGTCTTATTAATTTAAAGAATTATTACTAAAGAATATGAAAAAGTAAAAGAATTCACTGCACAAATGTATTATGTAAAAAACTATAGGAATGTTAACGAAGCTAGATAGACAATTTTTAGATTCTTGCGGCAAAATGTATTGCGAACAGCAATGTGGCAATATGCGACTCATGAAATGTGCGATATGTTTGATTTGGAAGAATGTGGTTGGATGAAAACAGAAGAGATACTGTTCCTGCGATGATTTGACGGAGATCCGATGCCATTAAATAGTGAAATATTGATTGAAAGCAATGAGAATGACGAAATTAATCAAAAACTCGAAACAGGTGGTGAATTATCTGATGATATAATAATAATATTAATAATAATATATTTACTGTCCAAAAGACCATACAGTAACATGGCGTGGGACACGTCAAATGAGTCACCAAGTTGTCAATACAAGTAAATCATCATAAAAGTGATAAAAATATATCAGAATAAAATTCTGTTACATAGAGTTAAAAGCTCAGATAACACATACATACATATATATTTACAATAAAGTGTTAATATCATCCTCTAAAAACTCTTGTAGAGAATAGTAACATTTTGTCATTAAAATCTTTTTAATATTATTAAATCTATTTAAATTCCTAATTCTTAATGGTAATTTATTATATAGTATAATACTCACATATTGTGGACTCTCTTCATATTTAGATAAATGATGGCTAGGAATTAATAAATCATTGCTTGATCGGGTGTTATAATCATGATTAAAATTATTGGCTAAAAATGTACATATGTTATTTTTTATGTAGTGTAATATGTGTAATATGTAAATACAAAATAGAGGCAAAATTATTTTTTTTTTAGTATTTCTCTATAAGAAGTATACTTTGATGCATCTATCATATTCCTTACTGCCTTTTTTGTACTCTGAAAATTCTTTGTGCGTGTGAAGAAGAGCCCCAATAAATAACATCATATGAAATTCTAGAGAAGAAATGTGCATAGTAATATGATAATATCGTTTCTAAACTAGTAGTTTTATGTAACCTATAAATTGGATAACATGCTGGCGTTAACTGTTTTGACAAATTATTAATATGAGGTTCCTAACTAAGCGCATTATCTACACTTACACCAAGAAATTTTGTTGAGTCAACTTGGTGGATAGATTTACCTTCAATTCTCAATAAATTACATTCTGATATTCGTGATATTCTTAGCGCAAATTGTATAAATACCGTTTTTGAAATATTTAAAAACAATTTATTATTCTTAAACCAGTGAGGTTGAGAATTTCCTCTTTAGTATTATTTCATCGCGTCTGTCAAGGAGAATGAACAACATAAATAAGAGTTATCGTCTGCAAACATAATTAAGTTATTTTTAGTTGACACATTATTGGACAAATCATTTACATAAAGTAAAAGGAGTAGTGGTCCCAGGACTGTGGGGAACACTACACGATATATTTTGTTTACTAGATTTAGTCCCATTTACTAGAACAACTTGATTTCGATCTGACAGATAGCATTTGAGCCTGATGATGATGATGATGATGTAAACATTACGATGTCCGCGAAAAGCAATTTTTTCAGTTCGATATAATTTGTTCACATGGAGGACTGGCCAATCTTTGTTTTAGGTACTATATTTAATAATAACGATTTTTTTGTACTGCACTTTAAAAATAAGTATGCTTTGTTGTATTACAGAGGAAGTGATTTTATAGTTGTAATTGTTAACATACATATTCCGAGCTCACATGACAAAAAAGGTATCGAACACCCCAAATTTAAAAGACTAAAATGGTTGCAAATTATGTAAATATCATGTTACGCCCGCCAGACTAGTAGAAATGGGTTAATTGTTATGAATTTTTCAATTTATCTAAAAAAGACACTAGTTTTCAAAACACCTGCATGAAATTTTCCCAATTTGTGGTAAATAATGAGCCATTGTAACGAAACATATTCTTTATAGGATTTTGCAAACAGCAGAAAAAACTATCTATGAGACTAGAAGAAAAACTATTTGTAAAATTATTGATTTACAACCTTTGCATTCTTTCGACAACCTCATTTCTGGTGTAGCATTTGAAAAGGCTACATGATTAATTTATACAGATTGGTGGTAAGTTGACTCGTAACTAATTCACTTGTTCGAGCAGAGATAGGCCACCACCCATACTTTAAAGGGGTATAGCAGGTCGCATATCTACAAGTCCTATCATTCAGAAAGCAAGCGTGTTTTCTTCAAGTATTATTTTGAGTTAGAGGTGTCACACACATATTCTTGTAGTGGAGATATTGCATAATCGTGTAAATCAGTCTTTAATTGCAAGGTCCTTTGTTGGCGCATTTTTATTGGCTAGAGAAAGAGTTCTCTAGATGGTCAAGTTGGCAACACTGAGAACTGTTGAGGAGATTTACAGCTGGTGATTCGTTTTTCGACAGCGACGAGAGACGAGATAGCTGAAAGGCGGCGGTCCCGGTTTTGTGTTGAAAAATTTGGGTTTTACATCGCTTACACTGAAAAGGTATTTGATTTGATGTATCGCAGTGTTTCTTTACCGTACTGCCAAAAGCATTTTATAAATTCCAGGAAGGAATTCTGTTGCTTGTCGTAATCTCTGATCGCCACGTGTCTCGTGAGGTTATGTAATACTCTCTATATGAGGTGAGCTCTTATTTTACTTAGTTTGGTGTCTTATTTAGCTCTTATTTATAGTAATTATTACAGAGTGTTTGGAGGGGCATATATGTTTGGAGAGGCTTACAATTGGGATAAGCACATGTTTGGTGCTGTCATTTTGGTTATGTAAGGGGGCCCAGTATTTAGAGGAGTAATAGGAGGTAGTCTATTACTCAGATATTTGGTTTTATGTGGGTCCTGCTGACATCTAGAGAAGTTTTGGTTGGAGAGTTGTTTGCAGCAGTCTCCAAGAGATTTAGGCAGAGTATTGGGAGCGATACGGAGTCGTAGTCGTAAGCAACGTCGAGAACATCTTAGGAAGTGGTGACGTCCCGTTGCAGTCGTCACAGAAAATGCCAAGGCCTTAACTTTTTGTTCATTTTAGTCAAATATTTTAAAGAAAATATTATAGTTTAATTCAGTGGTTTTGTTCGTATGTTGAAGTAAATTGCACCACAATCTTGCAACTATAAATCAAGCTCTAAGTTTAGGTGTAGAATGATGATACATTTAAGAGTTTTACTGTAAAACACCCATGGTACCGTGAGATGATAATTTACCTACTATTACGTCACACATATAAAAATTTAATTCATGGTAAATCTTTAATTCGTGGTTGTAAGTTATAACTCATAGTTGCATATTGGCTAACTCGTAGTTGCAAGAGAATCTCAGTCAGAGATCTAAGTTTGAATTCAAATCAGTTTTTTGATCAACTGTATAGAATTTCTTTAGTACGTATGAACCACGATTAGGTAAGGTTTGAAGTTTTTTATTTTTATTCTTTTTACTGCTGTACATCTCATGTGTGTTGTAGTAAATGTCTAATGTCTACATGTTCTCATTATTTGTACTGGTACATCTAATATTTGTTTAAATTTTGAAACTTTATAGAGTAAAGTGTAAGTTTTGACAGTATAGACATATTTTGAGAATTCCATCGCATGGTTGCTAGTAACTTAATTTTGTTCCTGGCTGGCAAAATTATTTAAATCATGTTACGTAACATACACCCGGTGGCGCCTTTTTGAGTGTCCACACACAATCCTAACCCACGGCCCTATGCTCTCCAACAAAAATCAGCTGCCGTTCGCACCGGAATAACATGTTTTAATATTTAGGTATTAAAATATGTTACACTGGTTATGCTAACAATTAAAATCCTAAAATGAATTTGTCTTTCTTACTGGACAATTCTCGTTCTAACACTGGTTTCCACATAGTCCCCTACGGCTATGCTGAGTAAACCAATATCCACATAACCACCTACGGTTATGAAAATTCAGTTAAAAATGAGAACAAAGGCCTAAAATGAATTTATTTACATACCTCGTCTTTGGAAAAATTTTTCATTCAAATGGATTACATTGTCATGAAATCTATCATTCTGTGTTTTGGAAATGCTTAGCCTTTGAAGCGTTTTTTCCCTTATTCTGGAGCTCATCAGAAAGGCATAGAGCCCCTCACACGGATTTTAATTGCTAGCATAACCAGAATTCAGGTTATCGACAGAATGCCAAGATTGTAAATCAATAATTTTACAAACAGTTTTTCTTTTAGTTCTCATAGACAGTTTTTTCTGCTGTTTGCAAAATCCTATAAAGAATATGTTTCATTACATTTATAAGCAGACAAAAAAACAACTTCTGACAATTTTTATTAATTATAACACCTCCTTAAAGAAAAAGCAAAGTTTAAGATGTCCTCTATGCATAAAAATTTGTCTGTCATTGAAAAAATGTTTTTCGCCATGTCAGACATTAAAAAATATGGTCGCGGTACTTAAAAAATGAAGTCTGTCGTAGTGAAGAACATTTTTTCGCTGACAGATCAATTCTTATGCAAAAAGAGATCTCAATTTAAGTACCTACAGAAAAAAATTAAAGTGGTGTTTTGAGGCGGCTATTCTAAAAACTTATTTAAAAAAAAACGTTGTCAGGAAGCGACGCTTAAAAGTTAATTCTGACACGGTGGAAAGTATTTTTCCAATAACAGATAAATTTTGGAGCTCGTTCTAATAGGAAACGGTTTCTAAGCAGATAATCCATAACCAAAAGTATTCGTTTGAACAATTTTAGTCCAGTATCAGTATTGTTATGATAGATTTTTCTTACATATAATGACACATTAGTTCAACTTTCAATCTCTAATAAGTAAAAGTTATACAAAATCCCGCATATGGTACGGGGCGTGACTGCCCTCGACCGGAATATATTAGATTTATCTACATAATATGCATGAATTGTTAAACTCTTGAGCCAGCTGAAGTAATTATTCAAGAATATTTAAATTAATAATAATTTATCTTCCTTTTATATTTCCAGTTTATCATCTTGACATATAACTTTTACGCTTAATAAGTTTTATATTACTCTCGCAATATATTTGGTTATTATGCATCATATAATTTTTACTCTGTAATATATTATCTAGCAGGAATAATAGTTTAAGTTATGCATATTCAAAATATCGGCATGAGGAATATAAAAATTTTAGATTGATGTAAATGGACCCTAAAGCTCTAATTGATATAGTATATTTGATTTCAGAGATGATTTAATGGAATAGAATGAGCAAAAAATACTACCTACACTTTTACCGTAAATAACACAGCCCCACAAAAAGAAAATTGGAACTGCTGTCGAGACAACTGTATCCCTATGTAATTTTCGACACTGAATCCGAATCCGAGGTCAAAAAATCGTACACCCCCAAAATCAACCCCTAGCGCTAAAAGTCACTCCTTAAATGGCGTAAAAGTGACTTAACGCTTCACGAATAGTCTTAAATCTCAATAAAAAGAATTAAATATAAATATTCAAGTGTATAACGCATAAATACAGAGTTAACGCTACTTTTCATTGAAAATCACCCCCACGTGTGGGTGAGAACTATCCCTCACACAACAGGAAATTAAAAAAAAACTGCAGTGTTTGCAAGAAAAGCTTACGATGCCCAGTTAATTTAGAAACAATATGTAACTGCATTAGTCTCGATGCGATACTCAAAAACTACCCCCATAGAGTGGCGGAAACCACCCCTAAATTTAAATTGCAGTTCTTTAGATGACTCTTAAAAAGGATTCTCTGAAAATACTATTACTTATTTATATAGCCTCTAAAAAGAATCGTCTAAAAATCAGAAAAAACATGTATATAATTCTCTGACTATATAGTTTTTTGACCAGCCGGTAGGTGACGCATTGAAAACCGCATACGATTGTTGAAGGTGTGGGGATTAAGCATACATCAAGTTGGGTTCTTTATTGGGGCGTTCGTTGTTTCTGTTATTACCTTTTTCTCTCTGTTATATTGTTAATTTTTTTTTGTTATGATTGGACCTATTATAGCACTGTTGGTCGTGCTAGTGGATCTTATTGATTACTCATTTGGTCAATAAGTCCATAAGCATAAGACCATTCGAAAATAAATCCAAGATATATTACAGAAAGAAAGAATAAATTTAATTGAATTAGGACTACGGGTAAATTTTTGCTACTCCATAATATGGGTACTTTTCAAGTACGTTATCAAAGATTCTTCTTAAACAAGCAAATGTTTTGAGCTTTTCTAAAAGATACTGCAACTATTTTTTGAATTTCTTGTTATGTGAGGAGAAATTTTCACCCTCTCATGGGGACGTCGCTGAATGACTTTCGTGGAATGCAAGTATTCACCTCCAAACTGCAGTGCTGCATATATTCAGCTAACTTTAGCATCGATTAAAATAGAAATCACGATGAGAAAATTTTTTCCCCGATTTTCCTTGCAATTTTAATCTAGGGGTGGTTTTGGCCACTCTATGGGGGTAGATTTTGAGCATCGCATCGAGACTAATGCAGTTACATACTGTTTCTAAAATATCTGGGCATCGTAAGCTTTTTTGCAATTGCTGCAGTTTTTTAAAATTTTCAGTTGTGTGTGGGGGGGGGTAGTTTTCACCCACTCATGGGGGTGATTTTCAATGGAAAGTAGTGTTAACTCTGTATTTATGCGTTATGTACTTAAATATTTATATTTTCATTTATTGAGATACAATATTATTCGTGGAGCGTTAAGTAATTTTTACCCTGTTTAGGAAGAGTTTTTTAGCGCTAGGGGTCGATTTTGGGGGTGTACGATTTTCTTTGACCTCGGATTCGGACTCAGCGGCGAAAATTACTTACGGATACAGTTGTCTCGATATCAGTTCCAACAATTTTTTTTGTGGGGCTGCGTAGTGTTATATTTTAGTTCGACATTTTGTCTTCTGTGGTTAAGCGAGAGCACGACTCAGTTTCAAATTTGAGACTTCCCTCTGTCTTGTTCAAAAGAACAATCCATATGGGAAAGTGAAACAATCATGGCGTTTGTCATTGGCATGGAATCTCAGCATATCTCAGATTGTTATTTTTTTAATTATATTGCTGCTGTTAGCAAGACTTCTCTGTAAGTAGTCCATTCTGTAGTTTCTTCAGTTAATTTAATAAACCACATTTTATGCCAACATGATTCCGAGTCTTTTTTTAAGTTTTTTAAGCAGTTTTTGCGGATATAGACCCACTTCCAAGCATCATTAAGTTCAGAAACCGTCTAAATCCAAGTGAATAACCATTCGCTCTTAAATTCTTCTAAGAAAGTATCACAATGTATACTGCGGTATTAACAGGGCGACTGACTGAAATTTTATTTCAAAATTTTGAGTCACTGATTTTTGAAGACGGTCGATTTCTTACTGAGCTTCTACTTGGTAAAAGAAAATATTATAAAATAATTATATGCAAGTAGCGTAAAACATGCATTCTTCTGACCTAGCCAAGGAAGGGCTGAGAATCTGTAGTACATAATAGGCATAATATGTATTCTATAATTTAATCTAATGCAATACAATATGGTCCAGGCAATGAGGGCAAAATTTTGTAAAAACCTCGCAAAAATTAATAAAAGGATCATCTCCGGGATTTAAGTAGGTAATAACCTGTTGAATGGAATGATGCATTCTTTGCACTTCCAAGTTCTGGAAAAATTCAAAAAAATTTGGAAAAACTTTTCGATTTTCGGTTTTTTTACTCTAGCAGCTAAAATAATGAAAATACAAAAAAGTTTTGTAGCTCGTCTCTTTCTCTACAAAAAAGGTCTTTACAAATTTTTGTCTTACTTAAGCCGTTTAGAAGATAAATCCAGTTTTCTACTTATAGTTTTGAGCCGCTCCGAAATGCGCGGAAAATGAGAATTCTCTGGGAGTTTCCTACGACCAGACACATCGATCGATAATTCTTACTATTCAGAACCGCTAAAAAAATGAAAACAACATAGAATATAAAGAAAAGTCACAGCTTTAATGTGGAACTAATCACAAAATTCACACAAATTTTTATCATAGAGAAAAAAATGTTGGAATATGGTCTAGTAAACTTTATCCAGTTGATTTATTCATATCTTTGAGTTTTATGCATCCTGCCTATTTCTCCTTTAAAATAATGGGTGCTTTTTCACTGAATGAATTCAATTCCACACACTTTAATATATTTCGTGAAAATTTCATTGCAGAATGTTAAGAAACAAATAAGTTATATATGTTTTACTGTACGCGTGTGCATTTTCTGAACGTGTATGAATAATGTACACAAATTCAAAAAGTACTGCACGCATTTAAAAAACTCCAAAGTCATTGGAAAGAATATGTTTTATTGTACTTGTAATCCAAAAATTGAGACGTATTATTATTAATTAAGACAGCGAATTGAACTTCAAAATTTGGAGGTGATTGATCGATGAAAGATATACCCTCTACTTTCATCGCAAGACACATTTTTCCAACAAAAGTAATTGCAATAAAATGTTAACTGGATTAATATATCATTATATAATAATATATAGGCAAAATGTATTATCATTATAACGGCTCCTGGCAAAGATGTGAATAGATTTGTGGATCAACTGTACAAAGTTTACTAAGCCATCTTCTGACACTTTTTCTCTATGATAAATTTTTTATGAATTTTTTGATTAATTCCACATTAAAGCTGAGAACCTTCTCTACATTTTGTGTTCTTTTCATTTTTTTAGGGGCTCTGAATATTAAGAATTATCGATCGATGAGCCCGGTCGTACGAAACTCCCGCAGAATTCTCATTTTTCGCTCATTTCGAAGCGGCTTAAAACTATAAGTGGAAAACTCGATTTATCTTCTAAACGACTTGAGTAGGACACAAATTTGTAAAGACCTTTTTTGTAGAGAAAGAGGCGAACTTTTTTCTCTATTTTCATTATTTTAGCCGCTAGAGCAAAAAACCGAAAATCAAAAAGTTCTTCCATTTTTTTTTAATTTTCCCGGAACTTGGAATGCATCGTCCCATTCTCCAGGTTACTACCTACTTAAATCCCAGTGATGATCCTTTTATTAATTTTTGTTGCCCTAAATGGCTAATGTACTAATACAATACTTATACTATACAACGTAACCAAATGTAACATAATGTAATACAATACAATGCAATACAATGCAGTGCAATACAGTAGGGTACAGTACAGTAAAATACAGTACAATTTTTTATGCGAAAATAACGTTTATCTTGAATTGTGGCCAAACACACAAAATTCATGTAATGATGAGTTTCCAACTAGCTCCCGGCCTATTATGTTTGTTCCTTTGTTTCATGTTGGAACTTAAAACTTCTTGGAAAAATTATATAAAAAGCTTGACAGCTTATAGTTAGTAGATTGGTCGTCACTGTCCTCCAAAGTTTGGCTTCTTTTACTCCACCTAAGGCTTTTTTTATAGCAAGATTATTATTTGGTGGGAACTTTCTGGAGACCAATATTTAGTCATTTTGCTCTCCAAGTTATTTTTGTACTTTCCTGGATAGGTGTCTAAAATCTTTCTTGATATTTACATTTCCATTTCGTGATTTGAATTAAAAACAGTGTTCAGTTCATACCAATGGTAATTAATAAATGCTAGGTAGGGTGTTATTGCTCAGCGATAGTTCAGTTTTAGTTTTTTCAGTAAGCTACGACAAGTGAATCAAGTGAATATGGGATGCACCCAACATTCATTTTTACCTATTTTCTTGCTATTATTCCAAACGACGATGTAAACAGTTTTAATAAAATCATACTGGCATACTTAGGTGCGATTAATCGGTCGCAAGTGTACGCCCCGTTTTCTGCAATTATTTTTAGTTGAGCAGACGACAAAAAGCTACGTGCGCACTTACTCTTAGACCAAACGAGTCGTTTCACAACCTGACAATTAAACGAAAATTTATAGGAATTTCTCTACACAATATAAATATCTGATACTGCTACTGTTAAAGTTGATAGTCTCGTACAATTTTCATGCAGGCAATTTAATAATTCAGTCGTTGCCAAAAGTTCAACGTACTTTATAAATAGAAGAGATTATTGATATGTTCACATGAGGAAACTTGGTAAGTTTAGCAGTAAACTTCAGAAACTAGTGGTATTGTCCGCGGCAGAGAATCTCCTTGATAATGTACTACCTGAGTCTGCTGTTGTTATAGCTGCATGTACCACTAGTTACTCTGTATGACCTCACGTAGTGTATTATACTCTACATAAATTAAACCATACTGTGAGTTTCAAATTCAGTATATTTCAGTTATTAACTAATAGCCCAGTTATCAGATACAGAAATTGATAAAAACCGGTCACTAAATGTTAAATGACTGAATTTTTCAAAATAAGTACTTTTGTTGGTGTAGAATAGGATTAAAAAAAATTACAGCTGTAAGGTGCCGCTGACCCTTAAAAAATCGAAGAAGATATTGGCCGAAATTCGGTTTTTGGCCAATAACTCGAAAAATCAAAGAAGATAGCAAAATACTAATAACACTTGGCGATAGAGAGGAAAATTTTACATCATGGATATATATGAAGTTTTTTTGTACGATCAAAAATGTAGGCTTCAGATTTTTTTGTATAACGCATGAGAATAGAACGTGGCGAAATATGGTTCGCGAAACATGCGCGGTCTCGGACGCGCTACACTAAATTTGTTATAACTTGTGAACTAATTAATGAAATTGAGCTCAACTGAGCTTAAATGAAACGAGAAACATGTGGCTATTGTATTATCATATTTTGAAATATAAAAATGAATGTATGTAGGAATAGTACATATATGAAGTCGAAAGATGAAGAGTTTTCCGATGAAATCGGTAAAAGCTCTACCATTTCTCCAATTCTTAAGATGAAAATCTCAAACTTTCACATATTACTTTCGAGGTAATATATAACAAGATACGATGAATAGGTACGTCAAATAATTTTTGTAATAAAAGATATCGTTTATTTTACCACTAGTTTCACGAATTTTGGAGGGAAGAAAAATCTTTCTTTTATTTTCGTAAAATAAAGACGGTTAATTCAATTTTTAAGGTAAATCCCCTAAAACATCTTAAAGTACACATTTCAGGCTCTAAATATCGCATCTACATAAATCTAATAACGCGATTTAAACCTGAGTAGTAGGTGGTTAAAGTTAGTTATACATATCAAATTTTATCACTTTCTCAAGATTTTGTACATGTTCAAAAACAAATTTTTCAGATTTTTTTCACTCATAGAATCTTTTTAGACAATAAGTACTTCAGGAGTAATATGTGAAAGTTTCAGATTTTTATCTTAAATATAGTAGAAATCGTAGAGCTTTTACCGATTTCATCGAAAATATCTTTATGTTCTGATTTCATATATATGCTATGCCTACATACCTTCATTTTATTATTTTGAAATATGATAATCCAATAACCACATGTTTTCTGTTTCATTTAAGCTTTGTTGAGCTCAATTTCATTAATTACTTCAAAAGTTACAAGTTCAGTCACAGAGTGCGTAACTACACAGAGACGAAGACTTTGTCGGCACCTTTGATTTTTGATGGCTCAATATCTGTGACCTTCCGTACCAGTTATTTGTATACTGAGAGAAATGTGTTATTCAGTATACACTGAAAACAGTGTGTATCAAAATATCAAATTAGGTAGAAAACTATTACAATTTGAAGTGTTTATAATCAACTCCTATTTTCAAGTGAATTGGTCCTTATATCCTAGCAAACTTTCGAAAGACCCAAAATGACCGTATACATGTAATTATTATTAATGCCTTCCCTCGGCACCCCCACTTGATATTATTTGTTTTGATCATGAGCTACAAATATTACTTATGTGAGAAAATGGTAGTATCCTGACTCTTTTATGGAGGATAAGGAATAAGCATTTTAAGAAAAATGTGTTCATTGGAGAAGATCTGATGAATTGAGGGCAATGCTGAGGAAAAAATCAAAATCAAATATTTTATTTTTTTATGAGATTAATGGATTGAACAAAATCTTTTCATGCAACCTTCCAAAATGAGTGGAAATACAGCTCTTTTCGATACAAGTTGCGAAATAGTGGTGTTTTAGGCACGCGACGTGAAGATTGACATGTCAAGTGACTGAAACACTTCTTTCGCAACACATATTAAATAAGATTTTACGTAAATTCGTCATAATTATTTATTTTAGTAAAATGACAAAAATTCAAACACCATGTAAATTTATTTAAATCACTATACACAAATTGGCTACTAGGTCGTTGCTACGTACTGGTTGTTTGTTTTGTGTGCGTAAAAGAGTTTTGTTTGAGTAAAAGATGTAACTTTTAAGCACACGTGCGTAAAAGACGATATCCATGTGATAATCGAAATGTCACTATTGTGCGACGATTTTACGAAAAAACAATTTTTGCTTCTTCATGTATTAATTTAATTGCGAAATAACTTGAAAATTTTTATTTATAAACACAGAGGTAGAAGACTGCATTATATGCTTATATACTGCATACTATATTATCCATGTTCGTTGTTGGTGTCTTGTAAAGTGTTGTTACTATATTATACATATAAATATAAGACAAATAAGAAGTTTAGGGTAGGTAGTACAAAAGTATAACTATTATAAAAGAGTACACAAGTACAACGACTAATACTGCATCTACAAGAATCGCGATAAACTAATATTAACAATTAAACGCAAGAAATAATTTTGTATTACAAAATCTCTGTTGAAATCAGTCGATTGATTCAAAATGACATAAAAACTGATATGGATACATGATAGTGACCTTTAATAGCAATTTAATGTTAAAATTGTAAAGCGAAATAAATTTTGTCTTGCTGTTTTCATAGATTACTTACATTTTCGCAGTAAATGTTAATTTCATATTAAATTAATTCCTATATATGAGTCAATATAGTAAACGTAAACACAAAAGTGAGGTTGATTAATATACCAGTTAAAAAATGGCGGAGTCACATGCGTATGAAAATTAGGTTTTGGCTGGAAGGCTTGCTTTCGTCTCTATGTAGTTACGTACTCTGTGGTTCAGTGTAGCGCGTCCGACACCGCGCACGCTTCACGAGCCGTACTTATGTGTCGCCACGTTCCATTCTCGTGCGTTAAACAAAAAAATCTGGAGCCTACATTTTTGATCGTACAAAAAAATTGTATATACGTTCTTGATGTGAAATTTCCTTCTCTATCGTCTAGTACTATTAGTTTTTTTAATATATGTTCTTTGTATTTCGGTATATTGACCAAAAACTAATTTGGGCCAATATTTTCGATTTCTTTAGGGGGTCGCCGGCCCCTTACAACGGTAAACTTTTTTTGTCGTATTCTACATCAACAAAACTACTTATTCTAAAAATCCAGCCATACAACATTTAAAGACACCTTCAAACCCCTAACGACTTGGCTATAAATAGAGTACATATGCGAATATTTACTTACTTAATGCCTAAAATTTCCGTTAAACACATTCACGAACTTCGTCTGTTTGGTACCCTGTGATCGTTTGATATAATGGAATATTATTTCATTACAGCCAACATTATATCATTTAATGAAGTAATAAAAATATTATTTTTTTATATAAGTAGTGGTAACTACTACAGAAAAATGCAAAAATAACAAAACTGTTTTACTCTCGAAATGCAAGATTATGTTTTAAAACATATTTTATATAGAGCAACTATGGAGTTGGCGAGTTGACACACGGCTCCAGCACATGTCAGTACCTGCCGGTTATTTCCCATAATGCATAGGCACTATTAACATCGGGAAAATATGACTGTTTTTCATGTACACTGCGCGGCATATAAATATGGTACAGCGCTTGTAAACTGAAAACCATAAATACGATTTATTGGTAGATTGTGATGTTCTTTAAAACTTCTGAATATTACTTAACTGTCTAGACATCACTATTGTTTGAAATACTGGTTTTTGATAGATCTTATTATTGTCAAGTTTAACCAGTCGGATCTTGTTTGCATTAATAAAGTCGAAGTGTACTACATTTATATGTCTCGCAGTGTACTCGTAAGTTTGGTGGATAAAACAGTCTGGTGGAAGATTTTGCTCCATATTTAATATTGTGAACTTCTTCGCGTTGCATCCGTCAGACTGCCATTTAAAAAAGGTACCCACTGTCTTGGACAATAAATAATAGAATAACTATTTTTTCTAGTGTAAATCTATCTTTATTTGAATATGTAGTGAGTAGTCGAAATAAAATAGATATTATCATTTTATTATCTTCGCATACCGAAGCTAAATATTACATTGGAGATAAAATCGCCCTCCGAGATTTCTTCCAATTTTCACGTTTCAAACCATGTAGATTACGAAAACAAAGGTTTTTCAATCTATCTCTTTTTCAAGTCTGTCTGTTGGCGCATTTAGAAACTATTTGACGAAGAACATTAAAGTTTGGTAGGTAGTTAACCTATACTGCAAGCGAAGACATGGGTAGACTTTCACTGGAAAATTTGGGTGGATCATCTAAAGAGAATAGATGGCGAAAATATTTTCTTTCGCTCAAAGAGTGACCGCAGAAATCGCCTATTTTTTCGTAGCGGATTGCAAGTTTGCGAAAAATCGTAAAAATGTTTAGCAAGTCTCAAATTAATCGTCATTAAAAATCAAAAGAGGCATTGTTCTTGGTTTTTTGGAAATGTTAACTAATTACCCATTTTCAGGGGTTGAAATTTAAAAAGTATCAATAAAGCTAAAAGAAATTCTATTTGTATTGTTTCTATTAAATCCATCTTAAAAAAGAGAAATTGAAAGAATATACCCCGTGAGATTCCAAACTCTTTTTGCGTCTTTTGTCTAAACTTCTTTTTCGAGTAAAGAAATCGCAAAGTTCTAAAATGTTGTATTTTTACTACTTTTAGGTTAAGATTTCTCGTAATCCTGGTGTGATGGCACAAAACGGACTACGGCATCGTGTTCGGCGTGTCAAAAGCCTTTGGGTACAGTAATAGAATGTCATTGGTGGGACGCTTTTTGATTTTGTTTGTAAACGAGTGTTATTATTCTCATATCTTGTTTCTTAATTAATAGTTTTTTAATGTGACCGCCCTGTATAAACAAAGAGGAACGTTCTGTGTAAATACCTTTACCAATTTCTTTATTTTAAAGCGGATATGGTAAGGCTAGAGTTATTGCTATAGCAGAAGATGGATGGTCAATGAGACAAATTGCACTACGTTATAACATTAACAATAATTCAGTATTTGACATGTTAAAATAATGGAGAAAAAGTAGTTTAATTAATTCATGAAAAATATGATTAAAAAATAGAAGAAACTATTAATATTTGGTTAGCTCTCCATTTGTATTTATAACTTCTATAAGTCTGTTTGGCATATAATTCAATGCGATAATCATCGGTATTTTTCAATACATTATTTATTAATTCCAGTAATTCCTGGACATTCCGTGGTCTCACGTTTCGATTTTGGATATTTTTACGAGTAGTTCCCATATTTATACCACAGGGTTAAGGTCTGGACTGTGACTAGGCCAGTTAAGAATATTAATGTTGTTGTCTCGAAACCAGTTAGTTACGGTATGAGTAGTATGAACGGAACAATTATTTTGTTGAAATATGAACTCATTATTAGGAAATAATCATGACACAGAAGGGAGCATACTATTATCTAAAAATCCTAATACACGTTTCACTATTGAATCATTCCTCAATATGCCACAATACACCACGACCACGTGCCGATATTCAGGCCCACATGTTAACGGAGATTCTGCCACTTTTGTCATTGTTTGATATATAGGGTGTCACAGAATTGAGTTCCCAGACGGGATCCTGTGATTCCTGAGTTCATATAACCCAACTTACCTTAGTCCAAAAATACATTCCTAAAGTGAGACAGAAGAAAACAATTTTTTCCGATAATTTCCGTTATATTGAAGACAAAACTTATAAATCTTCATGTTGTTCTTCGGTTTTGCTACTTTTGTCTGTATCTTCGCTCAGAGACTCGAAAATTATAATTAATTTCTCCATAATATCAGATGCATATCAGCATATCCTTCATTACTAAATTGATTCATAATGCAAAATTACAACCCAATTCGTTGCTGGTGGATTACCGAAATTAAACATGTGATTGCTATTTTTGGACGTTACTAATGAATTAATGCTTGTATTGTCATGATAACGCGACATGTTTCTTATTTCACAAGCAGAGAAGAAACGATAATTCTTAATTTTTGGTTGATATTACACCCAGTTTTAAAAGTATTAATTTGTGTACTGAAACCGGTGGACATCGTGTACAGCATTTATTATTAATGTAATTTTTTTAAATAAACTGTGGTTTTCTGTTATTGCAAAATTTTGTTTTGATATTGTAAATAAATGTTAAACACGAATAGAGGAAAAAACAATAATTTCTTGTATTTTATTTAATATTACAAATATTTTCAAAAGAACCTTTTTTGAATCGCTTTCAATACTCTGCAAACATGTTCAAGTGTTCCATAATTTTATAGGGTGATTAATAAAATATAGTCAGTCAAATATTAATTATTATAAAAAAAATTGAGAAACAAGAGATATTTGGTTATTATCTCGTTTATATAGAGTACTTATAGAGATACAGCTCTCATCAAAATTTGAAAATTTTATCAATATAACAGAAATTATTGCAAAGAAATGTTTTTTTTGTCTCACTTTAAGAGGATGTACTTCCTCGGGGATGCATTTTTTTACTAAGGTAAGATGGGTTATATGGGCCCAATATGAACTCAGGAATCACAGATTTCCGCTCGAGTATTTATTTCTGGGACACCCTGTATATCTATCATTGAGTCGAGTATTGATGGGTAGGTAAATATGAATGCGACTGCTATATTCCAAAAATCTACACCAAATACTATGCATTCAAGAGCAAGTTAGCAAGTTCTACTCGAGCTTCCTTATGCTCTGCTTTAAGTAAGTATTTTTGTGCTGCTGGATGACAGCATAGCTCCGATTCTCTTACTCGCCGGCGACCTGTACGACTCGATTTCACCAGATTAAGTAACTGAGTACAGTGGACGTTCTCTTAATGGATTCACAAATTGCAAATCTTGTTGTTCAGTTGATATTCTTCGTTGGCCTGATCCAGGATTTCTACTAATCGTTTATTCTACTTTTTAAAATGTTTTTTTTCTAGCTCTCTGGCCATGAAACTTGTCCTTAAGCCACGTATGTTGTATTTTTCAATTTTGTTTGTTATCATTATACCATTGTTTTCTTTATATATAAACTATGCCTTATATACCCTAACCACATCGATACCGGAACCTAAGACGAGATGAACCAACAGGATCTACAACAAGGGTGACACACTTCCTGCGCAGAGGTCGGTCAGGGCATTTTGAGAAATACACGGGTAGACCTCGGATAAATTGGTTATTATTCTACAAAGACAGTAGGAGAGATGAAGCTAAGCTATAAATTCCACTTTTATTTTAACATTAATTTCATCCAAAAACTCTATGATCAATTTAAATACAAAAAAGTCGTTTGTGATCAATATAGAGGATAGCCACATCGGATCTATTATTCCCTTTTTTCTTAGTTCATTACTTGTTATGTACTTGGTTATTTCGACAGTTAAAAAAATATTTGATTAAGGTCACCAATTTCGCCACATATACAATTAGGGCATTGCAGAACACCTATTTTATACAAGTGAGCTGGGAACCTTCCGTGATTTGATTTAAGTCTTGCGACTGTAGCTATGATCTTCCTATTTGCTTGGGTATTTCGGTATTTTCACACCATGCATTCCTTGGAATGCTGTTATGTACTTTGAAGTACCTACCCTGTCTTACTTCGTGATCCATATGCTTTCCAGTCCTCATTCCATTTTGTTTTTAGATTACTTTTAATAATATAATAGTGTCAGTGTCACAAATATTAAAGTTGGATGTACACAAATAAATTTTAATAATAACACGTTAGGTTAGGATTCTGTTTACCAGCTAAAATACATACTGTTTAAGGAGAGTTTGTGCCAAGTTTTTCAAATAATAAGATTAGTAAAAAACAGGAAAATAGAAGGTAATTGTGATTTGAAATGGTAAAAGTACATAAGAAAATAACTAGGAGCGGGAACATTTTCTGCTATGAAGTATAGATAACTACAGTCACAGAAGTGACGTCTTCGATATGTAATAACCCCTTACCCTGTTTACACTATTTTGGGGGGGTTGTTATGTTTGTTGATTTATATCCATGAAAATTAATGCAGCACTTTGCAATGAGACCAATTTACCCTACGTGTGACTACCAAGGAGTTATTATCAGTCTACCCAGCGGGTCTTCCTCAAAACTTTACTCATAGCCACTCTGCATATTGTACCGGGCATTGTCAGGATTACTAAAGATCGTTATACGCGGACAACTCTGAGTAACCATTTGGCTAAACTTTGGCAGGTTACAGTTAAAGAAACTGACCTCATTGTCAGGTCTGCTGCTTCATTAAGACCTTGATGACTCGACTTTCCACTAATAAGCAAGTAATGAAATACGCATTTTTTACACATAAACCATATTTTACAAAAGAGCACGGAATTAAACGTTTTAGAATGTCAAAGAATAATAATTAAAGCTTAAATTAAAGCAAAAGAAAATGCAACTCAAAAGTTAAACAAACAAGAAAAATGAACCGTAGTCTTCAACTTAAGCAAAAAAATTACTTCGTTAAAGGAGAAAATCGTTTACACTCAAATTCAAACTGATTGCCAGAATGGCCAAAAAAATACAGTATCCTTAACGAGCATGAAGTTAATTATTTCTGATAGATATACTACGAAAACAAGTGACGAAACGCCAGTTGCCAGCAACAACTCGAATGAGGTAAAGTTTAATTTGAACTCTAATGAAAATAACTAAGTTTTAACACAAAATCTCAAAAACACAAATACCTGTACCCGATAACACTAAAGGTAGGACGATGGCTCACCACCGGTAGCTGATCGGTGAGTATTTTTCTTTCTTGATGGGATTATCCTGGTCAATTTTTAAGTTGGGTGGGCGGTATCCACCCCAAGTAATGAAACTCCGCCTCGTTTTAGGGCCCTCAGGCCATCCGGAAGGTGGCGTCCTCTATAGTAGAAATTATGTACCGAAATACTACTCGCCTGGCAGTTGGCGTTCTCCATAGTAAGTATGGCCAAAATGGCTTTCCCTACATATAAAACGTGTATTTAAACAACTTAAAATATTCTATATCTGAGCTAGCTAATTTTTCTACTCGGTGAAAAAAGCTTTTTGTTTTACGAGTGGACTTGAAAAGGAAAAAGTGACTAGTTTCCTGTCTAGTTTACATTAAATAGGGATCGTTGAACCAACTACAATATTTATGGGACAACTACCTCCCTGACTACTTTAGATATTTCCTCAACTAGCGTTATTTTACCTTAATCGCGTTCTCGCGTAATTGATCCCGCGATTTGTCATTTCCAATAAAACGATTTGACAAAGACATTGACCCAGTCGAACTTTCTCATGGTTTTGGAGTATTAGGCATTTCCAAATTTAAAGAATATACTATAGTGTACTTTATAGTTATGGTCGAAAAGTTTTTTGTATTTAGCACGCAGCGATTATTAAAATTATAAAACAATCTTGTATTTGAAATCCTCTAATATACTGACAGGACTATTTTATAACAGTTTAGGGTCTGTGGACTAATGTCTCAATTATCTACCCATGTCGGGCTAGTGTATGAAAAATAATTTTAATTTCTTTAACCCATATCTTACATTTGTTGCAGATACGTACGCGTTTGAAATGCGTTCTATAAAAAAATATTTTTTCTACAACTAAACAAAAATTTAATACGAAATCTAATGGCTTAAAATGAGTTGTAATGTTTATCCTTCGAATAAATATACTTAGTTTAAGATTTAAGCATCTACTGAAAAGACTTATTGTAGCAAACACGGATATTTCGTACACGTGACGCGCATACAATTGAAAACAACTTTAATTCTAGATATAATTCTTACACATGGATTCCCACGTGACTACCGTTATATCAACGTTTAAGTGCATGTTTACATATTTATGAAGAGAAACGGAAATCCAGCTCAATATCAAAATTGAACAGACTTGCTTCGAGTTGAATAAATAAAATCGTTGAATATTAATAGGGCCATCTGTTGGCATGTATAAACCAACTATAAAGCCATAAGTGAACTAGAACAGGCATTTCACTTAACGAAATAATAAAGTACTTGTCACTTATTCTGTATACAGGATGATCCTATATTATTTATTTATTATTTGTTATTAAAGTACATGACAAGTTTAAAAAATAGTGTAGTACAATATTATTGAACTAGTACTTTCTATCTATTACCGACAGTATCCTTTACTAGAATTATATCCTGAAGACACTCGGGAATTTATAGTTCTCTCCCGTCCACGAGATCAGCAATACTGTTTACACCGTCCGATTTTTCCCTGACCATGTGAACATCTTTCACTTTACTATTACTATTAAGTTTAATGAACTTCCTTTTAAAGAGATTTTTTTTTCTGATTCCTGGCATTGGTACATCAAGGACTTCAGCTCTATTGGAGATTATCGGGTCTTTTTTGCAACGTTAATAATATTCCCTCCAACAGCTCAAAATCCATATGTCAGGTGGAGAAATTGCGACCGTGATTTTCAATAATCAAAATTTAAATGTGTCTATCTGGTAAGGCTGAAAGAATTAATATATAATATTGTTTGTCTTCTTTCTTTGAAAGTTTACCTTTACAGGACATCACAAGAAAATAATACAAAATAAATTATATTCAGAAAAAGTTATGAACTTTTAAACATTTAGGTGTAACAAGATTTCTAACGAGTTAATTATACACGCTACGATTATATCGTGAGTATACGCTTCTCTCCACAAGATAGCACCGCGCTGCTACGAAACAGTCACACTTGTAAGAGGTACGTTCTCACTTCCCCCAAATTCACACTTACCCCACTTGCCATATCAACGAAGGATCACGGAGACTCCTATTTTTCTGCAGTTCGTATGCGCTCTGTTGACCAGGCAGTTATTGTAAATTCCGTTCATTCTTAGCAGCTCCGAGGGCATGTTCAATCATTATTGCAGGTGTAGTCTTGGCTTTCTGCATTCTCCTATTTTCTCTTTGGAAGTTGTACTTGCTCAACTTCACAGTTTCATTGGGTGGGTATCACGTCGTCGTCATTCGGAATACACACGTTAATTAGCAAACAGGATTTCTCATTTTTGTTATGTACGGCGATGTAGCGTTATTGATGTTTACAACTTTTTCAGGGACTATTTATAATTTTCTGGCACAGATCTATCGTAGTACTTACACATGACCCAGTTGAGATAAATGTCACTCTGATTACTATTATATCAGTGAATGAACTCCGATGGTGCCAAAGTATACATCCCGCCACCTAGTGACTGACATGTTCCTCTACTAGGCCGCACATCCTTCACTTATTGACTGTTTCAGGATCATCCTCTGGTGGTATTTAATATAAGGCTTGACCCAGCTATGGTAGTAGTAAACTTTCCGTTTCTTTCTTCAAACTCAAGCTGTCCAACTACTTCCTAGATGCCTCATTATCTACACTGGTATGGAAATATATTTTATGGCTCTGCACTCTTTTTACTATCAATATTCTGGGTACATATCAACGCAATGGAGACCCTACGAGAACAAGTAGCTGTTTATACCGAAAACAACAAGATTCTTTCATGCAGGCGTCCATCCATGGACTGAAGCCCCGCTACCACCGATACAGCACTAACACGAAAAAGATGAAGGCGTTCATCTGAGATCTGGGAAGGCCATACGCGGAACACGGCACACCTATTAAAGGAAGCGCCAAGACTGTCCAGCAATAAATTTAAAATTGAGAGGCCATGCTAGACATGGATAAACATCGAGAGGATTATGAACAAACTAAAAAAGGACCATACACACTAAGAAAGAACGGCAAAGCAAAAGAAGGAAAATAATAAAGAGATATCAAGGATATACTTACACACTACCAGATTCAGAAACAGAAGACTCAGAAGAAGAGCAGGCAAAGAGACGATCATAGATGGAAACTTTTCACAAACACCTGCACTTCCTATCCTATATTCCTACCCCATGCGTTATGTGGCCCAAATCCAACCCGGCGCCGGCGAAGTGGCAGCAATTCCTACCGTCCTCTGGTTAATCAATCATCAGACACGCTTAGTAAAAGCTCATGAATAACCCAATCAAATGCGCCAAACTGCAAAATTTTGTGTGTTAATACTGAAGTGTTCAATATTTTCATTGTCTGAAAAGTTTATTTTTCGTATAAACCGAATAAAAAAATGTAATCGTTAGGTAAGAGATTTTAAGGAGCTATTTCTTGGCCTATTCTAAGACTAAATATTCATATATTCTAAATTACCTGTTACTCAAGATACAAGGTATTGATTGTCGAAATAAACTTAGGATCTTTCCGTAAATTTCGGAAACACGTCAAGATATTTTTCTGAAATTTGGTAGGGATTTTGTCGTGTTCGGGAGATATTTTTTTGGTTAGCTTTCAGTATTTTTTTGCTCCACCAATGGAGTACGTATGGAAATTAAAGTTCCAATTTCATTGAACAACGTCAACCGTTTAAGGTTTTCTTAATTGTTTTTGCATTGTTCGTCAACTCATCGTTAATTTTAATATAGATCTAGTTATTAATACACCAATTACGTTTTAGCCCTTTGAACATTTGTAAAGTTAGTTATTTAGAAAAAGTCAAATTCGCAAAACAGAAATAAAAATCTGACCAATCTCTTCATATTTTTTCTGTTTAAATTTTTAGGAATGGAAACCTAGATATGGAGGTAAAAATCTGCCAAACAATGAAATACACAATTTCAAAAGTATGTCCTTTTATGGCTCACTACCATACATAAACAAATTTCAAATTATATTTATTTATAATGAATGTAGCTAGTTATGTTGCGAGATTTTAAAAATGCTAAATTTTGCAAATATAAAAATTATCGAAAGATGTGATGGATGATTCGTCCATCACTGTAATGGAAAGAAAGCTTAAGAGTGGATATGCATCGACAAGCTGCTAAAATTTGCAACAGGGGAGCTGAAACGGAAATTCCAGTGGGCGGTCCTTTAAAAACGATAAAATATTATTTTATATCTTTATAGTACAAGGTAGTAAATAGAAATGAATGACCGTGATTCAACATACAAAAAAGTATAAGCTCGTAATTAGTTCAAGAGTTGTAAATAAATTCTACCTGCCAAACCCCAAAGGTTACACCGACACATCCATCCTATCATTCTAACCTAAATACGTTTTTAACATATTATTCCTTCAATAAATACAGTATTTATAATTTATTCGGTTAGGTACTTCCCTAGAATTATAATTTGTAACATGAGACATACGAGTATTATCTATATTTTTGCATGATGGAAAAGATATTCAGTAATTAGTAATCTGCCTTAATTAATAATAATCGTCAATAAGTATTAATGAAAACGAAGTGTAATTTACATGAAGTTTATTTTTAACGACAGTTCAAGTTCAAGTGACATAACACACACTCTGTTATATATTAGTTAGTAACAAAGACAATAAGTGACAAAGGTGTTCTATACGAATTATCAAGAAAAAATGTACAGTTAATGTTTTAACTCAACACCTTCCCTAAAACATTACATTTTAGTTATCATTTCTAATCAAATATCATATTAAAAATAATTTAAATCATTCCCAAGAGTTTCCATAGACGAACAAACCGTTCTTTATTCGAAAACGGTTTAGTCAGAATATCAGCCACCTGCAATTGAGATGGAACATGTTGAACAAGAATGAGACCTTGTTGCACTTGCTCACGAATGTAATGATATCGAACATCTATATGTTTCGAACGTTTATGTAATTCCGGATTCTTTGTTAATTTAATAGCACTGGCGTTGTCTATGAACAAAGTTGGAACTTCTTCAAGATTGCTTATCTCCTCAAACACTTTCTTTAACCAAACTGCCTCCCGTGCAGCCTCACTTGCTGCAATGTATTCAGCCTCGGTAGTTGATAAAGAAACACTCTGTTGCCTCCGACTCGCCCATGAAACAGCTCCACCTGCATACTTGCTCACAATTCCACTGACTGATCGTCGTGTAGTTGGGTTGCTTGCATAATCCGCATCACTGTAAATTTCCAGTTTCCCCATTCCTTCTTCCGAGCCATACCTGATACCAAGTCCTTTTGTACCTTTAACATATCTTAAAATCCGTTTTACCATCTCCCAATGTTTTTCTTCTGGCTTCTCAAGAAATTGAGACACATAGTTGACTGCAAAGGCTATATCTGGTCTAGAAGCGACAGCTAAATACATCAAACAACCAACTGCTTCACGATAAGGGGCTGCTGTCAACTTAACTTCAGATAAATCTTCTCTGCCTAACCACGACACCTTGTTTGCTTCATTCATCTTGAAACGTTGAAGAACAGATTCTGCATACTTTTCTTGACTTATCGAAATGGACCCATCACTCTGGTGCCTGATAAGAATATTCAGATAATGTCCTACCGGTCCGGACAACAACTTGAAATTCTTCTGCAACCTGTCTAGAAATTCATCAATGAGCTTGGAACTCGAAGCTGCAACCAAACCATCATCTACATAAAGGACAACAATGATCTTCTCTTGACCCTTGACCTGATAGAACAGACAAGAATCAGCAGTACTCTCTTTCATTCCGAAACTCAATAGAACATCTCGAAACGTCTTGTTCCAACACCTGGGCGACTGTTTCAAACCATACAAGCTTCGTTGAAGTTTGCACACTCGTCCAGTACTATCACAGAAACCCTCAGGCTGCTCCATATAGATCTCTTCTCCAAGTTTTCCATTTAAAAATGCTGTTTCTACATCAAATTGTCGCAATTCCAATTTCTCATTTGCAGCAACGCTTAAAACTGAGCGAATAGTATCAAACCGAGCAACCGGACTAAATGTTTCCTTGTAGTCGATACCTTCCCTTTGACTGAATCCCCTAACAACGAGACGTGCCTTGAATCGACTGATGTTCCCTTCGCTGTCACGTTTAACCACGTAAACCCAACGATTGGTGATAGCTCTCCGGTCTATTGGTAAATCAACCAAAGTCCAGGTAGAATTTTTCTTCAAGGATGCCATCTCACTTTCCATCGCTTTCTTCCAATGTACTCTTTCATCAGACTTCATAGCTTCGTTGTAATTCTTCGGCTCCACTACTTCTGAGATCATCATAAAACATAGTCGGTCTGGTGGTTGAAGTTTTGTTCTGTCTCTAAGAGCACGTGACTCTCCCATCATTGGTTCGTCTTGATCAATTAATTCTTGATAACCAGTTCTTCCATCTTCTTCCCCAAGAACAGATTGATCTCCAACGGGTATCACTTCTCCTTCAACTGGATGTTGAATTCCTTCATCCGGCAATACTTCTTCTTCAACCATATGTTGAATTTGTTCATCTCTAAGTTCTTGATTTCCTTGGTTACAATTTACTTTCTGTCCAAAAACTGCTAAAGTCTTCTCAACTTCTTCTGGTGCAAACACAACCTCTCGACTTCTGATCATATGATTTCCTGGCTGCATCAAGACACGAAACCCATCGATTTCATCAACGTAGCCCACAAAAATTCCTTTTCTTCCTTTTGCATCCCATTTTTTTCTCTTCACATCAGGTACATGAACATAACATTCACTTCCAAATATGTGCAACTTGTTCAAGTGTCCTGATTTTCCTGTGAACAGCTCAATAGGTGTCTTCCCCTCAATGCTACTGGGTCCTGCACGATTGAGTACGAAGACTGCTGTATTCACAGCTTCGGCCCACAGATTCTTCGATAAGTTCTTCGCAATGAGCATTGTCCTAGCTAGTTCAACTACAGTCCTGTTTGTCCGCTCTGCACATCCATTTTGTTGTGGAGTATACGGGTTTGTAATAATAAGCTTTACACCATTTGAAATCAGCAGTTTCTTCACAGCTTCATTATTGAATTCCAGCCCACACTGCAAACTTTTTACTGACTTCCCATAGCTATTCTTGACAATCTGCAACACTTCAGAGATCTTTGTGCCAGTTTGATTTTTCTTTTTCAAGAAATAGACGAAGCGCATTCTTGAAAAATCACATGTGAAACACAAACAATATTTTGCTCCTCCCAAAGAAGTAGTTTCCATTGAACCACACAAATCAGCATGCAAAATTTCAGCACACTCAGTTGCTCGTTGTTTTCTAGACTGGAAAGGGATTCGGTGCTGTTTTCCCTCGACACAAGATCCACAAAACACGTTATCTTCAGCAACTTCAATCCCATTCTTCTTCAGAATCTTCAAAACATGATTTTTATTTTGATGAGCTAACTTTTCGTGCCAAATCTGCAGAGAATTCTTGATTGCTACATTAGCTTCACTTGTGCTCGAAGCATCTGGAGCAATCAATCGAATCTTCATTTCGAACAAATTTCCTTTCCTCACACCGCAAGCTTTGACTTCCCTTCCGTTTGAAAAGACACATCCAGAAGATGTAGATTGGAACGATAGACCCTTGTCCAACGCAGAAATAACAGAAAACAGGTTTTTTCTAGCGAGTGGTGCAAACAAGACGTTTTCCATATGACCTCGCAACCATTTTCCTTCGATATTTGACTCAAAGTTGATCCTTCCCTGTCCAAGTGCATCCATTGTTGAGTTATTCCCGATGAAAATCTTTCTAGGAACTTTGAACTCCTCAAATGTAGAAAACCATTCTCGCTGACGAGTTAAATGATCTGTCGAACCAGAATCAACGATCCATGCTTCCGAATCCACTTCTGAAGTCAAACATTCACTTATATAAGCTTGATCCCTGGTATGTTGTATCTTAACTTTTCCAGACTTCAAAAATGGGCAATCTCGACGAGAATGACCTATATCTTGGCATTTGTAACACCTGAACGTTGATTTCTTCTCCTCAGGCTTAGAATGGAATTTCTTCTTTACTTTGTCATGATTTTCCTTTTGAAAATTCTTTGTTTTTGTTGCAACCAAAGCTACCAACTCTTCTTGCTTCGCTGATCTCTGCTGACGACGTCTATCTTCTGATGTCAGCACACTTATGAGGTTGGTCAAAGTTCGCTGATCTTCAGATCGCACCCACCAAGCTTGACGTAAGCTTTCAAATTCATCTGGCAAAGTATCCAAGAGCTTCACCATGAGGGATGAATCATCAGGCTTGACATTCAATTGTTGCAACCTCAAAATTACACTTTCAAATTTTGAAATATGAGTAACCATGTCATCAGCTAGATTCATGCTTAAATTGAAGAATTCTGCTTGAACAGTATGTGCTGCTTGTTGCGTCTGCTGTTCAAAAATAGCGTGTAATTTCAGCCACATTTCACGAGCAGTTTGACATGTAACCAGCAAAGACATAACTTTACTTTCCAGCGTTTTTACAATTACTTGACTAGCTAACCTGTCCGCCTTGTCCCAAGTCTTTAGCTCTGCAGCATATTGATTCCTCTGATCTTGATTTGCCGCTGCTCCAACCGCTTCCGGTTTATTCAACTCGCCAATACACACTTCATGCGCGTTCTCAGTTCCTCTTAACAAATTCCGCACAACAAACTTCCACAAATTCCAGTTGTCAGCTCCACGTAGTTTTTCCACGCCTTGGAACTCCATTTGCTATTGTACTAATTACCAGTTTCGAGAATTCTGGGAACCACGCTCTGCTACCATATTAATGAAAACGAAGTGTAATTTATATGAAGTTTATTTTTAACGACAGTTCAAGTTCAAGTGACATAACACACACTCTGTTATATATTAGTTAGTAACAAAGACAATAAGTGACAAAGGTGTTCTATACGAATTATCAAGAAAAAATGTACAGTTAATGTTTTAACTCAACAATAAGGAAATAATAATATTAAATAAAAAGAATGAAAGAGTTGATGAGGTCCGATAAAAATTATAAACAAAAATTAGTGCTATACAAGATTGCAGCTACGGACACACGTTTCAGAGTTATTGGTCCTCATCAGCGTAGCATAGCATAAAGAATGTTGTTATATGAAAAGCAAGACTAGCAAAAGTAGAAAAGAAGAAAAGCACAGTAAACAGTATATGAAGAGCAATAACTCCAAAATACGTGTCCGTAGCTGCAATCTCATTTGCAATTGGGGGTATATAGCACTAATTCTTGTTTATAACTAAATAGAAACCTTGTTAACGCATTAATGTTGTTTAGTTTTCGTATGTGTAAAGTTCTAGCTGTCACATCATTCAACAAATCAAAATCAAATATTAAACACTTGGATCCTTAGGGGATTCCTCAGGACTCCCTGAGTTTTTATTTTGTAGTATCCCTCAAATAATGGTAGTTTACCAATAAACAAAGATTAACAGCCATTGTGAAAACCAAAAATATACACCAATAAGTGTTATGCGTATAGTATTAGTTATTTATTGGTCTAATTTGTCTACACGCGATTTTCTTAAAAACTGTTAAACTTAAAAAAAAAGTTTCAAATAAAAAATGTGTCTCCATCTTTATTTCTTCTTCTCAGTATAGACTTGGTAATTATTTCAAAGGATAAAACAGTTTTCCGTTCGCTAAGTGACCCCTGCAAATGCTCACATTTTATAGATATGGTTTTTGAAAAGAGCGATTTGATGAGAAAATGTGAAAAATACTTACTTTTTTATTTCTAAGTCCTTGAATTGCGAATCGCATTGCCCCTTATAATTCTATATTCATGTGTTTAGGACAAGAAAACGTCGTTCAAAATAAATATCAATTGTACTGTCCAATAAATGTTTTCAAATGTACCAGCATACCTACCATCAATTGCAAAAAGAAGAATTGATATACAATTAAACATTATTGTTAGTGCATGGGCGACTACATATAAATAGTTATAGTATTGTTATAATTCGGTACTTGTAGTATATTCAAAGAGTACCTATTAAGGTGGTCTAGAAAGAGACATTCGATAGGGTAATATTTATTATTTTTACCCATATTTTTTTTTTCTTAGTACGTATATTTAAAAAAACTATAAGAGTACCTAAGTAGAACCATAACAAGACTATTACAATGAATTTTCACTCAATAATTTCAGTGACTTGCAAAATAGCTCGATTTAAAACTACGAAATAGGAAGATTAACATAATTTTTAAATTTAAATCCAGCTATTTTGCAATCCGCTGAAATTATTGAATGAAAATTCATAGTAATAGTCTTGTTATGGCTCTGCTTAGGTACTCCTATAGTTTTTTTAAATATACGTACTAAGAAAAAAAAGTTATGGCCAAAAATAATAAATATTTCCCTATCTCTTTCTAGGGAATGGCCACCTTAAGTATAATAGTAAATTAATGGAATTTGGTATTATTATTATTATTGGGCGACTCGTGTTATGAGAAATGGTTTGGTTTAATTTCTTATTTCGTTCCCTCGTTTTAGTTTCTCATTCACAAAATTATTCTGAGTGAAGGGCGGAGCTTAAACTATAATAAATTCAGAAGGAGCTCCTATCAGTGTAATATTTGTGGCAAAATGTGCGTTTGCACGGTTCCGTGCTATACATGTTTTTCCAAAAGTATTACGTTTTTTGGAAAAACAAAAATAGTGCGATACACAGAAAACATAAATGCATGTTTGTATCGAGTACTTTTTCACATATTTTGATTTTAAATATTTTAAAAAAAAATCATTAATCTCGCAATTTACTGCAAATTAAAACAAGTCTTATTAATTAACACTAAATTTTTTCAAAATATTAAAAAGATGGAAAAAAACCTAGATTGATATGTCTTCTTCTATTTCTCGCTTGTACAAATCTCGTAATTGTAATGGTCTAATTATAATCTGTCGAGTACGGTGCGGCGTTTTAGACTAATTTATATCTGATTTCTAGACGGTATACCCACTTTTAATATCAATTTTGTTCAAATAGAGTTTGAAATAAATTGCTTATAGGTAGGTAGTATTACTAGAACAAAATACATACATGCAGTTGATATTATGTTATGTTCATTGGTTCTTTTTTACAAATACTTCATTACTTATCTCGAAAATTTCCCGAGTATCATGTGTTGTTTGCTTTGAAACAGAGGATAATCCTTATGCCGTAAAAAAAATCCGTACATATACACGATCGTTCTTGTTTACTTAGGATACCGAAATCTGGCAGGTAGTGAAATTCGTTTAACTTATTAAAAACAATAAATATTGCTATGAAAAACTTTCCTTATATTTGTATGCAAAGCACGTAATTTATTATAACTCATCACGAAAAAATACCAACTCTGGTTTATCAAAGTCAGATTAAATTAATGGCCTTTATATAACATATTTTGTTGATATATTACTGTAGTATTAATGTATGTGAAAATATATTTTTAAATTAAATGAATGGAAATATTATCGAGAGGACAATAAAGTTATCCCTAAGAAAATTCAAATAATGTATTAAGCCCGTAGAGACACAATAGAACAGGTGGTATGGGCGCATGCATTTCCAATACATTTCGAACGCAGATTTTTTGCCGGAATCAGTTCAGGAGACAGTACTGACTATGAAAATCCATGTTACCAAACGGTAACCTGGTCTGATACTATTTAAAACAATTTTATCTACTCTTATTAGATTATATAATATTATAGTATATAATTGTCTCAATATGGAGTTCGAGGCACCGTGTTGAAAGTCTTTAAGAGTTATCTGCCTAAAAGGCACCAGGTAGTTGAAAATAGGAATAACTTGAGTGATCAAGATAAAATAAAAACTTGTGTACCACAAGGGACGGTCCTAGGACCAGTGTTATTTATTACATATATTAACACCTTGATGAAAATTGATATAACTGGATCAGTCATTTTTTATGCTGATGATACAGTTCTTCTCTTCAAGGGTGTCTTGGGCACATACAAGAAATCTAGTCATTGATGGTGTAAGTAGGGTAAGAAAATTGGTTAGACACTTACAAACTATCTCTGAATATAAATAAAACAAATTATATAGCTTTCTCATTAACTAGTATAAATAGGCCAGACTTTAATAATATTAAAATAAACAACTTTAGTGATGACATTAAAGAAACTAGTCATACTAAATACCTTGACTTAATAGTGGGACCGACATGTCCTTAAGTAAGTGAATCACACGTAGAACCGTCTCAAAATACATCAAGTTTCCTAAGACTTTTACACAACCTAAAACAGAAAGAAAGGGGCTTAAATTACAAATAGAAATAGTTCAAAGTGACTAAAATAAATAAACAATGTTATAAACTAATAAATAGTGAAGGTATAAAATAAATTAGGTACCTAATGAGATGCCTAAAGCAATCGATTTATAGATTTTGTAAAGACGCTATTCTGTGTAATGCAAAGTTGCAAATAGTACATAATAAATGTATTGGAAAGACTAATTAATATAAATGCTATGAATACATACTTTGTACTTGTTCATAGTTAAGTAGCAATGATATTTGACAAGTCTTGTTGTTAGAGAAACTATATTTACAGCTAACAATCAAATCATGTGCAAGTACTTTGTTGGTACATGAACACAGGCACTACCTGAAAGAGTTGTATAGTATTAATATTTTAAAGTGTTAACTGGTATTTATTTAAGTTAGATAAGTTTATTAGAAGCTTAGAACAAAGGCAAATTGGGAAAATAGGTAGTAATAGTGGTTTAAAGTCGTAAAATGTAACGACAATGAAATCTTATGGAAATATTAAATAACGTAACAAAGGGCACATATGGGGTATAGAAATATTCAGAAAAATGTCAGGATTCATTAAATATAACAACTTTCAACACTATTAATCTAATTTGCAAAATATTAAAGTATTTCAAATTCCAAAATTAAATTCTCAAAATCAAATTGCCATGCTTTGGTGATCAAAATGTCAACCAATCAAAAAGGGAGAGTTACGCGTGGGTTTAAGAATAAGGGCGCTATGTGAGAGCTTCTGAAAACTTTGATAAATTTGATGAAAATATTTAGTAAAAATTAAGGAAACTCAGTGAAATTGTGTATACAACAGAAGTTAAAGGATATTTAGACCTAAATTAAGTAGCAGCAGTTAGATAGAAGACCCACAGATTAAATTACATAAGTTTTCTTATGTTGGAAAATCATAACCTGACTTTATTAGCAAGATTTTAGTAAAAGTTTTATAATTGAGCAGTTTCTCAATACAAATTATCAAGGTACGAATACTTATCTCTGATATTATCAAATAGTACCGCACTTGATTTCGTGATTTCGAATAATTAACGTGCAACGTCTAGAAGCATCATTTAAAAGCAGTCTGAGAGCGGAAGCCGCCATCTTCGAATATTCTAGAACAGAATCCACGTGCATGTTTGGAAGGCAGTATCCGGTTTACGATCGATACAATTAGCGAACTATCATTGGTGGGGTAATAGCAGGTAAAGTAAACAAATTTTCAGATAATTTATGGTACCATATAAAGTAAAATAAAGATATATCTATTTAATAAACTCAAAGTAAAAAGAATTGCAATTCAAATAATTTTAACGTAGTAAAATCAACATTCAATTTAATATATAATTCTGTTATTTCTCAATTTGCCATTTTTATTAAAATTGTTTATTGTTTTAAAACGGGCCTTTCTTTCTTAATTAACCATTTTATTTCAGGAAAATAAATAGTAGGGAACTTACTCCTGAGTTGAGACCGTTTCATGTTTCTGTAAAGGTTTACTGAGCTAGCAAATCACAAATATTGATAGGAAATTCGTATCTGGCGTCGGGCATTATTATCAATTCAAAAACAGTACATTTGTCGCCAAGACGTGGCATATAATAGTACATTTTGGCTCCAACGCGGGGCATCTTTATCAATTAGGCATATAGAACAGTATATATAAGTTTTCTTAGCTTGCTGAAAATGGGATACGCTTGTTCTTCCCATCTTAGGTTGCAGTCAATAATTACACTTAGATATTTTATTACAAATATCTTTTCTATTCTATTTTGCATCTACAAATATTATTTTGTCTGCACTCTTCTTCATTTATCAATAGTTCATTTATCTGAGGTGTGGCTGAATTCGAAGATAATGTTAAAAATATAAATGATATACAGAAGGACGGGAATAAGGCTCAAGACGGTTCCCTGTGGCACACCACTTTTGATTAACAATGGGTCACTATCCTGGCCCCAGTCTTTACACCTCGCTTTACACGTTGTACTCTTTGACTGATGTAACTTTCAACAAGATTTATAGATAGTTCAATTCTTTCAATAAGCTGCGTCTAGTGCACAGTGGACACAACTCTCAAATACTAAATAAAATTCATATTTCGTAGGAATTAAATTAAAATGAATGAATGTTGCTTAGGTTGTCATTTTATACGTCCTCCACAGAGACAAAATCTTCTTACCTATTTCTCTATTTTTCTTACAATTATTCTAAATTGCAGGGTCTATTAACGTGTGATATAATGTTTATTTATGTTTAATAGGAAAAATACTAGTAGAGACACTATATTTAATTTTCAAATCGCTAGTCATCGAAAGGAACCAAATGCAAAATGGTTGGCTAAATTTAACATTCTTTCTTACTTCATAATATTCCTCAAACTTTGCTTGGAATCTTATAGTTTGTGCGACTAAAACAATTAAGAATTTGGGAGCTGCTGAGTCCTAAGTAAACAAATATAATTAAGTAAAGGGGAAGCTGTTTTTCTAGAAACTTTCAAGATTATCCATTTTCTTTAAACAAACAAACAAACTCAAAACATTCTAGGCCTATTCAAACTTAGACAAAGGCCAGAACCGTATTGAAAATGTAGGCACAAAAACGTACTTTCATTATTCAGGAGAACTTTAACTTTAACTTACTCAGCGTTATATATATTGTAGCGATTACTACAGGGTGTTTGTTCATTTAATATAATGAGTTTCAAGATGCTTATAAACAAACAAAGCCATCGACATGTTTTCTATAACAATATATTTTATGAAAAATATGTGTTTTGCATATATAAGTATTAGCGGACTTTTTATGTATGTACACTAAAATAATTGTCGGAAAATTTATTAACTATATGAATAATACACATTGCCCTAATAACAGAGCTTGATAAATATTTTATTAGACTGATAATACTCATATGGTAATTGAAGGTAGCGATGTTAGTTGAAAATGTTTTCATTCCTGTTTTCAACACCTCGAGGTTCAATGTAAGTTTGAGCCCCCTAATTTTGTTTCTATTGTACACATGTACAATACTGATGTAGTGTCACATCTAGTCATGTCACCAAATAGTTGATCTTCACAAGGTTACCCCATACTCTCTTCATTTATAAATTAACTTAGATTATTGATGATTCACGTGCCTTTGACTGCGTAGATTATGACTTACTTATTGCAAATTTGTTTAGATATTGTATAGGGTTCCTGCCTTGGATTTTTTTATCAAGCCATATTAAAAATCGTAGTAGTCTATGTGAATGGAGCAAAGAGCAATAAATGTCTAATAAATGCCAGTGTACCACAAGGTTCTATATTAGGGCCATTCATTTATCTTATCTTTGCCAACGATTTCGCTCTATACATTCAAAACAAATACAATGTTCATATTACATGCTACGCCGATGATACAAACTTTTTAGTTGTTCAAAAAAGTCCTGACGCAGTAAGAAATATATCTAAGGATCTATATAAAGACATCAAAATTTGGTCAGAGAAGAATCGGCTTACGCTTATTAAAGAAAAAATATATATACTTTATCATTTAAGTATAATATCCAGCAGAACTTTAGCGCCGAATTTCTAATAACAGATTCTGCTAGAATATTGGGTATTATGTTCGACCGAAATTTGACGTGGGCTGCTCACATAGATAGTGTGTGTGTGAAGCTCAGTAAAGGTTGTTATGGTAGCGCAACTTAAAAAATCACTGCGGTAAAGATTCTCTAATGACATTTTATTATACTAACATACATTCTCATCTGCGTTATGGAATTATGCTATGGGGATTGAGTACTAATTATGTTCGTCGGGCATTTATTCTTCAAAAGCATGTCGTTAGGATTATGGAGAGTTTACGTTTACATCCCCGAGATTCAGGCAGAAGATCTTTTATAGCCTTAAGAATATTAACTCTGCCTTCCTTATACATTTACAAATTTGTTGTAAACATTACAGAAATTGTAGTAAAGCGTTTTGGATTAAGTCTGACTCCAGGAAGGTATTTGTTTTTCTTAAATATCTCTTGTATTATTATTCTTTTCGCAAGTACAAAACGAACAGTTTTATTGCATTTGATCGGCACGTTTATAAAACCGGTAATATCGCGCGTAGAGAAAAAATTTTCATATCGGTGTGTTGGTGATCGAATTCTGAACAACTTTCAAAATGTCCGTCTGCCTTTCTGTCGATCCGTCACGGTTTTTTGTACGCACGAAAAAGAAGACTCCGATTGTATTGAAAGTAAAGTAAATTAATGTTACTTAGAGGAAAAACCTTACTGTTTTTGAACAAAATCAATCAGTAAATAAAAAAGTTGTTTGTTTTGTTATTGTTTTGTAATTAAAAAAAAAAGATCTGAAACCAAAGTTATTCCACCCCTCTGGGGAGAATTGTTAAAAAGATGAAAAAAAGCATGAAATAAATAACACAGCCCCGCAAAATAAAAAAAGTTCAGACCCAGAAACCAGACCTACCATTCATTATGTAATTTGACCTCCTGAATTCGATACCGCCATCATAATTTCATTTTATCGTCTTTTAACTGAAATAGCATGCTAAATAATTCTATAAAAGTCGTGGGAAATAGAGCATGAAAATTTAAAATAATTAGTAGATAGAATTTATAACGTATTACGTTCTTTGCATGGAAGTCGAAATTCAGCGAATCTATTGTATGTCCACTTCAAGTTCAAAATTGGCGCCCGCGCCATTTCCCTCAATTAATATTATTAACTCACGAGATACGTTTATTAAATTATCTATAATAATATGCAAATACCATTATCATATTTGTGTGCATTTTTCGCCTTACTGGATTCGCTATTTTGAATTTTAAACATCATATTCGTAATCAGCAACCTCGAAAACCATCTACTAGCATTTTTCCGGTTTCATTCTTTTAAATTTTGCACGCAATATCAACAATATTACATTTGTTTCATCATTCCGCCATTTTGGATCCACCATGTTGAATTGTAAACATCGTATTCCGGTTTTCTTCTTTTCAATTTCACATGCAATATCAATAATATGACATTAGTTTTATCATTCAGCCTTCTTGGATCCGCCATTTTGAATTTTAAACATCATACTCGCAATCAGCGACCTCGAAAGATCCACAGACATTTTTTCTGGCTTCATTGTTTTGAATTTAGCACACGATACAATTTATCATTTAATTTTTCAATAATTGTTTATAATTGGCAACAAGCAACAAGAAAGCAGCTGCATTTTTTACTGCGTGAACTTTTATACGTAGAGCACTTTAAACAATTTTAAAAAAAGGTTGGAGAGGGTACAACCTGTTACACATAATTCCGAAGTTAAGCCCGTTTTTACTCCCCTCGCATACCGAAGGGAAATATTAATTGCATTCGAGAAAAAATCACCCTCCGAGATTTTTTCGGATTTTCACGATTCAGATCATGTAGATTACGAAAATATAGGTTTTCAATTCCGTCAGTCTGTTTGTCTGTCTGTTGGTGCATTAGCTAAAAAACTACTTGATGGAGAACAGTCAAATTTGGCTGACGCTACTGTCAGCGAAGAAATGGTTAAACTTTCACTGGAAAATATACAGGGTGGACCATGTAAAGGGAATAAATTACGGAATTTTTATTTTTTGCTTAAATTTAAAATTTCCACGTTTCATGACATTCTAAACCTATTTCAGAAAAATAAAATTGAAAATTTTTATACCTACCAACATTTTTGAAAAATTTTTAATCACTAGAATAGATGGAATCATTTTTTTTTTGCTCAAATTTAGAATATCCACGTTTCATGACATTTTATACACATTTTAAAAACAATTTGTTTAGAAAATTAAAAAAAATATATTAAAATTGGTGATGCTCAAATTTAAAACTTCCACGTTTCGTGACATTCTAAACCTATTTGAAAAAAAAATATTTAAATTTAAAGTAGAAGAAAAACTTGAAATTTTCAAAATTTTGTATAAAATGGATGATTAAAAAAAGTTTTTTTCGCTCAAATTTAAAATTTCCACGTTTCGTGACATTCTAAACAGATTTCACAATTTTTTTAGAATATTTAACATTTTTTATAAAATGGGTCATGGTAAAAAATGGATGATGAAAAAAATGTTTTTGGTCAAATTTAAAGTTTCCACGTTTCATGGCATTCTAAACATATTGCAAAAACACTTTTTTCAGAAAATAAAAAAAATTAATTTTTTATAAAATGGGTGATGGAAAAAAATTTTTTGCTCAAATTTAAAATTTCTACGTTTCATGATTATCTAAACATATTTCAACAAAAAGAAATTTGTTTTGAAAACTTCTTACCACCACAATAGAATAGATGATGGAAAAAATGTTTTTTCTTCAATTTTAAAATTTGCATGTTTCTTTATATTCTAAGCCTATTTCAACAAAAAAATAAGTATTTTGTAAATTAAAAAAAACAAAAATTTGAAGAAAAAAAAAATTCCCCCACCACTATACAGTAGATGATGGAAAAAAGTTATCAGGTTTTCTCTGTAATAATAGGGCTAACTACATGGCGATTATAATTCTCATATATCATCTTTTAATTATTATTTTTTTAGAGTACCGTCTTGTACGAATAAAGAGGGAAGTTCTGTGTAAATACCTTTACCAATTTTTTGGCTTATTTTATCGATCAATTTCAATTTAATGTTTATAAACTTGAAAGTAATAAATTTGTCACAAGATTATAGAACAGGCTTTGCGGCCTAATTCATTTCTCAGTAGACAAGTCCAAGGTCACTTGATACCATAAACAATATTTACGATAAAACTGCAAAGAGTATCCTACAGAATGTGCAACAATAGTATAAAAATGCAGTAAATTGGCGAAGATTATAACGGTTAGCTTGTTAATCTGTGTACTTAGTGCAAAACATTTCACTTCCGGCTACCATTGCCAAATTTTACACAGGCCTGATATAGGTAACGGGCCTCAAAAGTTCGCCAACAGTCATTCCCTCAGGAATCATGGCCGCTGCTGGTGACGCCATCAAAATAGCTGGTTGATTCCTGTAAATTGTAGTATCTCAATAACGAGTGATCGAACTTTAAATCTATTAGCCTCGTTTTAAAGTTAATAAAACGTACGATTTTATACATTGTCAGTAAAGGTACAACTGTTTTCATCCTATTAAGAGGTCAAACAAGAAGAAAGAGGAATTTAAACAAATATGTATTTTAGAAAAAATCTACCTTTACCTGACAAAATGCACCGGATATATTTTTTATTGACACAACTTAAGTCAAGACATAAAAACATTTTATATAATTTGATAATTAAAAAATAGTATCTTCTTCTTTGAAGAAGAAAGACATAAGAGACATAAAGTCTCTATTTTATAGATAAAATATCCTCGTACAAAAAATGCCGTGCTTTATCGGTGTCTAAAATATTATTTACATAGTATGCATATTTTCCAAGATATAATGGATTGAAAACTGGTATGGTCAAAATTTCCTTATAAAGTAGGACATTTTTCAATATAACTTAGCAGAATTTCAAAAGTGTCCAATGTACATTATTCAGATTTCGCTGATTAATTTATAATAGATTCATAATAAACACATATTTTTTTTGTTCCTCCGTTTGTGAGATATTCGCGGTTAAAATGACAGGTCAATACATTTGAATCGAATATTAGTTCTTGAAGTTTCTCCATCAACATATCGGAGTTTGTAGTCCAAACGGATCCCGACATTTTGTCGTTTTTCACATTGAAAACAGTTCACCGAAACGAGACATTACAGCATTGGCTTCTTAAGATGATGGAAGGGGACGTCACATATGGGTAGTTTGTTCTCGATCTGCAGTTAGACTGACTGAAGCGAATCCGTCTTGTTAACGGTCCCTACAGAGCTTAAATCATATCACAATAACACCACAAAACATTGAAAGATTGAAAATAAATTATAATCTTGCGATATATAAAGCAGCACTCATTTCATGGATTGGCAGATACTGAGAGTACTTGCTGATCTGTATTCAATCTAAACCCATATTTAATCTGTATTAATTTATGTACGCCCGAATACAACGTCTACTCATTATTTAATTTGACCGTCAAACAAAAGTTTTCTATTTGATTATACATTATTGTAAAAATTTCGTTTAATTTAATACATATAATTCCATTTCATCTTATAAACAAGAAATGTGAAATGTGCAAAAATAGTCGTCCTCACAAACATTGACAATTGGTATAAATAATTATTATTTTATTCTTATTGTTTTCCCGTCTTACTATAAAAATGTCATTCTCATGCAAACCTATTTGTAAATGGATATAAGATAGCCATTTAAATCGCATTAATGCTAAAACCAGAAGATTTATACGTATTTTGGTAAACACCCATTACTATTTATATTTTTGTTGCAGGATCTGGAGACATTTGACCTGGAAGATTTCAAATACAATTCCGTAAACATAACGGCTTTTAGAATTGTTGACGTAGATCATCATAAAGTAAAGGAAACCTTAGATGTGATGGAGAAGTTCCAGCCAATAGGCCACGCTATATTAAACAGAAGTGGGATTATACAGGTTTGTATTTTTTTATTAGGAGCTATAATTTTCTCCTATTTTTAAGTATCTCAGATTCCCTACAATGGGGAGCTTAGTTGGTACCTACTTAAGTAAGCTAGCAGTCATTTAAATAATTTTTTGCAACTCATTTAAGAAGCTAGAAAGAAGGGTGTTTTGATTATTGACGATATTTTATATTGATATTTGTATTTACTAAAATATTTCCGGGATAATAGTTAATGCAAGGTTGCTGTCAATTCAACGCGTTATTTTAAACCCGTATTGGTAGAGGCCATTTACTATATTATGAGCCCAAACATGCATTATCCGAAAGTCATTAGTTTCAGAGGTATTACAATTTATGTGTGTTTTCATAGAAATCCTCCCCGTGCCGCGGTGATATTATCGTGAATAAAAAAATGTCCGATTTTATTTCCGGACTGTTACCAAAATTTGACGACTCTTTACGTGAGTAAATTATTTTAAAATCTCTGATTTGTTAGCTTTTCATTTAGGTATGCAACATTTAAAGAAAAATCTGCCTTAATTCCTTTAGCATGCTTGTAAATTTTTCATAGTTCATGCTCAAAGTGTTCACCCCTATTTTTAATTAAGAATCCACTTGCAAATGTTGCTTGTAATTACTTTCTTATATAATAATAAATATAATAATTTATTGGCTAAGATTAGATATAAACATGTACATATGGCACGTCAAATTGTAGTCTTAAGTAATAAAATTTATATCATAATATGAATATATACATGCGCATATATCTACAACAAATACACATGTAAAATATATCTAAACAAAAGAAAAAATATATGTATATATACACAACATCAACTCATGCTACATATAGAAACAATTGAAAAATAGAAGTTAAAAAAAGTTAAATACAATAAAGAATGGAGAAACCATTATATTTTATGTAAAAAGCCATTTACATTATAAAACAATTCACAGCCAATTTTTTTTAAACAACGTGTTCTGCGAAATATTACGAATCTCATCATGAAGTGCATTATACATAATGATGCAATTGTAGAGGGTTGATTGCTTAAATGCACTTGTGCGGTGGTTCGGGATACTGAAGAGCTCACCATCTTTCGTTACATAATTGTGAAAGTTTGCTCTTGTTTTATTAAACAGGTCTAGGTTAATTTTAGTAAATGTGAGACATTTTAAAACATAAATCGATGGAGCTGTGAGTATTGTCTTTGCTTTAAACAGATCCTTGCAGGTTTCGTTAACTTTCAAATCAAGGATCAATCGAATAATTTTTTTTGACATATAAATTTTTTTTTTTAGATAGGTTTAGAATGTCACCGCGAAAATTTTAAATTAAGGTCGATATTTTTTTTTCATTATCTATTCCCTTTAAACGGTCCACCCTGTATACTTTCCAGTGAAACTCTAACCATTTCTTCTGTGGCAGTAGCGTCAGCTATCTACCAAATTCGAAGTAGTTTTTTTTTTAGTTAATGGACCAACAGACAGACTGACGAAATTGAAAATCCTATAGTTTCGTAATCTACATGATCTGAAACATGAAAATCCGTAAAAATCCCGAATGGTGATTTTTTCTCGGATAAAATACTTCCCTTCGGTACGCGATTTTTCCACCCTCTGTATCTCGAAAAGAATTGATACAAGAAAAAAAATGAATAGAAATTTATTTGTTCGAAATTTCATTTATTTTAATATTGTATATAAATACTTTTTTGCTGGAGGGCGTGGTTTCCGAGTTATTTCAGAAAAACGTGAAATGGGGACCTTTAAATTGACCCCCCCCCTAACGCCCGCAGACCATGCACTAGTCAGGACTTTTAGTATGTTGTTCTGGGCACTCCCCCTCCCCAACAACTATAGAAATTGGCAAATACACGAATTATTTTCCACATTTTTCCTTCGTTGATTGGACTATACGCAGTGAATTGTCATTTTGTAGTTATGGCGAAGGCGCAGGTATCAAGACTTAAAGTAATGGTGGTGATGATAATAAATAATAAAAGATGTCAAATAAAGAGAGAAGTTTTGTATAAATAGTTTTACAGTTTTTATTGGATGACCACTCTAAACTTTTAGTTAGGAAAATGTTTATAGTGATTAATCAACAGAAAAAATAATAAATAGAAGTAGTCAAATAAAAAGAATGTTGTGTGTAATTAGTTACATATTTTTAGCTGAAAATAATTATATTTAGAACGATTTTCATATTCGCAAACATATTCATATCTAATGAAGGGCTTGTGTCATCTGCGGGCATGTTTTTATTTTTTGTTGTACAAATATTTACAGAGCTTTAAAAATAATTAATAATATACGAAAAAATTTAGGCACCAAGGCTTTACTTTAAATCCATGCTAATTACTAAATTTCGGAGAGGTTGTTTTGATGTAGACTTTAATTAAAATTAAAATTCCATTTGAAAGCGGGCCATGGGTGATGTTCAGCGTATTTAACACTGCAAGAGGATGCATTACAAGTAATGCTATTTAAAAAAGGAGCGTCGGTGAATTATACTATTATTATAGCATGTGCAATATGCTTACGTACTCACATTTAAAACTAATTCTGTTGCATTTAACTTAACTGAAATAACTTTAGTGAAATAATAAATGAATGCAGATTATTATTCTCTGCATTTTTTTGGTTGAATCATCTTTAATAAAGTATTTTCCTAAACTTTACAAAAAAAAAATATTATGGCAAAAATTTCGTTTTATATTCAAACACAATCTAGTTTATAAGCGAGTTAAAGTTAACGTCGAGCGTTGTCGGCTGCAAATACTTTCCTTTTATTCATAAAATCTTGGCAGACGTTTGGTCATCAATGCAATATTCCAGTTGGCGTCTTTTTGCTGTATGGCGCGACTGACAGGATCACGTCACCTGTCGTTGTTGCAAAATAGACGCACTGTCCCGCCAAGGCCCTCTCTTATTAACTCCTTAATAGCTTCAACCCAACGTTTTGGAAGATCGTCTTCACCTCCTACCATCTGATTATCTCTTAGCTATTAACCGTTATGTATATTCGTCATATGTTCCGCTACATGTGGTTAAATAATGACAAGATTCTGCAAAACGTAATACCGAAGAGTCGCCTTGAAATACGTAATTCTTGGAAAATTAATCTACTGCTGAAATGGTCTGTCCAGGAAATTTGCAGCAAACATCTCCAGATTCACAGTTCGACGGGATCCATACGTTATCTATCTCTCTCTCTCTGATGGTCCATATCTCAGAGACGTAAAGAGAGGTGAAGAAAACTAAGGTGTTAGCAAGTCTGACCTTTATGCCTCTCGTGATATTTCTGTCGCACCAAATTATACCCAATCGCAAGATGCCGATCTTGCATCTCCGTCGAATCTTATATTATATTTGCAGTTGTCTGTAGTGTCTACAATGACTCAAACTTATACCATTTATTTTACTAACTTACAGTCACATATTCTTAACTTAAATAAATAAATGTAAATAAATAAACACCACACATAGTAGACAACCCCCAAATTCATAGCCTCTCATAGGCTGTCTGGAAGGGGGTTACACATTTGAAAAGACGCAGACAACATTCATTAGCAGTGCCAGTGCCGATGCTGGGGATCGAATCCAGTACGCGTTAGGCAGTATGACCAATCGCGCTCGCCACTTAGCCGATTGAGCTACCGTGCCTAGGTGATTCTTACCTGCTCGGTCTACAATCATAGTGTCACGTATTTTCACCCTTGAACCACCCTTCAGGATCCGCGGGTTCCAAAATATTTTCAACAAGGGGTAACCACTAACATTTTATTTAATACTTACTGAAACTACACAGTATTTTCCCTAAATAGAAAACGCTTCTACTAAAATAAACATTATAATGTTTACCACTTTATATTTCTATCACCTCGGATTTCTAACCTCTCACTTGTCACTTTTTAACTTCTTCTTCGTCCGCCGGGCATTTCGCCTTATGTACTCTATAATTGCCTCTAGAATTATCTAGAACACAATCGAGAATCTTCTCCCACCACACTCCAGAAAACTCTTTCTACAAATTTCTAGGACAGTCACTATTAGTCATGAGCGTATCAGTTTTCACTCTCTAGGTGGTGTGATGCATAACAACAGGTTTTGTTTCATTGTAATTTACACTTAAACCATAATCGTAACTTATTTTTGGGAGCCTTTCCAACAAGAACATGAGTTTGTGGATTAGCTTAGCACCGCGCGGTTGAACGACACGACAATAATTTATAACTATCTGGTGCCAGACTTCGGTTCGCAACGGTCTATGGCAATTTTCACTCTGAGGCGGATTCGCACAACTTAAGATCAAGTGGAATTTTTTCCTCAAGTTTGATTTTGGCCATTCTTTTTAAGGTACGTTATAGTGAATCGATCTTGAAGTATTCTCCCCCACCAACAGTTCCCCAAAATTTGTTTGCTGGTTTCGATGGTAAAATTCGCCTCATGAACTTTTTAGAAATCTTGCTTTTTGACTTGAACTCGACGTTACATCCCAGGATTTCAGCCACTATGCTTTGGGGATACTTTCGAAATTTAATTTTAGTATTCTTTCAAAAAATTTAATTTTAGGGTACTCTTGAAAATAGTATCTGAACGACGAAGCCCAAAGGCGGTTTTCCGTGATTCGCGAGTTGAACAATTTTTCAAGTCAATTTTTTTGAACTTTTGATAAATTTGTTCGAACGACAGTACTCAAAAACGGTTTTCCGTCGTTCGCATTCTGTAGTTGTCTTTTGTGAGAAATGAGGGTGAAAAAATTTACTAAAAACCTATGCCTAAGGAATCATTACTTCCACATCCAGATTTTTCATCCAAGTCACTTTAAAGGAAACACCTTGACTAGATTTGCACTCTATTATGTGGAAATTATTGGTCATAGAATTTTAATAATATTTGGGGCAGATGTCATAGAAAAGTATGAGGCGTTGTTTTCTACCATATACGTTAAAAAATAAGATTCTAGTTTACCCTACTTATTTTCCCGTATTCACAACCTACAACCTCCCACCCCTTCAATGGAATCATCTCATTCAGATGTCATTACAATACAAACGTGTACTAACTTTCAAGTGAATATCTCAATTTTGGGATTGATCCATTAATAATGGAGCGAAGGTGCTGGGGTTTGAAAAAAAAATATTAGAAATAAATCTGAGGCCTTGGTTTCTAGTATATACACCAAATCCCAAATTTCTGTACTATTACCAGATTGATTTATTTATTTTCTCCTATTTACTCCTATTTAACCCCTAACCCTTCAACGGAATCATCTCAAAATATAATTTAATTCCAGATTTTGTTATAATACATACGTCTACCAAATTTCAAATGAATATCTCAGTTTTATTTTATCAACCCCTTTAATGTGGAGTAAGGGTGGTATGGGGTTGAATAATAGTATTAAAAAATCTGAGGCCTTAGCTTCTAGGACATACACCGAATTTAAACTGTCTGTACTCTTACCAGCTTGCTTTAGATACATATTTTTCCGTATATACCTCTACTTACCCCCACTCCTTCAACGCAATCATGTCAAAATATAACCTATTTTCAGATATCGTTATAATATATACGTGTACCAAATTTCAAGTGAAAATCTAAATTAAATTTTATCAACTCTTTTAATAAAGAACTGGGAGGGATGGAAAATATTATTAAAAAACCGGAAGCCACCGCTTCTATTATATAGACCAAATCCCAAATGTCTGTACCCTTACCAGCTTGCTTAACTTATTTTCCCCTTTCTACCCCTATTTAACCCTCAATCCTTCAACGGAGTCATCTCAAAATAGAATATACTTCCATATGTCGTTATAATACGTACGTGTACCAAATTTCAAGTGAATATCTGAATTCTATTTTATCTACCCCTTTAATAATAGAGTAGCGGTATTGTGGGTTGAAAAATATTATAAGAAATCTGAGGCCTTGGCTTCTAGTACATACACATAATTTCAAGTTTCTATACTCGTACCAGCTTGCTTTACATATTTTCCCCTGTTTTACTCTATGTAACCCCCAACCGTTCAACGGAATCATCTCAAAATATAATCTAGTTTCAGATGTCGTTATGATACATATGTGTACCAAATTTCAAGTGAATATCTCAATTTTATTTGACCAATCCCTTCAATAATGGAGTAGGGGTGGTGGGGGGTTGAAAAATATTATTAAAAAATCTGAAGCCTTTTCTTCTAGTACATACATCGAATTTCAAGTTTCTATACTCTTACCAGCTTGCTTTACTTATTTTTCTCTATTTATCCCTATTTAATCCCCAACCTTTCATCAGAATAATCCCAAAATATAATTTAGTTCCTGATGTCATCATTATATATACGTGTACCAAATTTCATGTGAATATCTCAATGTTATTTTATCAACCCCTTTAATAATGAATTGAAGGGGTGATGAAAAGTATTATAAAAAAATTTGAGACCTTGGCTTGTAGTAGATACATCAAATTTCAAGTTTCTGTACTCTTACCAGCTTGCTTTACATAGTTCCCCATATTTACCCCTATTTACCCCCCAACCCTTCACCGGATATCTTCAAAAAACAATCCAGTTCCAGGTCTCGTTATAGGTATATACACACAAAAAAAAGTATGTTTGATATAAATAAATGTGTTTCAGGCCAAATAAATGATAACTTTGTATATAATGAAAAATGTCAGAATTTCAAATGAACAGTATTGTTTATTTAAAATTATTCTTAATTAGATAACTACATAGTATCAAATTAATGATTCGATTTATTTATAATGAAAAATATTGATATTCTTGTTTCAAAATAATTCCACATTTCAAAAGGAACAATGCAATATATTTCCTTTAAAACCAGGCTTAATTCTTTATAAAGAAATTATATATTCTATTCAAATTTTACTTTTATTTAAATCAATATTAATGATTTTTTAAATCAATATAATAATCAAATTAAAATAATACTACATATAACTTTAAATTGAATATACGTTTTGTTTGCTATAAATTATTACAGTCTTCAAAATAAAAATTCATTTATTTAAACTGAAAAAGAGCTAGGCTCTATTTAAAATAATATCTTTAAATTAGGATTATAGTATATTTGTATAAAATATATCGTAGTTCCAGCTCAAAACTATTATTATTTAAATGTAACAGTATGATAATTTCATCTTAAAATTATTTTTTTGTGAAATTAAATACATATCTATATTAATTTTAACCACTTGACAGTATCTTGCCAACATGTTGATATTATTAAATTAAGATTATAATTTATTTGACTAAAATATTCTGTAGTTTCAGCTCAAAATGATTATTATTTGAATTTAAAAAAATGCTAATTTAATTAAAAAAAAAAAATTCACGTCAAATATAGGTATACCTATTTTTATTTGAATCACTTGATATTATCATCCCGAAATACAGATTTGTTTAAAATAAAACTACAATAAAATTAAACTAATATTATATATCTTTAATTGAACGTATGTTTTAATTATGTCATACACATCATAATTTTGAAAAAATTATATCATTTATTTAATGCACCAAAACTGTAGCTCTCAAATCATTTAAAACCGGCCAATCTTTTCTTCTCATTGCAAACGTTTCGTTCCATTTTTCGATGACTGTCGCCCAAGGTTCACAATTAAATTTGAGCCAATTGTAATCTTCGTCTTGTTGGGGATCTAAAAGGAAATAATATATTCTGTATTATAGGTATATTCCGAGGGTGTTTAGTTGGCAAACACGATTAATTTGAAAATAAAACATTTTCGAGAAAAACGTATTAAGCAAAAGTTCATCAGTTCAAAAGCGGAATCTAATAGCTAAATTTTTTTAGTTTGATGGAGGATTTCACGGTCATTTCAAGGTCAAGTTTGTTTTTAAATGGAAACTCCTACTTTTTTGTAGATTCGTATATTCTGTTAAAAAAATAAACAGCTTTAGTTTCAACCACTTTTCTGTCTATCGATTACTGCTTAAAGGATTTGCTTAAAACAATTTTGTTGTTGAAAAATCGCATATACGATATACAGGATGATAAAAACGAAGAGAATATATGAAAAGGGGTTCAGAGAAACGTATATATTTATTTTCTATTTTAAAGAAAAAACTGTGATTAAACGTGGATGGACGATATTTAACTAATTTTATGAATTAATTAATATGGACTGCTTTGTTGCATTAACCTGTGTTCTTTTTGTTTACTTTAAAATAGAAAAAATATATATTTGATTGAATTTCATACTTCGGCCAATTTTTTAATTGTGAATAATTTTTATATATTTCTTTAAAATTGAAAATAAGGGTACTTTTCCCTTAAGCCTTTAAATTAATTTTAATAAACCTGAATTGATAAAAATACCTCGAGTTTCTGCTAGCGTAGTTGAATTGATTTCTTATAATCCCTTTTCCTCTTTCTTATAACTGAGGCCTCGCCACATTTAGCAGGTTCGGCCCATCACTACTGCGAGCTGCTTGGGCCTCGGTTTAGGCCTCGAACTGCCTTCACAAGCATCTCTGCATAGTTCAGTCTATCTAGTCTGTGGTACAACCCCCTTTATCCCTCAAGGCTCTAGAAGAATGCAAGTATACATGCCTAACAGGGATACAGGCATAACAGGGAAGCTATAAAATTCAATGATATGTAAAAGTGTTGACAAATAAGGGGACAGATGAGCAAAAATGTCATGATCGGTTGAAGTTTTCGCGACACGTGAATTTGTTTGTATCCAAGGTAAATCACTATCTTATTAATTTGTTTGATTTTCGCGAAGGTACACCGAAACAAAAGTAATGCGTTTTTAAAGTATAATTTTTACATATAATGACAATTTATAATTAAAAAAAAAATTGAATGCCGGTATGCCGGAAGTATCATTATTATTCATTATACCTATAACACTTTAACCGAAAATGTATTTTTTCTCGGCAAATGAAAATTGATAATAATCTACCTAAATTATGTAGACCTATACTTACTAATAAAGTTTTTTATCACATCGGGTGTTATTCCCCAATTCATAAGTAATGCTTCCATTCTTTTAAACTACCACAGTGCCACACAAAAATTGAAAATAAGATGACATAAATAAAACGGCCTGCAAGTTACGGCAGGTTAGAACACAATGATAGGATGATCTGCATCACGCCACAGGTGCTTGGTTGCGCGTGCGCTTTGCATGCGTTTTGCAAAATGTACGTTTCCTTAAAATATCGTCTTATTTTAAATATATTATATTCTCATTATTGTTTTAAATAAATATAGATATGCTCAAACGATGAATTTTCGTATTAATTTCAAGTTTATGTAACTATTAGACCATTATTAGCGAATTTTCTGGTCGAAGTTATATTTTGGATACTGTGTATAACGTTTTGGATGCGGTGTAAGAACCCGACCAACGGTTTTGTTTACTTACATATTATTTTCGGACTATTGGATTTTATAGATTTTTTTATATTGTGCTGCTATTTTTGGTTTATGATTTTGGTTACGAAGATACCGTGACGATTGAGTACTTTTAAGTCATATTTGAGTTTTACATTTAACGCTTTTGAGGAAGGTTCTTAAAGTTTGCGTCACCCGCACAGAAGCCACCAAGCGTCCTCGACCTGCAGGAAGTAATCATTTTAAGTCCAAGGCGGCTGGAGCCTGTTTGCTCTAAAGTTAAGTTTGTACCTAGTTTCTTTTTAAGGACTGTACTATTACTATGATATATATAGCTTAGCATTATTTAACTAATTATTCTCTTCCCCCTAGCATATTTTTATTACTCAAGTTCCATGCAAATACTAATTTTTGTTTATTATCATGCATATTTGTTAATTTTCAATGCTATACTGTAGTTATCTTTTTATGCGTTGTAATAAATTGCTTCTTTGTGTAAATTGTTTTTATTTATTGTTTTCTCTCACCATAAGGATGCGTAAGAACCTCACTTCTCTTGAACACGCTTAGATCGTAATAATACATATATCAAATGGAAAATTCTATTATTTGATTTAAATATATGTAATATTTATACCTGCTAAAATTAACACATTTTTAGACAAACTGTATTCAGATAATTCGTTATTTAATTCGAATATATGTAATGCTTATTCTAAGACTGATATATGTTTAATTTGAAACCGTATATAGTTTTCAATGTAGAATGTGGACGTTTCTATTTGAGCATACCCTTTTTAAGTTAAATAGATGATATTCTGAAATTTTTAAACTTATGCGTATATTCAAAAGGAGAATGATATTCTTCTTTCAAATGTACGTAATTATTTTTCCGAGAGTAATGCATTTTCAAATTGAAATTATAGATAGTTTTATGTTAGAATATTGATGTCTCCACTTGAATATTCTTCTCTCAAATCAATTAGTTGCTTTTTTCAGAATTCTGAGCAAATACATATAATGAAACAAGGAATTATATTATTTATTTTAAATGTATTAAATATTTATTATAAGACTAATACATTTTTTAATTGAGACTATATGTAGTTTTCATTGTAGAATATGGATGTCTCTACTTGAGTATATTTTTTTAAGTTAAACATATGATATTCTCAAATTTTTAAACATGTGCATCTACTCAAAAGAAGAACTATATTCTTTCTTCAATTGTATATAATATTTGTTACAAGAGTAGTGCATTTTTAAGTCGAAATTATGCATAGATTTATAGTTAGTGTATGAATTTTTTGATTTGATTATCCTCATATCAAATCAAATAAATTAATCAATATTATACTCTACTTTTTATAAATAAATCGATTGAATCAAATGAAGCAAAACCTCTCATTTTGAGCAAATAATCGATTAGAATTCCTGAACAAAGTGATATATTTAAACCAAAAATACTTTTTTTTTGTGTGTACGTGTAAAAAATTTCAAGTCAATATCTTAAACCGTTCCGGAGAAAACGTGTGGAAAAGAAAAAGTTACAGACAGACACCGACAGACAGACAGACAGACAGAAAGTGTTTTTTTTTTTTCGCTCAAATTTAAAATCTCGACGTTTCATGACATTATAAACCTATTTCAAGAAAAACTATATTTTTTAATTTTTTTACGATTACTATACTTCCAATCCACTACGTGGGTGTGGAATTAATAGTTCTTCTACGGGTTTTGAAAATAGGGATAGAAACCTACAATTTACCCCTAAGAACATCTACATTAGTTCTCAATTCGAAAAATAATACCGCATTTTCCGATTTTCACTCTTTTGAAGTCAAATCGCGCAAAAGTTTAATATCTTCGAAATCGATGCACATCGCCGACGAGTAAGAGAATCGGAGCTATGCTGTCATCCCGCAATACAGAAGCTGAACATAAAGAAGCTTGACTGGTATTTGTGCTTGAATTGTTAGTGCATGAGGTAAATTCTTGGAACAATGTAATCTTTACAGATTACGTATTTCTTCACAGAAAAAAGTTTCCAGTCTACACACAGCGGTCGTATTCGTGTTTACCGACCTCCGAATACTCTATTCGATGAGAAGTATATATATAACAATGACAAAAGTGGTAGATTTTCCGTTAACATGTGGGCTTGGATATCGGCACGTGGTGCTGGTGTTTTGTAGCATATTGAGGAGCGATTTAATGGTTAAACGTATATTAGTATTTTAGACGATATTATGCTCCCTTCTATGTCACAATTATTTCCTAATAATGAATGCATATTTCAACAAGATAATTGTTCAGTTCATACTGCTCATACCAAAGAGTTTAACAAATAGAGGAGACAACCTCCATAAGCATAATGTATAAGCAGCGGGAGGCTGTAGGCTTCTCATCCTTCTCACACAGTTCGTCTCTCTTTGTCGCACAGTACATGAGGGGAGGTGATGATTGCATTACAATGACAGATGACGGTGTATACCGATATTTTACATTGAGGTACATATATACTTTTAGTGAAAAAAGTATAAAAGAGAACAATGAGTTGTAAGAAAAGGAAAGATGTGCTAAAATGTTCAGTGGTAGATTGGGATAATACAGCTCGAATTCGGAATTGAATTTTATTCATTTCCCACATCAAATTCATTATTTCCACATAAAGTAGCTAAACGTCAGACATAGTTACGTGCAGTGCGAAGGCGGCATGCAAGTGACTTAGTTTTTCTACAAACTTTACAAGTATAAACCATTGTCATAAGAAATTAATTAATTAATGTACAAACTAAACGTTATAAACAGAAGAAAAATTTGAGAAAACACGTGTAATTGTAAATAAAGCAGAACGTCATTCAAAACAAAGATTCAAAATTGATGATATTTGTTTGAACTCAAAGCGCGCCGGGTAAGGCTGTATTGCTTCGTAAAACAGAGTGGAGAGAGAGGGTATGAGGTGTGCGACAAGGACGAAGAGCCTACCGTCTCCAAGGCAACGAAACCGCGACTCCCGGCAAATCGCCAGCTTGTCTTCTCTATTTATTAAACTCTTTGGCTCATACCTAACTGGTTTCAAGATAACAACATTAATGTCCTTAACTGGTCCAGTCATAGTCCATAACCCTGTGGAAGACGTATGGGGACTACTCGTAAGAAGTGTCCACAAATGAAATGTGAGACCACGGAATGCCCAAGAATTATTGGAAGTAGTAAATAATGCATGAGAAAATATTACTAATGATTATCGTACATGTTTATTTAATTCTGTGCCAAACAGACTTATAGAAGTTATAAATAGAAATGGTGCAATAACAAAATATTAATAGTTAGTTTCTTGCCGTTAATTCTTCACTTTTTTAAAGTGTTAAACACAGAATTTTTGTTAATGTTATAACGCAGTGCAATATGTCTCATTCTGCTTTAGCACTAACTATAGCATTACAATAAAATATATAATAAATGTGCTAACTGTTTTATTTCGGCTCTCATTACATATTCAAATAGAGACAGATTTACATTACAAAAAAATAGTTATCCATTTTTTTTTGTTCACGATAGTACTTATTCACAATCATAAAATCTACGGCTTGATTTATATTTGATGAAACTATTACTCATTTAATCTGAAAATATAAAAGAATATTTTCTATATAAGATATGTATAAAACTACAAAAGTTTTCTTAGCGTTGTAATGAAAATTGGTTATTGTAGTACTAAGGCGTCCAAATAAAACGCGACATGACTTTAATGTAATCATTAGCTATTAAAGGAAAAGCGAGGACTAAATCGATATCCTTTAATATTACTCCTCATGATTCACACTTAATTACTAATCGAAAACGGATATGATAAATATTTAAATAAATTATGGGAAAAGGGTGTCCGACAACATCAGACTGGAAATACATACCTGACAGAAAACAACTCTCGCACAAAGAGTGCGATATAGACGACCCCTTGTTTTTCTTAGATCTTGTTTCATTAGTCCAGATAACCCTCACTGATCAAAATCAGTTGAATAAGCAAAATCAAAACTAAATAAGATTGAAACTTTTCGTACGTATTTGATCTGAGATTTACCTGAAACAAGATAAAAAAGCGCAAACTTATTTGTCTATCGATTTGTTTATCTAATAACTAAAATCGTTGGTAAAATCAAAGGCGCGCATAGTGCAAGTTAGCGTTACTGAGAAGTGTCATTGATTTTATTAAAATATCACTTCAATATTAGTTCGTTAATCGATCAAGGCTAAAAAAATGATAAATAAATAACAAATTAATTCTTATCATACTTTTCACAAATACAAGACGAAGAGTATATTGCATTCGATCGGTACATTTCTAAAACCGGTAATATTACTCGTAGAGAAAAGAGTTTCATATCAGTGTGTTGGTGATCGAATGAACAACGGTCTGCCCGCCTGTCTGTCTGTATGTCTGTCCGTTTGTCCGTCCGTCACGTTTCTTTTAAGTACGATAACTTAAGAACGGAGAGTCAGATTATATTGAAATTTGAAAAGTAAGTTAGTGTCAGCTAGATGAAGAATACTATTTTTGAACACAATCGATCAATAAATAGAAAAGTTTTATAAATTATTTGATTAAAAAAAAATAAAAAATGTGTATTTTACAAAACATTAAAAAAATATCTAAAACTAATTTTATTTAAAAAAAGAACTGTGAAGAGAGTATCTCATAGAATGTGCAAAAATTATTTAAGAAGTGCAGAAAATCGGTGAAGACTGTAATGGTTACCTTGTTATTTTATGATTTCCGAAACATTTTAGTCTTAAAAGAATATAGTAATAGTCGCATTGACAGTGAGTACTTCAGTAAAACTAGCTGAAAATTCGAACAGTGCTAATCTAGGGACACCCCCCCCCCTGTTTTTCGGGACGGGGAATCTATTTCGATAGGTCCTGGGATCGAGAAATTATGCCTTCACCAATAACTGCTCCTAAATCAGAGTTTTCGGGGTGAAGGAGGGTGTTGAGACGGCAATTTTTTATACAAAAGTTGTTGTTAGTTTTTGGAATGAGAAAGGGGGAGGTTAATGATATGAGAGGGATGGAAATCGGCCCGGGAGGTGGTCGAAAGGGTTGAGTCGGACTCAGCACTCATCAATCTACCCTTCAAGCACCAGGAAACTACCCCCCTGAAGAGAAGACCGTACTCGCTTGATTTTCTATCCGTTTTTTCGAGATCCGGTTGGCAGGTAGTAAAGTAGGTTGATAGAGTCATATTCGTCTAACCACCCATCCCGCTCTTCACGTGTTATCCTCTATGGGGAGGGGGTAGTTTCCACCCATTTGAAAGGCGAGAGTCTGACCCTGATCATCCTTCTTGACAGCCTCCCAACCGGATTCTCGCGATAAAACGGGAAAGAAATCGAGCGAGTCCGAAATTCTCTTCAGGGGGGTACTATTCCAGTACTTTAGAAGTAGGTGGATGAGTACTAAGTCCGACTTATTGCTTCTCATTTGTGTATAGTTTTTGGCGAATATGGGGTGAAGGCATAATTTCCAACCCCAACCTTGCAATGCGGTATGTCAATTTTCTGCGGCTTATTCGCAGGGTAAAAGGTAAGATAAAATCCAAAGCACTTGTCAGTTTATAGTCTTTTTTGTGCGATACAAGTTTCTCAGTATATAAAATTATTTTTGATTATTTACGAAAGACAATCTCAAAATATCAATTTTTCAATGGTAAAATCACAATTATAAAATAGTTATAACTTGGAAAATATCCATTTTCCTGAAAAATTGTATACCATCTTTTTAGTTTCAACTTAATTCTCTATCAAATCCATTCGTTGGCTTTTTCATTTTTTTACAGAAATGCTGGAAAACCAACCCCAAATGAAATACCTACATAGACAGTTTCTTAACATTAATTTACAATCTGGAAAGGACGTTACAAGGGGAATTATGAAAATCCATTCATTGTTCGAGAATTACGAGATTTTGCCATTCTTTTCGGCTTCATTAACGCATGGGTGAAAGAACCGGATCTGTATTTCAAATTCTGAACCTTTTTGTGATATATTTATAACGATAAATTTTCTTTATACATTTGTCAAAACCCAGTAATCTGTTGGTAAATAATAAATGTGTTTAGCATTATTATTACGGTTATGCCTGCATTTCGCGGTAGGAAAACATATATTAAGAACTCGTCTCAATATATCTCTTTACATGTAGATAATGTTACATCACTACTTGGCCCTAGAAAAATTAACAATGATATCACCGGCTAAGGTGATAACCAAAGGCAATTCAACCAACACACAAGTAGTGACGGCGAACGGCTTGCTGATCTGGTGCGTGGCTGGGATTTCGTGGGTTCAATTAATATATATTTTTTTTAAATCAGCCGGAGGTTGAACCAATATTTTTGTGATATTTTACTAAGCTAGTTTTTTCCAACACTCAGAGGTAACTTAAAATGATGTAAATATTATGAGCGCCATCCACAGAAAAATTTAAGAGTTACTGCTACCCCTGTGATGGTGAAACAAACCTCTGTGGAAAGATTTGATCTTATGACGGACAGACAAACAGAAAAAATGAAAAATTGAATTTTACGATAAAATATAATTATTTATTAATAACTTTAGAAAAAATCATGAGCATATGAAAAAGTCAAGGAATTCAATTAATATAAAAATATAAGATAATGTAATCACTTATCAAATAAAAATATTAAGTAATATTACCACAATTTTCAGAAGAAAATATTTATAGCTTAATTAACTTATAATTAATGGAAGAGAAATACTTTATGCAATAAAAGTTATAGAATGAATATTACACAAAAAAAAATCAATGAAATTCTCAGAATCTCACCAATCCTCCTGACGATGGATAGATAGTGGATGAGGGCTCCTGGTGAGTTCTGGTAGCTTTTCCTAACAGCCTCTCCGAACACAGACGGCCCCTCGACGTGGTTTGACGTCTTGCTAACCTGTATAACGCTAGGGTTTTGCTGTTGGTTTGGATTGACTGGACTGAACGGGACTTGACTAAACGAAATTTCACTGGGCTGTGTTGAACTTGACTAAACTATGTTTGACTGGACTATCCGTCTCATGAAATCTAGCAGGCATTTAACCACCAAACGAAAGAAGTGATTTTCCTTGTGTAAATTGTTTCGATAAATTATTTCGATAGATTATGTGGATAAATTATTTGGTAAATTATGTACATAAATTATATATGTAAATTATTTGTATGGATTATTTATGTAAATTATATATGTAAATTATTTGGCAGCAAAACTCTACGTTTGGGAAGAAGAAAAAATATTATCAGCACGTGTTTCAGAATTATGGTTATGTTTAGTTAGCAGAAATGAAAAATATGGCTGAAGGCCGTTAAATACTAATGAGAGGAATCAATTAAATAAATGTAATTACCTTTTATTAGATAGATCACTAAGAGAAAGTTTGATAAAAGCAGAAGTGACACAACTCGTGACTGAATGATTATCAAAAACTTTAAGTCTAAGTATATGCTGCTACAGAATTTGCTACAGAAATGGCCAATTCTGCTATCGGCCAGCTAATAAAAGTGATATCCCCTCTCAAGTCTCAATTAACATATTACCATACTATAAATTAAAAATTACTAATAATTTAGGTCCGCGTTGTTCTATGCAACCCACAATACTTTGTGCAGTATATTTGGTTTAACCAATAATTAAGAAATAAGTGCTGTGAAATACAAATATATCTATTATTCGATCGAAGCCTCTGTGTTCTACGAGAGCTATTAGCAAAAACTGGAATACAAAAAGAGTTAAATGGTTGAAACATGAAAATATAATAAATGTCATTCCTAAATTTAAACAGATTACCTACGATAATTTAATGTCTGGCGTTTTAGTTACTAGAGTATGGTAAAAATCTGTACACATTTCTGAAAAATTCATTTTGTTTACAAGAATTTAATAAAATTACTTAAAGTTGTCAGATGTACGCAATAATAAAAAATATTGCCCATGGGTGCCACGGTGGCACCCATTAAAATTTAATAGTACACCCAGATAACCAATAATCCCCAGAGAAATAAAAGGTATACCCCTCAGTGCAAGTACGCCTGTTATCTGCCCGACTATAATACAAATATTTGTAGGAAAATTAGTTTTGTAGGTAGAAATATGAGGTCATACATTATACCTTCACCCCCCCCCCCTAATTCTTCTATTTTATTGTTCTATACAAAAGTTAAATGCAAATATTGTAGTGTTGCATCTATATTTTTTTTAATACAACCAAGAAAACAATAGCCTCATAGTTCAACGTGATAGTGAAATGAAAGTAATTTTTATAATGAAACATCATGTCTCTCCGTACCTGTTCCTTTAGATCTTTTCTTCCTGATTTCAAATATACAGGGTGTTACATCATGAGAGGGACATAGCTTAACGGGAGGTAGAAAACATCAGTGGTAACCACAACCTCCCATAGAAATTTCTCATTGAGCCTTTATTACGAAGTTACAGGGTGTTTTGTCATTTTTGAAACAGAATAATTTTTGTCATTACTTTGACAGGGAATAGAATAATGGGTTCGTATTTGGTACAGCTAATACAGTAACGATCCTTCAGAAGTGCATGTGCCATATGAAAAAATCCAGGTCCGGAGTCACTAAAATTTAGATTTCTTCTTTACCTCTAAATAACATGACCATGCATATATTTTTTTAGAATTTCTATACGATGCTTGAAAAGAACACAATAAAATAAGCAAAATGGCCTAGTTCACCTTTGTGGTTATTTAAATACTGTGTTAAATATACAAGAATATGAATTTCAGAACGGTATTAAATGAAAGTCACGTGAAACAAATAATTTTGTAACTAAAATTTGCAAAAATTTTATTGAGCGTGAGTGATTCCTAATTCCGGCACGTTTTAAAGATCAATTTTAGTAAAAAATGTAGCCCTAATAGGTAATCGGTTGGTTGTTTATTGTTACCGGAACGGAAATTATTTTATTAATTTCGGGGTTTTAGTTTGTTCTGCTTTCCCATCTTTATTAGGTGTGAAATATTGCCGATTTCTTTTATTAAAGTTCCTTGTTGCTTAGGCGTAAATAGTTATATTATCTGATCTTTAAAACGTCCCGGAATTAGGGATCACCCACGCCGACTAAAATTTTTGCAAATTTTAGTTACAAAATTATTTGTTTCACGTGACTTTCATGTAACACCGTTCTGAAATTCACATTCTTGTACATTTAACACCGTATTTAAATAACCACAAAGGTGTAACAAAAAAGTGAACTAGGCCATTTTGCTTATTTTTTTGTTCTTTTTGAATATCGTAAAGAAATTCCAAAAAAATATATACAGGGTCATGTCTTTTAGAGGTAAAGAAGAAATATAAATTTTAGTGGATCCGAACGTGGAATTTTTTCATGTCTCACATGTATCTCTGAAGGTTCGTTACTGTATTAGCTGTACTAAATATGAATCCATTATTCCAATCCCTGTCAAAGTAATGATAAAAAGTAGTTTTTGCCAAAAATGACAAGACACCCTGTAAATTCGTAACGTAGGCCCAATGAGAAATTTCTGTGGGAGGTTCTGATTACCACTGATGTTCTATACCTCCTGTTAAGCTATGCCCCTCTCATGATGCAACACCCTGTATATAGCTTGCCAAGTTTTTTACTTACCGGACAATAAACATGGTCTAGATGTGCATATTTATGGTTACTGATGGCAGCGCGGTGATTACTTACTACGCAGTGGCTGAGACTATTGGCACTAGGGCAACATTGTTATTGTTTGGCATTTTGTAATATGTTCCAGATTTTTTTACAATTATGGACATAAGTAATGCATATCAAAAGTATACTCTATATAGGAGGGGATGAGATTTAGTTTTAGATTTACGTATGATAAGTTTCTGGTGCAGTTTGAACGTGTGTACCGTTATCATAACTTCTTGTACGTAAAAATTGTTTTAGTCGTCTTCCTCATGATTATCTGTGTTGAAGTGTGACAACGGACCTAACGTCTTATTTTGTGTCACTTGGACTTTCTTATACTGTGTGAGGGAATCAATATTCCGAACAAAGCTATATGGATCTGAAGGTTAATTTTTTGTCAATGGTTAATTTGCTACATTTGTTCCAATCCAAGGAATTATGTACAACCGGAAGCTACATAGGATTTATTAATTTCGTTGGTGATGTGCGACGCAAAGCGTAATCTTTTGTCAAGGGGCACTCTCAAATATTTCTGTCTTGTTTTCAGTAGTTCGTAGTTAATTTTCAGTTCAGTTATCGCTTTTATGTTTGAGAATTTTCTGGTTAAAATGATAATCTCAGTTTTGTTTTCATTAATTTTAAGCTCCTTGTTCTTTAGTAATCTGTCAGCTTTAGTAGGTGGTATAGTATTTTCTAGGTCAGTGCCTGAGCGTAAAAACTCTATCTATAAATTGCAGTGTCGTCGTCAAACTTAATACGTGAGCACTAAGCCGGTTGATGCTTCTTATTTTGGAGGCTGGTGTTAAAACATCAATTCGTCTTTATATATTCTATAAATATAAGTACGTCAACATTTTGTAAGATTATGTGGTTGCTGGCTCTTGGAAAATATTCTCAACACATTTTTTTGGTAAGACAAGAAACTTAGTAATGGTATATTGGCTGTGAAATGTTAATATTAACATCAATATCGTAGCACAGCCGAATTATTAAGAGAACAGTAGCAAATCCCTATTTGTCAGTATTATGATTCATGTGAAAACATAATTAGTATCGTCTAGCATAGCAAGTTACCTCCAATACATGTATGCAGTCTCAATCATTTAATTCTTTTAACATTCTGTTGCCAAGGTTAATATATAGGTAATTCTGATATTTTGATGAATAGTTAAATGAACGCCTCTTTCAAAATTTATTTTTTAAGTAATTTTTTTAAATTTTTTTCCTCCCTCCTTCCTCCTTCACATGTGTTAATCGTAAATATTCTTGACATGAGATGTGAAACAAAAATATATTAATCCTTCATAAAAGACATTATCAGCTGTCACACAGGAGGAATTGTATCATAAAATTTATGTTACACTTGACGATGTATACGCATGGTGCTAGAGAAATAGGCTCATTTTGAATGATGAAAAAACAGTTTTTATAAATTTTAATTTTAAAAGAGCATTAGCGTCTAGTGATAACATAACTTTTATCGAATCAACAAGATTGCGAAAAGTTCGCAAATTTTCAATACATTTTTTTGAGAACTGCTGGAATATTGAATTAGATCTAGATCTGATCTGAAAAAGAAAACTATACTCTACCTCTCCCTTGTGCAATATTTTAGTTATTGTCATGTCGGTGTTTCGTTATGTACAAACGTCCGTTGTTTTTGTTATTTTTAAATTTCGCGTCATTGTGTATTTATGGTTAAGATTTATTTTATTGACTTACCGTTCAAGTTGTCAAATTCTAGATTACGTACAGACACAACTTACTTGTTCGGTCTTTTTGTATTCCTTTTTGGCTTTTGTACCAAGTTTTTATTTTATTTTTCTTTATTGACAACGTTAGTTGATAGTTTAGTGTTTAGTGTTGAACGAAGTGCGTATGTACTTAATTCGACGTACCGAACTGTGTATTGATACAGATGCAGAGATTTTGAATCATTTAGGTAGGTAGTAAGCTTTTAACCCATGACACTCATTTATGTTACAAATGTTAATAAACCGCATTTAAATTTTCTAAATTATAAACAATCCAATATTTTGTTACAAATTAAAAAACACACATGTAAAGAAATGCTCTCTTTAAACCTCTATGGCCATTATTTGCTTGTAATTGTGCACGAAGTGAGAACGAATTATTTACCTCTTTATACTTGCCTCAGTTCAGTTGAGGCGGTACATCAAAGGCGGTCGATGATCCTTTGACACCGCGTGTGCCGGCCAGCACTTTTGTATGACAATTTAAAAGTTGTATAATTGGGAAGTACAAGTCCATCGACCAAGAAAAGCAGTGGATCTCAATAGTTGTCTACCATAATATTAAATATGTTAACCTAGATCAGTGTTTTTCAAATTGCCCCTAGAGGAAAAAGTCATAAAGGTTTTTTGTTTGTCTAGTCGGTCCCCATTACCAGTTTCTTTAATGGCATAAAACTGATTACACCCTGTGTATCACATTTGTAAATGTGATTTTGTGATTTTGTTTTTGTTTGTAAAGAGCGTGTTAAATCTACTTTTGCTTTTTCGTACAACGGCCCTTATAAGGTATTATCCCGTATGGATAAGTGAAATGAAAAAACAGTTTTTATAAATTTTAATTTTAGAAGAGCATTAACGTCTATAGGTATGAATCCTATAGTGTGAGTTACCGCGCGAGTTAAAGTTTGGCCTTTACTCAAAACGTCTTTATTGGGAGACAAGAAATAAAGATATGATAAAGGCCCGGGGATCTCATTTGAAACACTACCCCAAAACCACCCCCAAAAGTACATTTTTTTAGTTTTTGCTAATTTTCTCAGAAATTTTCGGAAAAATGTCAAGGGACCTAATTTAAAGAGAATAAAATTTCCTATCGATTGGTGTATAACATGTTTATTTTTAACAAAAAAATAAATCCTAAAACTACCCCAAAGCTATTGCAAGAATACATTCACTCGATAATTTCCTACTTTAACAATCCATAACAAACAATACATAAATGCTCTGTACAGTCTTGAATATGTGAGATAGCAAAAAGATAAACTCAAAATACAAAATACAGAAAAATAAATCAACAAAATATAGAACTTTACAATACCAAAAACAAGAACAAACATACCTGTATATGTTCTGCTTTTTAAAGAAATTTCCGTTTTTAACAGATAAAACATTGTTAGTCCAGTAAATAAATACCTACCTACTCGTCCTATATTAATTTATAAGTTAGATAAGATGAACATAAAATACAGAATAATCAAAAATATACCAAAGAATTTACAATTTTTTAGTATTGTAAAGTTCTATATTTTGTTGATTTATTTTTTTATATTTTGTATTTTGAGTTTATCTTTTTGCTATCTCACATATTCAAGACTGTACAGAGTATTTATGTATTGTTTGTTATGGATTGTTAAAGTAGGAAATTATCGAGTGAATGTATTATTCCAATAGATTTGGGGTTGTTTTAGGATTTATTTTTTGTTAAAAATAAACATGTTATACACCAGTCGATAGGAAATTTTATTCTCTTTAAATTAAGTCCCTTGACATTTTCCCGAAAAACTAATAGTTTCCGAGAAAATTACGAAAAAATTTAAAAAAATTACTTTTGGGGCGGGTGGTTTTTCAGGGCGGATCCCTGGGTCTTCATCCTATCTTCTCTTCTAACCCAGTGCATAAAACAGCGACATTTCAAAATTCACTACAGCATAACTGTATTATTTTATTTAACAGCGTTCCTAAAACTATGAAACAATTAAACTTATCTTCATTTAAAAAAGAAATAAAAACACTTTTAATAACAAATGCATTTTATAGTGTTGATGAATTTTGTTACATTGTTACATTAAGAGTTTTTATATGAGTTTCTTTTTTATACGTATTATACATATTACACATACTTTTATTATTTTACATTTTTTTGTATTTATGTGCCTTATTTTAACTTGTTATTACTATAACGAAACATAAATTAATTTTGTTTTTAATTTGTATGAATTATCTTAAGTAAATATCGGTTTATTGACGTGCCAAATGTACATAATATTTTTATCAAAAATTGGTAAAATAAATTCTATTCAATTTTATTCTATTCTATAAAACTGCTCTGTAATCATATTCATCATTTACATATAAAAAGTACATTTATATTTTCGTGATAGAATCCACGTTCCAGATGTATAACTTCTTCTTTGATCTCTTCATGACATCGCCATCAAAGAATCGTTTACTTGTTACAACAGGTAAATAGAAACGTTTGCTACTTTTCAGTGGCTTTAGGTAAAGCTGTCACCTGCATCAACACTAAGGTGAATTTTGGTGCACTTCTTTCCATTAATGCACATATTTCGTACAAGTTTGCCGCCAGGTAAAATTCTGCCGGGTTAAATGTATTCTGTACAGATTTGGGTATGTAAATTGATAGTTGATGGATTATTTCCTATAGCGACTCCTGAAACTTCGAACGCGAATTCAATTTTCAGATTAATATCCTGCATGTGCAAGACTGCAAATGACAGATGACGCTGTTACAAAAAAGCTGGTTTAAAATATTTTATATTTTACATCGTTTATTATGGTATACATGCGTCATTACCGCTATTAGTGAAACAATTTTAAAATTTGCCATATTGATTCCTGTCATAACAAAGGTTACTATTCCAAGCTGCGTCAAATCAAAATGACTCGTTTTAATTAAGGATAATTTTGAAAATGTAGTCAATTAACTTTTCCACTTCAGCTATTGGCGTTAAAATTTGAAATCAAAAAATTATATAACTTGCTTACATGTAATTAAGAACAACGAACCTAAGCAAATATATTTTAAAAAATGTTATCATTGACATTTTAGAAAAAATGCAATATAATGTCGTACAATTGTTGGAGATTGTTGTATGGTTGCATATATATTTCTTTAATGGATATTTATGTGCAGTCACAGCCTACACTGTAGTAAGTAACCATTGCGCTACCATGAAAAATCATAATAGGATAAACTAATATTCATAATCGAGTTTTTAATAAAGTTCAAATTGTTAGTCTGTGTATCTACTCGTCTGTCTATCTGTCCATCCGTTTGTCTATCCGCCCTGTCCGTCCGTCCGTCCGTCACATTTCTTGTAAGCACGATAACTTAAGAAAGAAAGGTCTGAGTGTATTAAAAGGAAGTTAGTGGTATCTAGAGGAAGAATCCTATTGTATTTTGACAAAAACGATTAGTAAAAAAAAAAAATATTATTTATTTAAATTTGAAAGAAATTCTTTTACTTCCTAGTATCATATTAGTTAAAAAATCACCCGCCGCGATTTCTTCGGATTTCTATTTTCCACACTATGTAGATTACGAAAATTAAGATCTTTCAATTTCGTCAGTCTGTCTGGCTGTCGATAGAATATAACACACTAGACACACACAAAACTCAGACAATTATCGCACCCCAATCCACTTTAACTGAAAATGTTGCACTAGACTTGGAAAGTTTCATACCGATAATTATTCAAAATTGTTTCAATTTTACTATTAACATACAAGGTGCAGAGACAATGTAGTCATATGTAAGTACATTGTTGTAAATTAAAGTAAGTTTTAAAATAAGGTTTTGTTAAATTAAAGACTTCATCTAGTATTTTTCTATGCAATTTTATGCGTTGCCACTATGCAAACTCGATCGTAAAAAGTGTTCCATATCTATAAGGTGAGAACATACGCAATTATTTCTATTCGTTTTACAACATGTAGGTATTATATTTACTAGTCATTATAATAATTAATTGACAACGTTTAATAATCCTAGGTATCTTATTCAATTAAAATTTAGAAATCTCTTATTTTATTCAATTAAAATTGCCTGAATTGAAATATATTTGCATGCGCATTACCATTTTACAGTAGAAAAGCATTTTAAAAAGTAGGAAACTAAAAACGCCTAATCATTTTGTCTGTCATTTTTCCGGCCTACCTTTCGCTTTTGTTTTCTAACCGAGAAACGTCATATTTTGACACATTCGAATAAAAAAAAATTGGTGATTGGTGTCTCTCAATATAGTGAATTTTTTTATGTTTTTAAATTTTTAATCCAAATATTTTGGTACACAAATACTCAATAAGTTTTCGTTTATTACCTCTTTAGTATATCTATCACTTATATAAAAATGATAAAAATTGGTAATGTCATTAAAGAGAACAAAAATTTTATTAATTTATTTATTTTAAAAACCAGAGGGGGCAGGTGTGTAATATCTTGCAGAATGGTTTCTCTTGGTAGCATCCAGCCCATGCTACACTCTTTAAAACTTATATTAGACTACTATAGCTGTATTTATAGAAACACGACTAATAATTATTTATACTCACGCCTATGGTAGACAATATGTCAGAAACATGTAATATACGAGACGACGTCATCAGGATCATTACCCAATAAAGTCACATTTTCGGAATCATTCAAATATTCGAATTTTAGGTCGATTTTTTTGTTAAATATCTATTTTAATCTAATGACATAATTAATATGAATACGTTTAGGCTTGTATATTTATGTGTTACTTCATATTAATACATCATTTGAAGTGAATTGTTATATAATGCAAACACCCTATTATATGATAATTTCAGTAAATCTAGGAAAACCATATCATTTACTAGTTAGTTTCTTAATTTTCTATAACTTTGTAAAACCAAAATTAAGTTGCAGTTTTATTAGTAATCACTTAAAATGTTTATTTGAAAATGCTTAAATAATTTCGGCAGTTAATTAACTCTATCAAATTAAACTGCGAATAGCCTTTTGTAAACATAAATTAGTCCCGTTTGTACATGAATTTATAGACCAAATAAACGTTTAATTTCAGGCGGAGCCAGCTCTAATGTTCGACTCTGTGTACGTATTTGCAAAGGGATTATCGGCTATGGACTCCGGTCACTCTATTAGACCAATGAATTTATCCTGTGACATCGAGAAGCCATGGGATGATGGATTATCTTTATATAACTACATTGATGCAGTGGTAAGTTGACGGGCAGCAAAAACACAATGTTCGCACTATCAGATTTCATTGGCCATTATTAATCTCTTGATGAGTTTGAAAAATGATTAATAATGACGTCAAGGCGTATAAAGTATTATTCGCTAAAAGTATATTTGTAGAGTTATTTTGTTTTTTAATAACGGTAGCATAATGGATTTATACTTTTATAAAATACTAATCAAAGTACAAAATACATTTTTGCGAATCTATGCTGAAATGTCAACTTTGTAGTGAATGTTAGAATGATATACTTTTTTTACTAGCAAAAATATCCATTTTCTGGAGCAAGAACCAGCAAATTTCCAAATCAATATTATTTATTTATTATAAATATTAATACTACAATTTTGAACTTCGTTTAAATGAATGCTAGCTTTATTTGCATCTACAAAAATTCATATTTAAACGGTTTTTTTGCAAACTAACCTACTCAGACTAATATTATAAAGTCAGAGGTAGCGACGGATTTAGTTAATGAATTTCAGCAAGTTTGAAAAGATCTTCGCAAAGATATTGGCATAGATAATGACAGGTCTTGCATTTGAGCGCTGCCGAATGTAGCAACCCCTTATTTTTGACGGGAGAATAAAAATGACCATCAACAATATGAACATAAAACAAGTCTGATGTTATAGCACGTCAGTTTTACATTTATTTTATATCATTAAAAAATATCTACAAATTTTGACTGCTGATGAAATGACCGCTGATAATTTGATGTAAAACAACCATAAAATAAGGCTGAAATTTTTATATCATTTAAATTACATATATCAAACTATATGCTTATTCGAAATGTCAGATTTAAATACTGATACGAACATTCCACCAGACGGACTTTCACGGATTTGACAAATTGTCATAGAAAATAGAGGCAAATCATTTATTTTTATAGATTCTAAACATTTATCGCATAGAAAAGCCGGGATGCTGTGAGATATCTCCCGAAAAGGACAATTTTTTTAAAAGAATTTCTATGTAGGATTCGAAGTGGGAAATCCGCTTGGAAGTCGGCGTTTAAACACATTAGGCTTCTTCCCGAATAGATTTAAAAATTCAATCAATCGTATAAGGTAAATCATGACGTTTTTTGACTTTTATAACTTAATAAATGCATAATCGAAAGGACCGCATGATGTGGATATCGAGAGATCGGAATTGACATGTTCATCACATCGTGAGTTGCACAGGCAAATGAAATAATTCGAGCCTACAGGATTAAAATAAGAGCTCGGCAAATTATGACATTTTATGGCTTTCCGCTAAATATAGCACGTTTTCTTGTTTCGTCTTCGAATATGAAAGTTTCTGTATTCTGTAAAAAAAATTATTTCATTAAAGAAATTGTTAGCTTTTGTGCGTTAATTATAGGAAAACTCCAGCTTTGCTGCCATAACTCAAATGCAACTATTTTTTATGCCATTTTATTATCATATGCAAGAATACACCGGCGGCCATTTTGTCTGATAATATTTTTTAATGATATAAAATAAATGTAATGTTGAGATGTTAAAAAATCAGGCTTGCTGATATACATTAAATAAGTTATATCTCTCCCTTCAATATTCAATAAAGAGCTGCTGCACCCGGCCATGCTCGAATGTAAGATGTGTCGGTCTCGGTTCGATATCATTGCAAGGGTTTTTCTGCTCATTTTTAGGCTGGCTGAATTACCTTCAGTGGGCCGGGACTTATGGTTAGATTTGTTTTAAAAGATAACCTCATGTTTCATTGATGCCTCCTATATCCATTCAAACAATTTTTTTACATTATTTTTTATTTATATTATTTTCATTTTAACGTCTTATTTATTTTAACGTCCTGGCGAAGTTTAGCCAATGCTATTCCACAACTTAACCAGGACGGCGAAATGAGATGCGATCACCCATCTAAATGACGGACACTCCCGGCGTTGCTTTACTTCGCCGATCGAGTTCTCACCATTGAAACCGGCACCGTACCTCGCCATTACTTTAAAACATTGTTTTTTCTCAAGACCTGTAAAGAATGGTTTGAATCGGTTTAGATATCTAGGAGGAATTGTCGAAATACAGTTGGTTTTGGGCAGAATTGTCGAAAAACGAGATATTTCGACAATAGAGCAGTAGGTAGCCTCTTATGACTAACATAACCTCAAATAGGGTCGTTGACCATTTTAAAAAATGTTATATTCAAGTAATTTATAAAATTTCATTTGACCCGTATTTTTTTATTTTACATTCCAAATTCATTTTAATAGTGAAATTAATTGTTTAAGTTAAGAAATTTTGAATTTGCGCCTATGGTGACGTCAGATGTGAGAGCATGCGCAGTTAACAAATAGAGGAATAATGGACGGGCGTCGTTCGTTTACATAGCACAGAGCAATGTGGTTATAGTATCGACGTGATTCATTGTCATGTTAATTGTCTTCAAACTATTGTTATTGTTATTAGGATTTAACTTGATTAAAATATGAAGTACACTGTAAGCTAAAGTAAGTATGTAAATGATTTTCTAGTAATAATATACTGTTGCAGATGTTTTAAAATAGAAAATAAAATTTAAAATGTTTAGGTTATAATTTAATGAAAAATCAACACAATGTAAACAATAGCTGCTTTCGTTCAGCAGAGTGATTCGTAATCATAAGGTTCCTGTTTCATATGTTGTCTCTGTCCCTACCATACAATCTTGTATCATATGGTTACTGTTCATTGAAATCCTGTTTATTATGATTACGAATCATTCTGCTGAACGAAAGCAGCTAACAAATACGCAACAAATCTCAGTACTACTGTCAACATGATAGAGAAAACCTGAAAATCTCTAAAATTGAATTCTCATTACATACGTCATCATTTACCGCCTTGTCATTTTGAAAATCAATTTTTTCTTGCATGTGATTGTTAGGACTTTTTTAATATGATATATGAAATATATATTTAGTATATTTTTTAATAGTATAATAATATTTTACAAATTTTATTGAAGGAAACGACCCTATTGTATGTTTTTTGTAAGTTTATCCTCATTTTTGACGTCTTTATTCGCATCTCTAGATTGGAACCAGCGTTAATAGGCCCTCTCATATAGAATACATATAATTTTCTAATCTCATTGAATACTAAAAATAGGCCTTCTGTGTATATTATACACAGAAAATCATATGAGAAGGTTTATTAATACACTGGTTTCAACCTGGAAAACTTTAAAAATGAGAATACACTTACGAAAACGTACAATTTGAGGTTATGTTAGTCATATGGTGCTACTGCTCTATTTCTTCTGAATCTCAAAACAATTTGTACAGGATTTTAGAAAAATATATTTTCTAAAATACTGTGAAAAAGGTGTTTGCAGTAGTTTGGGAATGTAGTAGGCGGACCCAAATTTGACTGAATCTCATCGACCGATTTCACTATTACCTTGTATCGTTAAATCTTTGGAGAGAATGATTAAGGTTAGACGTGCGTGGTGGTTTCAAAATGAAAAATTGTTTCTAATTAATCACTTCGATTTTAGAATGAAAAATGGTTAAGAGCTTTTGTGCACCATGTCACATTGCAAATGCAATGATTAGCTTATTCTCTAGTAGATAAATTAACATCAAAGGTTAATATAATAATAAAATGAGCCCTTCTATCAATAAGTTTGGATTACCACGGGGATCTGTACATAGTCCGTTGTAGTTTAATTTATATTCAGCAGATATTCATGTCATTAATGATTTGAAATACAATATTGTGCAATATGCTGAAGATTTTTCATGTGGACATTTATTACTATTGTTTGTTGACGCCAAACGCAAATGAAATAATAATGTACTTTGTGCTGAAGAAATGAAATTCAAAGATTTAACAAGAATTACCGTTTCTCAATTAAATTGATACAGTTGAGTTTGACGTATTCTCGGTAACAAATTTCAGATACTATGATGAAATATTTTTTTTATAAATATCAGAAACAACGCATTTTTGAAAGAATGTTTTAGATAAAAAAATATTCGCTCGTTTTAATATAACTATGCAATCATGAAAGATATAAGTTTATATTTCGAAAATCGAAGTTGACATTGAAATTACCTTGAAGAATTCCACCAAATCAAAACAAAATTATGTCATTCTGTGTCCGCCTCAAAGCCAAACAAATTGGGTTTCGAATGTATTTTTCTTAAATGCCTTGTTTCCAATATGTTTTATTGTTTCAATTTAAATGAATCACTCTGTGTAAGCGAAATTTCAGAAATTCCTAAATTATTTCTTGTTATAATAAAAAAATTGGAGGCTATTTTACTATACTAATGAGCAAACATTAAACGTTAATCTTCATAGAGCTACTTTATCACTAAGACAAAAATGTAATTTGCACATGCGTTCAATTTTAAAGCTATCAATCCTGGAGTCCATTTTAAATTCTTCTAAAGTCACTTTACAGACGACTTTTAAACTAAACTGTTGCCATGAACTATCAATCTTATCAATACTTCAAATATCATTGCTTAAAAGTTCCCAGTCGAACTTTTGCTGTATAAAAGAGGATCAAAAACCACATTTAATAGTTCTCTGGACTACCGAATCTCAACATGGCTATGAGAAATAATTTTCAAATTGTTTCCATAACAGACACTCAATGTAAAAGTTACAAAACTTTAAATGGCTTTATGCAAATTTAATGTTTCCGAAAATAAAAATCAGTTGCTTTCACTTTTAAATTTTAGAGAAATGAATATTCAATAGAAAACGTAATTAACACAGTCGAATTCAGTATGGATAGTAGCAGTTGCACTATAAACTGAATATTATTTGCTATAGCGATATACACAAATGCTCACTTAGGTTAAAACTAAACCGAAATACCAATTATAGCTGAAGGTACGCTCATCAAAATATTTTTTTTTGCGTAATTTATCCTCAAAAAAAGAGAAAATTGAAAAAACTGGTACTTTTAAGTTTTGTTATCGGACACCAAGGTAGACGTTCTTGGGCTCATGTTGCAGGTTATTATCTCCACTTTCAATATTTATAAAGGAAATAATTTTGAAAAAAAAAAGGTTAAAAACTTGATAAATATTTCCTCACAGGGTTATGAAAGTAGAGGTAACGACCTATAATTTGAGGCTAAGAACGTCTACATTGGCGTCGATTCCAAAAGTTATAGCGATTTTCCGGATTTTCACTAATTCGAAGGTAAGTCACCCAAAAAATATAGGTTCATCTTCGAAAGCATACTTTCACCTATAATTGGTTAAATTATCGCCTTAATTACTAATTTTTTTGAAAATATTTTTAGTTTAAAGAAGTAAAGATGTAAAGCTATATGATATTCCGGGTGTTCAGTTAGTGATCCCTGAAGATTGTGCGAAAACGGCTAACTTTACAAAAAAACTTTCTTAACAAAACTTTCAGTAGTACAGGCAAATTAACAATTTAGTTTAACAAACATTAATAAAAGGATCATCTCTGGGATTTAAGTAGGTAATAACCTGGAGAATGAGATGATACATCCTTTGCACTTCCAAGTTCCGGGAAAATTCAAAAAAATTTGGAAAAACTCTTTGATTTTCGGTTTTTTGCTCTAGCGGCCAAAATAATGAAAATAGAGAAAGAAGTTCCCAACAAAAGTTGTAGCTCGTCTTTTTCTCGACAAAAAATGTCTTTACAAATTTTTGTCTTACTTAAGCCGTTTAGAAGATAAATCGGCTTTTCCACTTATAGTTTTCAGCCGCTTCGAAATGCGCAAAAAATGAGAATTCTCCAGGAGTTTCGTACGACCGGACTCATCGATCGATAATTCCTACTATTCAGAGTCCCTAAAAAAAATGAAAATAACATAAAATGTAGAGAAAAGTCTCAGCTTTAATGTGGAACTAATCACAAATTTCATAAAAAATTTTATCAAGGAGAGAAAGTGTCAGAAGATGGCTTAGTGAACTTTGTACGGTTGATCCACAGATTTCTTCATGTCTTTGCCGGGAGTCATTAGAATGATAATTCATTTTGCTTATATATTCTTATATAATGATATATTAATCCAATTAACATTTTATTGCAATTACTTTTGTTGGAAAAATATGTCTTGCGATCAAAGTAGAGGGTATATTTCTCATCGATCAATCACCTCCAAATTTTGGTGTTCAATTCACTATATCTTAAGTAATAATAATATCATAGTCTTAATTTTTGGATTATAAGTACAATAAAGCATATTCTTTCGAATGACTTTAGAGTTTTTTAAATGCGCGCAGTACTTTTTGAATTTGTCTACATTATTCATACACGTTCAGAAAATGCACAATTATAGAGTAAAACATATAAAACTTGTTTGTTTCTTAACATTCTTCAATGAAATTTTCAGGAAATATAGATTAAAGTGCGTGGAATCGAATCCATGCAGTGAAAAAGCACCCATTGTTACGGAAGAAATAGGCACGATGCATAAATCTCAAAGATGTGAATAAATCAACTGTATAAAGTTTACTAAGCCAACTTCTAACACTTTTTTCTCTATGATAAAAATTTGCATGAATTTTGTGATTAGTTTCACATTAAAGCTGAGACTTTTCTCTATATTTTACGTTGCTTTCATTTTTTAGCAGCTCTGAATAGTAATAATTATCGATCGATATGTCCGGTCATATGAAACTCCCAGAGAATTCTCATTTTCCTCTCATTTCGGAGCGGCTCAAAACTATAAGTGGAAAACTGGATTTATCTCCTAAACGGCTTAAGTACGACAAAAATTGGTAAAGACCTATTTTGTAGAGAAAGAGACGAGCTACAAATTTTGTTGAAAACTTTTTTCTGTATTTTCATTATTTTAGCCGTTAGAGCAAAGGAACCGAAAATAAAAAAGTTTTCCAAATTTTTTTGAATTTTTCGGGAACTTGGAAGTGCAACGAATGCATCATTGCATTCTACAGGTTATTACTTAAATCCCAGAGATAATTCTTTTATTAATTATTGCGAGGTTTTTACAACATTTTGCCTTGATTGCCTGTACTACGTTTTACCTCTACTACAACGCAAAATTATTTTCAATTATACAAGGTGTCACAAAAACGAGTTACACAAGAAATTATGATTTTTGTAAATGGTATTTTTTAGGCTCTGTTTATGCCGCCAAGGGTTGTGTATTACACTCTAAGATATTTTGCTAATCGGATGCAGCGTTGCCGAGATATGATTTATTTGCTGCCTTTTTTGCCAATTTACAAACATTCTTTGAATACCATATCTCCGCGATTATTTTTTTTTTTCTAAAAATGTTGGATGTTATTTAGTAATGATGTATTTACTGAAAAATATTTTTGAAATAAATTCTTATTGTACCGGCTTCCCAAAATATTTGTTTATATTTCTTGATACTAAATTATTATTTTTCTCAGTTTTTTTAAATGGAATGCCTATATTTTTTTACATGGATAAATAAAGCATACAATTCCTCACATGTTAATACACAATTTATTTTTATTTCAAAGGGTTTTTTAGATATGATTATTTCAAATAAATTTTTGAGTAAATTGAGGTGCACTTTATTTTAGCATAAAAATCTAGCATGGCTTTGGTCTTTTGTTTTGCATTTGGTTTTGTGTGAGGTGATTAAGTGGAACTAATATTGTCAAGTAATATTTAAAAATACGAATTACAATTATTGTCAGCAAGATTTGTTATCTATGGTGTACCTTATTGGTGAATCTGATGGAAATTGCTTATTGGCATGAACAGAGTATGATATAAAATATTCCGATAAAAGGTATCCTAATGTGGGGTGTCTAGAAAATTTTAAACAACGTATTGAACGTACTGGAAGTGTTGCATATGAAAAAAAGGCGAGACGACGAAATGTATTAAGTGAAGAAAATGAGCTGGCTATAACTTTAGCGGTAATAGAAAATCCTACGGCAAGTGTTCGGGTGTAGTAGGTATTTAGAAGTCAGTATATCTAGTGTTTCCTTATATCTTCGTAAAAATAAGTTTCACCCCTATCGAGTACAGCTGCATCAAGTACTTTTGGATGTGAATTTCAATCATAGAGTAAATTTTTGCCAGTGGGCTCAAAACCAAATTGGAAAAAAGGAGGAATTTTTCAAATTGGTGTTGTTCAAGGATGAATCAACGTTTCATCGCGATGGATTTGTGAATAGGCACAATTTCCATTATTGTCACAGAGAAATCCCTCATGTTGTACAGAAGAATCGTTACCAGTACAACTGAAATTTAAATGTTTGGGGAGGAATTGTACATGATTATGTTATTGGTTTTCATTTTTTTGAGGGAAATGTGAATGGAGCAGTCTTCTCGGATTTTATGCAAAATGCGTTTCAATAAATGATCGAGCATATTCCTCATTATATTACAAATAATATGTGGTTACAACTTGATGATGCACCTCCACATTTTAGTAGTGTTCGTCAGGCCATTAGTAACCAGTTTGCTGATAGGTGGATAGGAAGAGGAGATCTGATATTTTAATAAACTGTTAAATTATGTCCCATATATTATTTTATTAAATTATGTTAGATCCCATTATCTACCCGCCTAGGTCACCCGACCTGACATCAATTGATTTTTTCCTTTGGGGATTTGTGAAAGTCAGGCGTTTATAAAGTAGAACCAACGACTTGAGAAAATATGATGGAAAGGATTCGTCATTATATCAATCGTACAATAGTTGATATGTCATACAATGTACGACGTTCATTTATCAAGAGACTTCAGTGTTGCATGGATCAAAATCGTGGACATTTTGAGCCATTGTTAGCTTAGTTTCAATATAACGAAAACAAATATTTCTCAAATAATTTCGTAATTATTAAAAGAAACTGTATGATATCCAAATGTGAGAAATTGTATGCATTATTAATCCATGTAAAAATTATAAGCGTTCCATTAAAAAAATAAAGAAATATAAAACAAAAGACCAAAGCCGTACTAGATTTTAATGCTAAAATAAAGAGAACCTCGATTTATGCAAAAATTATTTGATATAATCATATCTCAAAAACCGTTTGAAATAAAAATAAAGTGTATGATCTTAAAATGAGAGGAATGGTATGCTTTATTTACCCAATAAAAGGAGTATAGCCAGTCCATTTAAAAAAATGAGAAAAATGATAATTAAATATCAAGAAAAATAAACAAATATTTTGGACATCCGGTACAATATCAATTTATTTTAAAAGTATTTTTCAGTAAATACATCATTATTAAATAACATCCCATATTTTTAGAAAAAAACTATTAATAATTCGCAGAGATACGGCAGTCAAAAAAATTTTTGTAAATTGCCAAAAGAAAAACAGGGAGGAAATCATACCTTGGCAACGCTGCATCCGATTTGCAAAATACTTTAAATCGTAATGCAGGACCCTTGAAGGCTTAACTGTCGCCAAAAAAGTACAGGGTATTCCATTTGAAAAAATCATAATTTCTTGTGTAACTCGTTTTTGTTACACCTTGTTTAATTGGAAATAATTTTACGTTATAGTAGAGAAGAAGCATTGAAATTTTTGTTAAGTAAATTTTTCTGTAAAGTTAGCCGTTTTTGCACAATCTTCCGAGGGAACACTAACTGAACACCAGGTACATGTTATTTGGAAAATACAGACCACAAATTGAGAATGAGTTTGTGATTAAAATACAAAACAAGAGTTTGCAATGTGCACAACGTGTCTAAAACTTAGAACTACAATTAGATACAGATTTTTTTTTGAGATATAAAGAAATGAATTCAAAAAGTCTTCGCCTCATTAAAAATGGTATTGCAAATCGACACAATATCAATGTCCCTTAAAATACAACTTAAGACTCTCTTGTTTTAAATCATTTTAATTATTGTGACGCTATATATATGGACCGTGCCTAGATAAACTAGGTATTAATCGAATATAAGAAATTCAAAAGTTGTGTTTGCGGTTCATACATAACATCAGAAAGTTTGGGCCAGTGTCATATAAATTAAAAATTCAAACTGATTAAGCATGCAGGACAGACAAAAACTCCACTTTACAGATTTCTTTCGCAACATTATTTTAAACCAATGTCTCCCTTATTATACTCTTCGTAAATACAAAGCGAAGAGTATATTGCATTCAATCGGAACATTTCTAAAACCGGTAATATTCATATCACTGTTTTGGTGATTGAATTCTGAACAACTTTCAAAACTTCCGTCCGTCCGTCTGTCTGTCTGGCCGTCCGTCACGTTTACTGTAAGCACGATGATTTAAGATCGAAAAGTCTGATTGTTTTGAAATTTGGACAGAAAGTTAGTGCTGGCTAGAGGAAGAACCATGTTATTTTTTAACAAAGTCGATCAATAAATAAAAAAGTTATGAATTTTTTAAATAAAAAAAAATACGTGTTTGTTTATGTTTTGTAATTAAATTAAAAATGTCTAAAACTAATATTATTTACAAAAATACTGCGAAGTATCCTATAGAATGTGCGAGAATTATATAGAAAGTGCAGTAAATCGGCGGCTAACTTGTTTGTATAATAAAATAAAATATAGGACGGATGTCCACATCTTAAATTTAAGATTTAATGGATTCATTAGCTATTTTGATGACACTCGTAGGCGACTTAAATATTATTATGTTCAATGCAGGTACTCCAGAATGTAAATATTTAGAAAACTTACTCGAAAGTTATAGTAAGCAAACTACAATCGATCCAACTCGTGTTTCCTCAACCTCTGCAACCCTCATTGACATAATCGCGGTCAATAATTGTGACAATATATGTATGTAAATCTGGAACGGTAAATTTACCTTCAATTAGATCATCTGCTTACTTATTGTTGTCTGGATTGTCCACCGAGCAAGTCAGTTCCCAAGAAAATAAGAACACGTGATTTTAAAAATTTTAAGACTGAAGAACTCAAAAATCTGGCTTCTCTAATTGACTGCAGAAGTTTCAATAATAGGGAGATCACCCCCTTGGATAATTGAAAACATAAAATGTATGATCAAATTAAGAAATCGTGCCTTTTCAAAGTACAAATTATATGTTCGTAAACCAAATTGCGACAAAAAGGAGTCAAATAGTAAGTGGGTATATTATAAACAACTTCGTAACCTTGTTACACCGTCAATTAGGTTAGAAGAAAAAGCATATATTGAGTATAAATTAAGAATGAAAAGAAATTCTAGGGACTGCTGGAAAACCATAAACTCGTTAAATGTACACTCAAAAGCGAACTCAGTAATACCAAAACATTTAGACAATCCAGTTGCATTTAGTAAATATTTTGTGGACTTAGTTCCCTCTGTTGAAGTAGACAATAAAATTATAAATACCTATAAAACCATTACCCATCCCGACATTCATACCAAATTAAAATTACACAGTGTTGAAGAAAAAGACGTATTAGAAGCTTTTTTGCAAATTAACTGTAACTCTGCTGGTAGTGACCAATTTTCTTTAAATACACTAAAACTTTGTTTAGATTTTCTAGTGACACCGCTAACTAATACAATAATCTTTTTGATTGAATAATGTAGTTCCAACATCTTCGAAAGAGGCTGTCATTATACTCCTTCCTAAGAAGTATCCACCAGATAATTATGCTGATTTCAGACCTATAAGTCTTTTAAACATAATATCAAAAGGCTTCGAAAGAATCATACTAAAGCAGTTGTTAATTCATATCCGCTCCCACGATTTATTACCACAAAATCAGTCGGGTTTCCGAGCCCGCCACAGCCCTGTTACTACACTCGTAGACATAACAGATAATTAAAAAATGAATTATTATTTGTTGGCTTATAATTGTATTGAAACATATTCTTTATAGGATTTTGCAAACAGCAGAGAAAATAACTATCTATAACTAAAAGAAAAACTTTGTGTAAAAATATTAATGAAATCTTTTCATTCTTTCGATAACCTGAATTCTGGTTATGCTAGCAAATTAAAATCCTAAAATGAATTTGTCTAATTTCTTATTTGACAATTCTCATTCTAACACCAGCATCCACACAGTCCCCTACGGCCATGCAGATTAAACTAGTATCTACATAACCCCTTGCGATCATGATCGTATTATTTGTAATGCCTGACATTAGACTCATGCTGGATCTGTGTCACTGTTGAAGCTGAACTTTGAACTTTTTTTAATTGTCTGCAATTCCATTTTGCAACTTTTATTCATTAATTAATTATTTGTAATAAAGCGGACATACTCTGATTGCAAATAAAATTATTATCATTATTATTATTATTAAAATGGCGTCTTTGTGCTTTCTGAAATTGTGAAGTTAGAATCCACTATTTTGAAATCAGGTTTAGATCAGATCGATAGACAATGTTATTGTCTACAACTTTCAGTTGAAACATAACTGTAACTTTTCAACAAAGAGAGTTATCACCAATCTAGGTACCTACTCGTTCATAATCATGATATCTAGCGATTAAAAGAAAAGCAGACCTCTACCTCAATTTGACGCAAAAAATTGTCTGGAGCTTGGAGTATCCATAGTACTTTCTTAATTTTTTGAATTTTGGGCACGGTATAAATTTTTTCAAGTTATAAAAAAACACGGATCTATTTATCTCCATTTTTCGCCCTATGTATTTATGTACATACCATGCAAATACCCAATTATGAAAAGGTAAATAGGCAATGTACCAACTTCAAGCAGCTGGTTGTTAGATATCGGCATATTAATTGTATATAAGCCGGGATTGATATTAATTTAATACTATAAAAAACCTGTAGCGTCTAAATGAATAAAAATATTAAATATCACATCACGGAATATTATGCAACAGATGAGCCTATTTAAGTAATGCTTATCCGTGAGAACATCTACATGTACATCCCGCTTTAACGTGGGTATACTCGTGAATACATTTTTTATATGGGCGAATATAATACATGCAATTTACAAACCATTTTTAAGACGAAGATGCTTGTAATGCAGAGAGCATTCTCAAAACTTGGAAATCCTTTTTCTCGTAACATTCATTGCCATAGCTTGAACAAAACACATCAGAACAAAGTTTTTTCTTTATATCGAGTTAACACTGTGAAAACATAATGCAAATAACTTGGAAATATGTCATGAAACGTACTTCTTTTATAAGAACACAAAAACTTTATTCATGTGGAAATAAACTGAGCAAATTTTTCCAGACTGTTTTAACTTAAAAATAAATATAGAAACGTTAATTTCTTGATTTGTATAAATCCTCATTTCAGCACATAATTTGGGCATTTTATTTTAGGTATTAAACTTAAAGAGTTTATTAAACGAGAAAGATAAAATTTAAAATAATTATTGTAATAGTTTTTTTAATGAATTATTATTTGTTTACTTATAGTTGTAATGAAATATATTCTTTATAGGATTTTGCAAACAGTTTTTTGCCCTAAGAAAATGGCTTTGTAGGTATTTCGAAAATCATTCTGTCTATTCTAACCTAATCGAAAATGAGAAAGAAGAAAAGAAGAGAAATAACACAAGGACACACTCTTCACGCTCAGAGGTCTTTCAAGGCGACTTTATGTAAACACACAAATTTAAAAATTTATTGTAATAATAAATGTATTTAATAACTCTTTAACGTGGTAATAATTAACGAGGAAGCAACGACTGCTGCACTTGGTAGATTTTAAAGCCCTGAATAATGGCCTAATTTGTGGCCCAAAAGTTTTTGTGAGATTATTCAAAAATTTGCAACACTGTTCTACTTAAATGATGATATTGTTTAAAATACCATACTTATTATCACTTATCAAGTATATGCCACCCCTTTGTTATGTTATAAAGAAGTTATTAACAATGATAGCGACAAATATAAATAATAATTTGATAAATTCATCAATATCTTGAACGAACGGTAATTTTTTATTCAAGCACGGAAGTCATGATATACTGCTTTTAAGGCAAAAAGGGCATATTTTAGTGTAAAAACTAGTGTTGCATTACAATATGAGGCTGCTTAGGGTCAATATGTGCTTTAAGTGCGTTTCCAACATTACAGTTTATTTTAACTTATTAGTTTAAAATCTATTCTTGAATGATACAAAAATTACTTTCTATCGTTATAGTGACAGTCTATTAACTAATAATTAAAAACCCTGCCTAACGAATCACTACATCCACATTCAGATTTTTTATTCAAGTCACTTTAAAGGAAACATCTTGACTAGATTTGCACTCTAGGATGTGAAAATTATAGGTCATGGAATTTAAATAATATTTGGGGCAGATGTCATAGAAAAGTTTGAGGCGTTGATTTCTACCATATACATTAAAAATTAAGTTTCTAGTTCACGCTACTTATTTTCCCCTACACACAACCTACCACCTCCCACCCCTTCAATGGAATCATCTCAATCAGATGTCATTACAATACATACGTGTACTAACTTTCAAGTGAATATCTCAATTTTGTGTTAACAATCCCATTAATAATGGAGCGGAGGTGATGGGGTTTGAGAAATATTAGAAAGAAATCTGATACCTTGGTTTCTAGAACACACACCAAATTACAAATTTCTGTACTCTTACCTATTTGATTTACTACTTTTCCCCTATTTATTCCTATTTAACCCCCAACCCTTCAACGAAACCATCTCAAAATATAATCTAATATCAGATGTTGTTATAATACATACGTCTACCAAATTTCACGTGAATATCTCAATTTTATTTTATCAGCCCCTTTATGCATTACCTATTTTTCCCTATTTACCTCTACTTAGCCCCCACTCCTTCAATGCAATCATGTCAAAATATAATCTAGTTTCAGATATCGTTATAATACCGACGTGTTCCAAATATCAAGTGAAAATCTAAATTTAATTTTATCAACTCTTTTAATAAGGGAGTGGGGGTGGTGGGGGGATAGAAAATATTATGAAAAAACCTGAGGCCTTCGCTTCCAGTATATACACCAAATCCCAAATTTCTGTACTCTTACTAGCTTGCTTAGACCCCTATTTAGCCCACAACACAACCCTTCATCTCAAAATATAATCTGGTTCCAGATGTCGTTATAATACATATGTGTACCAAATTTCAAGTGAATATCTCAATTATATTTTATCAATCCCTTTAATAATGGAGTTGAAAAATATTATAAACAAATCGGATGCCTTGGCTTCTAGTACATATACCGAGTTTCAAGTGCATTCATATCAGCTTGCTTTACTTATTTTCCCCTATTTAATCCCCAACCTTTCAACGGAATCTCAAAATATAATCTAGTTCCAGATGTCGTTATAATACATACGTGTAACCCCCAACCCTTCAACGGAATAATCTTAAAATATAATCTAGTTCCAGATGTCGTTATAATATATACGTGTACCAAATTTCAAATGAATATTTCAGTTTTATTTTATCAACCCCTTTAATAATGGAGTAGGGGTGGTGGGATGTTGTAAAATATTATAAAAAAATCTGAGGCTTTGGTTTCTAGTACATACATCGAATTGCAAATTACTGTACTCTTACCAACTTGCTTTACTTATTTTCCCTTACTTACCCCTATTTAACCCCCAACCCTTCAGCGGAATCATCTCAGAATATAATCTAGTTCCGGATGTCATTAAATACATACGTGTACCAAATTTCAAATGAATATTTCAATTTCATTTTATCAAAACCTTTAATAATGGAGTAGGGGTGGTGGGGGATTGAAAAATATTATAGCAATGTGAGGCTTTGGCTTCTAGTACATACATCGAATTTCAAGTTACTGTAATCTTACCAACTTGCTTTACTTATTTTCCCCTATTTAACTCCCAACTCTTCAACGGAATCATCTCAAAATATAATCGAGTTCCAGATGTCGTTATAATACATAAGTGTACCAAATTTCAAGTGAATATCTCAATTTTATTTTACCAACCCCTTCAATAGTGGAGTAGGGGTAGTGGGGGGTTGAAAAATATTTTTAAAAAATCTCTGAGGCCCTGGCCTCTAGTACATACACCGAATTTCCAGTTTCTGCACTCTTACCAGCTTGCTTTACTTATATTCCCATATTTACCCCTATATAACCCCCAACCCTTCATCAGAATAATTCCAAAATATAATGTAGTTCCTGATGTCATTATAATAAACCCGTGTACCAAATTTCAAGCGAATATCTCAATTTTATTTTATCAACCACTTTAATAATGGAGTGGGGGTGGAGATGAAAAGTATTTTAAAAATATTTGAGACCTTGGCTTGTAGTGGATACATCAAATCCAGTTCCAGATCTCGTTATAATATATACGTGTACGAGATTTTAAGTCAATATATTAAACCGTTCCGGAGAAAACGTGCGGACAAGAAAAGTTACAGACAGACCGACAAACATTTTTTTTGCTCAAATTTAAAATCTCGAATTTTCATGAAATTCTAAACCTATTTCGAGAAAAAGAAAATTGAAATTTTTTTTACGATTACTATAATACCAATCCACTACGTATATGTGGCAGTAAAAATAAATGGTAGTGTCAAAAACTCATTAGATATCATTTAGAATTATACTCATTATACCTAAAAGACCTCAAATTATTTCCTGCTTCAACCGCAGTAAGTATATTATGATATAGTGCTTAAACAATAGTATATTACATACTGTGGTGGAAAGTCTTTCATTGTTGTCGAGAGATAAGATTGTTCAACTAATTCTCGAGACAGCAATGAAACTTTTCACCCAGGGTTTGTATACTAGTTTATTCACAGTCATCTTCCTTAACGAACAAAAAGCCAATAAACCGTTTACTAAATTTTTAAATAGCATTTTATGTTTTTTATTAAGTAGGCAATAAACAAAAAATTCTTATCAGACGGCAAATGTCAAAGTGACGTCGCGTCGTTTTTAATATATAAATATTTATCCAGTTTGTTTGTTCAGCTGGTAATTATAGAATTTACCAGTCTGTTTGTGTCCAGGTTTGTTTTAATAAATAAACATGATCTATGTCTTATAGTTTATATTTCCTATAATTCAGAGAAAACCAATAAAAGACTTAGGTTGGCAAATATCCACTTCCCAACCCAGAAACTGAAAAGAAGTGGCCAATTTCCAACCTGAAGTGTCACATTTCAGTTCAATTGCCGAATGAAGTTGAAACGTCATACTTTCCAACTTTTTACATTTAAGACAATTTGATTATTTCTGTATGATTGTGAATGTAAATATAATCGACAAATAAATGATCTTATATGATGAAAATTGTATATGATAATATCTAAGACCCAAAAACAGCAGTGAACTATGACAGTACAAGATAATATTTTAATTTTATTTATATGGCAACAATGTAAACAAAGAATGGTTTAATAGGTTTGTTGTACCATGAAAAGTATTTATTAGAGCCCACAGATGACGTATTAGATTATCAAACAATGACGAAAAATTAGTGGACCGAAACCCCATTATGAGACTTTGGCCGCTAGTGCAAACTTAAGTATCATCTATACCGTTTTTTTAGGTTATAGCCATTATTATTTATAAATTGTGTAATAAATTGAATATGAAAGTTGATTTATTTTCAAGCCTTTTATACTATTCTTTAAAGCTGGTTCAAAAATTTGAAAATTTAACTTTGCCTGAATATGCAAATTTAGTGCTTTTTATATAAAAAGTCTACTTTTACTCCGATTAAGAATTGAAAGACGTATTAGAGACAATACTAGAATAAAGAAGGGTATGACATTTATTGGAGCATTAATTATAACTAAAGGTCTGCGACTGCGATAAAGCTGTTTTCTATCTCCAACTTTCTTCAAAATATACCTTGACAGAGCTTTGAGAGGATGAGCAAATGCGGTCAAAACAATGTGATTGACAATGGAGGTCAACAAGCTCTTTACTTTGCCGATGATCAAGTAAGCACCGCCCAGGGCCAAGCTACAAGGTGAGAAAATTGAAAGAACATTATGAAGGGGCACGGTTGTTAATAAATACGAAGAAATACGAATATCTCGTAGTAGGAAATGAAGAAGTTGAAAATTTACCATTAGAAAGAAAATGTAGATCATGTGAATATCTCCGTGTAATATTAAACAAACGTGGAAACAGTGAAGATGAAATTATTCAAAAAATTTATAAAAAACGAAGCATAATTAAATGCAAATACAAATTCCCTACAATGTAAGAGAGAATAGAATCTGAGGAAATAAATATATTACTAGCAAAAAATAAAATTATTTCAAGCTCTTACTAAAGACTTATCGTAAATAAGTACAGAAGCATATATCTTTCTAACCAAAATACTTTGCTGGCTATATGCTACGAACAACATTGAATGATAAGAAAGAAATTTGCACATTATGTACAGCATAACTGTCAATAATGTTATTTTTAATTTTAAATTATCCTATTCAAGACAACTAAAGACAAAAACTACTTACCAAAAAACTTTGGACACTTTCATATACACGTGTTTCGGTATCCTACACCTAGGATACACTCTTCAGTACTACTTCTTTCAAAGTTTAAAATGAACTGAATAGCCATTTCACAGGCAATAATTATTTGTGGTTCTAACGAACCGGATAATTCAAAATAGATTTCGGAAAATTACCAATACAGATATAATCATAAAATATAATTAAATGCATATAGCCAGCAAAGTATTTTGTTTAAAAAGGTATGTGTTTCAGTACTTATCTAAAATAAGTCTTTAGTAAGAGTTTGAAACAATTACAAGTATTCTTTGCTAGTAATATATTTATTTCCTGAGATTCTAAAGAACGAAACATTACATAATGTCTGAATTTAGTACTGTAGAATCGGGATATTAAAAGAGAAACAAAGGAGAAGCTATTTCAAAGTATAGTGACAAGAACAACTATCTACAGCGCCGAGATATATGTGGGATATAAGTAAGAAAAACAAGACAAACTTGCAGCAATAAGAGTGATCACCTAAGAAGAAGCTACAAAGAATCCAATCTTTGATAAAATCATCCACCACATGTGTTTACATATAGGAATTCTTAGAACTGATGTGAAACAAATAGGTCTGATCATCCTTTCCACTTCGGTTATCTTATCAGTTTTTCCCATAGGAAAAACTAACAGTTCTACTGAACCTGGAGCTAAACCCAGAACTGAAAACCAGTCTAAATGGATCTTAAAGCATTTGTGTGCCCCGGACCTCGGTCGTAGCAGTTCATTCTTGTATAGTTAGTTCTTTTTCACCTACTTAAGGGAGGACAGTCTTTTCTTGGATTGCAAATTATTAGCTCTGTCTCATAGTCTATTTGTTTAAATATTATTTATTTGAAGTCATAATTTGTTTGAGAACTAATTAATTCAGTATTTATGTAATCATTTACCAGGATAATAGCAAATACCATATATTTACTAGTTGTAATTGCATATTGTTATTGATTGGCATTGTACACATATTTGGATACCCTTTTATTCAGGCCCGACCATAAAATGGAATGCAATTTATACATAACAATAATAATCCTGGTTTCAATTAACATTAATTTTGTTTATAACAACATTGCAAACTGATAAGTTATTTATTTTCTATCAGTGTATAAATAATTAAAATGAACTGAAACTACTAACGGAGTTCCAATACGATATTTTAATATGAAGTGCTATAATTAATAACTTTCTCAATAATTGAAAGCAAGGATAGCTTCCTTTCATGTAATATAACCGTGTTTGGAATTCGTCATTTTAATATAAGAGCAAAAGTTTCGTTCTACTTTTGTTTTTAATTTAGCGAAATTTCCTTTGGAATCCCATTTATACTTTGTCTCTTATGACCTAGTTCTGGATTATCGAATTTACTTAGAGTATTACATGTTGTAAAGAAGTTTCTGGATCAACAGGTTGACGTAATCTTTACAATATATTTACACATAGGGAGTGCTATCATGTATACGGAAATGTATTAAAAACTTTTCAGATCATTGTTAGATATTCATTTTTCATCATGGTTCAAGTATAAAAATATTTTATTTTTTGGTGTAGATTCTTACCAGGTGACTGTTTACTCTTTGTCTGGCAGATTGTACATTGCTGATATTTATTTCATCTCATTATAGCACAGTATATCAAACAGTTACATTTACTGTACTCTAAGCGAACTGTAACATATTTTAAGGATCTTGAAATAATTTTGAGCAAGGAAATTTTCTTTCTAGCGGCTGTTATTTTCAGATTGATATTACAAATAATTTTTGATATTTGGAAGCTTTTATTCTACTCTTAGGCCAGGCACTACAGCAAAAGCTAAAATGAAATGACAATATTGTAGGAGGTAAAAAGATGATGAATCCGGTTTTGCACTCTTTTCCGCCCCCCGGAACATTGTTTAATTAACAAAATACGTTTATTTTCAATAACTTTTTGAAAAAATTCCGATATTCATGCAAACCTTGGAGAACATTTTAATAATTATTACACATATTCTATCAAGTTTGCACCCTGCTGCGATGACCGGAACATTGCAAATAGTTGGTTTTTATTTTATAATGAAATATTTCGGTGAAAAAAATTGCGAAAATTATGCAAATGATTGTTTATGTAACAGAGTAGGGTCACAAACCCGTTTGTAATTTTGCATAACTTTCCTTACCCCAGAAGATTTTTTTCACATTTTTTTTATCTGGCACGGACACGATTTTGATGTTTTAAACAATAAGTAGGGGTCTAAATAATTGGCAAAGTCTTAAAATCGGGTTCCAAATGTTTGTAACACCAATAACTGATATAAGTAATCTGAATTTGCAACCTCGTAATTGTCCCGGAAGTTAATGAAATTACCTATTATTTAAATAATGAAGCTATGCTTGACTCAAGAAAATTGGAAAATAGGTGCAAATGATGAAATTTTGTGTAGTTATAGTTTTTAATTGTAGAAATTGCGTAAAATTATTGCTAGAAGTCTAGATCGGAGATTAAACGTTGCCAGAAGTCGGTAAAGTTGTAAGAAAATGGTTCAAATTATTAAAATTGGACATTGGTCAAGGTGCAGTTCTGGCGATTTTGTTTTTATATTTAAAATCTCCCTATTCTTCCGGGTTTTCCGATTATTAACGTACCAGTGACATTAATTGAACAAAAAACACATCCAGGTCGCGAAATGTCAAAAAATTCTATTTTTCGTTCACTTTTGTCGTCTCGAATTTTCGATTTCGCCCATGCAATTAACGATGCCGTGAAAATGCCAATTTCGATCTTTCGATATCTACATTACGAAGCCTTCCTGCTGATGCATTTATTTAGTTATGAACATTTAAAAATTTCATGTTTTGCTTTTTCCGACGGGACTAATTGAAATTTCAAGTGCACTCCGACCGTAGCCCATCGCGTTAAGCGACGACATTCACAGCGGATTTCTCGATTCTAATCCTGTACGGGTGTACTTTTTTTAATTTGTTTTCAACTTTTTGGCTGATATTTCTTATCCAAAAATTACATGGCATTTGTTTATGTCTTTCTACAGTTAAAATATATAACTACACAAAATTTCAGAGCTGCACTCAAAGATTTTATTTCAATTAAAAATTAACGCGGGATGTACTTCTGGCTGCAGAGCTATGTATTTTTCAGCTAGTACGGGGGGTTTTTACATAAAGATCTTTACCATTTCAAGCTTTATTTTTATATTTAGCTATCCTACATTTCAAACGTATTGCCTAGGTGTATATAAAGTGCACATATAAAACATATAACAAGATTACAGACCATTTTATTGATACAAAAAATAAGTACTGGGGGCCGCTTAACGCATATTAGTTAGTGCGTGGCTGTGCGGAACAAAAATAATCCTTGAATGAACACGAAGAAAATACAAGGAAAAAACCTACTCAAAGCAAATGGGTCATTAGTTAAAAAGACGGGGGATAAATTTTAGTTTTTTTTTACATGTAAAGATATTTTTTAGGGTGTTTTAGGAAGCATGGTATGGCGAGGAAAGGCAGGATAATAAGTTTTTTGTATTTTCGTGTGTTGAATATGTGCGAGTGTCTGTTATTGCCCCACTCTTTCAAGCAGATTTTATTTATTTAAATCATGTTCTGCATTAATAAATGGATTGCAATTTGATAAATATCCACATAATTAAAACAATAATAAATTTGCAATTTTTTTCTGGAATTATTTTGATGCTGATGAAATTTTAACGAAATTGTGAAATATCTCAGAAGGAAAGCGAAGATAGATAAATTATATAAATTTGCACCTATTTTCCAATTTTTTTCGAGACAAGCGTAGCTTTGTTATTTAAAAAATAGGTAATTTCATTAACTTCCGGGACATTTACGAGGTTGCAAATTCAGATTGCATCATTTATTGGTGTTACAAACATTTGCAACCCGATTTTAAGACTCGCAATTATTTAAACCCCCACTTATTGTTTAAAACGTCAAAATCGTGTCCGTGCCAGATAAAAAAAATGTGAAAAAAATCTTCCGGGGTAAAGAAAGTTATGCAAAATTACAAACGGGTTTGTGACCCTTCTCTGTTGCATAAACCATAATTTGCATAACTTTCGCAAATTTTTTCCACAAAATATTTCACTATAAAGTTAAAAAACAAATATTTTCAATGTTCCGGTCATCGTAGTAGAGTGCAAACTTGATAGAATACGTGTAATAATTATTAAAATTTTCTTTAAAATTTGCATAAATATCGGATTTTTTTTCAAAAAGTTATTTGCAAATTTACGTTTTTTGTTAATTTAACAATGTTCAGGGGGGCGGAAAAGGGTGCAAAACCGAATACATGATTTTTTGACCTCTTCCAATATTGTCTCAAAGATTAAAGACTTCCGCAATTTTTGTCTAACTTTGCATTATGGAAGTCCGTGGTGACTGGCCTATCTTCGCAAATACAAAACGAAAAGTATATTGAATTCAATCGGCACATTTCAAAACGTCCGTCCGTCTGTTCGCCTGTCTGTCCGTCTGTCCGTTCGTCCATCCTTCACGTTTCTTGTAAGCACGATGACTTAAGAACGAAGAGTCCGATTGTATTAAACTTGTACAGTAAGTTCGTGTTATCTAAAGAAGACCTTATTGTCTTTGATAGATCAATAAATAAAAAAGTTATTAATTATTTAACTTTATTAAATTTATATATTTATATTAGATAATATTGCTACATTGCAAAACCGGCTAACAGCCATAAAGTCACAAATGCGATAAGATTATGGACCAAGCTTTGGCGCCTTTCATTCATTTCGTAGTGAGATAAGGCCGTCACTCACTAATACAAACTAACATTATTTTTTATATACGATGAGAATGCGGAGAGTGTTCTATAGAATGTGCAACAATTATAAAAAAAGTGCAGTAAGTGTGTGACTTACTACACTTTTTGTATATTGAAATTTATAGAAAAGATGAAGGTCAATTAGTATCAATATTGCTCAAAATTTCAAGTCAAAATGTTAATTACCTGAGAGAATCTATTTCTTGAAAAAAAAAATAAACATTTTTTATTCTGAAAATTAAAATTCTGCCTGGAGGGCTCGACTAGGAAATTGGGTCCGATTATATGAAAAAGTTTGGCCATAAAATGCCTTCAGAAAATTAATTTGTCTGAAAAAGTTCGGTTTGGTCCCACTGTGAGTCGGTTAGCTTGTTTAGTTTATATAACTACTAAATATGTCTTGTAATGTAGTAGTTAAAATTAAATTTCACTATGATCTTATCATAGGTAATACTACCCTGCAGCATTTTGCCCTTGAACAATGAAAAGTTCTTTCCGAAGTAATTCTTCCCGCTAAAACCAAATCCGGGCTCAGAATTGCTCCATCAAGTCAGGTTTTTGAGGTATTCTAGCCTAAAAGTGCAAAAATATTGTTTTTTGACATATTTGAGGTTATATAGCACCGCGAATTATTTTTTCTCAAAAAACTGTCATCTTAAAGTACAAGTACTCCTCTTTCAAAGGCCGTTGAGTTGTTCCAAATGTCTTTTTGTTTCGCCGAGATATCGCATTTTCAAATTTTCATGTTTGTGATTTTCCCTATACCTGAAAACTCATTAGGGACACGTGTATATCAAAAGATTGTTTTTTTTATTAAGAAACGTAAAACATATTTAAAAGTCAATAACAAGTCAATGTTTTCTTATGTCAAAAGATCTACTCGTTCAGAATCTAAGGTCAGATTTTGAAAATTTTTCGAAGAAAATACAATTTGGCCGACCTGAGTTGATTAAAGTTACAATAGCGTACATGGAACTTTCGTGATTTTTTTTTAAATGAAAGAATGACGTCTTTACTTATATTCTCTTGGTGTGTTAAAAACAGACCATAAAATTTTCGTATACCGAGAAAGAAATTCACGAACGTGCAAATTCAAAAATGCGATATCTCGGCGAAAACAAAGATATTTGCAGAAGCTCAACAGCGTTTGGAAGAGTAAGACCAGTACTTCAAGATACCTTGTCTTGTTTTTTTATAAAAAAAAGTGACAATGCCTACATAAACTCAAAAATGTAAAAAAGTAGTGTTTTTGCACTTTTAGGTTAGAGTATCTCAAAAACCTGTCGTGATTCTGAGCCCGGATTCGGTTTCAGCGAGAGAAATTAGATCGGAAACAACTAACTATTCATTATTCAGGGACACAAAATTTTCAAAATTTTTCAGGGTAGTGATAATTAGTGGAGTTTATATCACTCAATGAAAGTTAGTTCAGTACTAACTTCCAGATATTCGCTTAGGTTTAATTATGTTTAAAGAATTTATGGATGCGTTTCTGTACGAAATATATTATTTGTTACTATTACAATGACTTTGAAAGTATTAGGGCTCTTCGTTTCGTAAAGGTGAAATTTTCTGTAATGAAAAACTTCATTTCTCTATCACAAATTCGAATTTCGATTCTTATAATATAGTGGAGTAAATAAGCCGGAAAATGTGGAAAATTGTTAGAACAGCACCGATTTGAAAAATTCCTATTTTCACGCGTTCCTTAGACCCCAGGACCGCTCATCATCATTGACCCCTGTATTACCTCTGAAAATGATATAGTTAGGAGAGTTTGAAGGTTTGATGAAAATTCCGCATTTCCGGGAGGAAATTTGCTGCGGAAGTGTGCTCCATGAGGTTTTTTTGGTCGCTAATCACGATTCCGAGGTCTAGGTTGAGGAATTCCATATTCCAGACTGGAATACGTGCCATGGAAAATTCCATTTTTTCAGAATAAATTTAAATATAAGTAAACATTTTCTACGATAAGGGCAATAGAGGGCAATTTCGGAAAAATTGTTTCAAATAAAAGTTATTCAGTTTAGAGGGGAGCATAAATTGTTTTCTCCCGCCTCCTCACCCCCTCCGGGAATGGGGGCAACATTGAAGTTTCAGTTAGCAACCCCTACTTTTTATTACATACTTTGATTTTCGGGAAAGAAATAGACTTCTTTCGTCCCTACATTTTGTTTTCCGCACCTACCTTTCGCCACTAGTGAACTTTAAAAAATTCAATTTTCGGCATTTTTTTGCCGCAAAACGATGGACTTTGAGAAAGAATTTTCAGGAACAAGAGTTGTTTATTTTTTTATAAAGAACACCTCAGAATTTTTTCAGATTTTTTTGGGGCCAATATATTTGTCATTTTAATAAAAAAAAATTACTCCAGAAGCTTACGAAGAAATTTTGACGTATTCCAGTCTGGAATGTGGAATTCTTAAATTTGAACCTCAAAATGGTAACCAGCGACCAAAAGAGACCCATTTTCGTCTAAAAACGTTAATATTTAAATTTTTTCTGAAAAATAGAATTTTCCGTGGCTCGTATTCCAGTCTGGAATATGGAAATGCTCAATTTTGAAACTTGATCAGCGACCAAGAAAACCCTCTAGAGTACACTGCCTCAGCAAAATATTCACATTGTGGCATATAAAACCCTTTTAGGGCTGTTCGACTTATTTCTGAGTAATATACGCGAAGACGTCCACAGGTATCTCCCATATTGTCCGGTTGGTCGGAGTCCTATCGGTGATACCCATGAAGCCACTTTAACTCGCTTGGCATACAAGAGGGTTTAAACTAATTATTGAATGACTACTCTATTAAATAAAACATAGAGGTAGAAAACAAAGTACAAGTTTATTAACAAGAATAGATACAAAGAAACAGTGTACTTACATTTTTGTTACCACCCCTGGGTAGCTATTCTGTATCGGTGTGATGTGATGTGAGAACATGTTTTCATGAAAAAGTGGGCGGAGTTCTCTTGATAACTAAAATAGGGTATTCTGTAACTGTGGGAGCGGTCACATCACGCCAAAGATCGGGAAACTTGCTTCTCTTGGTAAATTGTAGGGAACGGGACCATTCACGCGTAAAAGGATGAAAGTATAACCTAACTTTTGGGCAAACTGTCATTTTATTTGGATGTCAGTGGCATGATATTTGTTTATTTGAAGTAATTTTTGTGTTAGATCATACAATGAGTTTTGTGTTTCTTAAACTGTAGGGATTAAAGGGCGATGAATACTGCCAATGTACTAAATTATCAATGAGGCACTATGAGACCTTCAGATTGCTAGAAAAATCCTCAAAAAGAACACGACAACTTCATTGCATAAGCAATCCCTTCGGCTCAGCAGATAGGACTTTTATAATTAAGTAAATAAAGAACATGCTTGTGCATATTGTACAATATATTATACAATTCAGATTATGTACAATCCAATTATTATATTACAAATTAAATTTACTTTTCTCCATTGCTTCGAATTATTTTTATTAGTTTCCAGGGACAGCATTTAAAGTGGTTATTAATCTTTCCCACATTGTTTGGCATATTTTTGTGAACTGATTTGTAAATGATCCACAGAAGCTGTAGTTGTTTTTCCACCCATTTAATCAAAATATATTTTAAGGCACTATTCATCGGGTTGAAACGGACTTTTGATGTTGTTATTCTTAACCTAACAGAAAATTATGTCACTTTTACAAAATAACACATATTGCACTCATTTTGAATATCAGAAACTCGCATTTTGACAAGATGCATTTCCCATCATACAACGCACGAGCTTCGATCATGGCATTGCGGCAATTCTATTGGTTGAAATGTAGGAGCAACTGTTGGCATCGCTGGAAGGATCACTTCACGTCCCCGCGTAGTCACTGTAGTTACAGAATAGTATTTTTGTTTCCCTGGGAAGGGATTGTGATATGAGCTCTGTCCTCTCACGACAAATGCTCACGTTCACTGAAATTAGAGAATAGCTACCCTGAGGACGAACCATTCTGGGGTAGGAGTTGGGCCCACGCAGTACCCGGCAGAACTTTCTATTTTCGAACTCAATTCCCAACTGCCTTTTTTCCGCAACTATTCATTGTCCAGGAGCAAAATCTTGCAGGATAGTGTTATTTTATGATAGCTACTTTTTGGGACACTCAAGCCCCCCTAACTGTCTCATTTTCTGAGGTAATGCAGGGGTCAATGCTGATGAATGTTCCTGGGGGTCTAGGGAACACGTGAAAAAAGGAATTCTTCAAATTGGTGCTGTTCCACCACTTTTCCATATTTCACACTTTTTCCGGCTTATTTACTGGATTAATAAGAATAGAAACAGTCATCGTTTGAGTCATACGCCCAACTTTGATAATGAAATGTTGTATATAAAATCGTTGCTAAAAATATGTAATGTTTATATAATGTTTTCTTAACCACTTCTCAAGTCACCAAGGTATTATTTTTAAAAGTGAATTTTAATTTGTTTGCTCTTAATTGTATTGAAACATATTATTTATAGAATTTTGCGAACAGTAAAAAAAATATATGAGAACTAAAGAGAAAACTATGTTAATATATTAATAAAAAAATTAATTAAAAATTAATAAAAGAATATGTTTCAATACAGATATTACTTCCTACCAACCACTCAATAAACAATTTTTCACTTTCAGTCTGGACTGCACGGCCTGACGGGGAATATAGAATTTAATGAAGGGAAAAGGTCTAACTTCAAAGTGGATCTGTTGAAACTAAAGAAAGAGGAAATCCGTAAAGTGGGACAGTGGACCCCGAGCGGAGGCATTAACATTACTGACCCGAACGCATTCTACGAGAATCACGCTCCTAATATTACCCTCGTTGTTATGACGAGAGAGGTAAGTTTTACCCTTATTCGTATCATAAAGGTTATTACCCTAAACTTCTCTAATATCGTAAAGAATAATTGTAGTTGGTATCTGAAATGTGTTATTGAATAATTCAAAGAAGTTTGGAACAGGTTACAGATATTGATTCTGTTGAGTTCAAATGAATTTGTAACTAAGTAAGTAATGTATTCATATAAATTTGTTGCAATAAAAACAGTTAATAATGTAATTGATTATATTTACAGACCATATTTTCTTTAAGTGAGGGTCAGTGACCTAAGCAAAGCTTGTGTTGTGGGACTCATCCTCATCTTAGAATGTTACTTGTTATATGCTATTAAGTAAAACTAGATTATTAGCAAAGTAAAATTAATATACTTAACAAAAAAAATAATTAAAGATACTAAGGAACGTATTAATTATCATTAAAATATATACTTAATATACTTGTACACATAATTATGAACAGGGAGAAAGAGATAAATCTGTGCAAAATCGTAAACTATATAATTTAAAAACTAAAAATAGGAAGCTATATTAGGTAAGTTTAATTGATGTTTACATTTAAGATTCATTATTATTATTATATTCAATAGACCTACATGTCCCTAAGACCTTATGCATGCAAAGAAAATTTCCGTTGTGGTTTAGTGAAAATCTTAAAGCACTAATATTTGAAAAGAAAATTGCTCACCGGCAATATAAAATGTCGGGTAGTAGAATCGCATACAATCAATTTTGTTATTTACGCAAAGAATGTAAAAAATCGGTCAAGCATGATTTTGAAAAATATATAGAAGGTGTCGAAAGCAGTATTCCCAACAATATTAAAAAATTTTGGAATTATGTTAAGATTATTAATGATAATGAAAACAGTATTCCCTCTACAATGTTTAATAATAACATAGAAATCACTGGTGGTACAAATGTAGCAAACTTGTTTGCAAGTAATTTTAAAAATTACTATAATAGCAAGAGTAAGAAGAAAATTCACCTCAACTCAGTAACGTCTAATAATATTAATGGGGTCAATATATCCGTTGAAATTATATGTGACATTTTGGCTAACCTAAATACTAACAAGGGCCCTGGACCTGACGGAATACCACCCTTGCTATTGAAATCATGTAGACTTACCCTGTCAACTCCGCTATACATTATTTTTTATAAATCACTAACGACTGGAATTTTCCCAGATAAATGGAAACAGGCTTATGTTTCTCCTATTTTCAAATCAGGAAATAAATCTAATCCAGCAAATTATCGCCCAATAACAATTCTTTCAGCAATTCCAAAAGTACTGGAAAAGATAGTTACAAACTTTTTAACGTCTCAGTTCAAAAATACCATCATTAACGAACAATACGGGTTTCAGTCGGGTAAGTCTACTGCAGCAAACATGGTCTCACTTGTAAATTATGCCCAAAATTCCATGGAAGCAGGTGATGAGGTACATGTAATTTATACAGATTTTAGTAAGGCGTTCGACAAGGTAAACATAGATCTCTTAATTCAAAAGTTATCTAGCGTGGGGATTGGTGGTATGTTGCTGGAGTGGATATCCCCATACTTACTAAATAGGTGTCACCAGGTGCGAATTAATGGACATTTATCCAACATTTTCACACCTACCTCTGGTGTGCCTCAAGGCTCTCACCTAGGACCATTATTATTTAACTTGTTCATTAACGATATTTATGAATGCTTTAAATTCTGTCGCATATTACTATTCGCTGATGACTAAAAATTTATTCAAAGGTATCTGATTTACACGATTGTCAAAGAATTCAAGAAGACCTCGATAGTTTCACTGGTTGGTGTCATGAAAATGAAATGACATTGAATGTTGATAAATGTCATTTTATTAAATTATCAAGGAGAATAAATAAAGGTGTTAATGTTATATATCAACTTAATGGCCATGATCTCCATGAAACCAATCAAGTACGAGACCTTGGGGTTATACTTGACCCTAAACTCAATTTTAATAGTAACGTCGATCATGTAATCTCCAAAGCGAATAGAATGTTAGGCTTCATAAAAAGATCCACTTCAAGTTTTAAGGGTGTTCAAGCTCTTCGTACGCTATATATTTCGCTAGTAAGATCAGTACTTGAATATTGTGTAGTGGTTTGGGCACCTTCATATGAAACCCATATTTCACGGGTGGAACATGTACAGCATAAATTTCTAAAACAAGCATGCTACAAACTCACCCTGCAAGGGATTCACCTGGATACTAATGCTGCCATATATCTTAACCTGCCCACCCTTAATCAGCGACGTATATTCTACGATTTAAGCTTCATTTATAAGTTAATGAACAATCTGATCAATTCACCGTACCTGTTGTCTGAAATTAATATCAATGTACCTCCTAGGAACACCAGGAATCCATTCGTTTTTAACCCAAAATTTCATAGAACCTCTTACGGAAATCATACACCTCTGAATAGAATGATAAATAATTATAATATGTATGCAGCTCATATTGATTATTTTAATATTAATTATAGCTTATTCTGCAAACAAGCTCGGCTTATTTTGTACTAGTGATTTTATTTATCTAATTATTATATGTTTAATTTATATTAGGTAACTTAAATAATGTCAATGTGTTGTATATTTTATATTATATGTGTATGTTCGTATCTGTGAGATTAGTGTGTAATATACTGTACATATATACTCAGTCATTGTAAATCCAACATGCATACTTTTGTAATGGATTTTTTGTCCGTAAATAAAGTATTATTATTATATTATTATTATATTCGTATTAATGAATTATATGGTATAATAATAATTTAGTAGACTATTGCTATTATCACTATAATTTTAAAGTGCGATTTTGAATATAATTATTTAAATAGATCATAAGCGACGTTTCTGGATGCTTAGTTGCCTACATGTGGGACCAAAATTAGTGCCCCCATCAGAAATTACATTGTGTTGTCCATTTTCTCACCGAATATCTGAGTAATTTATATACCCGATGAAATTTTTTAATTATATCTCAAGTACAAGAAAATATCAATTTTATACGAGGTGGCCCAAAATTGTCTCGATGTTTCTCTTGCTGATAGTACATCCAAAAATATTGGTACTCTGTTATATAAATTTATTTTTAGAAATTAATAATAAGGGAGATATACCCTTAAAAGTGAGATAATAAATTTCAGTTTTTCTGCAATATCTTCTGACTCTCTTTAAGTATCAAACTCATATTTTGAACTTAGTCATAGGGCATCTGGAGTAGTTTACATGTGATATCAGTCAAACCCTCTCTTCTGTTTAAGGTGTAGTTTTAGAGGGTGATTTTCAGTTTTTTCCTCATAACTTTTTAATTATTGTGAAAAACTAATTTTTAGATTGTTAGAAATAAAAAAGGCATTCTAATTGTATTTCGATAAACCAAGACGTTCTCGAGTAATTTGTGTTTAAGAAACAATGTGCATTCACAACACTTTATTAACAAATTCTTTTACACATAAAGAATCCTATGAGATATTATTATACGTAGAAGATAGCTTATTATCAATTACAAAAATTGTTCGAAATGCCTTCCATTTTCCCTTATGCACAATCTAAGTCTTTTTTTCAGCAGCGTTGAACACCCTGTAAAATTCCTTCATGATTCTGTAGCATTGTCCCTTAATCGAGTTTTTCTGTCTACTGTTCAATCGTGTCAATTTGAGTATGATAAACTTGTGACTTTAGAAAACTCCAAACAGTGAAATCGAGAGCAGTTAGGTCAGGAGACCGAGCAGGCCATTTAATCGGTGAATCTGCATCCCGGCCAATCCATCTATTAGGATAGTGGTTCTGTAACCATGTTTTACATGTTCTGATATAAGAAAATCTTTTCCATATACGCATAATACATATTGCCATTTTTTACAGAAAATATTGGTATCCAACAAATTGATCCCCTAGAATTGCCGCCTATACATTTATTTTGAAAGCATGTTGAAAGTGGGTTTGTAATGTTGCATTAGGATCAGGTAATAATTTTTGAGTTTTTCGGTCATAAAACAGATGCAATTGTTGTTCATGTAGTACTCTTAAAGCGCTTTGGTGAGATATATCCATTCCTAAGCTTCATCTTCTAGTACCTATCAGGATCATCCATTACAGTATCTAATATTTCTTCTTCAACATCAGCAGTACTTGTGTTTCTTTGACGGCCAGCGTCTCTGTTTTTCACTTAAAGACTTCTTGTTTCTCTAAGTCGACGTTTTGTGCTTAAAAAAGTTTTGGCATTAGAAATACTCCTGTTCTAGAATCTATATTCATAGCATTTTGCAGCTGCAGCAGCATTACCAAAACATTCTCCCAAAGTAAAAACTACGTCTGTTAGTTCAGAGAACGTGTAATCACTCATGTTTAGATAATATTAACAATTAAATTAAAATTATTATTAAAATTCTATGACCAATAATTTTCACATACTAGAGTGCAAATATAGTCGAGATGTTATGCACTAAGATATGACCCAGCTAAATTTCACAAGCCGCTGCTGACAAATACCTACATTGAAAAAAGTAAACAAGGGAACAATTTAGTTAAATCCGGCTCGCCTTTTACCTCATCTTGCGTCTCATATGTCAGTCACTATTGCGGTTTCGTGTACTATACTATGTATAGTACATCTTATGCCTATATTATATTCAATATCCGTAGATAATTACATATAGAGAACTGTTGATACAGTTGATAGTTTTATTTATTATTATTTATTTATCTGATCATGCGGGTCTAACACTGGATTTTGAGGTAGTAGCCGCTACCTCATTAGAAAAGAGGACAGAAACTAGAGACTTTAATAGTAGCAACATGTTGAATTCTTGTAATAAACTCTCTGAAGGGACATGGTCTGATGTGTACAAAGGACAACATATCAATCATAGCTTCTCATGTTTTTTATCAATCTTTTTACATTATTTTGATATCTACTTCCCCAAAATAGAGACTCAGGTATCAAAATTAAAACGTCAATTAGTTTTGTATCATACAATTTCATATCATGATGAAGCATATAATACTGCATACAATAAAATTAAATTGCAATACAATAAATTCGTAGACGATACAAAAAAATATACTGTAGATGTAGAATTTGTTTAGCTGAGAATTAATCAAAAGCTATGTGCCAAGTTTTAAATGATATAAAAAGAACTGTCTCAAAAAATGACTTCGATACTGAAGATCCTGCAAAAGCAGGAGATGATTTTAATACTTTTTTGCAAACATCTCAAAAGATTTATTGTCAACTCAAGCTAATATTTACAGTAATTTCTACAGTGGACTATTGCCAAATAATAATATGATATTATTTTTGAGTTCGGTGACACCAGAGGAACTATTATCAATCATTAGTAATATGAAAAACAAGAGAAGCACGGGTATCGATGATGTCCCTGCTAATGATATAAAAGTCCGTGCATGTCAGATTGTTCAGCCTCTATGCTATTTAATAAATTTGTCATTAGAAACCGGTATATTTCCAGAACAATTAAAATGGGCAACAGTGAAGCCTGTATTCAAGAAAGAAGGGAGGTCCTATTATACTATCAAATTTTCGACCTATAAGTCTGCTAACTTGTTTTTCTAAAAATTTTTAATACGGCATGGCCAGAAGACTTATATTTTTCTTCACAAAGTGCGGGTTGTTTTGAAAAAAACCAGCATGGTTATGAAAAAAGAAAATGTTTAGAAACGGCTTTGTTTATCTTCAGTAATGAAATATTACAGGGACTTGAGGATAGGAATATCTCATGTGGCATTTTCTGAACCTTTCTAAGGCCTTCGACTGCATAAATCTTGGTACCTTGCTCAACAAATTATACAACTATGGTACTAGAGTTAATGCATACAACTGGGTTCATTCTTACCAAACAAGTCGCAAACAGCTATTTGAAATAGATCATAAGGGTGAAAAGATAAAATCTGATTTTTAGATTTGTTCGTTGTATTCTGGGCCCTCTATTGTTTATTATATTTTTAACTATGTATCAAATATTATCACAGAAATAGGTCAGCAACACATAGTAAACTATGACATACATTTATTAATAAAAGTGCTGAATTTTATGAACATATTTAACGCACGAAACAATTTGATAAAATCAGTTAAACAATGGTTTTTTTAAAACAAACTGGTACTGAATGAAGGGAAAACTGATTGTATTTTGTTTAAGATTAGTAATTCAATCGATATACCCAGTAATATAATTTTAGGCAGTCAAAGAATATCTCTATCTACGTCTGTAAAATTCCTAGTTCATATAAATGACACTCTGACCTGGACTAGTCATATAGACTATTATATAGACAGTAAACTGTCTTCGGTAACATATGCAATTAGAATTTTAAAAATCAAGTAGACTTCGAGTTAACCAAGATATTATTCTATGCAAATGTTTACTTTTTAGTAATATTTGGAATCATTATGTGGTGAAGCTTTTCGGAACTCAATAGAATCTTTATATGTCAGAAGCGGGTTATTAGACTTATACTTAATATGAATTTTAGAGAATCCTGTAGAGGCAGGCAAATCTAAATCCAACAGATTTCTAACAGTTGCAACTATTTACATCTATAAGTGTACACTTTTTATAATAAACAATCGTAGAACATTTGACTGTTGCCTGGGAACTCATGATTACCATACTAGGTTTCGAGGTGACTGCGTATCCATCACATAAGAAAACATTATTTGAGAAAAGAACATTCTACCGCTGCTTATAATTATATAACCACATGCCATATAACAAAAAATAATCAGTGTGATAAAACACTCTTAAAATTAGTTCTTGATTTTTTTATATAAACTAGAACCTTATTCCTTAGATGGATATTTTAATTATAATGAGGATAATATTTAATTTTTTTGTTAAATTAAGGTTATTTCCAGGCCTGTTTTTAATTAATTTCGTGTCTGTATTTTTTTTATATTTTTTTCATTGACATTGATAAGCTAATTTTACAAACATCTGCAGAACAATTCGACGTGCATTTATCTTTATTTAACAATTTGATTGCTGATTCTGTAATTATTATTTTTTGCTATTAGCTGTTGTTATCCATAGCGACCACTCTTTTTACTTGAATGTATCAAATGTCGTCGAAAGAAAGTTGCCATGAGGTATTAGGGCATAGTTAAATTTCTGAAACACTTTGAGTAAGAACATACAGGGCACTCCATTTAGAAAGCAGAGTAATTACAGTTAAAAAGTGTAAAGATTTGAATCATCGTTGAGAAGATACTGTAGAATGAGTATTGACTATGAGAGGCTTGACTACCATTCAAAGTGAGGCGAAGGTCAAATTTATGAAATTATTTTACAGATTTTATTTTCGATCGCTGCAAATAAATGTTTTTGACGGAAAAAGTGGAATAACGTGGCAACGTCGCAGTGTAAAATTAAAAATGATATATACCTGAATAGGGAATTAAGAGTTCTAATATAAATATATAAAAAAAAGTTGGGTACTCCATTTAAAAAGTTCAAGTATTAGCTTACCACTGGTAGATGAAACTCACCGTGGAATGGAAATTAATTTTAGATTATACCTTGCTGTCCCACAATTTTTCCTTAGACATTTTTTTAAATTCCAAACGGTTGTGAAGATATTGACGGTCCACAACTATTGGCTCACCATGTATATCGTATCGAAAATTTTTAAAATAAGTATATTCTTGACTTTCTGAAAAATCGAATAAGAAGCATTTGCTCCTTTTACCCACTAGGAATACTTATTCTTAATGTGTGTGATTGGAACTATTTATATATGAAACATCGTAAGAAGTTTCAGATGAATACATTGACTGAGTGTTTGTTAAAAAAAACCGCTGCGTAAGGAATCATTACTTCCACATCAAGATTTTCCTTCCAAGTCTCGTTGAAGGTAAACTACTTGACTATATTTGCACTTCAGTATGTGGAAATAATTGTTTATAGAATTTTAATAATAATAGGGGCAGATATAAAGAAATGTACAGAAGTTGCAATTTAGCAAACTTCGTTAAGACATTGAAAATGTACTTGGCTAACTTTCAAGCCTGACATGATATTTACAGAATCTGCAAAATACACAGGGGATAGAAATAAAGAAAAGATTAATACTACATTAACATTAATACTATTAACACTCCACAAAAAAATGGGTTTCGTAAAAATGCGAGAGCATTAATTTAGGTATCAAAATTTATCAAACAAGTTTTACAAGAACGACGCTAGGCGTCGGTCGGCGTCGAGACGTGAAGATACAAGAATATGAATCTAGGTATCAAAATTTATCAAATTCAGAAGTTTTACAACAACGACGCTAGGCGTCGGTCGGCGTGGAGATGTAAAAATGCAAGAACGTAGATTTAGATAGCAAAATTTATCAAATATACAAGTTTTACAAAAATGACGCTGTACAGTGGTCAGCGTCGAGACCTAAAAATGCAAGAATAAGATTCTAGGTATCAAAATTTATCAAATGCACGAGTTTTACAACAACGACGCTATGCGTTGGTCGGCGTCAAAACAAAAAAATGCAAGAATATGAATCTATTTATCAAAATTTATCAAATTCAGAAGTTTTACAGCAACGACGCTAGGCGTCGGCCGGCGTCGAGACGTAAAGATGCTAGAATATGCATATAGATATCTAAATTTTTTAAATGCACAAGTTTTACAAAAACGACGCTAGGCATCGATCAGCGTCGAGATGTAAAAATTCAAGAATAAGAATCTAGGCATCAAAATTTATCAATTACACGAGTTTTACAACAACGACGCTAGGCGTCGGTCGGCATCGAGACGTAACAATGCAATAACATATATTTAGATATCAAAGTTTATCAAATACATAAGTTATACTAAAACTTTGGAACTTTCAAAAAATATGCAATGTAATCTTCGAATTCCCAAGCGTTACACAAATCGCTACTGGACTTCCGTATTACCGTTACATCTTCGATTTGTTAAATATTTTTAATGTTAGAAATTAATGCACTGGTTTCTAGCACATGGGCCAAAAATGAAGTTCTGGACTCTTACTACCTATCTTACTCATTTGATATATTCGTAGCAGTTCTCTGTTAAGTGCCCTCGATTGATTAAATCTGAAATAAGAACAAAATGGTATATGAGTAATATTCATCTATGTAAATTCGATCAACCGTATACAAGAGACAGAGTGAAACAGGTGTATGATAGAAGATAAATACACGCACGATATGATCTGACAAATAGCCGACATATTTTTAATTTCAACATGGCAGAAATAAGAGAGTGCTTATGAACTGCATATCTGTTATATTCAGTTATTAATATTGGATCTGAGAGGTGTAAAAGTGTCGATTTGGATATGCTTTATTGCCGTCTTTTAACAGTTACTAAGTTCTTTTAGGTGGCTAATGGCAATTAGCTGAAAGCCATTAAACAAACAAAAAAAAGTTCTTTTAGTTGGAACAAGAACTGCCAATATCTTAAAATCAATTAGACATCAGTGCTGAAGCTCACTTTGTCAATCCGAATGTGAAACTACAATATTTTTCAATTTTCGCGAGGAAAATTTTCCTCTATTGTACGAACTGGTAGACTGGTTATTCTTACGTGACTGTGATGGTATTAAAATCTATGTTGATCTGTTTTATAACAAGTTAACTGAAGTTTTTTATGAGAATATACCGAAATCAAAACTCAAAAATGTAAAAGACAGTTTCTACGTCCGTATACCAGTCAAATTATAAAAAGAACGTAAAGATAAAGCACAAGAAATTAATATTATATAAGTCCATAGTAATGACGAATTGTTTATTGAATTTCGTAGTCTTAGTTCACAAATCGAGTCTGACATTAAAATTTTGTTTCAAAATTATACTATTAAGTACTATTGCTCTACTGTTTTTTCCCAATTACACACCTCATCCACTCCTTCAACAAAAGATACATACGTATACCAATAATATATTCGTGTACCAAATTTCAAGTGAATATCTCAATTTTATTTTATCAACCCCTTTAATAATGGCGTGGTGGGCGGGCGGTGGGTGGATGGAAAATATAATTTAAAAAATTGAGGCCTTGGCTTCTAGTACATACACCAAATTTCAAGTTTCTGTACTCTTACCAGCTTCCTTTACTTATTTCCCTCTATTTACCCCCCAGCCCGTCACCGGATATGTTCAAAAACAATCCAGTTCCAGCTCTCGTTATAATATATACGTGTACAAAATTTCAAGCCAATACTTTAAACCGTTCCGTAGAAAATGTGCGAACATAAAAAGTTACAGACAGACCGACAGCCAGAAAAAAAAAATCTCTCAAATTTAAAATCTCGACGTTTTATGACATTCTAAACCTATTTCCAGAAAAAAAAAAAAAAATTCTTTTAACGATTAGTATAATTCCAATCCACTACGTGGATGTGGAAGTAATAATGCACTTTTGAGGTTTACTTGCAATATATTCTTCCATTAATTTATTAGACGACCTAATAATATGAAGATAGTAAATGTCTCATTTCATAAAATTAATGAGAAGATGTCTGTGTCAAATTTTATAACTTATTAGACGGTATGAAATTGTCTAAGCTGGAACTACTAGTAAATCGGCAGAATTATTGTGGCGTTGAACCTCTGGCTATAAGGAAACCGGATGTGCTTTGCTAATAGGATATGTCTGGGATTTATCTCTCCAACTCTTGGAAAGTAATTATATTATTCTTAAGTATGAATTTGAAATATCCATCGAGTATTTAGACAAGCGCAATGTGTATGGCATATAACTATCATCAGCTACATGTCAAGCAATTTTAGTTTTGAAAATATTTATAGGCATGTGTATATGGGGACCGTTTAAGCATAAATGAAGCAACATGAGACTATGGATGGCAGCGATGTATCGGTATATAATAAATATCGACATATTAATCCTAAAATATGAATATATCGGGTTCAAATATCGATAATTTTCTAAATGTATCGAAATGGTTCAACTAGCTTATGCGTTTGCACGTAGTTATGTGTAAAACTCAAAACCATGTAGAATAGAGGAAAGGAGCAAGCACGTTTATGGGAATATTAAGGGGAATTGTTTCGCTAAACACAATCCACAACTGGCGCCGATGTCAAGAAGAAAAGAAGAATATCTGTTTTTATATTACAATTTTTTATTTGGCTATTTTCTGTCTTTCTTATTCTTAAATATACGTTCATCTTTGTTATATTCTTCGCAAATACTAAACGAAAAGTACATAACATTTCATCGGCACATCTAGAACCATAAATATCACTCATAGAGGAAGGAATTTCATATGGTTGCACAGTGGGTCGAAATCTAAAATTTATGGCCATAATTCTGAAACTCTGCAAATGTACTTATTGTGTATAGGTCACTAAGAGAAAAATAGTTTTAAGAAATGGACACTAGGGGTTGAAATTATAAACAACCTTCGATATTTGTGAAACTCAGTATAGGTACATTTGATTCCTAAATTTCTATGAGAAAAATAAGGGAAAAAATTATCAACCCCTGGGAGTTGAAAATATAAATAATGCACTCTTTTTCTCAAACTTGGCGTGTGTGTTGATTGCGCTTAGGTATTTGCGAGAAAAATATTTTTAAAATACCTGCCCGTCTTGGGAGTAATATCTAAGTGTTCAAAAAAATGTTTAATCGGTGTTTTTAGAAAGGGTTCAAAGAAACTATATATATTGTTAACATTGTGCAATGAAAAGATACAATAGGCATTCTAAAGATAAATTTATTACAGATTTTTGTACAGAAATAATAAATAAAGTAAGACCTATCAAGAATACACATTTGCCTACCTAATCACTACTGTCCTAATCGATGTCGTCATCGTAGTCATTTTGTAATTCACTGGAATTACATTGGCTTTGGGATGTGTGTGACTCTTCACAATCAGCTGAGATTTCTATTTCTATATTACCAGTCGAAATACTTGGAGTATCTAGGGCAGTAATTAGTTGCAAGACTTCGACAGAACGCGCCCTTCTTGTTATCCTTAGAGGGGGTCGCAAGCTAATTACAAAAGGATCCGATGAAACCAAAAGCATACGCAACCAATCCTCGCTGGTTACAATTCTTTATTGACATTTCTCACTAGAACTTTCCAGATTTTTCTCTCCAAATCTTGAATAAATCAAGTCGCTTGGGCTTATAAGATGGAACATTGGAGCTAGGATCTGAAAGAATCGCAAAAGACGAGGTATTATAACGTTTTCCAATTTCATATGCTTACCTATGTAATATAGGGGTTGAAAAGAAAAGGAAGGTATACATTAAAGATGTTGTGATTAATGGACAAATTTGTAAATTGAATGAAGACAGTGACTGCAATATCAATAATAATTAGTATTAGATTAGAAATTTAATGTTTGTCGCCTGTATCAACGTTTTCAAAATGTCTTATCCCGAAAAAAGGCAGCTATAAGCAGTTGAAATTCACAGGATATGTATTGAACACAGCATTCAATATCATAAAGAAAGTACAAGGTGGAAGCTTAGGGAAGTAAAGCGTAACAAAAACGTAACATTTCATTTTCATAAAAGTTTACTTCAAAAACCGCCCACTGTTCTATATCAGACATTACCGATTCATACAATTGAAGACAAAGAAACGAAAAATTCACATTTCAAGAAACACTAAATATTCACTGCATAATCTTAACATGTAACGCATGTTTCGTTCTCGAGCAGTAGAACGCAAATGAAGCAGGTATAGGGTTCGGGGTCTTCTGTTCCCCTAAGTATAATGGTCACCCATACCAAGAAGCTTGTTTACTACCCATTTCTCGGAAATCTGTTAAAATCGTTTAATTTGAGTTTTTGCCAGAGATACTTGAAAATGACCCACTGTGCGTTGTGTTGGCGATTAAATTTTCGAAATGTCCGTCGGTCCGTCCGTCCGTTCGTCCCTCACATTTCCTGTAGACGCGATAACAAAAGAAGTAAAAGTTCGATTGTATTGAAATTTGGACAGTAAATTAGTGTTAGCTACAAGATAATCTGTCAGTGTATAATTATAATAATTATTTAAATTTTAACAAAATGTCTTCTTGTTATTATTGAAGTGAAATCTTGTAAATTGTTATATCTTAGAATTTAACTTACATTTTATTAATGTATGTTTCGCAATAATATGATATATTACTTTCACTCGATATGTTATAGTCTAGGAGCCTGCGTACAAAAAATGAATTTATATATTATCCTCTTGTAACTCCTTGTGTGGCTTAATTACGCCTAATCTACAACTTTTTTCCGTTACGAACATTTTCGAAAACGCGGCGTTCCCCCTCCACTTCTTCCGAAAGATTTACACGCGTCGTAGTGAAATATTGGAAAATCTGTTTTGTCCAACAATTTGAAAATTGGATTCTACATGTTACTATTAACAAATCTGTACGTAATCAAGAATTTAACGACTTGAACGGTAAAGTCAATAAAATAAATCTTCACTATAAATACACAGCGACCCGAAATTCAAAAATAACAAAAACAACGAACGGCGCGGGTTGGACGTGTGTACATAACGAACACCCACAGAAACAAAAATATTGCACAAGGGAGAGTCAGAGTATACTTTTCTTCAGATCAGATCTACTAAACACTCAGAAAACGTCGACGTCTTTTACCTTATTTACCGCACCGCTAAAGACCGCCGACATTTTATAGCTATCTACACAAATATTGGGTATCATAGGCAAAGACACGCGCGACGATCTAAACCTACCTCAATATTCCAGTAGTTCTCAAAAGATTTTATTGAAAATTTGCGAAATTTTTGTTTATTTTTTTTTCTCCAAAACTATGAGCTTTAGACCCCATGTTATATAAGGTTTTTTTTGTTTGTCTTGTCGTTCCCTACCACCAGGTTTTTTTAATGACATGAAACTAATTACACCCTGTATAAGCTGTTCGTCAATCTCGTGGAACTTCTGCACCGTTAATACATCGTTCACATAAATTCTTTAGCATAGTCATTTGTTTTTCTGGGCCATGTCTTATAAATTCCGGATGTATCCCTCCGGATCCTGGAGATCTTCTCAATTGAGTGGCCAATTTCAGGTCTTGTTTTAACATATACGTGTACAAAATTTGAAGTCAATATCTTGAAAAGATAGTCAGACAGGCAGAATCTTTTTTCGCTCAAAGGACATCTCACACCTCTAAGGGGTTTTCAAAGATCGACAGAATTTCTTGAAATTTTAGCGTTGTCTGGCTGTCAAAATATAGCATTTTGTTCAATTGGAGCGACCTAGCTATACAGGATGATATAGAAAATTCGGTTCAAAGTATGAATTATCAGTTGTGAGATCTCATATTTTACATTCAAATTAGCGTCACACTTTGCGACAGTGGCGTTTTATTTGGAGGATGGGGGGGAGGTTGTAGATCACTTTTCCAGTGGTCCACTGGCAATGATAAAAATGAATGAAAAATTGCAAACTACCTGTATGATTGTATTTTGTTGCCTTAAAAGTAAGCATTTTAAAATAATGAATATGCAGACTAACCTAGTATTTATAACAGGAACATTAACTATCAATTAGTTAGATTCCGTGTCGGTTGTTCTCTAAAACGTTTCATTTTGACAAAACTGTATGGTTCGAAACAACAACTTTGAAACAAAATAATAATTATTGCGGTATTATTTAAGGCCTTTCAGCCTTATTTGCAGCATCTAATACACAAGTTAATAAACCGTACGATAGGTATTTCACTGCTTGCTAGTGTCTCGCATAACCTAAGTATATCGTTGTACCATAATATTGATGTCGCGTTTCTTATTTTACCTTGTAGTTTCCAAAACATTTAGCACATACCAGGTAAAACTAGCTCCAGCATACATTAAAGACACCGCGGAAAGAGAAGCAAATAACGAAATAGTTTCAATCTGGATTGTTAAGAGCAAAAATATGTTCTAGATTTACCCAAGCTGTAAAACAGAGTATTTTTATATCATATTTGCTTCCTCCAATTGATGATGTTCAGCTTGATCCTATCACTGATACCTATTGTACCTGTAAAGTGGGTGCAAGATGTCTTGGTGTCTGTGCTCATGTTGCTAGTGTAATATGGCACTTGGGATATGCGAGACACCAGCAAGCAGTGAAATACCCAACATATGGTTTATTAACTTATGTATTAGATTCTGCAAATAGGGCTGAAAGGATTTAGGTGTTTTCACTATGTGCAAATTTGCTTTTTTGGTATTATTAAAATGAAGTACTTGTTAGATTAAAGCACTTATTGATATTAAAACAGCATTCTATCGTCCATCAAATTAAAATTTCAACAAATAAATAACATAAAGTTGTAGTAATTGAACGAGTACGCAAAACACTCAGTGGCGTCATATTAGTTTCTTAAATCGCGTTTAAAAATTGTTAAACACAACATTTTATTCCCTTCATTTACGTTTTACATGTGATTAAATAAGTTACGCCTACCTAATACGGGATTTGTAAAAGCTACTTTAGGAAATTTATCTGCAAAATAACTTATTTATAACACAAAATGACACTGACAATATAACTGATGACGCCATGAGTGCGTAGTGAATTGATGTAGTGTTTTTGGCGAAAAAAATTCAATACAAAATTGAAATGGCTTATTTTAAGGTATTAGTTGACTGTTTCTCAAAATTCAAGTGTTTTTAACTATAATAAAGCATTATCTTTACAGTGAAAGTGAATTTAAAATTTCTGAAAACACCTAATTATTGTTATTAATAATTAAATATAATGTTACAAAGTTGTTGTTTTGGACCATAGCTTTGTCAAAATGAAACGTTTTAGAAGACAACCGGCACCAAACCTAACTAATTGATAATTAATGTTCTTGTTATAAATACTAGGTTAGTCTGCATGTTTATTATTTTAAAATGCTTACTTTTAAGACAATAAAATATAATCATATAGGTAGTTCAAAATTATTAATTAATTTTTATCATCTTCGGTGGATCACTGGAAAAGTAATCTACATACTCCCACCCCCAAAGAAAACGCCACTGTCTAAAATAATATATACACATTTTCTGAACACAAAATAATCATGTTTTGCAGGAAATATATGACACTAATTGAATTTAGAATGTGAGATCTCGCAACTGATCATTCATACTTTGAACCGAATTTTCTATATCACCCTGTATAGCTAGCTAGGTCTAATTGAACGAAATGCTATATTTTGACAGCCCCAACACCATACTAAAATTTCAAGAAATTGTGTTGGTGGTTTCAAACCCCTTAGTGGTGTGAGATGTCCTTTAAAGTCTAAATATTTGATGACATTCTAAACCTATTTCAAGAAGAAAAAATTTTGAAATTTACTGTATTTTCACTCTACTATATGTGAAAGTAAAATTAAGACATTCAAGAACTATCTAGAATTACTTTGATCTTGACCATTATCTATCTTCACAAATACTTTACGAGCAAGCAGGCTTTATTAAAGGACATTCTTCTAACACTCGAAGAAAGGAATTTATTTCACTTTCTTTATTCTATGAACCCAGTTCATAAATTAATATTCTGCGGCTAAGGTTTTCCCGTAAACTTACGTAGTTAGCTCCATTGCTATAAAACTCAATACAGAATTTAGACTTGCTTGATATGTAAAAAATTATACAGTTGACGGAGTTGACAAAAGTTATGAGCCTATCAATAGAAGGAAATATGGAAATTATCATATTATGAAAACTTTTTATCGATTTCGACCGTTGACCCGTTCACCTCTTCCAAAGATCTGATAATAGATGATCCTGCTTACCATATTTATTATATCAAATGATGTACTGTTATTATATAACTCGATATACAATATTCCGCTACGAATCTTACATGGCATCTGCGTCTAACATAAAGTATTTGTTGCACCTAAACATTGTATGTATCAGCGACACAGAAATTAAGAAACCCTCAACATTCCTTTTTTTTATTTATGACTTTGCAGTATAAGAAGTGATTAAGAGGATAGCTTTACACATGTACAAATCGTAGCTTAAAAAATAAATATACACTCAGAGAAATACTTCTGCTGACGCCTTCTTACAATGTCATTAAATAAAAAGTTATACAGTCCTATTTTAATAGATACTCTACTGACAGTCTACGCTGAACTTCATTAACTTTGATTTTATTTTGATTGTCATGTCCATTGATTAAATCTGTTAGTTTCAAGGAATAAATACTTGTTGAGTTAAATGGAAACAAGCATTATAATCAATAGAAATAAAATGTTCGCCAATTGCAGCTTGAAAAATCGTTAGGCTCTTGACAAAGTCACTCGCATATATTTATCCTCCTGCAGATGTACAGATCATAATACTGCCGCTCTAAAAGCTGTTGTGAGTTAAATAAATTATTGGTTATATTTCTCTCCTGATATCTTTCAGATGTAGATGTCTGCTAACACCATGCAAGTTAAAATGAGACTCATGGATAAATAAAACTGAACCCAATGCAATATCCTAATTTTGATGATCCCTTGCCCGCCTTATACGGGCTTCACGCTTAACTCGACGTAGTCGAGAGGCTCGACATGAAGATCGACTTGATCGGCCAAATTTCCTGACTTATTGGACATTTACTATAATCCTATATTCTGCACATATTGTGTTTCTTACTTCAGAAGTGTAATAATTAGAATACCTTCTTATTGGTAGCCGTTGATAAGAATCTTGTAGCGGTGTTGTACACTGGGGTGGACACATCTAGTTGGGTTTTGTACAGAATCAGTTTTCAAAAACCAGTTCTCAAACTTACTAGCGAAGCTTTGGCTTACTCCTAATTATGTAACAATACCAGCTTGACGCTATCGAGCTTGGACCATACCAATGACTCTTATTGGTATCACGTTATGATCAATGATGCCTTGCTCTCAAATGTGTTCAAACATTCCACAGAATGGGCTTGTTAAGCATTTTTTTTTTATTTAATAAATCGAAAGTGCAAGTATAAATTAATGGATCTGCAAAAAATCAGAATCATATTCGCACGTTTAGTATCTTAAAAACTATTACAAATTTCCATCTCGCGAAAATGGGGCGTGGCCAGGGGCTACGTCACTATACGCATAGACTCGGCGATCTCAATAGACTTGATGCTCCTTATTGGTTATAATTATAAGTGTTTTCGTAGTACTGTTTGTTTTGCTTACTACTTGACAGTAGGGGAGTACAATTTGGTGAAATGTCAAAAAATTACAATTTTCTCTCACTCCTGCCAGAACGAACTTTCGATTTCGACCCTGCAATTTACGATTATAATTCATCGCCGACCTTCTCCTTTCCGTGGACACATAGATCGAACTTCCACTCGACGTATTTATTTAGTTACCAGCGTTTAAAAATTCCATGTTTTTCGACTTTTCAGGTTAAATTTGAAAGGTCGCAGAAAGCCATTTTTCTTACGTCACTTGCGTATACTGACGTCACAAATAAGCGCTCGGTTTTTGCAATTATTACTAATTTCAACTCCTTATATCTCGAGAACGGAAAAAGTTAATAATACGAAATTTTAAGTGTATAACGAGAATATCGAGTACTACATGAAAAAGTATAAAAACCATATAAAAAGAATATCATGGAACAAGCCCATACCTGACCCATTTAACTGCAGGATGAGAATTAATAGTACCTATCCAATAATTTCAACAACAAGAGTGCGATGAAAAGGAGACCACTTTTTTTAGTCTGTACATTTCAAAAACTTGCTGAAGCATACACAGAAAATATTTTTACAATATCCTTATAGTTCCGTTCTTATAGAGAAAATAGCGGCACAAGCTGGGAGAAAATAATCCTTATAAGAATTTTTGATATTTTGGTAGGTTTTAGTACTAAAAAAGTAGGTTCTTTAATAAGTTATCAATGCCACAGTGGACAGAACAAAATAATTGGATCGTAATGAAATAAAAAATATTTTAAAGGACAAAGTTGCAACTGTTATTGCTATATAATGAAACATATTTATTTATTTATTTAGCATACACTGCTCAACAGGTATAACCCATTTACAGAGTAGGACGGATACATAAAAACAAAATATTAAGTATATACAATATACATTAAAGAAATATAAGGTACTCCTAAAAATAACATAATATTATAACTAAAGAAAAACAAATATCAAAGACAAAAAATTGTGACGTGCTTTCTCCCGGTTGCCTAGCGCATAGACAAGCGGAAGCGTCACTTTAGCGCTGAGCTGTATTTCGGTTAAATTCGGTTATCTCGAGCGCCACCTTTGCCATTTTTACGTGGGGCAAAGGTCCCACATTAGCCTCCTAAACGCAGCCTGTTGCAGTAGGGCTGGGATAGCTACAGTGGAGACACGGTATGTCCAGGGGTCTGGACGGCAGATTAGATTTTCATTCACACACAACAGTAAAAAGCACATTTTAGAAAATAACCACATTTATTAAAATATATTAAGTATTCAACAACAAACAATAATTATTAAAATAAATAAAACGGTCAGGTACCAAAATACTCTTATAGAGTTCAGATAAATAATATCAAAACTTAAGATATGTCATATTATGAAAATTTACAAGTAAAACTTAAGATATATCATTTCGGTTTATTTACAAGTGAAACTATGAAAACAAGTGGAGCTACGAAGACAAGGAACCAGGCGGTGAGAAGATATTAAACTACTGATTTTAATATTTTCTTCTTAATTCGGATAGCAACGAGGCCAAGCAAATAGTGTGCAAAATGATAGTAGGCTTGGCGGCAAAGCGGTAAGACGGTAATAAGCGGTACGGTCGGTTATAACAGCAAGCAAGCAAGCAGTGGATGTTAAGACAAGACAAATGAGCAGTAAAACCACATAGTTGAGTACCTCTAATTGCATTCGGTTCGGAAATAAGGTTCGCCACGTGTTTCTTGCCAGATGTACAGTGAAAAGGTTTATGTATCAAAATATAAATATAATTTATTTACTCAGAGTATCTCCTAGATTTTCCCCTGAACTCTCGGACTATAACAAATTACTGAAAACCATTAAAAATTAACGGATTTTATCCTAATTCGTTAATCTATGAAATAGTTTAAAACAAAATAAAACAACAATATAGCCGGAAAACGGAGTTCTACCACTCCGACAACATGTCGGATATTATTTTAACCCAATAAATTATGAAACAACGGTTAAGTTAAAACAATAGGCTTTGGAACGGTTTTACACGGCAAAATTCGGTTTTCTAAAAACAGAAATTTATGGACGGCGGGTTTCTATCATTCCAGCCAACTTGGCGGATATTATTTTGACTCCACAGTTTGAGACAAAATAATAATTCTCTCGAAATATCTTCTATGTCCATTTTCCCTTGGAAATTATTTGGGACATAGCTATCTGGATTAAATCTTGAGAATCTAACAGGGCTCCCCGATTGGACAAACATTAACACGGAGAAATTTTGTTATGTCTATGATGGGCGTCGGTATTTCGGAAAAATATATTTACATTCTGATACATCAAATTTGAAATCGTTTTAAAGTGTTATTGCTAATCACGCGTTTCAATGTTTTATTTCTTATCTGCTAATAGCGAACAAAAACGCCGGGCAAGAAACAGTTGCTTATCTCGGATCAAATAATTTTTATCGTACACTTCTCTAATATAGGCAAATCGGACCATGAATATTTAACAGAGATTTGCTAGTTTATCATGAAAATATTATTTATGAAGTGTATCAAATAAAATAAATTGTGAATGTACACTGCTGATATACGGGGCACAGTTAAGTAAACTCTCACGGGGTGTTCTCCAGGCGGGCGGGCGGTCGGTCGGTACGGTATTTTAGAACCCCCACGTGTTAATTCATTTAACTGTTAAGATGAAATTTAATTTTGAAATTTACGGAAATACCTACCAAGAAATGTTTTAAAACTTACATTGCTATTATATTTTACGGCGATGGCAGAGACTATCGAATTACACACGTGGTGATCTCCAGGTGAGCGGTACGGTATATTAGATCCTCACGTGGTAATCCTTTAGGCTCGCAGAAATCAACTCTCGTTTCTGTGTGTCTCTTTGACTAGCTGGTTCCCCCAGAAAGTAAAAATCCCCCCCAACTTGGTGTTAAATACCAAGTGGGGAGTAATTTAACTGTGATTAACGCCATCCGGAATAATTTATCGGAATCAATTAAAATTTTATTTTAGAAAACTTCTCATCGCTCCGGAACCTTACATTATTTTTCTACAGAAAACTACATGTCGCGGGCTAAATAAAAATAAACAGCACAAATTCTAATCTTTCGGACGTAAGATGGGAAAAGTGGCGAAGTTTATGATTAAATTGAATTACATTTTTGCCTGCAAAAATTCACTTCGTCACAAAATATAAAAATACACATTATAAGATAAGCATATATAATAATAAAACTATATAAAAACAGAATCCAAAGAAAAACAAAGAATCAATGGCTATAAAAATCTTTTATGGAATTAACAGTGCAGCTGAAAATATCAAATTTGTCACAATGTTTGTTGGAATTATGACACATTGAGAAGAGAGGAGAAAATTTAAGTCTATTAGAGCGCGGAGTGGGAAGATAAAAAGTTTGCATTATCCGAGTATTTAATGGGACATAAAATTGAAATTTATTTAAAAATTCTGGGCAATCGATCTTGTTATGTATTAGATTATGTAAAAATATTTGAGAGTAGCAAACCCGCCTGTTCTCAAGAGTGTCCATAGAGAATCTACTCAAGAGTTCTAGATGTGGAAAACCAATTGATGGGTATATTCCATCACACTTGAACCACAATAATTTTGCAAATCGCCTTTGAACTCTTTCTAGGCTATTAACATGAGTTACGTAATGAGGGTTCCAGATGAGCGACGCGTATTCAAGTTTGGACCGGACAAAAGCAAAGTAAAGTAATTTTAGAGTATCAGTATTGGTAAACTATCTGCTTGATATGAATAGAAATCCCAAAATCTTAAAAGATTCTGAACTTATGTTATTTATGTGTGGTACAAAGGAAAGTTCTTTATCAAAAATTACTCCAAGGTCCTTGAAAGTCACGGGTCTTTGGAGTTCCACATTATCTATGCTATAATTAAACGTAATGGGCATGAGTTTTGTTGTGTAGGACATAACGTTGCATTTGAACACATTTAAGTTTAACTTATTTCGAACACACCAATTTGATACGTTGGAGAGGCTGTTTTGTAATAGATTGCAGTCCGCTATGGAACTAATAGTCCTAAAAAGTTTGAGATCATCCGCATAGAGCAAACAGTCGGTTTGAGTAACTTCCACAATATCATTTATAAATATATTAAAAAGTAACGGTCCCAGAATTGATCCTTGCGGAACACCTCATGTTGCCACGTATTCGGCAGATCGAAACCCACTATAAGCGACACATTGTTTTCTACCTAAGAGATAGGATTGAAAAAATACAAGCAAGGATTGGGAGAAACCGAAGGAGGACATTTTTTGAAGTAATATAGCGTGGTCAAGGGTGTCAAATGCCTTAGAAAAATCTGTGTATATTACGTCCATTTGCAAGCGTTGATCAATGGCCTCAGAGATAGATTGAGTTATGCATATTAGATTAGAGGTGGTAGCCCTTTAACAACACCATGCTGGTAAACTGATAGTTGGCTTTTAATGCTGGGAAATATGGTGTCATGCAATAAGATTTCAAAACCCTTGCAAAAATTACATATTATTGATATATGCCTGAAATTGGCAATATTGTTTTTATCGCCTTTCTTAAAAACTGGGCATACTTTTGAATATTTCCAAATATCTGGAAGCTGGCCATTGCGAATACATGAGTTAAAAAGTATGGAAAGTGGATATGAAAAAATAGCGGCACAATCTTTAATCAGAAAGGATGGGATATCATCCGGCCCAGCTGTTAATTTAGGTTTTAATTTTTTTAGAGCGTTAAATACTTCATTTTAACATTACCATTTGTTTCCTATATTAAAAAACAAAAGCAAACTTTTTTCTCTATTTTAGAGTTTATTCCATTTCATTATCTAAATTTTCCAGTATATTTGTTAATGTGACAAGTTCTATTATTAATAGGATCTTAATATATCACAATTCGATATTATGGTTGATATTTTTTCAATTTTCTGGAATTTTATAATTTACAAAATTTTGAATATAATATTTAACTTTGACTCATAAATAAAGGCAAATTAAAGGTATTGCCATCTACTTTTAATGAGCTATATTCATTTGTTCATTATAATTCACACTCAACTGGAATGCGCAATAGCATGTGTCTTACAGTTGAAGATTTTTTATAAATGTATTGAATACTAAATTTTTTTCAATTGCGACCTATAGTGTAATAAAAATATTTATCATATGGATATAGTGAATTTTATTCTAGCGGTCGAGACATACAATGGGCAGGTACACAATTTCCGACGTAAATTTGTATATAATTCAAACTCGTAAGGAGTCCCTTTGAGCTATTTTAGGGTGGATGTTTAAATTATTTGACAATTCGATTATTTCTTCAAAAGTTATTAAAGCGCCCCGCACTTTTCTTATGGAAAGTGGCTTCTAGCCAATTTTTTTTAAATTTTAGTATGTTATTCTTCGAACTCTTACAGACAAAAGTTTCCATGGGCACAAAGCTCTAACCATAGGTATTTCCGTGACTTCTACAACCTCTGGAAGTCGCATCATTTGTGATTTTATAAATTAACATACTAAGAAAGCTTTTCATTTTAACTACGAAACAAAGTATAATATATTAATGAACTCTCTTCTATTAACAAGTATAGACTTACAGAAATACATACGCAATAAATTATTGACAAAAAAATTGCTAACGAAATGAATTATTTGTTAACACTAGCTAAGCAGTTATAAGTGTCGTCTCGCCAACTGTGCACTAGCACTAGGCAGACTGAGGAGCCGGTGTCCAGGGTATATTAATAATACCTCGGGCGAGCGGGCTCCGGCCAATTAGTGTGTGTGAATGTGTGCATTTTCAGGCATACATAGGTATCTGCATATTGTGTATATATTTATGTAAGTGTATACTTGCTAATACAGGAAAGTCCATTAATATATTATACTTTGTTTTGTAGTTATAATGAAAAGCTTTCGTAGTTTCAAAAATCACAGGTTTTGCGACTTCCAGAGGTTACAAAAGTCACGGAAATATAGTTAGAGCTTTGTGCCCGTGAAGACTTTTATTTGTAAGGGTTCAAAGAAGAACATATTTTTTTTTTTTAATTGGCCGAAAGCCAATTACCATAGGAAAAGTGCGGAGTCCTTTCTGTGTCGATACGCATGAAGAAAGCTAATTTTAGCGTTCGCACATTTGCCGGCAACACCATAACTTTGATTCTTAATGTACGCGAAAACGGTTATTTATACGAAATTTTTTGTACGTACATTTTTTATGTAATATTTTGTGCTCTCTAATTTTTCCTTCTACATTTTTTTTGTATCTTTAAGTTATTTTCAAAGGAAAATTTTTCGCAAATATGACGCCATTTTGTTTTATGTTTCGGTCATGGTGGCCTTGGTAACTTTTGTTAATACATTTCTATTAGAAATAGTCTGTTTCTGCTCAAAATTTCACATAAGGATTATTTAATCCTAGCTCAATACCTCCTGGGGATCTCCTATTTCTGTGAATTATCCTCTAAGGCTTAAAATATATCTTAGGGTTTAAACGCATCACAAAATGTGTACTATTTGTAAATGGATAGAATGTGCCGTAATAGGTTGTCGATGATCCATTGAATACCCACCCGTCAGTCTGTCGGGCTGGGAGCGGTGCGTTGAGCAGTGAGCGGTGGTTTAGTCAATATCTTACTTGTGGTACCTGTCACAAATGTCAAAAAAGCCGTTTTCGATTATCTGGTGTCGAGCCGAATTTCCGATTTTGCCGACGCAATTTACGACACCGACAAAATGCCAATCTTTCTTTTTCCGTAGAGACATCACACGATCCTCCACTCGACGTATTAATTTACATATTAATGTTCGAAAATTCCATGTTTTCAGCTTTTCGTCGCTAACAGACAAACTACCTATAGCGTTTGAACCAAAGTTTAGACAAGCTCTCAATTGGTGTGGCGGGTAAAGAAATACTTCTCATGCGCAAGGTCTTACATACGCAGCACCGGTGTGGTGTCGGTCACGACAATAAAAAGCTAATGCGCCTCATCTCAAATTCCTCACGATACACCTCCTTAAGAGATCTCTATGCACGTTGTCACGACATAGTACCACTAGCGGACTACATCAAAGTTACATCCCAAAAATTCTGACAGTTCAAACTTGGTGATAGCCCGCTTACTAGTAACATTACTCAAATCAGTGATCATAATGCACCTTTTCGTATAAAACACAAATTACCATACCAAGCGTTGCCCGTCTTCCGGCAATTTATATAAAATCTTTTCATCTATAACTATAGGATCTGTCAAATAAAATTTCTAATCTTGAACTCTTTCCCTCCTTCATTTCTATTTGTTATTTGTTGTTGATTTTTCAAAAATTTTCTCTTCCTAATAATATTTTACCTTAAGCACTAGAATCGTTCTCTTAATATTTTAAATCATAAATTGTGCGGTCCGACATAGCCGCTCTCTTTCGTTATAATTAAGTACTTAGAACGGATTTTTTAGTCAGTAATTTTCTCGTACAGATTAGCTATATATATCCTAGAGATTTTATTTATATACCTGCTTTTTGCATTTTATACTAATTATCTTAAGTTTACTTTTTCATTTACAAATTCCTAAGTTATTTGTTATTTAATTTGCATTCTGCAAACAGAAGTTAACATTTATATTAATGTCTTGCAAGTCTGACCTGGCTTCGCCTGTCCAGCCCTTCAGCTGCCATGGTGTGAAGTGCTATGGATGTCTGACTGGCTCCGGAGCGATTGTCTGGAAAACACAAATTTTTTGTATATTATAATTTCAAAATAAATCTGTTTGGATTTGATTTCTTGATTGCATGCGCTAGGTCCGGAGTACGAATTCTACCGGAAAAAAAAATTAACTTTTTTCTACATTTTCGGTCTTATCTGTTGATATTACCTATACATCACGCCTATAAATAGTGTCCGATTTTGTCTTCGTCGCTAAGGGACAAATTATAGCGTTTCCTGAGCAACAGATTGAGGTGGAAAATGTAAAAAAGAATTTTTTTTCTGGTAGGATCCGAACTCCGGACCTTGCGCACGCGTAGTAGTTTGTTCCCCGCCACACCAATTGAGAGCTTGTCTAAACTTTGGTTCAAACACTATAAGTAGTTTGTCATTTAACGACGAAGAGCTGGAAATATGGAGTTTTTAAACATTAATATCTAAATAAATACGTCGTGAGGAGGATCGTGCGATGTCTCTACGGAGAAAGAAAGATTAGCATTTTGTCGGTGTCGTAAATTTCGACGGCAAAATCGGAAATTCGGCTCGGCACGAGAGAGTCAAAAACGACTTTTTGACATTTGTGACAGGTACCGCACGTAAGTTATTGATTAAACCGCTGCTTAACGCACCGCTCCCAGCGCGGCAGACTGATGGGCGGGTATTCAATGAATTATCGACAACCTGTTAAGGCACATTATGTCCATTTCCAAATAGTATCTGTGACGCTAGGTCTCGGGGTATTATACTCGCCAATAAAGTCCGAAAAGTAATATTGTACGATCGTGCAATAAAAATTATGTTAACACATTTCCTATTAAAAATATTTATTTTTCTCTAGTAATACGGGTACCCAGAATTATGTTTTATATGAGTGCATTTAGTAAAAAAATAATCCCCGAGATCCAACTAAAAGTTATAAGACGAAAGATTTAAAAATATGACACATCTTATCTTTCAGTAGGTAACTATTTCTATACTAAACCTGACTAGAGTTGTAATGTTTAGTTTGGTGGGCTTCAGTGCCGCTGAAGTAATTTTCAGTTCCGTTTTATATCGCAGGCAGCGAGGCACTGGATGTTGTTTATTTCTAGTAGAGAGTAGTTTACCCGAATACTGATGCCATTTTTCTTTCATATGAATGTGTCTAGCAACCTCTCGATGACAAATCTCATCCTTTACTGGGCGACAAAGATATACTGATAAAATTTGTGATGTGAGTATAAATGTGTAATGTCACGATTAGACTGATAGGTCCACGTTAAAGTGGGACGATGACAGGAAGAAAATAGTCTCGTGATAAGTTGAAATAACAAATATATTAACACAGCAAAGTAATTTATTATAATTTGTATTCTGTTTATTCTTGAAGAACTAAGATCGTGACTGCTTGTATTTTTCATTATGAGAAAATGTTGTGTATGAGCCTTTGTATATTCTTCTGTAATTTATATAATAGTATACGGATATTAACACTAATTTATAATAAATTATGTTTTCAATTTTGAAAGAGTGACCGCAAGAAAGGCCTAACATTCGTCTGATTTTTCATAGTAGATATCAGGCCAAGGAAAAGAGCCAAATAAATCCTGTAGGGCTCAAATTATACTTTGAGAAATTTTAAGGTGAGCATATTTTTTACTTTTCTGGAAAAATGCAAAAATCAACTATATTTAAGGGTAGAAAGGATTTTAAAAAGACAGTATATAATGAATATTTTTAAAAATAAAACAACAATTTCCCTGTAGATATGAGTTCGACTAGTAATAACAATAATTCTAGTGAAAATCGCATGAAAATTGTATCATGTAGGTAGGACTTATTATTTTTTTATTTTTCTGGGGTTTGCATTTTAATTATTGCAAATTACATGCTGCCCTTTTAAAATATTTTCTATCCTTAAATAAGGGTGATTTTTGCATTTTTTCAAAAAAGTAAAAAATATGCTTATCTTCAAATTTTTTAAGTTTAATTTGAGCCCTATAGGATTTATTTTGCTCTTTCCCTTGGCCCGCTATCTACCACTCTTTCGATTTAAAATTCAAAGAATTCTTATTTGCTCGGTTAATTAATTTTACATTTCGAGAAAAGTCACCCAGTTCTATTAAAAACCTCACACTTAAAAGTAACTAACAGGGCTTTCCTGAAATTCATGTTCGGAGCCAGCCAGATTCGCATATCATTATACTATTTTGTACATATATTTTCAAGCCTTATACTATAAGATTCTGTAAGAATATTTTTAAATATTCTCCGTGTACTTAATTTCAGCGGCATTGCGTAGAATTGCATTGTGCCGCATTGAAGCAAGTGTTATCGTATAAATATTTACAGGCCTCCACGATATGCCAGATTGCGTGCATTCAAATACCTACACGCTGACATATATGACAACTTTTGTTCGTCATGAATTTTTCCAAAAGTGGTCGCTATGTGGTATAAAATTAAGAATCATCAATTCCACTTTTTGGAAATTCATATTAGTCCAATAATTATAAAGATTTCCATAACAGAAAATGTTATCTGAGATTTTCCTTCAGTATCTGTTAGTGGAGGGATTATACATCACAAAACCATAAACATCAGTTCTGGGGATGCCGCGCAACCCCCCAAAAAAACACCCCTTCGGTGAGAAGAGCCTTATTTTACTGATAACTCGTTAACCGTTGAATTTATAAAAGAATGCTTATCATAGAAAGGAAAGCTTGACTAATACCCTAAAAAGAAGTCCTCTTGTAATTTTCTTGCATATGCCATGGTTTTCGAGAAAATCGATATTGAAAGAAATTGCAAAATTTGTATTTTTAATGCGTATGAATTTTCGTTTATTTGAAACTTTTTGCGCGCGGCCTATAGAAAAACTTGAATTCCTCGAAAACCAAATAAGCTAGGAAGACAAATCAAAATAAGCTTTAAAGGGGATATAAAATACTCTTTTGTGTTTCCTTTTTTATGGCTAATGATATTTATTAGTATATAAAAATAACAATATAATATAGTTACCTCTTGATTTTTTGCGCTTTTAACTATTCACAGGCCCATAAAAAACAACTGACTGTTGTTGTTGAACGTAGTACTTCAATGCGGGAAAAGTTAGGAATAAAAATATTCACATTTACAGATTTACCAGCATGTTGAAATTAGCCAAATTTTGGCCAATTTTTTATTGTTTCCTAAAAATAAATAAAGACCCAAACATCTTGAAAAGTCAGCTCAAAAAAATTGCTTCAGCTTATATATCATATGACTATTGTTTCTAATCATTTAACAGTTAGAAAATTGCGTAAAAAAGTATCATCGAAAAATTGAATGTGCAGCCTTTTTTGTATTTTTTTTGGATAATTTCAACATTCTGGTAAATTTGTAAATATGAAGATTTTTATTCCTAACTTTTTCTCCAGTGAAGTACTACCTTGAAGTAAAAGATAATGCATTTATAACTTATATTAAAGTCAGTTATTTTGTTATAGGCCTGTGAATAGTTATATGCACAAGAAATGAAGAGATAATTATATTATATTGTTAATTTTTGTATGCTAATAAATATCAATAGCCATCAAGAATATGAACACAAGAGAGTATTTTATATCCCCTTTAAAACCCATTTTGATTTTTCTTCCTAGCTCGTTTGGTTTTCGAGCAATTGAATTTTTTCTATAGGCCGCACGCAAAATATTTCAAATAAACGAAAATTCGCGCACATTAAAAATACAAATTCTGCAATTTTTGTCAATATCAATTTTCTCGAAAACTATAGCATATATAAGAATATTACAAGGGGACTTTTCTTTAAGCAATTAGTCAAGCTATCTTTTTATGATGAGCAATTTTTCTACATCTTCAACGGTTAACGAGTTATCAGTAAAACAAGAATTTTCCACCGAAGGGGTGGTGTTTTGGGAGGGTTGCGCGGCACCCCCAGAACTGATTTTTGTGGTTGTGTGATGTTTAATCCTCGCACTAACAGTTACTGAAGGAAAATATCAGAAAACATTTTTTGCGAGCTTCTGGTGTATTTTTTACTTTATCGACTGGACTATATGTAATATCTAAAAATATTACAAAAAAGTATGTACTGTAAAAAAACATTTATTATTATACATTTACTATACTTTTAGAGCGTAAAAAAACGAGAAATTAACGATTTTTCAATTTTTATAAATTAATAATCTTGAAAATATCAAGTTTACGAAAAAAGTTATCGAACATTTCTTTAAAAGTGAATTATTTTGCTTATAATTGTAATGAAACATATTTTTATAGGATTTTGCAAACAGCAGAAAAACGATCTATGAGAACTAAAAAGAAAAAATATATGTAAAAAATGTTAATGAAATATTTGCATTCTTTCGACAACCTGCATTCTGGTTATGCTAGCAATTAAAATCCTAAAATAAATTTGTCTGTATTATTTGACAATCCTCATTATGACACTAGCACCAACATAGTCCCCTGCGGCTATGCAGATTAAACTAGTATCTATATAACCCCCTACGCTCATGAAGATTAAGTTAAAAATGAGAACATAGGCCAAACTAAATTTATTTATCTACCTTAAAAAAAGCATTCTAATGGATTACATTTTCACGGAGTTATCTATCATTCTGTTTCTTGGAAATGCTTAGCCTTTTAAACGTTTTTCGCCCTTAATCTGGAGTTCATCAGAAAGGTATAAAGCCACTCAAAGATGTTACATGCAAAAACCAAGACAAATTCCATGAATATAAAATATTTTGATATTATATTTGACATTGACTGATAGAGTTAACAGATCTTCACCTATCTATTTCCTAACTACTTAGTACAGTAGCCTATAGACTCTATGCATGTGAAGTGAATTATTATTTGTTTGCTTGTAATAAATTGTAATAAAACATATTCTTTATAGGATTTTGTAAGCATCAGAAAAAACTATCTATGAGAACTCAAAAGAAAAAACATATGTAAAAAATATTAATGAAATGTTTGCATTCTTTCGATAACCTGAATTCTGATTATGCTAGCAATTAAAATCCTAAAATGTCTATTTTATTTGACAATTCTCATTATAACACTAGCACCCACATAGTCCCCTGCGGCTATGCAGAGTAAACTAGTATCTATATAACCCCCTACGCTCATGAAGATTAAGTTAAAAAAGAGAATAAAGGCCTGAACTGAATTTATTTACCTACCTTGTCTTAAAAAAAATCATTCTAATGGATTACATTTTCATGAAGTTACCCATCATTCTGTTTTTTGAAAATGGTTAGCCTTTTAAACGATTTTCGCCCTTATTCTGGAGCTCATCAGAAAGGCATAAAGCCACTCAGAGATGTTACATGCAAAAACCAAGACAGATTCCAGAGGCGTAACTACAGTTGGTTTATAAGGATGTAGTTCCGAAATATAATCGTAGTTACACCCGCTCAGCCCCTTAGTATGCTCTAACAGCATAGCTGCCTGATTTTCTCATATAGGTAGTGTTGGTATGAGAAGACAATAAGGATGACACCCGATATTCTTAAATGTTTGCCCGCAAAGGGTCCCACAACTTCAAAATTTTCCCAAACTGAAGTAATCTTTTGCCTCTGTTCAGCATTATGAATTTCTTTTCATCTGCAAATTGAGGATATTACATACAAGATACAATAAAAATTGAAGTTTGAGAAAAGCTGCGAATTTTTTGGACACCTATCTTATTATTTATCTTCACGAAGGACATGTCACATTTCGGACTGTCGCATGTCGCGTGATTTCTCTCATTAACAAACAGAAACATTGATTCTATTTAAAATTACACAAACCGGAAGTATTAAATCGGTACGTGTAAATTAGAATGAGAACTAAACTAATTTGAACCGATAACATAGTCTCAAACTTACATATTCGCACGGACAAAATGCATTTTTTTTATGTTAACAAAATGCATTGTCCATGTATGGCCATGATTATGAAATTATTTAACATAAATTAAACTAAAGAACTTGTTGCAAATCTTTGACGATAACGCATATTGATCCTTTTTATTTATTTTTGACAACTTCCGTTCTCTTATGTATGAGATACCAAATACAGTACTTGAGTATACATCGGATTCGTACATAACTTATATTTAATTTTGATTTAACAAATACAAATATTTATTATAATGTACATGATAATATAAGACAGGTCAGTTAAACACTAATTTAGGTTACATAATATAATGATTTATACCAAATATAGTATAATACACTAAAACACACAATTTTATAAGACAAAAACACTAAGCAGAAACGTACAGTAAAATGTAAAGTTTGAAAACAAAGTAAAAGTTCAGAGAATAACAAAACTTGTAAGTTCCTACATATTAATTTGTTGTTAGACCTAACATTATATACAAAAAAATACTGATACAAAATAGTCAATACAAATTCAAAATTCTTTATTTCTAAAGACAAATATTTGTATAATAGTTTTAAGCTTGCCGTTAAAACAAAAACAAACAAGAAAAATGTACAACTTAATTACAAACGCATGTTTAATGTCAATTTAGTATAGTAGTTCTTTCCCCAGATTTTTTTAATAATAATTTCATAACTAAACGCGAAAATTTATCTGGACGAGACAGGCACCTCTTGAATACATTAAATTAAATTGCGTGCGAAGTCGCACTAAATCATACGTTAAAATGACTGCTCAGAAGGCAAGAATAAAACTTTCATTTTTAGAATTCAAATAAACGGTTGCAACTAGTTATCATTTTCTAAATTGTGTAAATTTTATATTATAATAGGACCATTATCTCGGATATATTATAGAACTACTGCTACTGGTTATATTAATTCGTGAGCTTTGGGCCAGAGGGATGCGTCTCGGTTCTAAGCGACAATATTTTCAAGATAAAAATATATAAATAATATTTTTTAAAAACAAACTTTAATTAAAATGCTCTAAAACGAAAAATAAAATATCGTTAGTTAATTAGACCAGATCAGTTGTCTTTACTGACCTAATATGGATGGGAGGATGCTAACTAAGATCAATATTATCTAAACAAGCGAAACACAAATTATTTTACAGATGTTGATCAATACATTTAAAGACTTACCGGGAGATAAAAATGGTAAAATGAAGCTATCGCACAAGTCTTTAAATATATTGCAGAAAATTGCAGCCGCTATCTGTATTTTACATTTAACACCAGACACATCTATTTTCACCAGAGTTAGGCAACTGTACCTTTCAGCTCGATCGGACAATAGAAATGGAGTTAAAATTGGAGTACAGATTTTGGACCGGAAAGGGATACAAACATATATATATGCATACGTACGTTGCAAGTTAAATACAGGCTTGTAATAATAATAGCATGTTGTACCATAAATCATGCTTTGCTCATAGAAAAACATATGGATTAAGAGCGAAATCTTGTGACTGCATTATTTCATATCTTTCTAAGTGGAAACAACTGGTTGAAGTAAATGGTATTAGATCCGAAGAACGCGATGTTGAAATGGGGTACCTCAAGGCTCTGTCTTAGGTTCCTTACTATTTTTGCTATATATTAATGACCTACCACTTGAAATCTTCGATCAAAAATACCTTAACAATATTTTCTGATGACAGTTCTCTGATTGTATCTGAAGGAACTGTGCCAGAATTATTAGTGACGGCTCAAAATATGACAAGCAGATGCACCGATTGGTATAATGATTCTAAATTATTTTTAAACATCTCCAAAACCGTATTTATAAATTTTACACTTATATTAACCTCTTTCAATCATAGTTATCTAATACAAGTAGATGGCAAGTCAATTAAGCAAGTCAGAAATACTAAATTTCTTGGATACACATTGATTGTGAGCTAAGTTTGAACGAACATGTAACTTTATTATCAAGAAAGCTGCCATCGATCTGTTTTGTGGTGTTAAAAAACATTTCCAATATGTCAACTGTAATGTCTTACTATCATGCGAACTTTGTGTATAGAGCTAAGTATTGCATAATGTTCTAGGAGGCGTCTCATAATTTTGATTTTTTTTTTTAATTTAGAAAAGAGCTGTTAGAAATATGATGGGAGTGGGTAGTAATACGTTTTGTTGAAATAATTTATTTAGAGAATTAAAACTTTTGGCCTTAGCATACATACTAGAAATAGTGTACTATGTTAAATATAATCAAGATTCCTTTTAAACCAATGAATTTTATCATAAATACAATACCAGAAATGGTCAAAACTTGTGTATGCCACTACAGTACGTAACAAAATATAAGGAGTGTCCCAGATATATAGGAATAAAATTATTTAATCGCCTTCCAGCTGAACTTAAGTAGGTCGTTAATTTAAAACTGTTTAAAAAGTTAGTTATTCAATTTCTTTTACAGAAGTGTTATTATAGTGAGACTGAATTTTCACCTGACCCACTTTTTTAACAAATTTTATCAATATGTGTTTTAGCAGCTTAGATTTTATTTTTTAAATGTCTTTGTAGCGAGGTAGTTTCTCGCAAAATTGTGCTTTGACTAGTGCTATATCACTTTTTTGTGGTTATTTATTATGGACAATAAAGATTATCATTTGCTCTAAAAATTTCAACTCGTAATGACACCATAAATTGAGATGTAAAATAAAATAGTTTTAAATAGCGTCAAATTTAAGAAGCATACAGTTCCAAGTACTATTTATTTATGAGGGGATGGGGGCACACAAAGGCCCTGGATCTGCCGGTAAGGGACCGGGTCATCACCCAAGCGGAGGATGACCGGTGCCTCCCTGTCTATAAATTCACTATACCATACTCAGCGGTGTTTCCCAGTCTAGAGGACTGGGAGCGCGATAAAAACCGTCTTCTGAGTCCCAAAGGTCTCGAGTGGTACACAGACGGATCTAAGACTCAGGAGGGAACTGGTGCTGGCATACACGGCTGCAAACCAAGGGCTCATATATCGGTGCCACTTGGAAGGTATCCTAGTGTACTCGACTGACTCAACCATTAAGTGGCTGCTTGGGCTCGATAGAGAAAAAATGAGACGTATAGTAGGCTTGTTAACGGGACACTGTCCTCTGAACAAACATCTTTACACAATGGGGTTGAAAAACAGCCCTATTTGTAGGATGTGTGGAGTGGAGGATGAAACCACCACTCATATCCTATGCAATTGCGCACCCTTAGGTGCGTTAAGGTATAGGCATCTCCAAAGGTAATTTTTACAGCCGGAGGAGTTACGGGATCAACCATGGAATAGACTGCTATCCTTTGCGGAGAGCACCGGTCTCTTCTAGAAGATCCCACATGACGCGAATGCACAATGGGCCGACAGGCCTGAGTGCTGCGGATTTCACAGATCTGCTCGCGCGATAATAATAATAATAATATTTATGAGGGAGTATTATGGTTGTGATTGTAGTTTAATGCTTTAAAGCTGATATATCTCGATAATAAGTAGAGGTATCGAGCTATGGTTTACGCACTTAAATTTCTTGTTGGACGTTCTACATGTAAGATTTTTCTTGGCTTCAAAGCTCTTCTTTAGGATTTACAGGCATCAAAATGTAGGCGTCAACATAATGGTCTTTTAAAACTAAAATACAGACTATTTCTCGAGAAGGAGTTATAGAAAAATGAATTCCCATTTCTCTGATTGTTCTTAAAAAAATTTAATATTTAAAAGATATACATATGTGTATGTAACATTAATTATATAATATATCTAATTGGAAATTTCACTATCATACTACAATTTTGTAAGTTCACCTTAAGAATAATTTCCGAGGCACTCCTCTGCTTAGACTTCCCTTCATAAATTTGGTTTCTTCGTATACAAAAGTCGACAACGCTGATGCTGTCGTGTTAGAATGCTCTCTCCTATTTATTTCACGAGATTTATCGCTTATTAAATAAAATAACAATATAGAGCTTTTTCACTAACCTCGGGCTTGAGTTTGAACTTCTAAGGATGTTACGTGCCACAATTTCCTTAATTATACTTCGGGCCTCAGATTCCTCGATAACCTCGATGACCTCACTCCTACTGAACGGATATCTATAATAAATGATACTATAAATCTTACAATATTGGAGCCGTCGGTTTACCAAATAAAAGGCAAAAAATTAATGCAAGCAAGGGGCTTAGTATAGTTGTAGTTAGTTTTCTAATGAACTGCTCAAAGTACTTGATTACGTAATTCGTTAAAAAGTATAAATTCAGGCCGCCATAATATTGAAGCCATTATTTTAGACTTACAATTTGGGGTTGGTTTCTCTACATAAAATTTCATGTCGCCTGAACACTCAGATGTAGCATGTATCACGTAGCTACGGAAGAGTGCAACGGATATGCAATATTTTGTTTTTATAATTCCCAGTTCAAACTACAAATTTAAATAAATAGCAGTAAATTCAGTTAGATTCCAAGTTTAATCTGTTAGTTTTGCAAAATTTTCAGTTTAAAGTGTAAATTTTGTTAAATTCCCAGTTTGGTCAGTAAATTATTCTAACTTCCCAGTTTGAACTATAAATTTTGGTAAGTTCCCAATTTGAAGTGTAAATTAGGCTAAATTCAAAGTTTAAACTGTAACTGTTATTAAACTCCCATCAGTTTAAACTGTAAATTATATTAAATTTTCAGTTTGTACTGTAAATGTTCGCACTTTAAACAGTTTTATTTAGTTTCTTAGTTGATATAGTAGAAATTGTTTCATTTTCAGTTTAGTTGGATAATGTTTTAGTTAAGTTTACTTACTTCCACATCCAGGTATTGGAGTGCAATTTTAGTAATCGTAAAAAGAAAAAATGGAAAAATGTTTCTTGTTGAAATAGATTTGTGTTTTGTAACTTTTTTGTGCGCACGATTTCTCTCCAACGGTTTAAGATATTGACTTGAAATTTTGTGCACTTATGTATTATAACGAAATCTAGAACCAGATTATATTTTGAGCTTACTCCGGTGAAGAGGAGTTGCGGAGTAAATATGGGAATATAGGCAAGGTGCCACGAGTTTAAAAATTTGAGATTTAGTGTATATACTAGAGGAAACCCTCAAATTGTGTCATAACATTGGCCGCCACTCCCCCCTCAACCCTCGCCCTAATTTCATTATTATAGGGGTTAATAAAATAAAATTGAGATATTTGTGTAGTTTTTACAAGATCAAGATTTGATATTTTGATAGGTTGTGATTTAGTCTATCATCAGGTTAAGAATTAGCCATGGTTTACCGGACAGTCTGTATATGAAAAAATACCCTCTGTAAAAGATAAGTTAATTATGAATCTCAGTGGTTCAATAATAGATTCAGCTACTTTTAATAATAAAGAACAAGGTATCTCACCTTCACCAGATGAGTTCTTTATCGAGACAGATCTTATAATCGTAAGCATTTCAGCGGTGGTTAATGGCGTCAGAAAGATTAAACTAGTTTTGTTAATTATTTTATTATTGTATATATTAATAATGGTGTTTTCATTCAATCTTTTTAGTTAATCAACACCGATAAAATAATTCAACAGTGTCAAAGTTTAAATTTTAATTAAGATTCAATTTTAAAAATTCTCTCCAACAATGTTAAATTTCAAACACATTATTTTTACGGTTAATTTGAATTTAAAAAGAGTTATCTGTGGAAGTAAAATCTGTAAAACAATTTATCAGCGTTATTTCAGAAAGTAAATCCGTCAGTAATAATTAGCTTCTCGCAATAATCTGATTTATTACACTATTTTTACCCAGGGAAGATTCAGGCGTATAAATTACTTGACTAATATTTAATAACTTTTTTAACAATCAGTCAGGTTACAACATGTTGACATGATTTATTTCCACCTCTTAACTACCACCCTATTTTAAAGCTAGATAAGTAGAATCAAATCATGTCGGTGTCGGTTAAAGGGCCTGTTCCTGTGATAGCCTAGGCGACAGGCATTTTTTCACCACAAATTTGTAACCTTACGATTTTTCTTAATAGTCTTATTTCATTGACAGAAAAATTTATCAAAAGTCAGCCTTTTTGAAATGCTTTCATTGGTGATAAACAGGGGTGACTAGGAGTAAATAAGTAAATCAAGTTAAAAAGAGTTCAGAAACTTGGTGTTTGATGTATGTACTAGACACCAAGGTCTGAAGATATCGTCTAAATGTTATTTGTGGCATTATCTTAATTTTTTTCTTCTTCAATTCTTTGGGACTTCCTGCCACATGTATTTTTTCTTTTTAAGCGGCGTTCGGGGAATCTACAAAATATCACAATTAACCAGTATGTTACTGGTAAATAACCTCTACGCCTCTGACTTCTACGTCAAAGGATCAGTTAGAGGTTGCTTTTTTAAATGAACAACACACATAAGTATAAAAACTTGAAATGAAATATTCCGCGCCGGCATTTCGGAAATCTAATCTGTTTCCTCTTTTAAGGCTTTTTGTGAAAAATCTTTTTTGCTATGTATGATAAATACACAGCTCTAAGAATGTTTGTTATATTCAATATCCATAGATACTTAGTATTTACATAGAACTGTTGATATAGTTTACAGTTTCTTTAGTTTTTATGCAACGTTAAGTTTGTGAAGTTCTTCTTTTAATATTGGCAACCAAGTTGTACAGACATCTATGAAACAATTCTACACTCGTCTATCCTCATTCAATAATATTATCGCGGACTCTTTAATTTTTCTTTTTTTGCTATCTGCCTCTTTTGTTAAAATTTTTGCCGAGTCCCAGTTTATTCTATGTCCGTCTCCCAAGCATGTTCGCAGATCTTGGACCTCTGAATTTCATTTTTTCTGATACAGTTGTGATGTTCGCCCAATCTTACACTAAAAGGTCTGGATGATTCACCCACGTATTGTTTGTTGCACCCACACGGAATGCTATAAATGCAGTTTTTTTAATTTTCGGTTTCGTCTTTGTCAGAATAGATCTTAAAGTGTTGTTTGTTTAAAATACCGTCCTAATATCAAATCTATCACTTATGTGGCGCAACTTTTCGGATAATCCACATACATAAGGAATTAACGCTGTGTTACATTTTTCAGGTTTTTGTCGTACCTGATTGTTATTTTCAATATTTATGAAGGTTTTATCGACAAAACCCCCAGGGTATTGGTTATTGTATTGTATTATAGGGCCAAAATCATTTCTTCCAATGATGAAATACTAAACAATGAGAAGCGGTTTATAAAGGAAGTTCTTATAAATAACCAATACCCTGGGGGTTTTCTCGATAAAACCTTCATAAATATTGAAAATAACAATAAGGTTCGACAAAAACCTGAAAAATGTTACAGAGCGTTAATTCCTTATGTATGCGGATTATCCGAAATGTTGCGCCGCATCGGTGATAGATTTGATATTAGGACGGTATTTCAAACAAACAACACTTTAAGATCTATTCTGACAAAGACGAAACCAAAGAACCACGAGCAAACTTAAAAAAACTGCATTTATAGTATTCCCTGTGAGTGCAACAAACAATACGTGGGTGAGTCATCCAGACCTTTCAGTATAAGATTGGGCGAACATCAAAATTATATCAGAAAAAATGAAATTCAGAGGTCCAAGATCTGCGAACACGCTTGGGAGAACGGACATAGAATAAACTGGGACTCGGCAAAAATTTTAACAAAAGAGGCAGATAGCAAAAAAGAAAAATTAAAGAATCCGTGATAATATTATTGAATGAGGATAGAAGCGTGTAGAATTGTTCCGTAGATGTCTGTACAACTTGTGTTAAAAGAAGAACTTCACAAACTTAACATTGTATAAAAACTAAAAAAACTGTTAACTATATCAACAGTTCTATGTAAGTAGTAAGTATCTATGTAAGTATATAGTGAATATAATAAACATTTTTAGAGCTGTGTATTTATCACACACAGCAAAAAAGATTTTTCAGAAAAAGCCTTGAAAAAGGAAACAGATTAGATTTCCGAAACGTCGGCAAAATATTTAATCTCTAGTTTTTATACTTATTTGTGTTGTTTATTTAAAAAAAAGCAACCTCTAACTGATCCTTTGACGTAAAAGTCACACGCGTAGAGGTTATCTACCAGTAACATACTGGTTAATTGTGATATTTTGTAGATTCCCCGAGCACCGCTTAAAAAGAAAAATGCATGTGGCAGGAAGTCCCAAAGAATTAAAGAAGAAAAATGGTCTCAAGTTTACTTCATTATTGAATGAGTTAACGAAATATTTATTTTTATATTTTGTACATGTATTTGTTATAACGAGATCTGGAACTAGATTATATTTTGAGCTTGCGGGCTAAATGGGGGTAAATAAGCAAAGCAATCTAGTAAGATTCCAGAAACTTGGCAGTTGGTGTATGAACTAGAAGCCAAGCTCTCAAATTTTATTGTGACATCTTCCACCACCACCACCTCCACCACCAGCCCCACTCTATTATTAAAAGAGTTAATAAAATAAAATTGTGATTTAGCTTGTGTACAACACTAGCTCTAAAAAAATTATTTGCATATTTGCAATTTTCAAATCGTAAAATTTTTACTATGATAGATTGTTACAAACAGTATGAGTAAGTAATATTTAGGGATCCCAAAGATTTCTTATTCCAGCTCCTCTAGTCCGGTTTATCTCCATATATCTCCTGACCTATTATATCCAATGAATTATTAATATAGTATCCACGCTGCAGTTGAGACTAGAATCGGATAGATTCCAACGGCGAACCATCATTAATTTTATTGATCAAGTTAGCGTATATCTGGGTTGGAGCAACGTTGTGATTACGTAAAATATCAACTTCAGGTTGACGATAGCAACGTGGGCGAGACGTAGAATTGTTACTTGGGCACCTTAACAACTTTTTTAAAGGAAAATTGATGTATCATCTGATTAACGTATATTTAGTTCGAATCTTAGAGACACAGCGTATATTGAAATTTCCATATTGTGCAAATCTTCATATTTTTGTGTGCTAAATGAAAGACTTTAATAACATTTTGCCTTAAAATTATAATAATAACAATAATAATACCTTTAATTTCATACATGTTTTACATGCATAGAATAATGTCAACAGAAGAATAACAATACACTAAACATATATTCAATAATGTATTAATGCATTAAATAGTAATGGATACATATTTGTAAAAATAGAATACTGATATTATAAAACAAATACTGTAAACCATGCTAATAAATAAATATTTAGGTACAGTAGGTAGGTTAGAACAGACGATATGACAAAAAACATAAATAATTGTTAATTATAAATTAAACACTGCTCTTAAATGAAACAATCTATATATTATAAATACTCTACATATGTTTCGCCTTATTAGTCCTTTATCAAGAGTATTACATAGTGAATACTAAAGTTTCCGACGTGCTTGTTCTAATTTATACCTAAAAGTAAATTTGTCAAAGTTTGGAGTGGACCTAAACTGATTATATGAATCAATGGATATTTCTTATCAATTTGTTTATTATAGGGGTATTCAAGAAATTTTGCTGGTCGTTCGTGGTACAAGGGTTGTACTTGAAAGATTTTTTGATTTCTAGTTGTTCTAGCAGATCTAGACGTTTACCTTTTCTTTCTGAATGAAGTAAATTTATGTTATCAGCATCTATGAAATGGCTGTTTTCAATACAGTGTGTTGACGACATTCCTGTATTTTTATTGTTATTTAAGATAGATTTTTTATGTTCTTTTATCCTGTTTACAACGCTTCTACCACTCTGACCGATATAGACAGCATTACAATCTTTACAATTAATTTTATATACACCAGATTTATCCATTTTATTTAGCTTTTCTTTGTTATTAACCAAGATGTTTCCTATATTTGTTTTGTTCACACTTATTGTAGAGATACCTAAATTGTTTAATTTTCAAGATATTTTGTTACTATATTTCGGAACATAATTAATAAAACTATATTTTGTAGGTTTGTTAGGCACAGTGAAGAATTCTTTTTGAATCATTATGCGTTGTTTGCTTTTGACCATGTTATCTGTTAGTGACTCGTACTTATCCGTTATTTCTTGCAATTTGTTTAATTATATTTAATTCTCTATCAAAATCTCTTTGATCTAAAGGGAAATTCGTGAGTCTATGTATTAGGATATGAAAGGGTAAAATCTTAATTTGCCATGATTGCTGCGAATTATGACGTATTACTGTATCTGTAGTAGTAGGTTTGCGGTAAATGCTAAATTTCAACTAATTGTTATGTTAATATCTAGAAAGTTTAATTGCTCTGATTCTATTATGAACTGAATTTTACTATTAAAAAAATTTAAGAAATTAAGGTAATTACTTAGGTTCCTTTCTGTACCCGTCCATATACAAAAAATATCGTCTACATATCGAGTCCAATAAAACACATGTGTATTTAAACTGTTATTGCTACTAAAAATTAAATTTTCTAAGTTTGACATAAATATTTCAACTAACAAAGGAGAAATTGGTGAACCCATTAGTAGCCCGTCTTTTTGTCTAAAGAATTCGCCATTAAACTGAAAATAGTGTTGTTCGCTACAAACACTCGAAAGGTTTTTAACTCGGTTTTTTTGTTTTCACTGATTTGTTAATTTTGTATTAAATTACTTAAAATTAATTTTAGTTCTGTGAGCGGGACTGAGGTGAACAGACTTTTAACGTCAAAGGAGATTAATTTTGCGTTAATTGGTATTATTAAATTTTTTGTAATTTCAATAAATTCAAAAGAATTTTTTATGGAATATTTAGATTTAAAATTTATTAATGTTGGTAAATTGTGATTTAGTTTTTTACACAATTTATAAGATGGAGCATTGATGTAAGTCACTATGGGGCGTATAGGGTTATTTACTTTTACCCTATTTTACAATAGTGGAGTGAAACTAAAATTACTAGGGAATTGTCTTACATAGCAATTTTTTTACTGTTACTTGTTGTGAACATTCCAAGAAGTGTAATAAAAAGTTTTAGATTAAATCCGTGTGGCGGAAAGCTTTTGTTTAAACAAAAGAATGTTCGGAATCCGGTTTCTTCGCAGTTTTTCTTAAATATCTCTGGTTGTATAACCCGTATTGCAAAAAAGAAGAAAAAGATACAAATTATTCGAAATGAAATTGCGAAGAGGACTAGATTTGTCGGAAACTTTTTGGTCAATATGCCAAGTCGTAAAACATGAAGACATTTTAGGGAGGCCATTTTGAAACAATTGATGATAGCTTGAACAATGACGCACATATTCTAATGAAACTTTAGCACAGTATACCCCTTGTGGAGTTAAACCATCAAGCCAAGTTTCAGGTTAAAATTTTACTCAAAAATATTTTGCTCAAAAATAAAAATGATTGGTATTTTACTTATATCTTAAAAGTACATAAAAAAGCGAGCTATTGAAAAAAGTAGTTTTATCTCCGGCAATTGGGACTCTAGATATGACATTTTATTGCATTATGACCATTTATATAGCTTGCTTATAATAGACATAGACATAATGACTTGAACATTTTTTCGGTTTTAAAAAATTTTAAATTTATTTTTGTTTATACCACCACAGAGAACATAAGAACTATAATCTGAAATACAAATGTTTGAAATACAACTTGATGCCCACAAAACAATCGACGATTCGATTTTCGACTTTTCAATTTTTTTTTTAGGAATTATTGTAAACATTTCAACTTGAAGCTTGGCTTGATGGTTTAACTCCATAGAGGGTATACTGTTCTAAAGTTTCATTAGAATATGTGCATTATTGGTCAAGTTATCATCAATTGTTTGAAAATGGTCTTCCTAAAATGTCTTCATGTTTTACGACTTGGTATATTGACCAAAAAGTTTCGGACGAGTCTAATTCTCCTCGCAATTTCATTTTGAATAATTTGTGTCTCTTTCTTTTTTGCGATACGTGTTATACAACCAGAGATATTTAAGAAAAACTGCGAAGAAATAGGATTATGAACATTCTTTTGTTTAAACAAAAGCTTTCTGCCACACGGATTTAATCAAAAACTTTTTATTACACTTCTTGAAATATTTTCAACAAGTTACAGCAAAAAATTGCTATAGTAAGATACTTCCTTTTTAGGCAATTCAGACCCTTAGATTTACTCCAATACAATGAATGTAATAAGATTAAATTTATTCTAATATTTCAATGTTACATCTAAAGTACTTATTCGTCAACAGAATAGAAGGTGTTTTCCACAAGGTAGTTTTTTATAACTTTCTTGAATTTAATTAAATTGCATATTTGCTTGATGTTGTCAGACAAGTGATTATAAATTTATAGAGACATTATTGTCGGCAAATTTTCTGTGATGGCAAATGATGACTTAGCAATAGCGAATTATTTTTTTAATGTAAATTATAATTTATTCTTCTATCTGAAAAATTTGTCACTTGGGAGGTATTTTTTTTCACATAAATAACAGAAGCTAATATATAGAGAGAATAGAAAAAACTGTTTAAATCAATAGACAACTCTCTACACAAATGACACCCTGTTTTGAATAACATTGTTCTTATATTCCTATTTTGCGATACGAGCAGATCACTAGCTTTATTTGAGTTGTCTCAGCATGTAATGTAGTAGTTTAGATGTAAGTTTACATGCGCGAAATAAAACATTTTCAGGTTATCTAGGGTTAAGTAGTTGCGCAGTTGCCAGATCACGTAACAAGCAAGCATTTTGTTATTTAAATTTTCGATATAATCATTCCATTGGCTATGAACTGTAAACCCTAAGAATTTTGTATTTTTATTATTTTGGCTGTTCGATATATTGTTTAGTTTCACAAGGAGGCTATAGTTAAGTTGTTTTGCGGAAAATGATAAAAGTTCGGTTTTGTTCATATTTAATAAAGTCCATTGTTATACTCGTTTGCTGCACAATATTACTACTAATATTGGCTTTATCTGATAACTACTTTACTGTGTCTGCCGCAAGAGCGACAGCGTAACCATCGGAAAAAGGAAAATCTAGTGAGTTCTCGATTGCGTGACTACAATTGATATTGTTGATAAATATTAGAAACAAAATTGGTCCGAGAGTGCTTCCTTGAGGTACTAGGATCGGTACTAAAATAAAACCTGGCTTATATAAAATATGGCAGTTTACACCTTCGAACAATCACCTCGAATGATGAGGAAGGTTCAATTTCAATAGCGAATAATCTACCATGCTATTTTACATACGTACCAAACTTTAAAAAAATTATCTCTAACGGAGGTGATACTGATGTAATTGTAATATATTTTATTTCCTCACAGACTCATTGAGAAAAACGTTCTTTGGTTATTATGCGGCCATATTGAGTGTTTCTTGGACTGTATGAAAGTTGTCTGCAACATACACAAAGAATGTTTTTTCTCAAGAAATCACTGTTTACTGAAACCAATCTAAATGCTGTAATTTTTTATGCGACATTTGAAGTCAGCGTGTTACAAAATGAATTTTGGTACAATATATTTTTCCACGACGACTATTACTTATTACAGAAATATGAAATGTGTATCGGTATAATAGTAAATGTGATAAAAGCTACTACTGGGAATAAAAAACGTAAATAGCTTGCCTAGGTTTTTGCTATATAGTATACGAAAATAGAAAATAATGTATATCATGATTCCTGTGGTTTAAGGTGACATTTGTTTGAAATGAAATTATTTGGGCATATCTTCCAGTAAAATGAGGCTTACAGAGAGAGAATTGAAATTCTGATAATGATTGGATGTGGGAATGCGAATGCAAGAACAAATACGTGATTTTTTAACAACAAGTATCTAAACTTGAACACCAGTATCTAAGTCCGCAGTGATCAAAATAGAGAAAAAGTTTAGAGAGACTGGTAGTTTCAAGATCTTTCCAAAATTGGAAAAAAACAAACACTGAAAATGAGAAACTGGATGTTTTATTTACATTTCAGAAGAATCCTCACACAAGCTCAAGGCAAGTTGATTTAGACAATAACATGGATCATACGCCGGTTCTAAATATATTAAATAGAGAAAAGTGGCACCAGTACAAAATGCATCTTGTTCAAGAACTTCTAGATAATTTTCATCCTAGAGTCGAGTTTTGTGAAAATATAATGGAGAAATGTAATTGGAACCCTTTGTTTGTTAAAAATATCATTTTTTTCAGACGAAGCCACATTTAATATGTGATCATGTAAATCGTCAGACCTGTCGATATTGGACAAGTGAAAATGTCCACTGGATGCAAGAGCACCACATCCAGTACCCCCAAAAAGTCAGTGTTTGGGCTGGAATTGTCGGTAACACATATAGGACCATACTTTTTGAGGGAAGCTTGACGCGCACTCATTATCTACAATTTCTAGAAGAGTTTCTATTTCCAACTCTAAGCAGACTATTTCCAAATAGAAATGACGCATGGCTTGAGCAAGATGTGGCGGCACCTCACTATACTGTTGCTGTATGGAATTATATTAATGTTTTCGTGATCGATGGCTAGGTAGAAGAGGGTCAATTGAATGGTCACCTAGGTCTCCAGATTTAACTTCTCTCGATTTATTTCTATTCGGGCATTCAAAAAAACAAAGTAAATAGGCAAAAAGCAAAATAAATACACCGAAAAGTTTGGAAAATATAAAAAACGAATAAGACTAGTGATTTCACAAGTAACTCCAGAAACGATAGCAAAATTTCAAGACGATTTTGTTTCCCATCTATTTCACTGTATTATTGCTGACGGTCAACTATTTGATCATTTATTGTAACGGTTACCGTTATAGCTTAAAATAAACTTTTGCCCACCCTACCTGTATTTTGTATTAGAATTAGTATTATGTCAGATAGTGTATTTTAGTAGATACTTGTTGGTTTTTGTCAAATTTTTATTTAGCTAATTGCATTCAAACAAAGAGCATAAATACCAGATAAACAATTTTGAATTTATAAAAGTGCATAACATGTTTGAAAGTTCTGACTTTATTAAACATTACAATTCAAAAATTCCTCTACTAAATTGAACGCATGTTTCTAATCGTTTTCGAATGTTATGAAAACTACTTCTAACCTCCTTAGTGGAAATTGATTGTACAGCTACCGAAATCCGCTGCTTTAGAATTTCATCGTCGTCGTATGTAGGTTGTGGGTTGTCGGTAGGTAATTTGTTTTAAACGCCCCCAGAGAAATGTATCCGCAATTGTCAAATCTGGACTTCTTGGGGGGCACAAAACTGGACTGCTTCGTCCAATCCACCTTTGCTCAAATTTGCTATTAGGCCAATTACGTACGACGCAGACATGATGAGCATCCTACTGAATAATAGATTATTACGATATTTCAACGGCAATATTTCTAGCTCATCAGAAAATAATGTATTAAGCATGTGTAAATGAGAGATGTTATTGCATGAATTTTCAAAACAGTATAACCCTATTTTGTCATGATACGAAATAGCACACCAGACATTTACTTTGTTTAAATATTACCTTTCCGGTAGAAATTCTAAACTCGGGGTTGGTCTCACTCCAATAACTTACATGTTGGAAAGCTACAGTCCCATTTGTTGAAAGAGTTGACTCGTCGGAGAACATAATAATAAAAATTCACGTCCCACCTATAAACAGAAATCTAGTCATTTTGTTTCATCTGTTTTTAAGGTATGGTTAAAATCTGGTTTGTACGGAAATATTTTACTTTCTTTCAAAATTTTTTGAATGCATTTTTTTTAACCACCTCGATTTCTCTACGGAAGTTAGGGATTTTCAGCAACAGATGCCAACACTAACAATGTGATGGCGTTATTTTGTTCATTTTTTTTCTTTTTTACGTCCGGCACTGAACCAGTTTTTAATATTTTTTTTACCAATTTATGAACTGGCATTCTCGAAACATACGCACTGAAAACTCTGTCACTAACTGAATTTTTGAATAACGTAACCCTATAAACCTTTACCGTCTCCATAACGCTGTACTAAAAAAATTCTTTGCTCGACAGTTAACTTTTAAAAAACCGCTGCCTAAGGGATCACTACTTCTTCATCCAGGTTTTTCATCCAAGTCGCTTTAAAGGAAACATCTTGATTAGATTTGCAATCTAGTATGTGGAAATTATTGTCATAGAAATTTAATAATATATGGGGCAGATGTCATAAAAAAGTTTGAAGCGTTGGTTTCTACCATATACGTTAAAAATGAAGTTTCTAGTTTACCCTACTTACTTTTCCTATTTACAACCTACCACCTCTCACCCCTTCAATGGAATCATCTCAATCAAATGTCCTTACAATACATACGTGTACTAACTTTCAAGTGAATATCTCAGTTTTATGTCATCAATTCCATTAATAATGGAGATGAGGTGGTGGGGTTTGAAAAATATTAGAAAGAAATCTGAGACCTTTGTTTCTAGTATATACACCAAATCCCAAATTTCTGTACTCTTACTACCTTGATTTACTTATTTTCCCCTATTTACCAACCCCTTCAATAATGGAGTACGGGTGGTGGGGGGGGTTGAAAAATATTATAAAAAGAATCTGAGGCCTTGGATTCTAGTCATACACCGAATTTCAACTTTCTGTACTCTTCATCAGAATAATTCCAAAATATAATCTAGTTCCTGATGTCATTATAATATATGCGTGTAAATTTCAAGTGTATATCTCAATTTTATTTTATCAACCCCTTTAGTAATGGAGTGGGGGGTGATGGGGGGATGGAGAATATCATAAAGAAATTCGAGGCCTTGACTTCTATTACATATACATCAAATTTCAAGTTTCTGTACTCTTACCAGCTTGTTTTACTTATTTCCCCCTATTTATTCCCCAACCCTTCACCGAGTATGTTCAAAAAACAATCCAGTTCCAAATCTCGTACAATATATACGTGTACAAAATTTCATGTCAATATCTTAAACCGTTCCGGAGAAAACATGCGAAAAAAAAAAAAGTTACAGACCGATAGACAGACAAACAGACTTTTCTCGCTCAAATTTAAAATTTCGACGTTTCATGGCATTCTAAACCTATTTCAGGTAAAAAAAAAATTGAATTTTTTTTTACGATTAATATACTTCCAATCCACTACGTAGATGTGGAAGTAATTATTTTCTAACCCAGATATGTCGTGATATGTAGACGTAACTAGGTAACAACGCACCTTACAATCAAATATAACATTACAGGAATTATACAGTATGTTCCTAAAGTAGGATTCCAAATTTCTGCAGCGTGTAATATTTGTGAAAATTGAAAATAAAATAAAATATAAAGAAATAAATATTTGATAAAAACCGACAAGTATATTACTAAGAATTCACTAATTTTGGAAACATTGCAACATCCAAATGGAATTTTGGATTTGGACAGACCATATAATTTGAAAAAACTTCTTTATTTCAGATTTCACAGTTTACGTCGACCTGTCTGTAGATTTATTTTTAAAACCATATGGCTATGAAACAATGAATTTATTTCACCCATTTCCACCATACTACATATTGTGTATTATGTGTATAGTATATACCTATATGAGAATAATAATACGCTATTTAACCTATGAACTAAATTGAAAAATAAATTCGTTTCTTAATAGACAATTTACTTCGCCCAAGAGTTTTGTAAAAGTTTCTAACTTAGTTTACTTCTATACTTATACAGTACGCTTGCACTATGTAATTTTAATTAATCGTTGACAAGGGAGTGTACCACGAACCCTTTTGTATCTTTGTTTTATGAATAATATCCCATTCAACCCGCGCTTCATTATGCAGCGCATTCGGCAATTCTGTCAACTTATTATTAAGTACCTGAAAGGTGTCTCGCGATGTCTTAATTAACTGCCAATTTATTTTCATTGCCTTTTTTGTCTCGAATAATTTTAAACCGTGCTTATTTTCACATCTTAATTAAGTTTTAATGATTACTCCAATTATCTTTTGAATTTATAATAAAAAGTTTAAAGACTGTGAACACAAACATCATCAATTTGTAGATATCTTCAGCTTTATTTTATTGTAAATTTAGTAATTGGCGTTCACTTTCTGCGAGAGTGTGTGGAAGAATTCTTTGTACTTTGTTATTTATGATTCCTATGAGCTTTGGCAAATGCTATACTCTCAATTGCTAGATACACACGTGGGATCAAGAGCTTTACTCAACCTTTTGTATCGTCAACATAGCTATCCTCGTTATAATTTTATGCTCCATTTGATATCTTTTTTATCATAACTTTTTAACAGATATAATGGTGGGACCAACTTGATTCAACAAGAGTTATTCAACAAAATAATAACCAAATATACATTTTTTTTAACGTCTTATTTATTTTAACGTCCTGGCGAAGTTTAGCTAATGCTATTCCACCACTTGACCAGGAGGGCGAAATGAGATACGCTCACCCATCTAAGTGACGGACTCTTCCGGCGTTGCTTAACTTCGCTGATCGAGTTTTCGCCACTGAAACCGGCACCGTACCTCGCCTGTAATTTTAAAATATTTACTCCTTGTCAGCACAGAGCGAGTAAAATATGATACGAAAAGGTGAAAATCAAAAGTATGCAAGTAAAGTTCAACATATTCCATTGGTGTGTAGCCCAAGTTTCGATGTCGATTAATATCGCGGCCTTGCGTAGAATTACAAGATGAGATGCACAATAGGACACGCTAAAACTGACATGAAATTCCCACATCGAAAAAGTCACACAGAAAGCAACCATAGCCCTCGGAAGGTGCAGGCAGATGTGTAGAAAATATTGGGGGTTAAATTCCAAAATCTCCCTATGGTTATATACTAGAGTAGTAAGACTCATGATAACCTATGGATCAATAGCACGGTGGACTAAAGCAGTGCAGGTGGGAGCAATAAGGCTGTTAAGTGGCATGCAAAGGCTTACTTGCCTGTGTGCCATGGAAGCCATAAAAACGGCTCCAACTGCGGAATTGAAAGTCCTTCTGCATATGCTAATGAAAAGCCCTATTCCAAAAAGGCAGCAGCACGGAACAGAGCACCAGAAGTTATACTTAGAGCTGAAGGCGAATCCCATTCTGGGAATGGCCACGGACACTACAGTCCCAAAGTATAACTTTAATAAAAATTTCAAAATTAATATACCAAGCAGGGAAGACAAATGGCCCTCCAATACCGGCACAAACAGTCTGGTGTACAAACGACTCCAAGACAGAACAGGGAGTCGGAGCTGGGATTTATGGGATATGGTCAAAAACTAAAATCCCAATAAGTCTAAGAAAACACCTATCGATCAATAAATAGCACGGTGGGCTAAAGCAGTGCAGGTGGGAGCAATAAGGCTGTTAAGTGGCATGCAACGGCTTACTTGCCATAAAAACGGCTCCAACTGCGGAATTGGAAGTCCTTCTGCATATGTTAATGAAAAGCCCTATTCCAAAAAGACAGCAGCACGGAACAGAGCACCAGAAGTTATACTTAGAGCTGAAGGCGGATCCCATTCTTGGAATGGCCACGGACACTACAGTCCCAAAGTATAACTTATAACTAATAAAAATTTCAAAATTAATATACCAAGCAGGGAAGACAAATGGCCCTCCAATACCGGCACAAACAGTCTGGTGTACAAACGACTCCAAGACAGAACAGGGAGTCGGAGTTGGGATTTATGGGATATGGTCAAAAACTAAAATCCCAATAAGTCTAAGAAACACAGTATTCCAGGCTGAAGTGGTCTCAATACAGTGGTGTGCAAAGGAAATTATAAGGCAACAAACTCTTCGATAGTCAGGCTGCGCTAAAAGCAATCGGTTCCATGCAAGTCGAATCGAGACTTGTATGGTACTGCATAAATGCCCTTATAGGCCTAGGAAGTCAGAATAAAGTTCCTGTGGCTTGGGTACCAGGACACAAGGGAAATGAGAATGCTGATGAACTGGCCAGAGAAGGCGCAGATAACGCCCGTATAGGACCCGAACCCTTTCGCGGTGTGGCCAAGCATACGCCTAGCGTCGTTTTTGTAAAACTTGTATAATTGATAAATTTTGATATATAAATTTATGTTCTTGCATTTTTACGTCTCGACGGCGAATTTTTTGTAAAACTTGTGTATTTGATAAATTTTCATTCCTAGATTCATATTCTTACACTTTTACGTCTCGACGCCTACCGACGCCCAGCGTCACTTTTGTATAACTTATGTATTTGATAAACTTTGATATCTAAATTTACGTTCTTGCAATTTCACGTTTCGACGTCAACCGAAGTCTAGCGTCGTTTTTGTAACACTAGTGTATCTGATAAATTTTGATACCTAGATTCATATTTTTCCATTTTTTCGTCTCGACGCCGACCGACGCCTAGCGCCGTTTTTGTAAAACTTCTGTATTTGATAAATTTTGATACCTAGATTAATATGCTTCCATTTTTTCGTCTCCACGCCGACGGACGCCTAGCGTTGTTTTTAGAAAACTTGAGTCTTTGATAAATTTTTATATCTAAACTTATGTTCTTTCATTTTTACCTCTCCACGCCAACCGACGCCTGGGGTCGTTCTTGTACAACTTCTGAATTTGATATTTTTTTTAAATTTATTGATTTAATGGTGTTACTTATATTAACGTCCTGGCGGAGTTGAGCTATTGCTGTTCTACCACTCAACCAGGAGACGTACACATAGACATCAACACAACAACCTTTCCCTGCGACATTGCCATCTACCGCAGCTGAGACTTGAACTTAGGTGAGATAACAGCGACTAGACATGTTGTGCCACTCAACAGCGGTCCAGCTCACTGCTACTGTCTCGGTAACACATGAATATCGCCATTCATCAACCATACCCTGGCTAGTATTCGAACCCGGGACTCCGTGGTCGCAAGCCAAACACCTTTAGAATTGCGCCACTGAGCTGGCTAAAATTTTGATACCTAGATTCATATTTTTCCATTTTCCGTCTCGACGCCGACCGACGCCTATCCTCGATTTTGTAAAACATGTGTATTTGATCTATTTTGATACCTAGATTTACATTGTATTTTTACGTCTCTACGCCGACCCACGTCTTGCGTCGTTTCTGTAAAACTTGTGTATTTGATAAATTTTAATATCTAAATTCATGTTCTTGCATTTTTACGTCTCGACGCTGACTGAGGCCTAGCGCTGTTTTTGTAAAACTTGTGTATGTTGTACATTTTGAAACCTAGATTCATATTCCTGCAATTTTACCTCTCGACGCCGACCGACGCCTAGCGTCGTTTTTGATCAATTTTGATACCTAGATTCTTATTCCTGCATTTTTACGTCTCGACGCCGACGACACCTAGCGTCGTTTTTGCGAGAATTGTGTATTTGATAAATTTTGATACCTAGGTTCTTGATCTTGCATTTTTACGTCTCGACGCCGCACGCGCCGACCGACGACTAGCATCGTTTTTGTAAAAGTTGTGTATCTGATAAAGTTTGATACCTACATTCATTCATTCATGTTCTCGCATTTTTACCAAACCCTTTTTTTTGTGGAATATTAATGTATAGTCTATTACAATAACTCCGAGTTGTGCAACTTTTTTATTTTTTTATCCGCAACTTAATGAAAGTTTGAAAATGTCTAAAACTTTTCTTTATTTCTGTGCACTGTACATTTTGCAGATTTTGTAAATATCAAGTCAGGCTTGAATGTTAGCCAAGTTTATTTTCATTGTCTTAACGAAGCTTGCTAAATTGTAACTTATGTAAAATTTTTTATGACATCTGCCCCAAATATTATTAAAATTCTATGACCAATTATTTCCATATGCTGAAGTGCAAATACAGTCAAGAAGTTTACCTTTAAAGAGACTTGGAAGGAAAATCTGGATGTGGAAGTAGTGATTCCTTAGGCAGGTTTTTTTATGGTTTTATCGTTATTCATATTATTTCTCAAGGACACGCTCTAACTGTTTCTTTGATGTAATAGTCCCAGGCGTAGGGGTTATTTTCTAGTAATTTACTGAATAATACTACAAATAACACTTAGACATTATTTAAGTACATAGAGCCTATGTGAGTAGGCACATCCATTTTTAAGTTGAATATCGTTTTCTTAAATCTTCTTATTATACTCCTTAAATCTAAATTCGCAAATAATAACCTACCAATTTTTTTGGGGAGACTTACGCGAAATATTATCATTACTAATCCTTAAATGAATGAGATCAAGCAGTGAATTTCTACCATTTTCTCCACAAAAGGTTAGATGTTTTTAATTAACTTTAAATAAATACATATTTCGATAGAGATGGAAATCATTATTGATGTTAAAATTTGTGCAAACTGCTTTGGAGACAGATTAAGAGCAATAAATCTACGTATCATCTGGATACATACTATGACCCAAATATTCCTAGATTTAATTAAATTTAATGTGCAGATATCATGCAAATGTGGGCCTAATATACTTTCATGAGGAATTCCGGAGGTCATCCTGAGAGTATCTGACATTCTAATTTTCTATCAGAGGAAAATGATAACATAAATGATGAAACAGTTATAAAATCCTATTTAGTGCAATGTTGCTCTAACTATGGAAGTTGAGCATATCAGGGGCCTGATACAATCGAGCAAGAAAAGGACTAGGTATATCTTGCTATTATCATATGCGTTAAGAATATCATGAGTATTGTCAGATAGATATGATATATTATAAATGTAGTATTAGCCTGGCACTCAAGTAGGTTTAAAATTTGATTCATTATTAACTAAATATCATTTGTTGAGTAGCTAGTTAATTAAGAAAACAATTTATATTACCTAACAGTTCATTCTAAACACTATTACGACCTTGCTATTAAATATTATTTATAATTCAATATACCATGAATCTTTCAACTCTTGTATTTAAAATGATACCAACGTTTGATGAATCTTCCTATTTCAGGTACAAAGCAAAAAGCGTTAATTTTATATTAAACATTCTTTTCCACTTTTTATACAAATGGACACACAAATAAGCAACGGGCGTTAGTAATGTGCGTAATCAAAATTAATTATATTAGTAATTCTTTTCGAATTTCCAAGGCAACGGATAAATTGATTTCTTTAATTGCAGGAGCGTCCGTACGTAATGGTGAAAGATGAAAAGAATTTAACAGGAAATGCCAGATATGAGGGTTTTTGTATAGACCTATTAAAATGGATTGCAGCACAAGTTGGTTTCCAATATACAATCCGGCTTGTTCCAGATCATATGTATGGAGTATACGACCCTGACACAAAGGAATGGAATGGCATCGTTAGGGAACTTATGGAAAAAGTAAGTCGGAGAATATTCAATCTTGATTAATTTTTAAAGCCGTGACTTCGGAATTTTGTACTTGAAGTTACCCTGTTTAGGCGAGGTGAAATGCCTTATTATAGTACATTGCTTCGGAAAAAAATCCTCATTCACTGTAAATTTGAAATATTCTCCAAAGGGGAAAATAATAATTAAAAAAATTTACCAGGATTAACTTATAGCGCAGGGAAAGATAGAGGCAAAAGCTGAAAGCAAATAATCTTTTTGATAGTTTTTTGGTAGGTGTTTAGTAGTAGAAATGTGTTTTAAAAAGTTATCAAGGCCACTGTGGCCGGAATATAAAACAAAAGGTGTCAAACTAATATAAAAATACTTTTTTAAATAGCGTCACAAGGCAACGCACGGATGCCTCTTGCTTGCATTTCGATACAAAAATTTTGATCGGATCGTAATAATGAAAAAAAATTTTGAACGGCAAAGATGCAGCATCATTACTATACCGGGTGTACACGAATAGTGGGCCACCCCTGTAACTTCTTTGTTTTTTAAGATATCGGGATGAAATATTGTGTGGTGAAGTTAGGTTAGATGTCCAACTTTTTGAGACCTATCTGCCATATTTGTCACTTCCGGTTTCACCGCAAATAACCCTGAAGGTAAATAAGTACTACAGTAGGTTTAAAAATTGTTTATTTCAATCTCTAATTTAACTATTGTTCAAAATGACCTTCATTTTGATCTCTGCACTTCTGAATTCTTTTAATAAATTTGCCTTAAACATTTTGCAACTCTACAGGAGGTATGTTGTCAAATGCCATCCTCACACGATTTTCTAAATCCACTCTCGTATACACAGTTGTCGATTACACAATATTTTTTAGATGAGCCCATAAAAAGAAATCTATACAAGTTAGATCCGTAGATCTCGCGGGCGATCTAACAGGACCGTTTGTCCCAATCCATTGATCCCCGAATCTATTATTAAGATAAGCAGCAACATTTCTGGAGTTATGGGGAGGCGCTCTGTCCTTCTGAAAGAGTTGCCCCTGTTGAGCTAAAGGCAAATTATCTATTCCATCTTCAATTTCGTTTTGAAGAAACTCCAAATACCTTTCTCCTGTAAGTGGACCGTCAAAACATAGATCCTATAATCCGGTTATTTTTTGTTCCCGCTCAGACATTAAAACCAAAGCGCTCTTGAAATTTCCCTCTATAACTAGATTTTGAGTTTCTGTGGCCCAATATCAACAATAATTTCTATTGAACATCCCGTCATTTGTGAAACGAGATTCGTCTGAGAACAATATGTTTTTGTGGAACTCTCTATCTTGCCGATGCTTTTCCAGAACCCAATTGCAAAAAATCATTCTTCTAGCACAATCATTTCATAGAGGTGTTGATGTAATTGGTAATTGAAACTTTTAAAACTTATGCTTTTTAAAATTTTCCATACTGGTTGATGGCAAAATACCAACGATTTAGAAAATGAGCATGGCAATTGTTTATTAGGGATATTACGATGACAGCAAGGACCTACTTTAATTAACTTTTTGTTTTTGTATTTCTGCGATGATAATGGCTTGACTAATAAACAAGAAACATGCTGGTGTAAGGACTTTTCTTACTAAGATATAAAACGTAAGTAACGAAGAGTCCATGTCCATATAATATTTAAGAACTACATCATGCGAGTTCAATTGACGAGAGAGGATTTAGAGAATCGTTTGAAGATGGTATTTGACAACATATCTCCTGCAGAGTTGCAAAATGTTCAAGACAACTTTAATAAAAGAATTCGGAAGTGCAGAGATCAAAATGGATGTCACTTTGAACAATTGTTAAATTAAAGATTGGAATAAACAATTTATTAACCTACTGTAGTACTGTATTTATTTTTAGGGTTATTTGCCGTGAAACCGAAAGTGAAAAATATGTCAGATAGGTCTCCGCAAGAGACAAAATGGGCTTCTGGCACATTCTTGTGGTATATCATAAAATATTAACACAAATATACAAGGTTGATCAGAATTTAATTGAAGTTAGATATAAATCATAACTTAAGAAAAATTGTCATTCGTGCCGGTAACGATTACACATTACGGAACTTTTGTTGTCATTTAACCCCTACTAAATAGAGCTTGCTGAATATCTTGGTAGCCCATATCATAATGCTTTAAAAAAAAATGAGTTATTTTAAAAAATATAATTTCAGTAAGTTTACAGCACCCTTTATGATGTATTATTGGATATATTGACGTTTTCGTATTTTTTATATGAATTAAGTTGGAACAAAAATAATTTTAATATATTCGCAGCCCTCTAGATTGACAACTAGAATTATTACTAATTATTAGTATAAAGGTATCCAAACTGTGCTCTTTATTTAAAAAATGTAAAGACTTACAGGGTGGTCCATTTAGAAATGACTATTGGGGCCATTTCCAACCGAAAATGACAAATATGACGCATAGGTCTCAAAAAGTTGGAAATCTTACCTAATTTCACAAAATCCCATCCCGATATCTTTAAAAACAAGGAAGTTACAGTGGTGGCCCACTATTCGTTTGCACCCATTTTAATCGTAATATTTGTTTCCTAGATTAAAAAATAAATACAACACTTTTGCTCTATTTTAGAATCTACTCCGTTAAATTATCTATATCTTGAAATTAACTCGTCAATGTCCATTGGTTTTGAAATCTTCGTGTCACAATTCGATATCATGGTAGCCAAAAAGTTCAACTGTTCTGGTCAAAACATGAGTTGGCTTTAAATTTTAAGTATTAGCGTATTTTATAATTTATAAAATTTACTTTGACACATGGAAACAATGCAAATTAGAGTTAAGGGCATCTACTTTTAATAATATATTCATTTTTCATTATAATTCAACAGTGACATGCAAGGTTTTTTATAAATATGCTTTCAATACTACTTACTCACATTTCTTCCAATTGTGATCTACGATGATATCAGTTCTCTCAATGGTACCTAGTGAAATTTTTTGTAGCGGTCGAGACATATAATGAGTAGCTACAAAATTTGTATGGAATTCAAATATCGAGGAGCTTCAAAGAGCTGCCCGAAGCGGCGCTCGCAGTGCACGAACTTTGTTTTTGTCATATACCATAAATATAGTATATTATTTACTGAGCGATAATGTAAGTACACAGGCCCACAAAACAAAAGTGATCTGTAGCCGTAACCCGACATAGTAATCCCTATGTATTTCAACATGCTGAAGACGAATCCGATGTCGGTTTAGCTCCAATACCCACCATTTTTTTGTGAATCGCAGAAGTAGCCTGATTTCTCTAGCTTATTTTCGCGATTTACAAAAAATTGGTGGGTGATGTAGTTAAACGGACATCGAATTCAGCACATCGAAATATATAGGGATTGCTATGATCTGTAGCCGGAACCCGACAGTAATAATTATGTATTTCAACATGCTGTATGCGAATCCGATGTTCGTTTAGCTCCATAACTCACAAATTTTTTGTAAATCTCGGAAATAAGAGAAAATTTGATTTTTTAGGTTATTTTCGCGATTTTCAAAGAATTGATGAGTGATGGAACTAAACGGACATCGAATTCGTATTCAGTACGTCGAAATACATAGGGATTACTATGTCGGGTCCCGGCTACACATCACTTTTTTTGTGGGCCTGTGATTATTTGTTTGTTTGGAGTAACGTACAGTTTCCATTTTGTATTTTTGTATCTATTGTCAACAATTAAAGTATAAAGTTTCTCAGTTGTAACTCTCAACAAAGGTACATTGTTTCCAGGATTATGAATTATGAATAATTTTAATATTTAGGTGGACCATATTGAATCCAACATTTCATAATCAAAGTTGTCGCCCACTTCTCGGGCTCAATACCTCAAGAATACTCCAGCCGTCTTTTTTGTCTTTTATTTAAAAGTTCAATTTCATATTTTAATGCCGTGAAGAAGAATTATGTACCATTACGTAAATTAGGCGTGAGCTTCACCCCTTTTTATTTCATCACTTTGAATCAAAATATACGCAATTTATGTCACAGATTTATATGTATTCTTTTAATGCATCTTGGAGGGTATTCAAATGGCTACTGTCCCTTTATCTATAAGCATGTAGCTAGTAAAATATCTAATCGGTAATTTAAAACGATTATAAAATTTGTCTTATTCCTCGGTTACTACGAATCAGGTTATATTAATAACCATAAATTTGAAAACAATATAAATTAATTTTGAAATATATTAAGCTGAACAGTAGTTAATAAAGTGAAAGTGTTGTTGTTGAAACTCGAGCCATTTACCTTTAGTGAGAAGCTGTTTTGTCTTTCAGAGAGCAGATCTGGCAGTGGCTTCCATGACAATAAATTACGCCCGAGAAAGCGTAATAGACTTTACAAAACCATTTATGAACCTGGGGATAGGTATTCTATTCAAGGTAAGGATTGTAGTGTGCATTAGATTTAAATATATAAAGCAAAAGAAGTTGCGTATCTGCTATAATTAGAAAATTTGTGCTGTAAGCATTGAATCAAAATTTTGATATTATAGACTATACATTAATTAATACGGTTATGCTAGTAATTAAAGTGACATAATTTTCGTATACGTTTAAATTTCTTTAATACAATCGAAATTTTAAAAATTCAATATTACAGATTTGTTTATACAGGATGCTCATTTTGTCTTTTACTATTAAGAAAATATGTATCTGCAATGTATGTGTCATTTTTATTTTACAAAGAATAAAGTTAGATACAAGCATATGTGTCGCACATACTAAATTATAAAACAGATTAATATAAGTTTAATATTTTATTGTAGTGTTTGGTTGAACTAGTTACGATGGTTTCATTTTAAAAGTTAATTATATTTAATTTGATGTAAATAATCCGAATGTAGATTCTTAAGATTCTTAGATATAGCTTTGCCCAATATGATAATGCTTGGTCCATTATTGTTATAAAATCTTATTTTTTATTATTTATGCTTCATCCTAGAACTTTATGTAAGTTGGATTGAGTTAGCCCCAGTACATCTTAGGTATATATTATAGTATAGATAAAGAAGAATAATGATTTTCTGATTTCCATTCCCTCTATAAATAAATCCAAAAATGCTCTGATAATAGAAGATTTCAAATTAATTGTGAAATTAGACATAGTATACGGAACCACGAAACAAATGCGTTCGTTTTTAGGGGGAGGAAGTTACGGTGTAACAATTTTAATACCTAAATATTAAAAAGGCTTCACGTGTACGAGCAGTAGGTAGTTTTTTTGTTGGAGAGCATAGGGCCGTGGATTTTAAGAGTGTGGACGTTCAAAGGGCGCCACTTGCTGGATACTAAATGTAGTGATATAAATAATTTTGCCAGCCAGGAACAAAATTAAGTTACTAGCAATCCTGCGATGGAATTCTTAAAATATATCAATAATGTCCAAATTTACACTTTACTATGAAATCTCAAAATCTAGGCAAATATCAGGTGCGCTAGTGCAAACATGTGGACATTAAACATTATTACGACACAAGTGAGATGTACACAAACAAAGAAACTAAATAAAAAGTTCAGATATTACCTAAACGTGGTTCATACGCATTAAATAAATTCTGTATACTTGATCTAATTAAACTTCACTGAAAATAAAACTTTACTCTCTGACTGAGATTCTCTTGCAACTACGACTTATCTGATTAACAACTATGAGTACTAACTTACAATGGCGAATTAAAGATTTATTATGAATTGAATTTGCAGCTCATCACTAAAATATTAGGTTAGGTCATAAGCAAGATCTCATGAGCCGACAACTGCAATGTTCGCTGCTTACACTTAGATGGTAATGAATGTTCTAAAATATGTATATTCTCTTAAAAGTATTTCACATATAACCTAGTAGAAGGTAAATTAGCTTCACATATTACCATACGCTGCCTTCACAATAAGAATCTTAGATATTTCATCATTCTATATCAACTTAGAGCTCAATTTATAGTTGCAAGATTTTGGTATAATTTACTTTAATATATGAACAAAAAATCACTGAGTAAATCCATAATAATTTCCCTTAAGAATGTATAACCAAAATGAAAAAAGAACCTGATCAGAGCCTTGGCATTTTCTGTGACTACTGCAGCGTGACCTGTCACCACTTAGACGTTCTCGACGTTGGCTACGACTACGACTGCTGCATCAAAATTTCTGCATGAGTCTCCTAGAGACTGTTGCGAACAACTCTCCAAGCCAAAACTTCTCTAAATGTCAGCAGGACCCACATATAACCTAATATCTGAGTAATAGACTTCCTCCTATTACTCCTCTAAATACTAGGCCCCCTTACATAACCAAAATTACTACACCAACCAGCTTGACGCATACATTAACTACTCTGCTTAATAGCCTAACCCATATATATGCCTATCCAAACATATGCCTGACCAAACAAAAGCCTGTCCAAACATAGGCCCATCTAAACATATGCTTCTCCCAAATACTCTGTAATAATTACAATAAATAAGAACTAAATAAAACACCAAATTGAACAAAGTAAAAGCTTACCTCACATAGAGAGTATTACATAACCTAACGAAGCACGTGGCGTCAGAATTACGGCAACCAAAAGAATTCCTTCTTGGAATTTACAAAACGCTTGCGGCAGAACGGCGAGGAATTTATGAGGACATTTATACAAATCCACAGCTGTGATAACGATGTAAAATCCCCAAACCTCCACAAAAATCCAGACTGCAGTCCGCCTACCCTGTCTCTGTCCAGCGAGCACCAGACCGGAAATCTCCCACAGTTCTCAATATTGCCAACTTGAGCACCTAGAGAAAACTTTCTCCAGCCAATGATAATGCGTCACCAAAGGACTTTTACAATCAAAAGACTGAATTTCACAAGTATGTAATAACTCAACTGCAAGAATATATCATTAACACCACTAAGTCAAATTATCTTAAAAGAAAACCTGCTTAATTCCGAAGTTTTGCATTCTTGCAAGTAGGCAACGCGCTTGACCAACCAGCGCGCGTGTTGTTGCCTATCCATCTACTCCAGGGAAGTGAATAAATTAGAACCTAATTATTAATGTAAACAAACATAAATAAACATATATTTTGTGATGTAGCCATTTCAAATGCTGCAACCGGATAGAGGGAGGAAGGTTAATAATAGTGAACGTTATCACAAATAAAAAATAGGGATAACTATATTTAACCGTTTAAAGTCATTCTCTTGCGACATATTAATCAACAGAATAAATATTTATCATGAATGTGATTAGCCCCACCCACCACTTGCAAACGGACATTCGTGTAACAGAATTCCCAGAAATGTTATGAGGTGGTACACAAGGAGGAAAGGGAATGAAAATAGCCCATTTTTTTAAACGCATTTGTTGAATGTATTCATTGAATGGCCTTGCATTATATTTAAAGTAAATAATGAATTCTTAGATGTTTATGTTTAATACTAAATGTATACTGATAGCTTTATTAGGAGAAAATCCGCTGCCTAAGGAATCTTTACATCCCAGTCTCTTACATCTTGACTATATTTGCACTCTAGTGTGTGGAAATAATTAGTAATAAAATTTTAATATGTTTGAAGCAAATGTCACAAAGAAATTTGTGACGTTAGCTTCTAGCACATACACTAAAAGTGAAGTTTCTGGACCTCCATGAGCTTGCTTTACTTTTTCCTCTATTTACCCCCCACCCCTTCATCGGAGTCATCTCAATCAGATATCATTACAATACCAACGTGCACCAAATTTCAAGTGAATATCTTAATTTTATTTTATCAGCCCCTTTAATGATGGAGTGGGGCTGATGGAGGGGTTTAAAAATATTTTGAAAAAATCTGAGGCCTTGGTTTCTAGTATATGGGTGAATCTCCCCAAATATTCCTATTTTAAAGAGGCAATTTTATAAAATTAAAAATTATTGAACAATAGTAAAATTGCTAAATTTATGTTCATTATACAGTGAAACTTAACGTCCGTTATGTAACACATTAAATTTGCAGTATTATTGAATTTATGAATGATTTTCAAAAAAGGCATATCCAGAGGAATGACTTGAAAATCAGAGCAATGACAAAGAATCGCTTTAAATATTTATTAGTGATCATTCGGGACAGAAAATACATAAGATATTATTAGCAGGTATATAAGTAAAGAAAGAATTTAAGTTTACTCAAAAACGTCAACTTCATCTTCAGTCATTATTGGAGATGGTAAAATGAATCTAATTTGTTCATATGTCTCATAAGATCCGTCATTTTCATTGAGTAAAGGCTTGTGAATTTTTAAGATTACACTCTTTTAAAAACATAAGCTTTACTTCGCCAACTTCATCTAAATTAACCGTGTTAACCGGTCTTAACTCTATTTAATTTGTGGCAGGAGAATTGCTAGGTCCAGCTTCGCAATCTGAATTATAAACGTCTTCGTAATGAATTCGTTGATGATGGCAGTCTTTCTGACAGTCTGGCCTATTATAACTTATTTCATCTTCCGAAACATTCGATGGCTCGAGTTCAGATTCTTGAATTGGTTTATAAAACTGTTTCTCTTGAAAGCTACTTAGTTTGTTATAGTTTTGCTTCAGTTGGTCAGATATCATTTCGCCAAATAATGATTTATTTTCAACATCAGCCTTTTGCCAGTCAACAGACATCAATTTTTTCATTCTACTTTTTGGAGTCGGTGGCTCTTTGGATTTATTCAATGATCTCTTTAGACGATGATATTTCTGCTTATATTTCTGGGTTTTCTGCTGAAGTTTCTTTATTATATCATATTTTCTACGAGAATTTGGTGTAGTCACGCTTTCATATTTTTTTTTCTGAGAAAGGCGGGGTATATTCACGGATTCTTGCAATGAAATTCTCATTTAATTCTTGATTATTTTTCTGTTTATTTATCTGTTTATTTATATTCTCTATTTTTTTATTTTTCTCGTTAGGCTCTTGCAGTTAATACACTAATGGGCTTAATTATCTTAAATATTGCAACCTTCTCTCTGCTTCAGCTGTTATTTCCCGGCAGGGTCGTTCTTTAATCGCTGATATGTCCTTCTTCCTGATTCTTTATTCTTCTTCAATTTCTCCTCTCTAGTTGCCGGTTTAGTATGCCTTGTCCGAACCATGGTTTATTCATCTAATAATAAAGCACAATATTAGTAATTATGAGGCTCGGGGTAGCCTTGGTTTCGAGGTTAAAAAAAGGATACAGAGGACTGACGCCAGTCGACTGAGGATTCTCGTAATTTTCACGCCAAAATATACAGATTGTATTCCATAACCTTACTTTACAAAATAACTTGTGTGCCCAACGGGTTATTTCAATATTTGACACAACTAATTACAACGAAAGTTAGAGAAAAACCCTTACTTAAGGAATTGCTACCCAAGTGTGACCACACGTAACTCGTCGATTGTTTATTTATAACAATATAACCGTTGAATTTGTTGTGTACGTAAACATTGGATTCAAACGGATATGAAACATATTTGATTTCTGTGTAAAATATAAGATCCTTGTGCCAAACAAGGTGTAAGTTGTTGGCAGAGGACTGATGTTCTATTCCGATGATATAATGTGAGGATTTATTTGAAAATAATATTATTTATTATTCAATATAAACTAAAACCAGTGTTTTGGATAGTTTCAACTTATTTAAAATATCCTAGTGTTGGTAATAATTTCAATATTGGTGTTTTTTCTGCGAGTTCAGTGCCCCAATATACTGTAGTGACAAACAGAGGACAGGGCTTTTTACACATTGTTAAGCATGTAAAAATGTTAAATCTGTAAATTTCAATCAATGTTAAGTCGGAAATTGTTAGAAACAAATGATCTCTATTGAACGCATGAAATATTATTAGTACTGAGTTTTTCAAGATTTTTTAAATCTATAGTGACATCAAAAAGTAATGTTTGTAGAGATTCACTCATATACACCAAATCCCAAGTTTCTGGACTTAGCAGCTTGCTTGCTTGCTTATTATCCCCCATTTACCCCTTTTTAACCCCCAACCCTTTAACGGAATCATCCCAGAATATAGTCTAGTTCCAAGTGAATATCTCAATTTTATTATGTCAACCCGTTTAATAAAATTGAGGGGGGGGGGGGGGAATGTAAAATGTTATTAAAAAATCTTGGCTTCTAAAATATACACCAAATTCCAAATCTCTGTGCTCTTACCAGCTTGCTTTACTTATTTTCCCTTATTTACCTCTAATTAACCCGCAACCCTTCACCGAAATTGGCGCAAAATATAATCTAGTTCCAGGTCTCGTCATTTGTATAATCTTGTATTCAATCCATAATGTATATTCTGTTTGTATAATTGGGCTACTGTCTGTTGGGTATGTAATTAAAGTACATAAAAAATTTCAAAAATGTGTGTACCAAATTTCAAGTCAATATCTTAAACCGTTCTTGAGAAAACATGCGCACAGAGAAAAGTTGCAGACCGACAGTTAGAAAAATTTTTTCTCTCAACTTTAAAATCTCGACATTTTATGACATTGTAGCCTATTCCAACAACCAAAGTTTTTGAATTTTTTTTTTAGATTACTATACTTCCACGCCATTACGTGGATGTGGAAGTAAAATACAAAAAACTGAGTGGCCTTAAAGAAAAGTACTTATCTAAGTATTATGTGATAAAATTTTATCAAGTCACTAGATTTATCCAACCTTATTGCCTAATATAGATGTTAGAATTAGTAAAAAGTACATGTGAATTCTTTATTTAATGATACAAAATTTAATTTATCTGATGTAGGTATATATAATGAAAAATTAGGGACCTAAAATGGTCCGGAAAATCTCCCTCAAATAAGTAATATAAAATTATTAGTAATAATGCCTTATTAAAGCAATGGTATTTAAATTTAGCACAAAGCATTGTGATTTACAGTGTCTAATGTTTTACAGAAATTAATCAATACCAGCACGCTAACTAACCCCTGATCATAATCAATGAAAAGGTCATCCATTACATTGTCTAACACTGTTGGCGTACTAAACCATTTTCTAAAACCACACTAACTGTCAGGTAAAAAATTTCTATTTGTACTTGGGTTTCATAAATATGACAATATAAAATATTTTCGAATATTTTGGCTATAATAGGTAAGATAATTCTTAAGTTTGAACATGATTTTTTACTACAATTTTTAATGAGAGGTTTACCAGTTCCTGTTTTCCAAGCATTTGGAAATTTATTTTTCTCCAAACAATAGTTGATATGTGTTAGAAATTAAATGATAAACAGACTACTATATTTGAGCATTACGAAAGATGTATTATCCGTACCGTTGTCATTTCCATTTAAATTATGGAGAATTTTATTAACTTCGTTAACATTCGTCATTGTAAAAAAAATGCAATCGTTTTCGTCCATTAAATCATTATTAATGTAGAAATTGATTTTATTTGATTTTACACCGCACATATGTGAACGAATAAGGAAAAATATGCATTAATCGAATTTGGATCAGAAAGCTCATTTGGTATAAACACAAGAACAACATATTAATATACTATTCAAATGTAGTGACCCCTCACTTTAACAGCGAATATCTCAGAAACGGAAACGAGGAGCGGAAATTTTTTTAAAAATTACGTGTTCAGTACGTCTCTATTCTAAATCAATTACTGAAATTTGAATGGTCTACATTGGACAATTTTGAAGTTGTGCTAAGTTAAATTGAAAAATGTCCTGCATCTTAAGGAAATTTTGACCATGCCAGTTTAAAACCATTATATCTTGGAAGATATGCCTAATATGCAAATAATATTTTAGATACCGATAAAGCACGGTATTTTTGTACGAGGAAATTTTGTCAAACATTTTTATTCTAAAATTTTGCAGTTACTCTCTAAAACGTGACCTCATATTTATTCGATTTTTTATCAATGTATTTAGTTTTTTAAATAGTTAATGCCAGCATTTTCAGAAAAAATAATTGGTTTATATCAAATATTAATTTAGTTATCAAGCGCAATAGATAATATTATTGCAAGCTTCCGATAATATTATGTATTGCCCTCGATAACTAAATTAATTCAATTCCTTTTCCTAAAAAATCTTAATTTTATATAATTGACTATTTCATCAAAATTTTTTTAAATACATTGATAAATAACCGAATAAACATGTCACGTTTTTGAGAATAACTGCAAAGTTTTAAAACATCGGTGTCTAAAATAATATTTACATAGTAGGCATATTTTCCCAGATATAATGGATTTAAAACTGGTATGGTCAAAATTTGCTTAAGAAATGAGACATTTTTCAATATAACTTAGCAGAGCTTCAAAAGTAGCCAATGTATATTATTCAAATTTCAGTGATTGATTTAGAATAGACACATGATAAACACATAATTTTTCAATTTTTTCTGCTCCTCCATTTCTGAGATATTCGCGGTTAAAGTGAGGCGTCAGTACATTTCAATCGTATATTAGTTGTGTTGTTCTTGTGAGAATGTTAGGGTTATTTAGTGTAGACCAAGTATTACGAAGACTTTCTTCAACGCATTGAGTTTAAGTAAATTCTTTTTCATTCCTAATTATAGTAACTGTATAGTTCCGCAGTTCCTTGTACCTATGCCAATCTATGTTGCTTTTGTTTATGTTTCCGCTTTGCTTTATACCTTTCTCTGTTTCATAAAAAGCTAGAGATTAGAAGTAAGCCCAGGAGCTTTGGATTTAGTAACTAACAGAAGAGAATTCAATAACTGAATTTTATCACTAATACTTTCATATTATTTCATGCTAAGGCAGAGAGGGTTAATCATTTCAAAAATTTTCAAAATTACTAGTTACTAGTTTGGCTTATACTTTATGAGTATTATTTAAAAGTGAATTATTATTTGTTTGCTTATAATTGTATTGAAACATATTCTTTATAGGATTTTGCAAACAGCAGAAAAAATAAATATCTATGAGAACTAAAAGAAAAACTATGTGTAAAAATATTAATGAAATCTTTGCATTCCTTCGATAACCTGAATTCTGATTACGCTAGCAAATTGAAATCCTAAAATGAATTTGTCTAATTTCTTATTTGAAAATTCTCATTCTAATACTACCATCCGCACAGTCCCCTATGGCCATGCAGGTTAAACTAGTATCTACATAACCACCTACGGTCATGAATATTCAGCTAAAAATGAAAACAAAGGCCTAAAATGGATTTATTTACCTACCTTGTCTTAAAAATAAAAAAATTTAGGATAAGGTAGGTAAATAAATTCATTTAAGGCCTTTGTTCTCATTTTTAACTGAATCTGCTGTTTGCAAAATCATGTAAAAAATATGTTTCAACAAAATTTATGAGTATTAATATTCTAATTGCAATGAACTGATTTATGATTAGAGATATTATCAGTACAAAGTGCGACAAGGTCTGTATTAATATAAATTTATAAGGCTAAATAGTACAGGCAATGAAAGCAAAATGTTGTAAAAACCTCGCAAAAATTAATAAAAGAATCATCTCTGGGATTTAAGTAGTTAATAACCTGTAGAATGGAATGATGCATTATTTGCACTTCCAAATTCCGTGAAAATTCAAAAAAATTTTGGAAAAACTTTTTGATTTTCGGTTTTTTTGCTCTAACCGCTAAAATAATGAAAATACAGAAAACAAAATTTGTAGCTCGTCTCTTTCTCTACAAAATAGATCTTTGCCAATTTTTGTCTTACTTAAACCGCTTAGGAGATAAATCCAGTTTTCCACTTATAGTTTTGAGCCGCTCCGAAATGCGCGGAAAATGAGAATTCTCTGGGAGTTTCGTACGACTGGACATATCGATAATTATTACTATTCAGAGCCGCTAAAAAAAATGAAAGCAACGTAAAATATAGAGAAAAGTCTCAGCTTTAATATGGAATTAATCACAAAATTCATAAAAAATTTTGTCATAGAGAAAAAAGTGTTAGAAGATGGCTTAGTAAACTTTATACAGTTGATTTATTGACATCTTTGAGTTTTATGCATTCTGCCTATTTCTCCCGTAACAATGGGTGCTTTTTCACTGCATGGATTCGATTCCACGCACTTTAATCTATCTTTCGTGAAAATTTCGTTGAAGAATGTTTAGAAACAAATAAGTTGTATATGTTTTACTGTATAATTGTGCATTTTCTGAACGTGTATGAATAATGTAGACAAATTCAAAAAGTACTGCGCGCATTTAAAAAACTCTAAAGTCATTCGAAGGAATATGTTTTATAATCCAAAAATTAAGACTGTGCTATTATTATTACTTAAGATATAGGGAATTGAACTCCAAAATTTGGAGGTGATTGATCGATGAGAAATAAGTAATTGCAATAAAATGTTAATTGGATTAGTATATCATTATATAAGAATATAAATTTTTTATGAATTTTTTGATTAGTTCCACATTAAAGCTGAGACTTTTCTCTACATTTTATTGTTATTTTAATTTTTTTAGGGGCTCTGAATAGTAAGAATTATCGATCGATGAGCCCGGTCATACGAAACTCCTGGAGAATTCTCATTTTTCGCGCATTTCGAAGCGGCTTAAAACTATAAGTGGAAAACTCGATTTATCTTCTAAACGGCTTAAGTAAGACAAAATTTTGTAAAGACCTTTTTTGTAGAGAAAAAGACGAGCTACAACTTTTGTTGGGAACTTCTTTCTCTATTTTCATCATTTTGGCCGCTAGAGCAAAAGAAAACGAAAATCAAAACTTTTTCCAAATTTTTTTGAATTTTCCCGGAACTTGGAAGTGCAAAGAATGCATCATCTCATTCTGCAGGTCATTACCTACTTAAGTCCCAGACATGAACCTTTTATCAATTTTTGTCACCCTAAATTGTTAATTTGCCTGTACTATAATACTTAAATGAATTTAAAATTTATCAGTACCTAATTTTGTACATGTGTATTTAGTGAATTTATTAATCTATAAACTATAGACACATAAGTGGTTTAAATAAATTACAACAAAAACAATAATTTCTAAATAAGAAAAAACAAATATTCTTTACATTATCTGCTAGTATGTAAAGCAAATTAATTTGGAATAATTTGGAATGATAGATAAAGTCGGAACTGTTATGCTCAAATTATAATTATGTCGCAGATTGTAACCAGTGCGATATTTGCTACTGAATTGATCCTAATTTTCTTTTGTGTGTGATACACGGTTTAGAATATATAGAGATGTAGCAGTTAAAATTCCTAATGCTCTGAAAAGCAGTCTGCACGAGTGAAGAAAATGTTTGAGGGATATTATGCGTATAATTTTTCTTTGAAGTGTAAACGCTTCGTTAAACCGATACAGTTGTCGCAGCAGATAATACAATAATTTAAACAGAACAGGACATGAGTAAAATAGTAAATTTTTAAAATAAGTACATTAACAAAGGAGTGTAGTGGGCATATAACGAAGTAGTGAGTAGATTACACATTATTCAGAAAGTCTATGTGAGTTCCTCAATTTAAAAGAGATTTTATGTAAACTCCATTATTTTGTTTCACAGTGCAGTTACCAATTTTTATTAACAGGCTGAAATTTAGTCTCCTAGTAGTAAGAAATAATTAATCCATTTTTATTAAGTGGTAGAGTAGAGTAGTGCTTCAGCATGGGGCTAGTCTGAGCTCATTTATATTTCAAGAATTAACTGCAATACTGGAATATGGACATTGGACAGAGAACAATATTGGGATTTCTTCTACTAGTCCAGTCGATAAAGCAAGAATTACACCAGAAGCTCGCAAAAAATGTTAACTGAGAATTTCCTTCAGTAACTGTTAGTGGGAGGATTAAACATCACAAAACAACAAAAATCAATTCAGGGGTGTCGCGCAACTGCCCCCCAAAGAACCACCCCTTCGGTGAAAAAAACCTTATTTTAGTGATACCACGTTAACCGTTAAAGATATAAAAAAATTGCTCATCATTAAAAAGGAAGCTTGACTAATCGCCTAAGAAAAAGTCCTCTTGCAATTTTCTTGTATATGCCATGGTTTTCGAGAAAACCTATATTGACATAAATTGCAAAATTTGTATTTTTAATGCGCGGGAATTTTCGTTTATTTGAAATTTTTTGTGCGCCATTTATAGAAAAAATTAAATTGCTCGAAAGCCAAACAAGCTAGGAAGAAAAATCAAAATGAATTTAAAATGGGATATAAACTTTTACGTGCTAAACTTAATTATATTGGCTTTAATGAGGCCTCGTTAACATTAATTTCTTCTTACCTTAGCGATAGATTTCAGTGTATTTCTTGCAATAATGCTTTCTCTTCCAAGTTAAATATATTCTCTGGAGTGCCTCAAGGGTCCGTTTTGGGTCCCTTGTTTTTTATTATATACACATCGGATATAGTAACCTCTGTTCTTAATTCCAAAGCTTATGCTTACGCTGATGATACACAACTGATTTTTAGTTTTCATGCAAACGATACGCAGCAGGTATGTGTCAATCAACTGCGAGTTACAAAAAATCAAAATTCTTTCTGAGGAACACGATTTGCGCTTAAACTCTAGTAAATCCAACGTGATGTTGTTCGGCAGTAAAAATAAATTAGACAAGGTAAGCAATTTATTAAATATTAGTATTGATGGTGTCCCTCTGCCGATTGTTAAAACAGCAAAAAACCTTGGAGTGATTATCGATTGTGACTTGAGGTTTAGAGATCATGTAAAAAAAATTAATGCAGAAAGCATATTCTTCTCTGAAATTGTTATATTCCAATCGCCATATTCTTAATTTTAATTTAAAGAAAATGCTTTGTGAGTCATTAGTTCTGTCACATTTTAACTACTGTGATTTTGTATATGGATATTGCTTAGACCTCAATGATAAAAATCGTATCCAAATAGCACAAAACTCCTGTTTAAGATTAATTTTTGGTTTAAGAAAATACGATCATATTTCGCATAAATTGCTCGAGGTTAACTGGCTCAATATGGAGAATCGGAGAAAACTACATTTAGGAAATTTTGTGCATAATATTCTCAACTTAACACCTTCCTGTCTATCCTTAAGAAATAAATTTGTTGTACGATCATCTCTACATTCCAAAAATATAAGACATGGTAACAGGTTCAATATCCCACAGTATCATTCCGCCATGTACAAAAGATGCTTCATGTATAATGCGATCCAACTATACAACTCATTACCTGAGGAATTTAAAGGTTTCAGCATAAATAAGTTCAAGTATAAATACAGGAGTTTATTGTTTAGCAAGCAATAACTTTAGCGATTAATTTCATTCTGCCCCCCCTTCCAATTAGTATATTAGATTGTTCGGCATCACGATTAATGTATTACATATTTTTTTTCTTTTCTTTCGAAGATGCGTTGAATGTTTTTTTTAATATTGTTCACACCTTATCCAAACATGTTTTGATGTTGTATATTTGTGTGTGTATAACATCTGTCTATGTTTATATGTGTTTATACATATTGTTAGTTTTCATATTGGGTTTGTTTATATGTGTTTATATATATATGTATATACAGGGTGCGCCAAAGTTCTGAATTTGGTCGATTATGGCTCTATATGAAATGGTGGAAATATATTGTCTATAGATTATTTTCTTGATTTTCAATTCTGAATAACCAGAAAATATGTACAATTATACAGGGTATTCCGTTTTCGTTGTCCGGGCAACAACTTCGTTATTTTAAATGGAACACCCTATATTTTTTTCCTTTATCGAGTTACTCATCTAATTATATTCATAAATCTATTAAGGTGGTAGGTACTTAAAATTAACCATTTACGATATAAAAGAGATTTTTTGACAAAAAGTGAGGTTTACTGACAAGTTTTTGAGTACCTCTGATTTCATAGACAAGAGAGTTTTCAAAATTCTGCTTATACCGTTATGTTGGGCATATTAAGGGCTAATAGGGCAGAAACATTATTAACATTAATCTTATACAGAGTGCTGAAAAAATTGAGTTTATTTTTTCGCTAATAAAAAAGGCCGTAATTCAATTTTTTCAAATGGGACGTACTATTTTCAGTTCTGTCATCTAATGAAGTGTTAAATTATCTTTCCATTGATATATCATAGTAGGTATTTATCTTTAAAAGTTGCATAGATATTAAGGTTAATTGTCTGGATCAGACTAATTGTGTAGTAGTACAAGCAGTTTTCCATAATTAATTATTAGCCTTCTGAAATATTATTTTTTTACTTAGAATTGTTGGACAAAGAATTGAAATTAATACCAGCACGTATGTAATAAAGAATTTACTAATAATAAAAAAACAATTATTTTAACAAATGTTCAAAATGTTCACCATTTCGATCGAGACACATCTGAGTCCTCTTCCTAAATGAATGACGCATTTCTTGCAGCATCTGCGGAGTAATGGATGCAAAGGCATTTCTGATCCTATTTTTCATGTCATCAACAGTGGTAGAAGTGTCGCGATAAACTATATCCTTTACATAGCCCCATAAAAAAAAGTCCATACCTGTCAGATCGGGCGACCTTGCAGGCCATGCTATTGCTGCGCCACGCCCTATCCACATATCATTGAAGTTGCGATCTAACCATTCTCTGACATTTGCTGCAAAATGAGGCGGAGCTCCATCTTGTTGAAACCACACTTTTTGCCGTATATCAAGAGGAACGTTTTCTAGGAGAACCGGCAATTCATTTTCCAAAAAATCGTGATATATTCTTCCATTTAAGGGTCTATTAAAGAAATGAGGTCCAATAACAATCGGCCCTACTACAGCACCCCATACATTTAATGACCACCTCTGTTGGGAAACTGTTTTTAATAAATGAGGATTGACATCTGAATAATAATGAAAATTGTGTCCATTGACAGTCATTTTTCTTGCTGGAACTTAATTCATGAGGTTTGTACTGCACCACCAGTTTCGATAAATCTGTCTCTAAGATTACTAAATGCAGGTTCTAAAGGGTGTCTCCTTTCAGGATATGTGGTTTTATAGACTCGGGATGCTAAGAGGCTGTTCCTTGAGCACTCCCCCAGAATAAAAATCATGTCAACCATTTCTTCCCGCGAATAATTCATATTTATTTTGAAACACTTCTTCACTGGACAAATCAATAGACAAACATAAACTAACGACAAGCTAGAATGTGCAAATACCTAATACGTTCCACTCCTGGCAAACCTAGAATTACATAGCGGGTTACAACGTGAATGAATGCGATGGATTTAAGATAAACAACGATAGATATAATTTGCAGCGATGTCAAGTTAATAACAGTGTCCACACCCCAGATTAGTAAAGTGGGAGGTTGCCTATTGACTTTTCAAGGGCGAGTCAAGATGCCATATTGCGCGTCATTGTGCCTGCCCTGTGTTTGAACAAAGTTTTTCTGTATGATTTCATTTTGAATACGAGTAATATAGAACACTAAAACTTAGGTCGAAAAGAAAAACACGGGAATGTTACATAAATTACACCTTTTCAATATGAAATCATACAGAAAAACTTTGTTCAAACACAAGGCAGGCACTATGATGCGCAATATGGCGTCTTGATTCGACCTTGAAAAGTTAGTAGGCTACCTCACTCATGTTTACTAATCTTGGTCCACACCATCGCCTCGGCGCGGAGCGAACAAACTCAACACGTGGCATCAACGGATGTATCACCTCTCTGTCTACATGAGCCACCATGAGCAGTATGCTTTGAAGATTGTCGTGCCAGCTCGTAAAAGTTGAGTTTGCACGACAAACAACAAGTCATACTGTCAAAGTTAATTTATGTGATGTAATGTGATGTAAAATTATGTGAATTTCAGTCAGACAGATATTTAACCTTAATATCTATGCAACCCTTAAAGATAAATACCTACTATGATATATCAGTGGAAAGATAATTTAACACTTCATTAGATGACAGAACTGAAAATAGTACGTCCCATTTGAAAATATTGAATTACGGCCCTTTTTATTAGCAAAAAAATAAACTCAATTTTTTCAGCACTCTGTATAAGATTAATGTTAATAACGTTTCTACCCTACTAGCCCTTAATATGCCCAACATAACAGTATAAGCAGAATTTTGATAACTCTCTTGTCTATGAAATCAGAGGTACACAAAAACTTATCCGCAAACCTCAATTTTTGTCAATAAATCTCTTTTATATCGTAAACGGTTCAGTTTAAGTACCTACCACCTTAATAGAGTTATGAATATAATTAGATGGGTAACTCGATAAAGGAAAAAAATATAGGGTGTTCCATTTAAAATAACGAAGTTGTTGCCCAGACAACGAAAACGGAATACCCTGTATAATTGTACATATTTTCTGGTTATTCAGAATTGAAAATCAAGAAAATAATCTATAAACAATATATTTCCACCATTTCAAATAGAGCCGTAATCGACCAAATTCAGAACTTTGGCGCACCCTGTATATTGTTAGTTTTCATATTGGGTTCTGTAAGGCCCTCTATTGGTTAAGTAAGAATAGCTAGCTACAGCTAGACTTCGCCAATGGTCGCGCCTGTTAATTAGTAGCATTTTTCAGTATGTAATTTGTAAAACGCATTGTTATTAATAAAGTCGATTATTATTATTATTATTATTATTATATAAAATACTCTCCTGTGTTTCCATTGTTGATGGCTATTGATATTTATTAGTATATAAAAATAACAATGTAATATAGTTATCTCTTGATTTTCTGTGCCTCTAACTATTCACAGGCCCATAAAAAATAACAGACTCTAATATAAGTTTTAACTAAGTACTTTATTTTTTAGTTCAAGGTAGTACTTCAATGCAGGAAAAGTTAGGAATAAAAAAATTCACATTTACAAATTTACCATGTTGAAGTTAGCCAAGAAAAAAATCCAAAAAGGCTGCATGTTCAATTCTTTGATGATATTTTTATGATTAGAAACAATGGTTATATGGTATATGAACTCAAAAAAAAAAAAATTGAGCTTCTTCAAGATGTTTGGGTCTTCTTTTTATTTTTAGGAAACAGTAAAAAATTGGCCAACATTTGGCTAACTTCAACATGCTGGTAAATTTGTAAATATGAATATTTTTATTCCTAACTTTTTCTGCATTGAAGTACTACCTTGCACTAAAAGATAAGGCATTTATAATTTATATTAAAGTCAGTTATTTTTTATGGGCCTGTGAATAAAAGCGCAAAAAATCAAGAGGTAAACTATATTATTATATTGTTATTTTTATACACTAATTTATATCAATAATCAAAAAAATGGATACACAAGAGAGTATTCTCTTTAAAACCCATTTTGATTTTTCTTCCTAGCTTGTTTGGTTTTCAAGCAATTCAAATTTTCGATAGGCCGCGCGTAGAAAATTTCAAATAAACGAAAATTCATACGCATTAAAAATATAAATTTTGCAATTTTTTTCAATATCTATTTTCTCGAAAATCATGGCATATACAAGAAAATTACAAAAGGACTTTTTTTTAGCAAATTAGTCCAGCTTTCTTTTCTACAATGAGCAATTTTTTTATATCTTCAACAGTTAACGAGTTATCAGTAAACATAGGCTTTTTTCACCGAAGGTGTGGTTTTATGGGGTGGTTGCGCAGCACCCCCAAAACTGATTTTTGTGGTTTTGGGATATACAGACTGTCTATTTTACAAGGGCCACACCAAATATCTCGCTTAATATCTATTATAGAAGAATAAAGTTTTAGAAACAGTTATCCCATTTTTTGTGAGCTATATTTCAGTAAAAAGAAATTTGAAATCCATAGCCTACTTTATGAGATATATTACAAAAACCTGAAAAATAGGAAAACCACAAACGGTTATAGCTTCCTTATTTGAGGAGATACGAAAAAAGTTAAAGGAATGAAAGTTGACGGCAAAGACAATAAGAATAATAACGTGTAACAAAAAAATCGAAAAATGCAGTTGGCTTTGACATACGCTATTGTGCAAAAATGAAAAATACATATCTCAAAGTAGGCCATGATGCCATTAATTCCGTTATTTTTTTCTCATTCCAACGATATAAAACATGTCACAGAAATTTTAAACGATAGTGTCAATATCTAATATTTTACGAATACCACAATTCATATAATTGAATCGTAACAATCAGCTGTGCCATAATTAGTGAAAAACAATGTATACAGTTGTTAATAAATTTGACAGATTGTCACTATTGTATGTTGTATGTTGCGTTGTCGAGTTCTAAGACAAATTTTATATCAGTAATTATGGTGTACACCAATAATAACAAATTCGATGTGATTAGCATTTATTGTCAGTGCAATTTTGACGCTGAGATGGCAGTCACGGTTTACGGAGATAGATTTCCAGATGCTCCGCAGCCAAATCGAACTATGTTTAGGAAGTTAGTTCAAAATCTAAAAACGCACGGTTCATTTTCAAAAAAAGTAGTTAGGCGAGCGCATGTTGCGGATAATGTAAGAAAAGTGAATAGAGTAATGAATTATGTTAACCAAAATGAGGAAACCTCTTTGAGACAAATTCAGAGAAACTGTCGCATAAAAAAAGACAGTGCAAGAAAAATATTGAAAAAAAAACAGATTTCGATGCTACAAAATGAGGAAAGTTCAACATTTAAATGAGGGAGATAAGCCAAGGAGAGTAAGATTTTGTAGATTGTTATTAAATAAGAAAAGGAATGACGCGCTGATATGTAGCAAAATTCTTTGGTCGGACGAATAAAATTTTTCTAATAATGGATTTTTCAATAGAAATATGCATTATAAGTGGACACGAGAAAATACACATTGGTGCAGAGAAACTGCTTTCCAAGAAAGATTTTCTACGAATGTTTGGTTGGGTCTTTTAAGGACTGAAGTAATTGGACCTTATTTTTATGATGGCAAATTAACCGCTCGTAGATACCTTAATTTCCTGCAAAACGAATTTCAAGATTTTCTTTATGAATTAACAGTGGCAGAAAGATTAAATTATTCATATTTTCAACAAGATGGGGCTCCACCTCACACTGCTGTAATATGTACAAATTATTTAAATCAAGTTATGCCAGATAGCTGGATAGGCACCTATGGACCCATTCTATGGCCAGCTCGATAACCAGATATTACTCCCTTGGATTTTTTCGTCTGGGGTTACATTAAAGACAAGGTATTTCAAACTGCCCCTGAAAATATTGAGGACATCAAAACCAGAATTCGAAACGCATGTGAGGCAATTACTCCTGAAATGCTCCAAAATGTAATGCGTGACGTGTCTCGTAGAGCACGTTTATGTGTCAGAATGCATGGTGCACAATTTGAGCATTTGTAGTTAGAAAAATAAATACACACAATTTCTTTTCAATATAGTAGTACCTAGGTAGTACTGTCATACATAGTTTTTCGTTTTTTTCTTTGGATGTTCGTTTTGTACTTGTATTTTTATTTATGAGATATTTATTGGTTTGTATTAAATTGTAATAAATAATTACGGAATTATAATTATTATAAAGTGAATTTTTACTATTATGGCACAGCTGATTGTTACGATTCAATTATATGAATTGTGGTATTCGTAAAATATTAAATATTGACACTATCGGTTAAAATTTCTGTGACATGTTTTATATCGTTGGAATGAGAAAAAAATAACGGAATTAATGGCATCATGGCCTACTTTGAGATATGTATTTTTCATTTTTGCACAATAGCGTATGTCAAAGCCAACTGCATTTTTCGATTTTTTTGTTACACGTTATTATTCTTATTGTCTTTGCCGTCAACTTTCATTCCTTTAACTTTTTTCGTATCTCCTCAAATAAGGAAGCTATAACCGTTTGTGGTTTTCCTATTTTTCAGGTTTTTGTAATATATCTCATAAAGTAGGCTATGGATTTCAAATTTCTTTTTACTGAAATATAGCTCACAAAAAATGGGATAACTGTTTCTAAAACTTTATTCTTCTACAATAGATATTAAGCGAGATATTTGGTGTGGCCCTCGTAAAATAGACAGTCTGTATAATCCCTCTACTAACAGTTATTGAAGGAAAATCTCAGATAACATTTTTTGTTATGAAAATATTTATAATTATTGGACTATATATGCAATGCAATATTGTTAATAAATATAGTGAATACTCCACGTGGAATGTCGAAGATTATTTAATATTTTATTCTTAAAACCAAATTGTGGCGGATTTTATCTTTCTTTCAATAGTATTCTAACCTAGATAACACTGAACCACAGACCATAATTTTCAAGTGTATCTAACTATCTATCTAGTAATGAATGTTGTAATCACCCATATCAAAAACATATGTTAAATATACAAGCCGACTTTGCCTTGTATTCAAAATTATTTAAAATGTTTTCCTAAGACAACAGTACAGTATATTTGATTATTAAGTCATTTCGAGAGCCATACTTATTATGAGGCATGCACCTCCATTCTGTTCTGCGTTTAAAAGTTACTAACAACGATAGTAATTTTCTATCAGTATTCTCAAAACCAAAAAAGATTGAATCAAAAACTTTAAGTAAGTTCTAGTTTGATGCATCATACAATTTTCTTATAGCAATAGAATGGAATAGTTGATAATTAAGATTGTACCGGCTGTCAGAATCACAAAACTGGAGATTTGATGCGCTTGCTTTTCGTCGTTTTTAGACAGGAACAGTATGATTTTTATCAATCAATCATTAATGAAGAAAAAGTAAATACATGGCCCTAAGATGGACCCATCTAGTATACCTGAATTTATAAAATAGTTACTGCTCTCTTTTCCATTCAACGCCCGAATGATTTTTAATACAGCTTGCTAAAAAAATTAACGCAGTGCCCAATCGGCTTCGTAATAAATAGATCATAATCCACGCAATCATTATTGGCAATATTATAAATTCTTTATTCTAGAGCCCACGGCATGTTGGATAATTTTATGAAATATTTATAACCCGTTCAGCCGACAATTGGAAAATGCTCATATCAAATTCAAAACTCGATTTTCCGCCCTACGATAATAACTGATCACAAAGTTTTACGACTCCAATTTTAATTTGTTTATTTCTTTGTGTCGCATTACAGTCCGACGTTTTCTATAAATGTATGTCAATAATTTGAACTCAGCGTTATAAGCCAATATAACTGTATTTTATGTCTGTAAAACCTTTTAACTTTTTATATCGGTTACGGATAGAAAATTGTGTTTAATGTGTAATATTTTCAGCAAGGTAATTTCGTGTTTGCCTTTATTTACTCGATTTATTTCGGATGTTCTTAATTGGTTCAGTAGAAGCGTCACCTACCAGAACGAGTAAGCACTTCGATAAGCAGCATATGGCTAAATATACACTACGAAAACAAGAACTAGTTGGCTGAATTATTGTTAGAAATAAAAATAAAAGCCTTATAAAAATATAAGAGGCACTGCACTACATTATTGCCTACTTAGTTTTGCACTAACGCCTTATATTTATTTATCAAATGGCTGTTAGACACATTGGGAATTTGGAGTAATGGTGTAAACATATGTATATATACAGGTCATATAAATATAACCAAAATACATAAAATATATAGATAACAACACACTTTAGTCATAAACAAACATCTAGTCCATTTATGTACTCTGAAGTCGCCAGCAGAAAGTCCTCGGGTCTTCCATTATTTATTTATTTATTTATTTATTTGTTTACTTATTTATTTATTTATTTATTTATTACATACACTGTTCAACAGGTACGACACCCAATTACAGAACAGGAACAAAGGCATACAAAGCATTTAATTACAAGATATCCAACAACAGAAAGAAAGTAAAATGAAGAAAAAATTTACTTAAATGTACGAACTATGAATAACTAATGATACGAAGAGAGAGAAAAAGATAACATCGAAAATGTTTAAATATAAAAATTATATATACATATATACACATATGTGATTCAAAGTAAATTAAGGAAAACAAAGACAATCTCTGGTTATTTAATTTAGAACATTTTGTTTTATGCCACTAAGGCTGCAATTAAAAATATCGAAGTCGCTACATAATTTGTTAGAAGTACTGCAAATCGTATATAAAGGTAAATTATTTAGTACGTTGGTAGGCGGGCGGCGTAGGTAAATAAAAGACTTGGTGATTACGAGAGGTTAATCTGGGAACGTGAAAATTAAGCTTGCTTGTGTAGTAATTTAAATAAAAATACCTGAGAAAAGTACGTACGCCTATCCTCAAGAGTAGTATAGAATATTTTTCAAGCAAGTTACTTTGCGGCAAACCAATCACTGGATAGGTACCGTCGGATTTGAACCACAGTAATTTACAAAAGCTACGTTGAACTGCCTCCAAGTTATTCTTGTGAACATCATAACTGGAACTCCAAATTAACGATGCGTACTCAAGTTTTGATCTGACGAAGGATTGATAAAGAATTTTCAGAGTATCAGTATTAGTGAAATCTCGACTAATACGAACAATGAATCCAAGGGCTTTGGAGGCTTCAGACACAATGGTATCGATATGATCAGTGAAGGATAATTTACTGTCAAAAGTTACGCCGAGGTCGCGAAATGTTATAGGTCTTTGAAGTATGACATTATCTAACCTGTAATCAAAATTAAAAGGTGGTGTTTTTTAAAGAAAAGGACATTACGTTACATTTACTAGGATTCATGAATAATATATTTACTATACACCAGGTGTTGAAAATTTTTAGATCGTCGGCATATAAAAGGTGAGGCAAATTAATTTCGTTCACTATGTCGTTAATAAATACGTTAAAAAACAAAGGCCCCAGAATAGATCCCAGGGGAACTCCAGATGTGGCAGCAAATTCGATCGATTTGAACCCATTTAATGCAACGTACTGACTCCTATTCTTTAAATAAGATTTAAACAAAAGGAGCAAAGAATATGAGAAGCCGATTTTTTCTAATTTATTAAGTAACAACTGGTGATCAGGTCAAACGCTTTGGAGAAATCAGTATATGCTCTTATATGCTCTATAATATGTCTCACGGGCTGGGTTTCTCCGCACTCACAAAGTGGGGACGGCTGCAATCCCATTTGTGTAGATAGCATGCACACCTGCCATGTTGGGTTCTTATTCTGTTAAGCGTGGACCATGTTTTACGTGGTAGGTCAAAACCAGGTGGTTTTTGGGTTATGCGTGGTATGTTATTAGTCTGTTGTGCGGTCCATTCTTGGGTCCATGCGTTAATGAGGTTGAAATCATTTTCCTCCATAATCCTTGCCGTTTTTGTTGGTGGTCGTCTAGAGCGGAGTGGATTATAGTTGGCATCTTCGATGTCTTGATGGACTGGCAGGCTTCTATTGATCATGATCTTTTTTTGTACATCCTTGTGAGGACATTTATTCGTCGCAATTGAGGTGGTGGAATGTGACTCAACACTGGTAGACAGCTCGTGGGAGTTGATTTGATAACACCAGCAATCATTCTCATGGTATTGTTCAGCTGGACATCTATCTTTTGTACATGCCGGCTGTTTAACTAGACTGGAGCACAGTATTCAGCAGTTGAGAAGACAAGTCCCAAGGTTGAGGAGCGCAGGGAGGAAGCCGATGCTCCCCAGGTTGTGTCGCACAGCGTTTGGATTATGTTATTTCTTGTTTTCAATTTTTCAGTGGTCTTTGTTAAGTGTTCTCTGAAAGATAGTGTTCTATCGAGGGTTACTCGTAGGTATTTTGGCGTTTTATTGTGGGTGAGTGTAGTGCTTTCAAACTGTATGTTAAGTTTTCTTCTAGCAATTGTTGTTCAAGTCAAAGCAAGTTACTTCAGTTTTGGTGGCGTTTGGTTGAAGTCACCATTTGCGAAAATACTTTCCCACTATATCTAGGTCTGGCGTTAGAATTTTTTCTAACTGTTCCATTGAGCTGCATCTTGTCATAAGTGCTCAGTCGTCGGCATAGCCGAACTTTTTTGATTTTGTTTCCAGCATGTCTGCGATGTATAGGCTATAGAAGAGAGGAGCAAGGACTGACCCCTGTGGAAGCCCATTCTTTAGTTTCCCTGGGGAACTGGTACCGGATCCAATAGTTACTTGGAAGACTCGACCGTTTAACATATTGTCCATCAGTTGGGCTGTCAGTTTACAGGGGATTACGCAGAGTAGCTTGACTATCATGCCATTCTTTCAGTAAACACAATTATAAACTAGGCCCTGGGGCTATAGTATTTCAAGCGTGTCGGCCACGTGTTGCAGGTGATGTGCACTGTTTACGTGCTCTGTTTCTTTAACTTAAATAGCGTTTTTTGTGTAAATAAGTTATACAATTTATATTACACGAAAAACAAATACAAATTTATTTATTTTTCAGCGAACTGAACATCTGTGCTTTTTCAACAAATCCTTCTATGAAACATATTCTTTATAGGAAGAAAACTATCTATGATAACTAAAAGAAAAACTATATGTAAAAATATTTATGAAATCTTTGCATTCTTTCGATAATCTGACTTCTTATTATGCTAGCAAATCAAAATTCTAAAATAAATTTGTCCAATTTCTTATTTGACATTCTCATTATAACACTAGCATCAACATAGTCCCTTACGGCTAAGCAGATTAAACTAGTATCTGCATGACCTGCTACGGTATGAAGATTCAGTTAAAAATGAGAACAAAGGTCTAAAATGAATTTATTTATTTACCTACCTTGTCTTGAAAAAAATTTCATACCAATGGATTACATTTTTATAAAATCTCTCATTCAGTTCCTTGGAAATGCTTAGCTTTTGAAACGTTTTTCGCCCTTATTCTGAGATCATCATCATTCACTTGAAATATTTTCCTACTATAGAAAGAAGAATATAAAAAAGAAATGCCGGTGGGAAATGGAAAACAATTAACAAGGGAAGAACTTAACTAGTCAACAATAAGTTAAAAAATATAAATAGCGACAAGAAAAACATTGTTGCGGAAGAAATCACTCATAAGCACACAATAAATGAACAGTTAAACAAGATGAAGGCTGCAGAAAAACAATAACATATACTAAGTACATGAGGAAAAGAAGGTAGAAGAAGGAAACAGCAAAAAATGACACCTGAAACATCTCCCTAAAATAGTATAACTCCTCTAATAACTGGGATAATGAAATAAACCAAAAACCAGAATAGCAAGGCTAGTGTTTTACGTAAAGACTAATTTGCTGTTGTTAATTTACCTCACAAGGTGTGACAATATTTCGTAAAAAAGCTCGTTTTAATTGTTACACTCGGTATTCATACAAAATTAAGTTCATGATTAAACTCACTTGTATAATAACATTCTCGACGAATCAACCTACAATACAAAAAGAAAATAAAACGGTAAAATTAGTTTCACAGAACTTCCCTCTTTATTTACACAGGGCGGTCACTAAAGAACTTATTAATTAAAAAAGAATAATAATCGGAACGTAGTTATCACTATTATTACAAAGAAAAGCTGATAGCTTTTGATAAAAAAATACAGAGTGGTCATCCGGCAGCAAAAAATAAATATTAAATACATGGTGCCAAGTATAGAAGGCTTGGGTAAGTACTTTTTCTTTCCATCATAGTTGAGTTATATCTTAGGATGACCACTCTGTATATTTTTTAGTAAACCTATAATAGATGGCTTCCTTGCCAATTATGTTAACTATGTGCCAAATATTATTGTCATTTGTCACATTTTTACTTCCATATCTACGTTCACGTAGTGGAGAGTATAATAGTCATAGAAAAATATCCATTTTTTTAAAGTAGATTAAGAATGTCATTCAACGAAAAGACTGACCTTATTTTCGTAATAGACATGGTCTGAAACGCTGAAATCCGAAGAAATCGCGCAGGGTAATTTTTTCTCAAATACCCTTTGGTATGCGAGGGAAGTAAAAGATTATCCAAATTGGGCAAATAGTTCAGAAAAAATTAACGTTGAAGCGTTGCTCAATGTTCGATGTATTAGTTCAAACTTTGAGTAATGTGTATAAGAAGAAATTTACAAATTGTAGCATATTTTGCAGCAAAATATATTTAAACCGAATAAAGTTCTTTATAGTTTTGCCTCAATTAAATTCTCTAGACAATCAATGTGACGGCTACTTTGACAAATTTTTAAAGAAATTAAATACCAAACAAGCTAGACAAATTATGTTTCTTGAAACTAGTGTCACGAACTTATTTATAGCTCTGTTTATATACATTTCATTTACAGGCATCAAATGACTTGGACAAAAGAAATATGTCCCCGAAGATCCGATTTATGTCCGAAAATATCCAAAATATAGAAAAATCGTCAAAAGAAAACTATAGAGCCACGTCTAAAACACATATTTATACGTTGTATAGGCATTCTACGGTTTTCGTATAATTTAGTTGAATATTTATAAGATCTTGCGCTTTCTTTATGTGTCTCATGGTATGTCATATCCAATAAAGAAAAGAGAAATACACCGAAGTTAATTAAATTGCCTAATTCATAATTTAACATTCTATCCAAATAACACTGATGGCATTACAATAAGAATTGAAAATTTATGTTTCTCCGTTGAAATGAAAAGTGACATTAACAAATTTACGTTTCAACCAATGTGTTTTCATCTATATTCATATAAAAGAAAAAGAAAATTATAACAATTTACTATCCTTGGAGATTGGTTTACATTCAATAAACAATTTTCCGCGTATATGGATTAATAGTATTTATGACCCCATGGGGTCCCTTTTGGGATCCCCATAAAAGGGTGTTATGGAGGATAATTCAAAAAGAATTATAAATTCGTATTCTCTGAACAATTCTGAAGAGACCACTTGCGTGAGATTTTTATTTCGGTATATTTTCACAATGTTATCGCAAATTTAAAAAGAATACTTTTTCCCATAAGTAATACGTGGGCAATTTCATGGCCTTTACAATACGTGTTGCTATGAGTCAATTTTGCTCGAATTTGAAGAAAGTTCTTTTTTGAAGTTTCGGACAAAGGGGTGGGGGTAGGGGTGAGACAAAATGAAATCGAAATTTAGTTTTTACAGGTATAAATTTCAGCCACCCTAGTATGCATGTAATAATACTCTATACGCCAGTAGCTTCGCCTTCTAATATTAGAATATATGCTTATAGTACAGGAGCTCATCGACAAAAGTGGATCGGGTACCGCAGTTGCCGTGGCTTGGTGGAGATGTTGTAGGCATGTGTAGGTACCAGGTCACACCGCGCCGTCTTAGAGAAAAAGGCAAAAACAAAGGGCCGCTTAAATGTTGCCAAAAAAATCTGACAAAATTTAGGCAAAAATAAGCATCTTTTGGCTCTTGGTGTTTTTTCCGAAGTGCTTCCTTCTCCCGGAAAAAAAATAACAAGAAGAAAGTTAGTTTTTTGTAATTTTTTTACGGAAGAAGGAAGCACTTTACAGAAAAGGTTTGAGGGGGCAAAAGTTGTTAATTTTTATCTAAAGAATATGCCTGAATTTTTGGGATTTTTCTGAAGAAATTAAAAAAAAATGAGGGAAATTCTTGGCCGAAATTATTTTTATCTAAAAAATTCTGAAAACCAGCAGGCGTGGTCTTTCGACAAAAATTTTGGCTGTTGGAGTTACTCTCTAAAACGCTTCCATCACCCTAAACTAATTAATAAAATTTTATTATGTTTTTTTGCTATTTTTTCCGGGAGAATGAAGTACTTTCGGAAAAAACACCAAACGACAGAAGATGCTTATTTTTGCCTAAAAAATGTGCCTGAATTTTTTCATAATTTTTTGGCAACATTTATGCGGTCCTTTGTTTTTTGCCTCTCGCTCTCGAAGAGGGCGCAGTCACGTGATCTGCCGTTGGGAGGAAATGGTACCTACAGATGCCTACAATATCTCCTTAAGCGGCGGCAACTGCTGTGCCCGATCCACTTTTGTCGTACTATTATTGAAAATCATTAAAATTGGTCAAAAAATGTAATGGTTCAAAATTATTTTGTACACTCTCATGTATTCCCGTGATTCAGATGAGTGAGAATACTTCCTATATTTCGCTCGAACTATTATTAATAATATAATAATAATGTATTGTAATCGTTTCTAATAGAAAATATATGTACCTATTAAGAATCTATTTTTCTCTTACATACAACAAAGAAACGGATGCGTACTCTGATTGTGGATCCATTGAAAATAGTGAGCGCTCGAGAAAGAAGCAAAATGGATTTGGCGAAATGTAAAAAAATATAATTTTTGATTCACTCATGTCGAGCTGAATTTCCGATTTCGGCGGTGCAATTTATGATGCCTATAAAATGCCAAGTCTCCATTTTCCACTGAGATATCATACGACCTTCTAGTCGATGTATTTATTTAATTACCAACGAAATTTATTGAAATTTAAAACAATAAATCTAAATTAGAGGGCAGTAAGATCTACGTCAGCTCTGATCTTACAGCAGTGCAACGAGCACTTGAAAAAACAACTAGAGATGAACTTAATAGGCGTAAATCACTAGGAGAGTCGGATCTTCAGATTAAATATACCCATGGTATTCACAAAATTATTTTAAAAAACTGATGCCGCCTCACGAACAAAGGAAAATCAAACTACTATCCATTTATTACCAAAACGTCCGCAGCTTACGGGCGAAATTAAAAACTTTAACGCAAACCTTAAATTCTTCTTCTTTCGGTGTTATATTATCCTTACTGAGACCTGGTTAAGTGATGGTTTCCACGACTCGGTATTGCGCATACCGCACATTGCTTATACAGTATTTAGAATCTGTAGACATTAGCACTTGCTCTAAAGGTGATGGTGTACTGATTGCAGTGCATAATAGTTACTCCTGTAATCTTTTAAAAAGCCCTAAGGAAATTGAACAATTATTCGTCTCATATGGAATCAACAATAACAAAATTATCTTGGGTTGCGCCTATATTCCCCCCAGGTCACCAAGTAATGTGTATACCTCCCTTGCTGAAAACTTATACAATATTGTAGACTAACATAATACTCAGATTTGCCTCTTTGGCGACTTTAATTCTGAATGCAATATGGATCAGCGATAACTTGAGCTCTTCCGTGACGCCAGCACCAAATACTCCTCTTAGAGAGGTCGAAGCAACAGAAATCTTATCTATCTTTGTTCTTTCCTGAATCTCTTTCAAGTCAACAACATCCGTAGCGACAGAAATGTTATCCTTGATTAGTTCCCTCTCAAGATGCATCAACAATAGTTCATCTACCTGAAGAAGTCTTAATACCTCCAGACGTTTATCATCCTCCACTATGTGTCGTTCTCAAGTACCTAAACGATTCTGATGAGGATGTTACCCTTGCTGAAGGTTTCTATAGCGACTTTATATCAGCCGATTTTAATGCAATTAATGATTATTTAAGCCAGTTTTCCTGGGAAGAGTTATTTTATAACAGATCCCTTAATGAAATGGTTGATATATTCTATGAAATAATGTACACATTTGATTTATTTGTTCCACTTAAGAGAATATCATCTAAAAGGTTTCCTCGTTGGTATAGTACCGAACTCAAAAGTCACATTCTAGCTAAGAAATACGCGCACAAGCGATATAAAAGAACTCGCTTCATTTAAGACTACAATGTTTTTGCAAATCTGCAATCACTTGTAAAAGATTAACTGCAAATTGTTGCAATGACTATGTTCGCTTAACGGAATCTTCCTTACATACTAATATGAAGAGTTTTTGGAACGTTGTCAATTCACAACGCAAAACTAGTATTTTTCCTAACAAGCTATCTTATAATGGCATAACGGGTAGTTCTGGGATTGATAAAGCAAATATGTTTGCTGAATATTTCTCCTCTGTCTATTCTAAAAAGTCTAATGAGACTCTCATGACTGAACTATCAACTAACACCTTGAACATTTCAAATTGTTCCATTAGTATATCTGACATTTATCAGAAATTGAGTAACTTAGATATCAATAAAGGCCCTGGACCTGACAACATACTGCCAATCAGAACCAATCCAATCAGAACTGTTGTTTTATCCTAACTAGACCTCTATTTATCATGTTTAACTTATCCCTTGAAACCGGTGAATTTCCAGAATTCTGGCAAGTTAGCTTTATTGCGCCTATTCACAAGTCTGGAGATGAAGGAAACGTAACCAACTACAGACCCATCTGGATTTTGAGTGCTATTCCAAAACTATTCGAATGTCTTGTTACTGATTTTTTGACGCCACAAATTGACATTACCATAATTGACAATCAATTTGGCTTTCGTTCAGGAAGATCCACGGAATTGAATTTACTCTCTTACACTGACTACCTGTGACATGCTCTGGAGAATGTATATCAAGTTCAAATTGGTGGCACAAACGGTTCCTTTTTGAAATGGTTCGAAAGCTACCTACTTGATCAATCACAGATCGTTCGTGCAAATAATTTCAGATCAAAAGAAATTCAAGTCACGTCACGCGTACCACAAGGATCTCACTTGGCACCCCTACTCTTTAATTTATTTATTAATGACATTCACGAATGCTTAGAAATGGTAGTTTCCTCCTATTTGCCGACGATCTTAAACTGTTTTCTAAAGTAACCACCACTGATGATTGCAATAATTTACAAACAGACCTGAATTGCCTTATCGTATGGTGTCGCCGTAATGGTATAGAACTAAATGCAAGTAAATGTCACACTATGGCATTCTATCGCAACAGAGATCCTCTTCAATACACCTACTACATTAATAACACATCCCTGGATAATGCTTCTGAAATTAAAGACCTGGGTTTAATACTTGACTCATCATTTTCCTCCACATCTCACATCTCCCAAACTATTACCAAATCATTAAAAATGTTAGGTTTCATTAAACGAATTTCATGTGATTTCATTAATGTTACTTCTATTAAACTACTCTACTGTACAATTGTAAGGCCGCACTTGGAATATGCCTCATGTGTTTGGACCCCATATTATAATACACACATCCAGAATTTAGAACATGTACAACATAGATTCTTACGCTACATCGCTTTTAAATCGAATAAGAGTCTGAATTATACAAGGCTTGAAAATGATCTTCATACCAATTCGCTTAGTGTTCGGCGGAAACACAGAGATCTTAAATTACTATTTAACATAATAAATTCCAATGTTACCTGTCCATATTTATTGAATAGAATTGGCATTTATGTTCCATCTAGAACTACCCGTTCAGCTATTATGTTTCATGAACCAGTTCATCGAACGAGCTATGGGTTCAACTCATTTGTTGCAAAATCCTCCAGACTAGCCAACAACCACAGTGATTATCTTGATTTCTACACAAATATATCAACCTTCTCGCTACAATTAGCAAACTGTCGCTTTTAACTTCAACGTTAAGCATCAATACTCTCCTGTTATTTTGTCTATTCGTTTTCTTTATTTTATGTCTGACATACATACGTACACATGTATATTTAGCTGCGTCTGTTTTTATTCCTTGCATGACTTACCTCAGGCTTAGGAACGTACTAGTATTACTGCTGCTATTTTCTTTTCTTTTCTTTTTATTATATGTTACACACACATTTATAAATTTGTAACTGTATTATATTGTATTTTACTTCTTAAATTGTAATCTAGAAATGGGCCCGTAAATAAATAAATAATAATAATATTGCGCCCCGGTCCACCGCGACACTTATGTCACTTATTGCTTATATCAAATATATTACTAGAAACAAAAATCAATCGGTATAAAAATACTACAGAAATACAACGCTGCCTTAACAATATAGTCCATAGTGGTCAAACAAGGTGACCTTGGACGAAACTGAACGTGTTTATGTAGACTTATCACAGATTAAAAATGAATTATTATTTGTTTGCTTATAATTGTATTGAAACATTCTTTATAGGATTTTGCAAACAGCAGAAAAAATAACTATCTATAACTAAAAGAAAAACTTTGTGTAGAAATATTAATGAAATCTTTGCATTCTTTCGATAACCTGAATTCTGGTTATGCTAGCAAATTAAAATCCTAAAATGAATTTGTCTAATTTTTTATTTGACAATTCTCATTCTAACACTAGCATCCACACAGTCCCCTACGGCCATGCAGATTAAACTAGTATCCACATAACCCCCTACGATTATGAAGATTCAGTTAAAAATGAGAACAAAGACCTAAAATGAATTTATTTATCTACCTTGTCTTAAAAAATTGTTCATTCCAATGGATTACATTTTCATGAAATCTATCATTCTGTTTCCTGGAAATGCTTAGCCTTTGAAACGTTTTTCGCCCTTATTCTGGAGCTCATCAGAAAGACATAAAGCCATTCATAAAGATGTTTCATGCAAAACCAAGACAATTTATATGAATAAGTGTGAAATGATTATATTTGACATTGACTGATCAAAACAACTTCACCTATAAAGAATGTTTCAATACAATTATAAGCAAACAAATAATAATTCATTTTTAAACATGCATAGAGTATATAGGCTCCAATACTAGTTAGCTAATAGATAGGTGAAGTTGTTTTTATCAGTCAATGTCAAATATAATCATTTCACACTTATTCATAGAAATTGTCTTGGTTTTGCATGAAACATCTTTATGAATGGCTTTATGTCTTTCTGATGAGCTCCAGAATAAGGGCGAAAAACGTTTCAAAGGCTAAGCATTTCCAGGAAAAGAATGATAGATTTCATGAAAATGTAATCCATTGGAATGAACAATTTTTTAAGACAAGGTAGATAAATAAATTCATTTTAGGTCTTTGTTCTCATTTTTAACTGAATCTTCATAATCGTAGGGAGTTATGTGGATACTAGTTTAATCTGCATGGCCGTAGGGGACTGTGTGGATGTTAGTGTTAGAATGAGAATTGTCAAATAAGAAATTAGACAAATTCATTTTAGGATGTTAATTTGCTAGCATAACCAGAATTCAGGTTATCGAAAGAATGCAAAGATTTCATTAATATTTCTACACAAAGTTTTTCTTTTAGTTATAGATAGTTATTTTTTCTGCTGTTTGCAAAATCCTATAAAGAATGTTTCAATACAATTATCACAGATTACTATCAGAAACACGCGAAGATAAGCTATATGTTCTCTTGCCGTATGTGTTGTTGCTTCGCCCTGCTGAAAACAACCATGCTCAATCATCATGGTGTAACTATACAACAGATACAGAGAAAATGTTGTTTCCGTACATCTCATTCATTGACGGTAAAATTAAAAGATATTGCTCAATTAGTGTCCTGCAAGAGACAGCCGTCCAAGCACCAATTTTTTTGAGGATCTAGTGAAGATTCAATATAAATATGCGAAATATTAGTGTTCAACATACACATATTTTAAGAATTGTCAAGTTTAGCAGACAGTCATTCATTAAATTATTGACAAACTACTGCAGTACGCAAGACGTCTGGGGTGGTCTGTCGGCAAAAAAGATGGATCTAATTGCATTTTATATGATAGTATACCCTTCTTCTTTACAATCGTTCGGCATATTCCATAAGAAAGTTCAGTTTCTTGAGCAAGATGTTTCAAAGGTTTACAAGCTCTTGTTCCATACGTTGATAAACGTTATTGACAACTTTGTACCCTTTGCAAACCGTTGGCCTATTTCACGAAAGAGCAATATAATGAGTAAGACATGCATACAAATTAGTTGGTATTACTACTAAGGTTGGGAAGTACTCCTGAAAATCGTGAAAACTTAAATGATTATTGTATTTCCAAATTCCATTAACTAACTGTGTGGTGTACAGAGTGGGCAAAATGATAGAATACGTGGCTAAAACGCGATGTAGGGACTCTTTATGCAATACATACTTATTGTGATATGTCTACTATATGACATAGCTGTTTATGAGGCCCACATGTATATATCTAAACCAAAAATCCATTGTAAAACCAAGCGTCGATTATGTTCCGTCTCGTGCCAACGCATCTTGAAAAATAACGCTTATAATGCTTATTGTGTGTTTTGCAGTTGTCCGAATTTGATTCTGAAAAATGGATTATTTTTCAGAGTAAGTATATTTTAACTATGTACTTCAAATGTATTAAAATTTATTAATTTGTAATCAAATTTAGCATATAACATGTGAATTTTATTCGTTCCTGCTTCAAAACATGTAAATCAAATAATGCATTAAATGAATTTTCCCACGGTTTTCCACCTAGAAGCCAATTTCCCCGTATTCGTTACAGGGTCCGTCATAGTGGTAAAAATCAGCCTCTCGTGTAGCTTCACCATTTTTCTTCATTTTATTATTCAGTTGCTACGCATGAATGCGTTATGGTTCTTGACAAATGAAACAATTACATTTAGTATAGTAAATGAATAAAAATGTTTAAAAAAAATATTTTTGCACGGTAAATATGTTAAATATTTTACAAATACATATTGTATTTATAACAACATTTATGCATTGATCTAGATATCTGCAACTTCTTTGTCTAAATTTTTAAAGTAATATGATAATTCAGAACTTTTTTATTCTTAGAATTTAATACCGAACTGTGATAATTTTATTTCTTATGCTTTTTACAACTATCTTCACCATAAAGAAAATTGTTGACTTAGCTTAGAACGGTATCACCTTCAATCTTTATTACTTTTATTCACTGGCGATTAAAATTAGAGGCAAGGTCATGCAGTAAATTGATGTAGGTTATAATGGTTAGCTTGTTTACCTTTTAAAAGTGCTGCTTGCCGTTGAACAAAATTGTATGGATAAGGTACCAAATTTTTGACAAATATTTGAATGGAAAAAATACTTGGATGGAAATGTTACTGACATTATTCAAAAAGAAACTAGTTGAACCAACAACAAGAAAGATGTTTTCTTGAGGCTTATGGTAACGTCAGATCCTTTATTTGGAGCATACGTAATTTATTGTCTAAATGTTATTTGTGGCATTATCTTAATTTTCTTTTTCCTTCTTCAATTCTTTGGGACTTCCTGCCACATGTATGTTTTCTTTTTAAGCGGTGCTAGGGGAATCTACAAAATATATCACAATTAACCAGTATGATACTGGTAAATAACCTCTACGCCTGTGATGTTTACGTCAAACGATCAGTTAGAGGCTGTTTTTTTTTAAATAAACAACACAAATAAGTATAAAAACTTGAAATTAAATATTTCGCAGACGTTTCGGAAATCTAATCTGTTTCCTTTTTCAAGGCCTTTTTGAAAAATCTTTTTTGCTGTGTATGACAAATACACAGCTCTAAGAATGTTTGTTATATTCAATATCCATAGATACTTACTATTTACATAGAACTGTTGATATAGTTAACAGTTTTTTAGTTTTTTATACAATGTTAAGTTTGTGAAGTTCTTCTTTTAACATTGGCAGCCAAGTTGTACAGACATCTACGGAACAATTCGACACGCGATAATATTATTGAATGAGGATAGTTGCGTGTCGAATTGTTCCGTAAATGTCTGCACAACTTGGCTGCCAATGTTAAAAGAAGAACTTCACAAACTTAACATTGTATAAAAAACTAAAAAACTGTTAGCTATATCAACAGTTCTATGTAAATAGTAAGTATCTATGGATATTGAATATAACAAACATTCTTAGAGCCGTGTATTTGTCATACACAGCAAAAAAGATTTTTCAAAAAAGCCTTGAAAAAGGAAACAGATTAGATTTCCGAAACGTCGGCGAAATATTTAATTTCAAGTTTTTATACTCATTTGTGTTGTTTATTTAAAAAAAAACAGCCTCTAACTGATCCTTTGATGTAAACGTCACAGGCGTAGAGGTTATTTACCAGTATCATACTGGTTAATTGTGATATATTTTGTAGATTCCCCTAGCACCGCTTAAAAAGAAAACATACATGTGGCAGGAAGTCCCAAAGAATTGAAGAAGGAAAAAGAAAATACGTAAATTACCTCCGAAAAAAAATTAAATCTTTGTCCGAAACTTTTTAATTAAGCCGATAAAATAATATTTATTGTACGTAAAAAAATTGAAATGTGAATAGAACGGTATTGAAAGAATGGAGGAATGGAATGGAAATGTGAATACGTAATTCACCTTTCTATTTCGTCCCACCGCGCATCTTTAACAAAAAATCAATTATTTTATGTTTTTGAAATAAACGTATATCAAATTAGAAATCAGCTAACTGTCATCTGAAAAAAACTAATGTTTTAATAAATAAGTCGGCAATATTGGATCTTTCATTTTGTTATTTAATTATATCAAAATCCAAATCAGAGACCTCGAAAACCCCTATACACTAATTTTCAGCAATATCGAAATAGATCTAAGGGTTTTGGCGACGTTTCCGTGAACCAGTTCGAAAATATGCTTCAATTATAATGTAAATTTCAAGAACTATTTTAAGTTCAGAAAAGAAGGAGAACTCTAACAGAACCGTTCGTCATATTCATTACAAAAGGATGACACAAGCTAAGACAGTAGTTTTCAATTCCATGGCTATCTTCAACCAAGATAATTTTTTATATCGCGTACTTGCTAAACGTTTCATCATTTCTAAAATAAACATTGTAAACTTATTTCTTAGACCAGTAGAAGACATGTCCTACTATATTGCGTGCAGAATATTTTCCCAAAAGCACAGGACTTATTCCCGCAACACCCTTTATTTATGTTTTATTAAAAAGTACAGTGCCAATTTATTTTGGGTATAGCTAGTATAAAATTAGTCAGATTTGATTAATTTACAAGTGGTGCTAGCGATTTATGGTTACTTAGTGATTTTTTAACGGTATGATACTAATCTTTGTAAAATATATGTCACTTGTCCCTAATCTGCCATGTATGTACACAAATAATTACACCGAATTCAAATAGGAAAAAATCACTCGCATCCGGCGGTTGCTACAATGAATGTGTGACTAATTCCCAGTCGACGCGATATAAATTACAATAGTTTCGGATTTTAGCAACAAAACACTGAGTTATGATATTAATATCTGAGTAATAACAGCACATCACGAAAATGGGAGCCGCTCTATGATTTAAAACGTTGAATGTGCAAGCCACACGGCATACTTAAACTGCAGGTCTGATCTGTAAAATGGAAAATCAGCAATTTATCCGAGAAGATTGCAAAGGAAGGAGAGAAGATAACGATAATTTGTTAAGCCGACGTCACGTGGTCCTACTATGGACCATTCGCTTTTATTGAAATTTTGGTAGAAATGGAAATCGTTAGTTCGATTGTACGGAAAATGTTTAATCGGCAGTTCTTTAATTTGACCAGAAGTGAACGCAATAACTATTTTTATAATGTTTGCATTTATCACCTTAAAGTTATGCGTTCTAAAATAGTGTTCTAGTAAACAATAATTGGAGAACAAGGAATATAATTAATTAAACTGTGGCCTCACTTCCCTTACTCTTCTATGTACTATATACTATATTTTGTAGCATACATCTTTATATATAATGGAGATAAATTACTTGTTTATCCGGAAATTCTAACGTCTTCCAAAGTGGAAGAAAATTTAAAATTTTGCCACATTTATACTTTAACGGGAACAATCTACAAAGTCTAATATTATAATCATGGGGTGAGTTATAACTTAAACTAGCTATCTTAACTTCTAATTTGATGTATATGATGTGCTCTTAAATAATTCTTACATTTAAATTTGACATTCTGATTAATCCATATTAGTGAACCGAAAATGGTATTTCGAAGGCTTAAAACAAATACACTGTTACGCGCTTACGCCCCCCAGGGGTTGGGGCCGGAATTAAGAAGCAGTCATGGTAAAGAACTGCAGTACCATCAAAGTCTGTAGTGTGCGCCATCTCGAAGACAATAGTAGTACGTTTTCTGGAAGCTTGTAGAAAGGGATCGAGATTTCTACATTATTCTAGAGGCAAATTATAGAGTAGGTAAACATGTAGAAAGAAGGTCTTTAATGAAAAGTAAGTTTAGAAATAGGAAGTGATAAAAAGTGAACAAGTAGAGTGTAGATATCAAGTAATAAACATTATTAAAGGTTATTTTAGTCAGAAAAAGTGTATTTTAGTTAACAAAAGTATTGCGAAGTTAATCAATAAAATTGTGTTTATATAAAGTCGCCTTGAAAGACACCTGGGCGCGAAGAGTGTGTCCTTGTTTATCCTTTGGTTGTTTCTCTTCTTTTTTTCTTTCTCATTTTCGATTAGGTTAAAATAGACAGAATGACTCGCAATACGTACAATTTGTCGTGGCTATACGGGCTACGTTCACAACGCCATTTCCTTAGGAGATAAAAAATCAATTAAATAGTGTTAGTGTTTACCTCTTGTAATTTTTGTACCCGCGGATTTTAAATCGTGGTTTCCTAGGAGTGGAAACACGTGACAATACAAATTAATTGTTGGTGACACCAAATGCACGCATCTTGCAAATTGTTTTATTTAATAAATACTATGCGGTTCATATTGGTTCACCGTCTAATTATTAGCTTTTAAATTTGTGAATTATCAGCTGGTCAATGTAGGATGTAGCAATTCTGATTTAGTTGCTATCAGTTCAGCTTGAGTTCAAACGCCGGCTACGCTGCGCGCCGCATAGTAAATGTCGTTTTTTAAACAAATTCTTCCTCATTCCTCCGTTGGCTTTAAAGATTGGCCAATTTCTGTTGTGTATTTTATGTTTTTATTTTCTCTAGGTTTTGGAAATCTCAGCTTATAGTTAAGAAACTGTCTGCGACTTTTATTTCTCTTTTATTTCAACGTTGCCAAGTCTACATAAATTGATAAAAGTGAATAAGAAATAAACTAGAAAAATAAAATTCAAAATTGCCAAACAGCAACTTCATGTTTTATTTTATTTCGGTATAGTAAGTGAAAACCTTCGATTGAAAGTGTTCATATTACTTTGAATATTATACAGCCAACACAAAGATTCGTTCATTAGCACCACATACATCTGGAAATCTTTCATGGTAAAATTAACCTGACGTGCATTTTCCCCCGCCGCACTACAAGAAAGCATAATATTTATCAACTATTTTTGTAAAATTTACAATTCTTCAAAAATACAATTACAACAATTACGCGTAATCTTCAGTGCGTATTTAGATAACGATTTAGTAAAAACAATATATGCTGTAAGCATACGCTGCTGCCACTTGTTGCATATTTTCTTCTGCTTGGCACTCGCGCAGTAAAGATAGGATTGAAGTAGCATCAACTTCTAGAAAGCAGCAACACGTGTACGCAGTATTAGCAGAAGAGCCAGTGACATTTTTCAGTGATGATCTAGTTAAAGCCTATTTATTGAGAGGATGTTGAGGGGGGTATAACTAAGTGTCATCCGTGAGGATTAGCCCTGATTCCAGTCGTAAGGGGGTGGCAGAACGCCCCTCATGTGTAAAAAAAACTGCATCTTTTTATTATTTAGTTAAGGATGAAATTTTTTTCAGTACGCCTCTGATAGCCCACAAACATCGATCTAATATTGGCAGAACGATTGGCCAGTCTTAAGAGGGTGGCAGAACACCCCCAACATGTCGTGGGAGCAATGAACTTTTTATTATTTAGTTAAGCTTCATTTTTTAGTATGTTGTTGTAGCAACTATTCCAAGTATATATGCAAATTGGCAGAACAAAATAGCGGTCGTAACTACCTGGCAGAACGATTTAAATGTGCCGTATGCGCGCCGTGACTTCGTGAGTTCGGTCGCAAATTAATTTGTATTATGAGTGCTTTAAATATAAACGATAATTTTGCTCATTTATTTAGAACCATTCTAGTAATTACAGTCCTTCATTTACCTTTGGATCTGGTATTTTAATACTCATTCGATGGAAACGCGACTTGAAAGTTACAAAAATTTGTTTTTCATTCGAGAATGACTTTGCAACTATAAGGGACACGAAAAGTTTTACTGTTGTTTTTTATTGGAAATTCAATTCTCTACAAAAAAGAAGGTCTCTTGACATTTTTTCGTATATTGCTTAGTTTGTGCGATATAGTGGAAATAAAAAAAAAAATCAAATATTTTTTACATTCAAACGCAAATATCTTTTGAACTATGCTAGATACGAGAATATGACTTGAAGACTTTTTGTAGAAAAGCTTTCTAAATCATTTTCCGCATCTCACTTCATTTCGGAGATAAAGTGAAAATAAAGAATGTTCTTTTCGGATTTCGGAAAAATATAATCATTATCGACTGAGAACCACAAATCATGATGTATATTATTGTAATTGTGTTGTCATAATAAATGAAAAATGCGATTGCCAAGAAAAGAATTACAATTTTTTTTTTTTAAATTGTGAATATTAAAGTTCCATGTTCCAGATAGATAAATAACATTGTGAATATATGTAGAATCATTTATATTATTTTGGATTATATCAAAAATGTTCCGAGACAGGAAATACATAAAATAAATAAAATATATTTCAAGAAACATCGAAATTAATTATTGCAATGCTAAAAAAAAATTGAGTAAATCGTGATACGTGAATTAAAAGAATATTTCTAATACATTTTTTATAGAGAATTAATTAATAAAAAAATTTATTTGATAAACATCATGAAGTAATATATATACTTCATGATGTTTATCAAATAATTTTTTTCAAAATTAGTTCTCTATAAAAAAATGTATTAGAAATATTCTTTTAATTCACGTATCACGATTTATTCAAATTTTTTCTAGCATTGCAATAATTAATAGCGATGTTTCTTGAAACACATTTAATTTATTTTATGTATTTCCTGTCTCGGAAAATTTTTGCTATAATTCAAAATAATATAAATAATTCTACATATATTCACAATGTTATTTATCTATCTGGAACAGGGAACTTTAATAATCGCAATTTTTTTAAATTTTTTTAGTAATTCCTTTTTTGGAAATCGCATTTTTCAATTATTATGACAATACAATTACAATAACATACATCATAATTTGTGGTTCTCAGTCGATACTGATTATATTTTTCCGAAATCCGAAAAGAAAATTCTTTATTTTCACTTTATCACTAAGGTCTGTGATTACAAAAAGGATCTAAATATTTAAAGCATTCATAATACAAATTAATCTGCGACCGAAGGCACGAAGTCACGGGGCGCATACGGCACATTTAAATCATTCTGCCAGGTAGTTACGCCATTTTGTTCTGCCAGTTTGCATATATACTTGGAATAGTTGCTACAGCTACATATTAAAAAATGAATCTTAACTAAATAACAAAAAGTTCATTATTCCCACGACATGTTGGGGGTGTTCTGCCACCCTCTTAAGACTGGCCAATCGTTCTGCCAATATTAGATCGATGTTTGTGGGCTATCAAAGGAGTACTGGAAAAAATTTCAGCTTTAACTAAATAATAAAAAGATGCAGTTTCTTTACACGTTGGGGGCGTTCTGCCACCCCCTTACGACTGGAATCTGGACTAATCCTCACGAATGACACTTTGTTATACCTCCCTCAACATCCTCTTAAAAAATAGGCCTAAACTAAATCATCACTGAAAAATGTCACTGGCTCTTAGTCCATATGTATACTCCAGTCAAAATAGACATTCAACTTTGTAATAAGTTGCACGGAGCTGAAAATTGATGCACACCTTGAATACACTATTACAAATGAAATGTCAGAGCTCCCCACCGATTCCATGTCGGCTAAATATTTTATTCAAGGGCAAAGGTCACAAATATCAGTTTTTCGCATATTTCTCGTAAACGATATAAGTGTTATCGTAAAAACTGTTTCCTCTTTTTATTACGAATCATCATTCGTGAGATATCGCAATTTCATAAGTTGGAAACGTTGTATTTTGCTTAACATGCACACATTTCCACACCACCTATGAGGTACTTGACGCATCTTTTTTAAAGTGGTTTTCCTAGTAGGCATCTGCGACCGATTTTGATTAAGCAAGTCTGATCAGACAGGATTGATTAAAAAAATGGTATTGTTGGTAAATATCAATGTGGAGCGAATTATTTATTGTTGACTTTTAAAAATCGTCGTATGATTAATAATCTTCGAATTCCACTTCAGCAATGTCTTCTTCGCCTTTTTCTTCCTCTCCTTGCTGGATTTCTGTAAATTGTTGTAAGCAGTTATCTCCGCATTGATATAAGTATTCTCATCTTGTTGTATTTTGTTCAACATTGGAGCAAGACAGGCCTTGGCAATCGGTAAATACTGCTGAACAAAATAACCCGACTTTTTTACAGCCACAATTACTACAACCCGTCTTGCAATTACAAGAAATAGCATTAAGAAGTTTTTCTGGAGCTGGCGGGAGAAGAGTTTGAATTGGCTTCAAATTATTGTCTATTAATTTCCATCCTCAGTCTTCTGGGCCCAGTTCGTTACCTAACCGCACTTGAATTTGATAGCAGACACGATATACATGTTGATAAGCAGCAGCAGATGTTGGAGGAAGACAGGATAATAATTGCACTTTTTATTTTTCCGTGTATTCTTTACAAAACTTATATACCTATACTTGTCTATAGAATCAATTTCTTCTGGAGTTCGATACATAACAAGAAGAAAGCGAATTCCATTTGAGATGATGACGTATGAAGAAGTCAATCTCTGTAAATGTTTCTGCGCAATCAATTACATCATGACCTTTTTCAAACAATTTAAATACTATTTTTTACCTCTTTTGAAAAATGCTGATCCAGTATCTCAGCCAGTTATTGCATGTAAAAATACTGACATTTTGGATATAATGTTAAACTTTGTGTTGAATACATTTTTGTTTGTATTTGAGCTTTTCCAGGTTTTAAACAGTAAATAATCTTGTCAATTGGAGTTTGTCCAGTAGTATTAACAAATCAACATCTTCACCAACCACGATTGTTTTATTTATATTGAATTGTTCTATTGCTCTTTCAATTATGAAGGCATCAGCGTCATTATCAGCTTGTTTCACAAAAGTATCAGCACACAGCATTGAAATCAAGCGAGACTTATTATGATTATTTCGATGACGTATACTGGTCGCGTACAACAGTTTTTGTAGATAATTACATGATCTACAAACTATTTGTGATATGCTTTTACGGTAACACTTATCGTTTACGAGAAATACGCGAAAAACTGTTGTTTGTGACCTTTGACCTTGAATAAAATTTTTATGCGACATGGGATTGGTGGGGACTTTTGACATTTCATTTGTAAAAGTATATTCAAGGTCTGTACCATTTTCACCTCCATGCGAATTGTTACGAAGTTTCAACTTATTTTTGTCTAATTTGATTGGAGAACTAGTATCAGTATATTTTTTAGAAATTTACGTAAGTGCTTGTATTTAATCGGAACAAATCGGCAGTCGATAAATTGTTCATTCAAGCTAAATCAAACCATTTGCGACTCAATCCGTAATCTTAATATTGACACATACTGCTGCTTTTATAAAAAATCGGTAAAGGTATTTACACAGAACTTCCCTCTTTATTTGTGCATGGCGGTCACTCTAAAAAATTAATAATTATGAAGTGACATTGAAAATAATAATCGGAATATAGTTATCACTATTAATACAAAGAACACCTGATAACTGCTCATCCAACAGCAAAAGTTCAATACTAAATAACAGGTGCCAAATATGGAAGGCTTGCGCAAATACCTTTTCAAATGTCCACCATGACTGAATTATTTCTTAGGATGACCACCCTGTACATTTTTCAATAATAGTATAATAGGTGCATATGCCTAAATATTATTGCCATCTGTCACATTTTCAATTCCACATACACGTAGTGGAGTGGAAGTATAGTGGTGGTTAAAAAATGTCATTTTTTTCAATTTTTCAAAAAGGAAAGTTTCCTTCTATTCTACAGTGGTTTTTTTATTGGTTTAGAATGCCATGAAACGTGGAAATTTTAAATTTGAGCAAAGAAAAAAAAGATTTCCATCTATTTTAGTGGTAAAATTTTTTTCAAAAATGTTGAAAAAAATTTTCAAAATTTTTTTTTCTCAAATGGGTTTAGAATGTCAGTCATGTCAAACGTGAAAATTTTAAATTTGAGGGAACAAAAAATTTCCATATATTCTAGTGGTAAATTTCTTTCCAAAATGGTTAAAAAAAATGTTGCAAATTTTCTTTTCCGAAATAGGTTTGGAATGTCATGAAACGTTTTTCAAAAAAAAATTTTTTCAAAAAAATTCGCAATAATTTTTAAATTTGTTTGAATAGGTTTAGTGTTAAGTGTTTATTTAATTACAATTACGCTATTTACTCTATCCATACATTTTATTGCTATTTTTTATTATTAATTGCCTTTATTAGGGCAACGCATTTAACATTTAGAATGCCATGAAAACGTGAAACTTTTAAATTTGAACAAAGAAAAAAAATTCAGTCTGTATAGTGGCAACATTTTTTCAAAAATAGGAAAAAAAAATTTCTAATTTTTTTTTTAATAGGTTTAGAACGCTATGAAACGTGGGAATTTTAAATTTGAACAAAGACAAAAAAAAATTTTTGTGGTACAAAATTTTTTGAAAATGGTGAAAAAAATTTTCAATATTTTTTTTTTCTGAAATATGTTTAGCGTGTCATGAAACGTGGAAATTTTAAATTTGAGCAAAAAAAAATGTTTTTCATTATTTATTCCCTTTAGACGATTCACCCTGTATATTTTCCAGTGAAAGTTCTACCAGTTCTTCGCTGAGAGTAGGGTCAACTACTTGCCAAATTTGACTGCTCTCCGTCAAGTCGTTTTTTAGTAAATGCACCAACAGACAGACAGACAGACTGACGGAATTGAAAAACCTATATTTTCGTAATCTCCGTGTTCTCAAACATCAGAATCCGAAAAAATCTCGGAGGGTGATTTTTTCTCGAATACAATACTTCCCTTCGGTATGCGAGGGAAGTAAAAAAAGTTGAACATACTTTAAAGATAACCTAAACATATTTCTTTATTAATATACAGGGTGGACCATTAATAATAGGCCATAGTACAGGAGTATATTCTTTGGGCCAAAATATGAGGATATAACTAAATATGCTTTACTAAAATGTTGCCGTGGAAAAAGATACAGGGTGTGAAAATTCAAATTTTTTTCTCGTGTTTTTGCATTAACTCAACAGCCTCTTGACTGATCTTCGCCAAATTTGCTAGAGGAACTTTCTTTATTTTAAGAAAGAATAATTTATATATTGGATCACGAAAGATTATAGAGGGCGCCGCACGACCTGTATCTGATGATGAGTTTTTTTATATTTTTTTGGACGTAACGTTGTGGTACCTCTAAGAAAATCTGATGAGGGCGTCATTTCTACGTATAGAAGGTGCACTTGGTAGAACTTGATAACTCCAACCGTTTTCAAGGAAATTGCCGTTAAACATTTGAATAATTTCTTGAAAGACAAATTCAAATTTATTGCAACAAAGTGTATTTATTCAAAAAAGTACAAAACGTAAGGGAACACAAAATCGTAATAACAGCGTAAACTCTTTTTCACTTTCTTCTGAACTAATGGCGTATTTTCATGGTATTTGAGATAAATACATACATCAAAAGATTGTGGAAAATAAGGATCTAATCTTATTAGAAGATCAAAGAATACAACATAACAGTTGACTAAATGAAATTAATATTTATTGTATAAACTTTCTCCCATGCAGAAACCCCATTGGTGCAACTTGGAGTAAAGTTTCGATATGGTCTCCACCTACTTCTATGACTTTTCTAATTCTTTTCATAAAAGACTTTCTTACATTCATATGTTCCCACCCATAATAATCCAAAGAATTATTATAATCAAGACTCCTTGGTGACCAAGCAAACTGATTTCCTCGGCCGATCCATCTGCGTGGGAGAGTCTCATCAAGATAATTCCTGACTTCAATGGAGAAATGAGGGGGCTCCATCTTTCAAAACCACGTTCTGTTCCGTATGTCTGGCGTGACAGCATGTATTATATCAGCAAGAGTATTTTAAAAAAACAGGTAAGACTGTCCATTTAAATTTGGAGGAAGGACAATAACTGATCGCTGATAATACCACACCAAACGTTAACCTTAACTTCGTGCTGAAAATGCCTTTCTTTAACGTCATGAGGATTTTCTACTTCCCAGTAATGGGTATTTCTTCAGCTAAAAAAATGTCGTGTTTATTTAGAACAAATTGACAAAATTGTAGCTTTTGTGGAAGATCCCTTGGAAGTAAGTTTTGTACAGAAGTGAAGTGATATGGGTAGAAGCGCTCTTTACGTAAGACTCTTAGAACAGATTGTTTATTCAACCCTGTTGCCGCTGATAAACGACTTGAGCTGACCTGAGGATCTTCATCCATACGAACTAAAATTTCTAGTTCTTGATCTGGAGTAATTCGTTTCGGTTGTCCTACATCATTTTTATGGCGAAATGAACCAGTTTCTCCCAAACGACGAAACAGATCCTTGAAAATCTTATGGTCTGGCTGTATTCTATTTGGATATTGAAATGAGTATCTCCTCGCTGCAGTATGTCCGCTAAAAATTTTTTGTACGTAAACACATATATCCTTTATTTCCCTATTTGAAAAATTATTATGTCGAGGCATTTTAAATAAAGAAGTTAAATAAATTAGCTAGAGGAACACGAGAACAAAATACAATGATTAAATGACGTACATGACAGAACTAAAACGTAACCAAAGCACACTTTTCAATTAATTCACTTTGTTTCATTAAATTTGAATTTGTCTTTCAAAAAATTATTTAATTGTTTAACGGTAATTTTCTCAAAAACGGTTGGAGTTATCAAGGTCTACAAGCGTACCTTTTATACGTGGAAATGACGCGTTCATCAGATTTTCTGGTTAGAAGTACCACAACGTTTCGTCCAAAAAAACCGAAAAAAATTCATCATCAGATACAGGTCCTGCGGCGCCCTCTATGATCTAACGAGATGTGATACATAGATTATTGTTTCTTATAATGAAAAAAATTCCTCTAGCAAGTTTGGCGAAGACCAGTCAAGAGGCTGTTGAGCTATTGCAAAAAGACGAAAAAATTATTTGAATTTTGACACCCTGTATCTTTCTTCACAGCAACATTTTACTAAAACGTATTTGGTTATATCCTCATATTTCGCCCAAAGAACTGTTGCCTATTATTAATGGTCCGCCCTGTATATTTGAATTTTGTGAAATGAAGTTAATTTATTTTCTCTATTATACAAAACATTTTAGGATTCTTAAAACGTTAAGAGTGGGTATGCCGTCTAAAAATCAGAAATAAATTACTCTCAAACGCCGCCCCGTCCGCGACAAATTATAATTAGACCATTGCAGTTACGAAATTTGTACAGGCGAAAAATAGAAGAAAACATATCAATCTAGGTTTGTATCTTTTTAATATTTTGAGAAAAAATGGTATTAATTAATAAGATTTGTTTTAATTAGCAGCAATTTGCTGATTTTTTTTTAAATATTTAGAATCAAAATATGAGAAAAAGGACTCGATACAAACCTTCATTCATGTTTTATGTGTATCGTACTATTTTTATTTTTCCAAAAAACATAATACTTTTTGCAAAAACATGTATAGCACGGAACCGTGCAAAGGCACATTTTGCAACAAATGTTACACTGATACGAGCTCCCTCTGGATTTATTATTGTTTAAGCTCCGCCCTTCACCCAGAATTATTTTATGAATGAGAAAATATAACGAGGGAACGAAATAAGAAATTAAACCAAATCATTTCTAATAACACGGGACGCCCAATAAAATACCAAATTCCATTAATTTACTATTATACTTAACAGGTACTCTACTCTTTGATTATACTACAAGTACGGAATTATAACAATATAGTAACTAGTTATATGTAGCCACCCATGCACTAACAATAATGTGTAATTGTGTTTCAATTCTTCTTTATAAAATGGTGGTATGCTGGTATATTTGAAAACATTTATTGGACAATACAATTGATACTGAATTTTAAAGATGTGTTCTTGTCGTAAACACATGAATATAGAATTATAAGGAGCGATGCGATTTGCAATGAAAGGAGTTAGAAACGCAAAAGTAAAGCGCACATTTTCCCATTTTCTCATCAAGTCACGCGCATCAGTTTGTTGCATTAGACCAAGTAACAGGATTTTTTTCATAATAACTTTTATTTCTGGGAAAAATAGAAAGAAATGGGATAGAAACTGTCGGCAGTAAAGTTATCTATCGATCTGTCAAAATAATGAAACCTAGGCTCAAAATGTAAAAAGAAACAGAGAAACCAACTTACTCCTTTAAACCCGAAAATATTTTCCAGAAAAAAGCCACTTCGTGAAAATTTAACAAATCAGAGCTAAAAGTATTGTCCAGAAAGCGATGTGGACCGATGTTGAAAATATTTTCTTGTTGAGATCGCGCACCAATGCAAGTTGCAGGTTTCTATCTCTGCTTTCAAAATTTGTAGATAAAACATTTTTTAATACAAATTTTAGCCATCTTTTTTACTTTCAAAATTTTGCAAATTTTTAGAATCGCTCTGACATTCGTATTTTAAAAAAATGCACTATTAAATTTCATTGATACAAATAATTGATGCTTTGGATTTTTAAAATCTAACCAGTAAAGCCAGAGATATCCATATTTTTGAGAAATAACCTACTATGTCTAAAGTTATTAATGATATTTTGATGCGGGGTTTAGTTTAAAACATCTATCATTAAACTTTTGTCTACTATAAAAGCAAATTTGTGAGTTCTCCCCATCCATATATTTTTAAAGAAAATATGAATAATAATTCGTAAAACTAAGTGTACACCAGGCAAGTCATTTTATATAATATGTGCTAATATGTGATATGTGCTAAGTATATAACACTAGTTCCTTGGTCAAATCGAGAAATACTACTCCTAGAAAGTAAAATTTCAAATAAAAGGTTGCCTCTATCCTTAATCTTTATTTATTCTCGATATATTTACTTGTCACTGACTTCGAAAAATTGGAATTTGCTTGCTACATTTACGTCTGCAAATTTCAGGTTAGGGTTGTAAAGAAATTCTTATTTTATACTATATACTATCAAAACAGTACCTGAGAGGTCAACCACTTGTAGAAATTACACGAACTGCCGAGACTGCCTTGCCTGCGGCGCCTGCGCAACTCCAACCAGCCGCACTTGCGGGGCTTTCAATTATATGACCGCCACTGCCATGGCTGCCGACAGCCTGCCTAAAATTCGGAGAACGAGTGCCGACGGTGGTTTACCTCTCGATAGACAACTAGTGAATTTCATAATGATCCGTTGAATAGTTTAATGCTTATAAATAATTACTTATCACTGACTTTCTGCGAATCATTTCTCTTATTCTCGGCGTCTATTGGATGTATAACAATAATAATTAAAATTATTTTTTTGTTTAACTTGCCATAATTCAAAAAACGAAAACATTAATGGATCTCAATTTTACTATGTCATCACTACATATTTATTAATGAACTGTGGTAATATGAAGGTCAAATTTTAATAATTGTAAAAAATACGTTTTTTTTTCAAAAACCATGTCGATAAAATGTGAGTATTTGCAAGGATCAGTTAACGAACGGAAAACCCTTTAAGTCTATGCTGAGAAGAAATAAAGATGGAGACACCTTTTTTATTTGAAACTTTTTTTCTGTTTAACAATTTCTAAGAATATCGCGTATAGACAAATTAGACCAATAAATAACTAATACTATACGCATAATACTTATTGGATAAAACAACTTGCGTGGTGTATATTTTTGATTTTAACAATGGTTGCTAATTTTTGTTTATTGGTAAACTACCATTATTTGAGGGAGACTACAAAATAAAAATTCAAGAAGTCCTGAGGAATCCTCTGAGGATCCAAGAGTTTAAATTTTGATTTGTTGAATGATGTGACAGCTAAAGCGTTACACATACGAAAACTAAACAACATTAAAATGTTAAGTTTTCCATTTAGTTATAAACAAGAATTAGTACTATAATAACAAACAAGACTGCAGCTACGGACACGTATTTCGGAGTTATTGCTCTTCATATATGGCACATGAGGTACGAAGGTACAAAATAGAGTACCTACAATATACTGTGCTTTCCTATCTTTGTTGGTCTTGCTTTTAACAATATTACAATATAACAATATTATTTATGCCATGCTACGCTGATGAGGAGCAGTAACTCTGAAACGTGTGTCCGTAGCTGCAATATTGCATACCACTAATTTTTGCTTATAATTTTTATCGGACCTCATCAACTCTTATTCTTTTTATTTAATATTATTATTTCCTTATTGACGATTATTATTAATTAATGCAGATTACTAATTATTGAATATCTTTTCCATTATGCAAAAATATAGATATACTCGTATACTCCATATTACAAATTAAAATTCTAGGGAAGCATAATACCTAGCCGTCTAAATTATAAATACTGTATTTATTGAAGGAATAATATGTTAAAAACGCATTTAGGTTAGAATGATAGGATAGATGTGTCGGGTGTCGGCATAACCTTTGAGCTTTGGCAGGTAGAATTTATATACAATCATGAACTAATTTCGAGCTTATACGTAAGTGGAATCGCGGTCATTCATTTCTATTTACTACTACATAGTACTATAAACACATAAAATAATATTTTATCGTTTTTAAAGGACCGCCCACTGGAGTTTCCCTTTCACCTCCCCTGTTGCAAATTTTAGCAGCTTGTCGAGGCATACCTACTCTTAAGAAACTCTTTGAATGGAGATAGTTCACTCTCACTTAACTATTGAAAATATAATTATTTATGTACCTCAACTTGTGCCGATCTGTACATAATTTCATCGCTATATCTCATATATATAAATAAGAAATAATTGAATATTATAATAATATACGCTTTTTCAATAAAAATTAATTTCCATTACAACTAAAAATGAGCACCCTGTATACAACCATTTTTCTAATTATAAGCCGCATGCTACCACTTAAATCTGTAACTTGTATTTATATTTCAGTATATGAGATCTTCTTTTATTCACTAAGAATATTGTTATCTCGCCAATTCTAGGTCCCGACCAGCCAGCCCACTCGACTATTCAGTTTTATGAACCCGTTAGCAGTAGAAATTTGGCTGTACGTTTTAGCGGCATACATGTTGGTGTCGTTTACATTGTTCGTAATGGCCAGATTTTCTCCTTACGAATGGAATAACCCTCATCCCTGTCACCAGGAATCTGACATAGTTGAAAACCAATTTTCGGTGTCGAATAGTTTTTGGTTTATAACTGGGACGTTCTTACGGCAAGGATCAGGCTTAAATCCTAAGGTTTGGCAAATAAAATTTATATGCATGAACATTTTCTATGTTGTGTGGGCGAAAGATTTGAACTTTCTGCATAATAGGATTCTTTACGGTTGGATAACTCTAATATACTATAAATATGCAGTGTATGTGAGGATTCAGAATGAGTTGTTTAAGTTTTGTTGTTATATCAACTTGAATATAAATTAAGCATCTTAGTGTTTTGAGAAGAAAATAAGTAAGGGATCTTGAGTAAACTTAGTTCCCCTATTCGCTATCATATTACGACGCGAGCTGACAAATTATTTATTTCTACAATAAACCTAAGAGATATTACAGATATAATTTATTTAAATTGAGCTTACTTTTGCTATCTCAATATACACTATCAATATGTCGTCGGCTAAAAACACCATTTTATAAAAATGGCCGCATCAATGCATGCCATGAGTTCATTGAAAACATTAAGTGGTGTCTAGAAGCATGTTGTTCTTTTATTACTTATAAGCTGAATTCTGCTGCTCGAAATAACTCGTGGTATAGTGAGGAACTGAGAGAAATGAGTAATAACCTCAAAAAAGTACATTGGAATGCCCTACATAGTAACCAACCGGAGATAAAAGACATATACCGCCAACATAAAAAAGAGTATAAAAAACAAATTACAATCGCCAAGCAAAAATATTTCAACAATCGGATTGACAAAACATATAACAAGATTAAAGAAACATGGTTGATAGTGAATGAGAAACTAGGCAGAATAAAAGAAAAAAAAGAAACAATCACATTAAGGGATAATAATCAGATAATTACCGATAAGAACATAATTGCGGAAACATTTGCAGTATTTTTTGCTACAAGTTGCAGCACAGCATTATCAAGGCATTTTGGCCAGAACCTATCATTACCATGCACAATTTCAGATTATGTAAATAATACTATGTCAATTAACCCCATTTCCGAAAACGATGTGTATAAGTTAGTCGCTAACCTAAAAAATGAAAATACTACGGGTAATGACGGAATAAATGCAAAAATTATAAAAATAATTTTCCCTTATATATCTACCGCACTAACTAGCCTGATAAACGGCTCTATTCAATCAGGTATTTTTCGTGACATAATGAAAACGGCTTTAGTTATTTCTCTTTATAAAAAGGGTGATGTCCAAATACCTGACAACTATAGACAAATTTCATTATTGACAGAATTCTCTAAAACTTTAGAAAGAATAGTCTATAACTTAATCATTTCTTTTATAGAAGATTATGATTTATTAACAGAATCTCAACACGGTTTCAGTCTAACAAATCTGTGGAAACAGCCTCATACCATCTATTAAATTATGTGTACTCGGAACTTGATCAAGGTAAATATGTTATATCTTTGATGTTCGATCTTACGAAAACCTTCGATAGTGTCAATCCAGATTTTCTATTAAAAAAAATGTACAACCTTGGAATAAGAGGTATGGAGTTAAATTGGATTAGTTCTTACTTGACTAATAGAAATCTGATTGTAAAAATTGGACAGCAAACATCCAATCAAGCTGATGTTCTTCTAGAAGTTCCTCAGGGGTCAGTGTTGGGACCATTACTTTTTATGCTTTTTATTAATGATCTACCTGAGAATATCAGTATCGGAAGAGTTACTATGTTTGCAGATGATGTCTCAATCACTGTTTCAGCGGACACTCCAGAGGAACTCCAAACATTAGCTGAACAGGTATGTGATGAATATAGTGTATATTGTCAAAGAAATAAGGTTATATTAAATGAACGCAAAAGAGTGTGTCTAAACTTCCATTTAAGGAAAGTACTGCCTGTAAATTTTAATATACTTGCCCTTCCGCTTTCTGTAAATACTAAACTTCTTGGAACATTAATTGACTCTGATCTATCATTCCAGTCGCATATAAACCATCTTTGCAATCAGTTAAGCAAAGCTTACTTTGCTATATATCAGATTAAACCATATTTAAATTTGCAAGGCATTCTAAATGTCTACTATGCACTAGCTTATAGCCACATATCATATAACATTGCCACATGGGGTTCTGCAACGGAAAGTGAAAGGGTTTTTATCGCTCAAAAGAGGATAATTAGATTAATCTTTAATTTAGATTGGCTAGAAACTTGTAAATACACTTTTAAAAATAATGAAATTCTAACAGTACCCTGTATATTTATTTTAAAATGTATCACCTTCACGAAAAGAAATATTGACACTTTCATTAAAGTTAATGAAGAACATGAGCATCACACTAGATATGGTCACTACCTACAACTAGCTAAGCACAGAACTTCCGCATATGAGAAATCCCCACATTATAAGTTTGTCTCTTTATATAATGCTCTACCGCCAGAGTATAAAAATATAGAGAATTACAACCACTTCAAAAAAGCAGTTCAAAATTTCCTCCTTGAAGGAGTGTACTATTCTATAAATGAGTGTGAATAGGCAGTAAATGACAACGGACTCTAGTAACTCTAAGTAAGTTTTTATACTAATTTTATTATTGTATTGTAATTGTATTATAAGCTGAAAATCGTATATAATTATAGTATGTTTGTCTATCGTTCTTTCTTTTTATTATTGTATGTTGTTTTTAATCCAACAGAATTATGTATGTATTATTAAACTTCACATTTTAAAACTAAAACTGTACCTGATAAGTTTCTATTAAATAAACTTATTGTTTGTAATCTGTAACGTGACATATGTACTCTGTATTATCTTTGGCCAATAAATCAAAATAAATAAAATAAATAAATTTTTCTCAAAAACTATGAAAATCATCAAAGAATTTCTAAAAACATCAAAAATATAACTTGCTCGCAAGAATTTGTATGGAGTTTCTTGTTGAGGGCCACCCTAAACAGGTTATATAAGATCATTTTTAGAAATAGAACTTTTTTTGTTCTGTATACTCCAATCAGTGTGACCGGGGCTTTGGTGTGGGGATCATTAATGAGTGTAATGGTGAGTTGTTGACAATTTGCGTAACCGGGGCTCATCAGCATCTTGAAAGAAGACTTATGAAGCATATTTTTTAAACATCTCGGCTTCTGTTGAGGTTACATGAAAAAAATTTGGTATTTTGAGGACATAACTCAGGAAATATTCTGCAGGAAACCAACAGTTCAAAGGTGGGTAGGTTACTTAATCGATTTTTCACGTTATAAGAGGTGATGCTACTTACATGTAGCTATTTTCAAGATATTATCGAAAATAATGTCTGAAAGTCGTAGGCTATTGACTATGTAATTGAATAAGGAACTAATTCGTTAAAGTTATTTTATTATTTCATGTGTTCAATTGTACCCGAGCAGTGATAAATCCGACAGTGCTATTAAATTAAGGCTTGAATTTTTGAAAATGAAGTGAATTAGTTCACTCGTAAGATTTTTAACTATAACTCAAAACTATGCATTTATAGTATATACACATAATACGATTTTTTATAGAGAATTAAATTTCCTGTCGTAATGGCTCTTTACAATGTAAAAAAAAAAAATTTTCAACAGAATAAATAAAAAAAAACATAAAAAACGAAAAATTTCAATTGATATTTTATTTTTGTGTACAATTTTTTTCTGCGCGGATTTAGGTTCACAAAAAAGAAAGCTGACGTAATTCCTATCAAAATGGTGATCGATAAAACTATTTTTGATAAAAACTCGCTGAGATACAGTCGTTCAAATTTAGCTACTTTTTGCGATTTCACCATGTTATTTTTAATTTTTACACGCAAAAATTATTTTTATTCTATACAAAAATTATTTTCGGTTTGTCAATGATAATGATAAATGTATTTGTTTAAAATTTTGATATTCATATGATCTTAGACATAAAAATACTTAATATGAAAGAGAATGATAAAATTCATGAAATTTATCAATAAAAATATATTGTCAACATTTTTTTTTATCGTATAAATTTCTCTTTCTAACGAAATAATTTTGCCAGTCAGTGTTTTTATAAGAAAAACTGACATGAAATTATCGCGAGACCGGAGGTCGAACGATTTTGTCAAATGTCAGTTTTTTCGAGCAAATTCTTAATTGGCAAAATGTTGAGTTAAAAATAAATTTATCCATAAATAAAATCTCGAGTGTTTTTTGGCAACATAAATTAACTACGAAATATGTGAACAAAGAATAACAATATTTAAAGTGAATTATTTATTATTTGTTTGCTTATAGTAATGAAACATATTCTTTATAGGATTTTGCAAACAGCGGAAAGAAGAGCTATCTATGAGAACTAAAGGAAAACTATATATAAAAATATTAATGAAATCATTGCATTCTTTCGATAACCTGACTTCTGGTTATGCTAACAAGTAGAAATTCTTATTTGCCATTTTCATTTTAACACTAGCATCCAACATAGTCCTCTACGTCTAGGCAGGCTAAACTAGTATCTACACGATCCCCAACTTTGTAAAATTAAAAATACTAAGTGAGAATATACACGTATAAAAAGTATATATAAAAAAGTGGATTATGTTTGCGCTAACGAATTTACTGAGGAGGAAAATTATTCCAATTTAAGAAGGAAAGTTAAAGCTTTAATAATATAAGCTCAGAAAACTGGTTACGAATTTACTCTAGATAATGTTTTCCTGACTCCCCTGCGGCACTTAGTTCCAAACATTTTCTAGACTAGTCAACGTTCATTAGACAATAGGGTGGAAGATTTAATTTTGAAAAGAAATCCTGCTTTTGATATGCAGTGTATATATAGTACACAATGCATTTTATTCATTAGAACGAAAACATTATTAATTTGGAACTTAAAATAATAATTATTAGGAATGTTTTCCATTCCTGAATTATTCGTGTATTAAGAGAAAATAAAATGCACCCCTATAAACTGACCCAACTCAGGAGCTTAGTGAAGACGATATTGATAGATTAGCGTATTTTTGTGAAGAAATGGTGCAAAGGAGAATGGCAAATAAGAATTTTTACTTGTTAGCATAACCAGTAAGTCAGGTTATCGAAAGAATGCAAAGATTTCATTAATATTTTTACATATAGTTTTTCTTTTAGTTCTCATAGATAGTTTCTCTTTCCGCTGTTTGCAAATTCATATAAAGAATATGTTTCAAATGATGCAAAAGTTAGAATGATAACAATGTTATCCAACTAGAAATTGTTTTGTTTCGGATGAGTCCATTTTTATTCTTCATGGCCATGCTAATCGTCAAAATTGTCGCTACTGATGAAAATTCTCACTGGCTATGACTGAGAGAATTACCAGAGTCGTGCGGTAGATTTTTTCAGTGTGACGCGAGTCTCCGAAATGCCGCCCGTTATGTGAAAAGTAAAAAAAAATTACCTTAAATTATGATTTTAAAAAACTACATTACAAAATGTAAAGGTACATTTATTTCGGAAATAATAACAATTTAAAAATAATTAACATCAGCAACCTACAACTCACATTAACTATAGGATTACTCTTCTAACTTTGAGTTTGACAAATTCGTCAATTAAGGATGGCCACCAATTTGAATTCAATTGATATCAATGATAAATCTTTAATTTTTGTTTGGCTCAATGAATTTCGTGGATAACTTTTTATTAACTTTAGTTTAGAAAATCTTCTTTTTCCGCTGGCTGCAGAGGGAGTGTTAATAAAATCCTCAGCGCTATTATTGTATTCGGATACAAAGTAGTTAACTCATTTTCGCACAAATAATTTAAAACATCAAAAGATTTCATAAGTGATGGTAGCATTCGAGATACATCACGTAATTCTTCTTGATGATCAGTTGCATTTAAATCTGAATTATTTTCGACAGAAAGTATTGACAGAAGATTCGTACAATAATTTTCTAACATTTTGTCATTTATATTTTTTATTTTTGAAATGTCATATAAAAACTGAGATTTGTTATGGGTTTCCTGAAGCCAGAATCATTCATTCAGAGAATTAATGGTAATGTCTAGAGCATAATTAAAGAAGTTTATTTTAAATTTATTCTCCTCTGTTAAGGGTTCATCGACAGCTTCGTAATCAAACTGACGCTTTTTCCTTCTAGCTGTAACTTTCTAAATTTCTTGTTGGAAATTAGTCAGAAAATATTTTAAAAAAATAGTTTGAGTAAAAAAAATATATTTCCTTTTGTTATAAATGAAATTGTTTTAAACAATATCAAACCAGGATACCGTATGGTAACATGGATTTTCATCAGGTAGTGTGTCCTGAAATAGTTCGAACAAAAAAACTGCGTCCAAAATGTATTCGATACTCATGCGCCCATATAGACTGGTTTAATAGGTAAATTTAAAAAAAAAAGGTTTTTCAGTATTGTGAAAATTGTAATTTTCTGCTTGAAATACACCCCCTAAAGGTGCCGCCTGATGTGATCGCGTCTTCACATCATAGTACGGCACGGCCCTGAGAATTACATACACAAAATCCTAAAAAGGTTAATGTTTGGGGATCCATGTCCATCCAGGAACAATGTCATTGATCCCTTTTTCATTGATGACAATTTGAATGGAAATAATGATTTAACTCTGCTCCAAAATAATGTCGTGCCAACTTTGACAAACTTATATCCTGTTCGAGTAAACCCACAAGTTCCATCGGATGTAATATGGTTCCAGCAGGGTGGAGCCCCGCCACATTATCGAATCGTTGTCGGCCAATACCTCGACTTAACATTTCCAAATCGGTGAACAGGGAAGCGAGGAAAGCTGACTTAAGAAGAAGAGTAACGCATGTGGTTAGGTAGTTCACGCCTCAGATGTTGTAAAACGTTAGAACACATTTTTATTTACAATTAGGATGCTGCCAAGACATTCAAGGAACTCATTTTGAACATTTGAAATGCCCCTTGATACATGATTTTGGAATAAACCTGATAGGATCGTTTCTTGGGCCAAAAAATAAGTTCAACAGAGTCCATATATCAAAATTGCCCCCCTGCCCAAGAAAGGGACCAGTTAGTTTTAATTTTTTTTACAAAAATAAAATCAATTGAGAATTCTGAAAAAATTCGTGCATATAATAATCCCAAAAACCTGTAGCTTCAATTTTTGGAGCTCTATTGGGCCCCACTAAGACCCTTAAAGAATTTTATAAATTTTTTAAAGTCCAATATTTTTGTTATGATAAAGAGGTGCGGAAAATTTTATTTCATCACATTTTTTGCAACTAAATAAAGCAATTTTTAAGGTAATTTAAAAATTTCCAAACCCCGTGCGTCAGGCCCAAAATTTTTTCATTTTTTTAACGAAAACTCACGTTAATTGAACAGGAGGAGTAGCTTTGAAAGGTTGGGTAATGAATCAACCCCTGGGGCAGAGGACACTCTCCTGGGACCAAAAGTCACCCCCTTGGAGTAAAAAGATACCCCCTGAGGCCCAAGGACCACCTTCTTTCGTAAAATATGATCCTGTTGGGGTCAAAAGTCATCTGGCATGGTTTAATAGTTTTCCGATAGCAAAAGGTAAGCAGAGGTGAGAAGACATCCCCTGGTGGCGAGGGTCATACAAATAACCCCCCCCCCGAGGTATGTCTTCCAAAATTGGTAAATAGTAACCCCTGGGTTCAAAATTCATATAGCATAAGTAGCAAGCAGGTTAACTTTACAATATATCGCTATCTTCAAAGAGAAGTAAGTTTAAGAGGCCGTGAAGTGGCGCGCCGATCGATCGTATTACTAGGGATCATATCGTTACACTTACAAGGTGTGAAACGTAATAGGCTCCGTGCGAAGAGACTGCAGCGCCATCAGCGCGGTGGATTCCGGAACTACCAATATGAATATATTTGTAGTATATACAACGAGAGAAGAGATAACCGTTGGGTTTTATTTTATTTAAAAGTTTCATCGGGTATAATTAGATTCGAAGTAAAATCCAGACATATATACAAGAACACATAAGTAAGTACTATGACTCGGAGGAGGCTGGTATTGCTGCAATTACTGAATATCGCTGCAACTGTGCGAATGGATTACGCACCGTAGGATGTTGCTCCCACTTGGTAGCAATTATCTACTACTTATTTTAAGGCTCTTCGATCTGAAAAATCAATCTTGTGATTGAACAGGACAGCGAGGAGGATTAAATATATCTTTGAATATTTAGATATGTATTATTTTTAATGTTGAAATATTTTTAGTAATAAAATTTAATATTGTCAAAAATTGTTTCTTACATTTAATTTCTTGTATATCACAATGAATATTTACCTAGGTGGGGGGGGGGGGGTGTTTGAATCTCTTTTGACCCCAGTGCGTGCATTCTTGCTCTTTAGGACATTTCACTCATACCAGATGACTTTTGATCCCAAGAGACAAACTTTTTACCAAAGATGGTGGTGTTGGGGCTCCAGGAGGCTAACCCAATGGGGTGAGTATTGATCCCAGGGGAGTGTCCTTTACCCCAGGGGTTGATTCATTACCCAACTCTTAAAAGCCATTATATCTAATTAACGTGAGTTTTCCCTAAAAAAAAATAAAAAAATTGAATTTTGGTCCTGACGCACGGGATTTTAAATTTTTCCGCACCTCTTTATCATAACAAAAATATTCTACTTTCAAAATATTTTTAAGGGCCTTAGTGGGGCCTAATAGAGTCCGTGTCAAGGACTATCTTATCCCTTTAGGGGTTGCGACTGCACCTCGAGGGGAGTTGAATTTAGGGATGAAATTTGTACGTTACAGGATGTCATTTCAGAATACAAAAACGACATGTCTCGGGATTTTTTATAATTAAAATATTGAATTTATTCCATTTAGCTGTTCCACACTGTATTATTATTTCAAGAATGTCATGTTAAATTTTTGGGGAACTAAGAATCTTTCAGAAATTGAAACCTATATGAGCTATATAAAAATCTCCCAGATTCTGGAATTCACGTTATTGATCTCGCTATAACGCAATTAATGTTTATGGATGTGACTTCATCCTTACATTCAGTAATTATTTCAATGGTGAAATACGTGATCGTCGCGTACAGCAAATTTTAGAGCAACTTAAGTGCACTTCATCGCACTGAAATTTCCACTCATCGCGAAACCGAACGTTCGAAAGTGAAGTATGTGCCTAATGTATGCTCACTATTCGACCCCATTGCTATATTATTAATAATATACCATCATGACTCTTTGAAGCTTATGCACGATAAATCAATTACATGAACAGTCATGACTAAGTAAGTCTCATAAGTGCTCTAAATTTCCGCTGATGTGGATACGGACAACTTTAAAGCAATGGAAATGCATTGAAATTTCGTTAGTTGTACAGCACTAATTAATTTAGTTTATGTAAAATCCACATAGGTATTTCAGTCAAGAGTTATAGTACTATGCTGAAGCCTTTAAAAACTTAAAAATATAACAGGTATAAAATAATAACTTTACTACACCCATATTTTTTTGATATTTTTTGAAAATTATAGGTATGATTAGAGACAAAGGAAACAAGCTAACCGTTATACTCTTCGCCGATTTACTGCACTTTTTATATAATTGCTGCACATTCTATAAGATACTCTTCGCAGTTTCTTTGTAAATAATATTAGTATTAGACATTTTCAATTTAATTGCAAAGCATAAAAAAAATGTATGTAAAAATTTTTTTTTTGTTTACAAAATTTATAACTTTTTTATTTATTGATCGATTTTGTTCAATAGCGTTCTTCTTTTAGCTAACACTAAGTTACTCTCCAAATTTCGATACAATCGAACTTTTCGTTCTTAAGTTATCGTGCTTACAAGAAATATGACGGACGGACAGACGGACGGACCGACAGATGGACAGACAGACAAACGGACATTTTGAAAGTTGTTCAAAATTCGATCACCAACACAGTGATATGAAATTGTTTTCTCTACGAGCAATATTACCGGTTTTAGAAATGTGCCGATCGAATGCAATGTACTCTTCGTTTTGTATTTGCGAAGAGTATAATAATCGTATTACTAGCAAAAACATTGCCTAGTAATTATTTCAACTGTCACAAAAAAACTCATCACAGATAAATACAGAAAACGTATATCTTTCTCAGCAACTACTTTGTCGGGTGTATACCACAATCAGCATTGAATTACAAGAAATAAATTATGCACAGTACACACAATAAGACTGTTATTTTAATTTAAACCATCTTGTTCAAAAAACCAAAAACCTTGTAAACAGCAAAAGTAATAGTTATACAGGGTGTCTGGTGTATATGTATAAATACTCTGTATGATAATATCTTGACCCGAGAGAAGTAAAAAAGTGTTATACAATGTTTGCTTTACGTCAACGGCTTGTTTTAAATTAAGTATTTTCTAAAAATACAATCTTTTCAGGCCAGATAGTAGTACTTGTAATATTACCTAGGTCCGTTATGCTGGTCAAATAGGTCAAGTTCAATGGCATCTTACAACCAATATCTCCCTATATAACAAACCCAAGATAAAGGCTAAATAGACGCCATCCAACCGATATGAATGTAGCTAACTCTTTTTCATAAAGAAAATGGCGCCTTTATCGGCATCGGCAGCACAACGAGAATCTTCATTTTTTTCAACCGATTCGGAATTTTCTTTTTAATGTATAGTGCACAAAAAAGTCTACTTCAGCACAAATTTTCATAAATTAATTTTTATTTTCAAGGCATTCTCTGATTATTTTTCGATGTCAAAAACAGCAAAATTTTATTAGCGGTTTTTTATAAAAAATCTGACTACACCACTGAATTCGGAAGGTATTAAAATAGTTTTAACCAAAATTTCATTGAAATATGTTTAATGGTAAAAAATTATAAGAGAATCAATTTTTAAAAATGCACCGTGAATTAGTCCGAGAAATGGCTTCCAATAACATATTGTTACCATGACAACCAAAAATTTTCAAATAATTGTTAATATTAAAAGCCACTAAATAAGAAAAAAAACAATTTTATTTAATTAAGTATCATAAAACATTTATAAAAACCAAACAGAATGAAACAAAAGAGTAGGTAAACCAAATAATTTAACGAATTAAGTAACTTAGGTACATAACTGTATTACCTAATACATTTTTAAATTTATGTTGCTTCCACTAAACCTCCATGTATTTGAATACATTTATCATATCATTTTCGAATATTTTTTATTGTATTTCTTAATTGTTGCGGTGTAATTTCTGCGCAAGCTTGGCGCATTCTAGCACAAAGTTTCTGTCGGTTTCTTGGGCGAGTTTTATAAACTTTCTGTACAAGGAGACCCGACAGGAAAAAATCGAGTGGTGTTAAATCGGGGGATCTAGGTGGTCAACCAATTGCTATTAAAACCAATCGACCTATCCAGTGGTGTGGAAAATTTTCATTTAACCATTGTCTAATAATCCTAGCATAGTGAACAGAACACCCATCTAATTGTAAATGCAATATGGAAAGTCATATATTGCATCCCATAATTCATTTCTTAAAATTGTTTGAAGTTCCTTGCATTTATATTGCCTTCAAAAAAGAAGGGGCCTGTAATTATTTCTTTCAATTTTCCGCACCAGACATTTACTTTTCCGAATATTGTCTTTTGCAATTGATAACCCAATTTGGATTATCAGTCGCCCAAAATCGACAATTTTGAGATGATACGACACCATTTGTCGTAAAAGTGGCTTCATCACTAAATAAAATACTTTTTAAAATATGCCTGTTATTGAGATATTCTCCTTGGGCCCACAAACAAAATTCTAGACGTCTGTCTTCATCACCTTCTTCCATGGTATGTAAAAATTTAGGTTTGAATCGCGTCATTTTGTTCTTTTTACGGCATCTACGAATGGTTCCCCTTGGTAAATTTAAATCTAAGCTAGCATTTGGGTTATTTCTAAAATAATTTAATACAGTCTGATAGTGTCTATCCTCTGTTTGTACGTTACTTTTTAAGATGTGCTTAGATACAGCGCCAGTTTCATTGAAAATCTAATTTATTCCGTGAACTGAACTCCTAATAGGGGGACGATTTGAATGTCTTGCATTGAATATCCTACACACTTTCCTTTCACTTCTATCGTTATCTCCAAAAAGACGCACAATCAAAGTTTTTCTTGCAAAGTTAATGTAGCAGCCATTACGTACAATTTTTTATTTTTGTTAAACGTAAATAAATCAATTTCGCACTTGGCGATTATTTAAATTGTTAGACTTAGTTTATAAACAATCAAATAATCTCTCATTTTCACGGCCTACTTTCGATTTTGCTTAGCATTTTTCTGGGCGCAAAAAGAGTAGTATATTTATTTAAAATGAAATAAATAAATAAATTTCTTATTTAGTGGCTTTTAGAATTAACAATTATTTGAAAATTTTTGGTTGTCATGGTAACAGTATGTACAGCATGTACGGTGCATTCTTAAAAATTGATTCTCTTATAACTTTTTTACTATTAAAGATATTTCAATGAAATTTTGGTTAAATTTAAGACCTTCCGAATCCAGTGCTGTAGAATGCTTTGAAAATAAAAATTAATTTATGAAATTTTTTTCTGAAGTAGACTTCTTAGTGCACTATATTTAAAAAAAGACCTTCCGAATTCAGTGGTGTAGTCAGATTCTTTATAAAAAAATCGCTAATAAAATTTTGCTGTTTTCGAGATCGAAAAATAATCAGAGAATGCCTTGAAAATAAAAATTAATTTATGAAAATTTGTTCTGAAGTAGACTTCTTAATCTTATATTTTTATATTAAAAAAAAAAGGAAAATTCCGAATCGGTTGAAAAAATTGGATATTACAGAGGTGCTCCCATTTCAAATGGGTCACACCATATCAAATAATAATTTAGTTATCAAACGACTATTTCGTTTGATAACTAAATTATTATTTGATATGGTGTGACCCATTTGAAATGGGAGCACCTCTATAATATCCAATTTATTTATAATATTATGGCAAGCCTGCAATAATATTTTCCATTGCGCTTGATAATTAAATTGATACTTGATATATACTAATTCCTTTTTCTGAAAATGCTTACATTTTATATAATTAACTATTTTATTAAAACAATTTTAAATACATTGATAAATAACCGAATAAACATGAGGTCACGTTTTTGAAAATAACTGAAAAATTTTAGAATAAAAATTATGAAAAAATTTCCCCGTACAAAAAATTCCGTGCTTTATCGGCATCTAAAATATTATTTACATAGCATATTTTCCAAGACATAATGAATTTAAAACTGATATGGTCAAAATTTCCTAAAAGAAAGTAGGACATTTTTCAATATAACTTAGAAGAACTTCAAAACTGTCCAATGTACATTATTCAAATTTCAGTGAATGATTTAGACTAGACACATGATGAACGCATAAATTTTTCAATTTTTTTGCGCTTCTCCTTTTCTGAGATATTCGCGGTTAAAGTGAAGGGTCAATACATTTCAATCGTATATTAGTACCACTAATAACTTTCATATTTCCTTAATTGGAGAATTTCTCATTTTTATCATTAACAGTGATTTACCTCTAATTTGGTTTCAATTAGAATAAGGATATTGTATATCAAATTTTTAGGTCGAAACTAAAGGCAAAATTTGCTTCTTATTAAAGATAAATCCAGCTCAGTGGCGCAATGCTAAAGGCGTTTGGCTTGCTCCCAGAAAAACGGCAATCTTAATTGCAATTATTTAACTTATATTTAATTTTCTTCGGAAAAATTTAATAAAGAAACTGAACATTGATTGAATAAAAGTGTTTGGTCTCAGCAATGGATAAATTATAATCTGAATTAAACTTAAGATCCTCAGCCATTCCAACGGCAGCCAAAGTGTTTTATTTATTTTTTATAATAATATAAACATTTTGTAAATTATATGGATTAGATTATATTTTGTAAATTATATGAAAAAATGTTTGGCTTGCGACCACGGAGTCCCAGATTCGAATTCTGGTTATAGTATGGATGTATAGTGGTGTTTATGCATGTGTTACCGAGACAATAGCAGTGAGCTAGACTGCTGTTGAGTGGCACAACATGTCTAGTTGCTGTTATCTCTCCTGAGTTCGAGTCTCAGCTGCGGTAGATGGCAATATCGCAGGGAATGGTTGTTATGTTGATGTCTATGTGTACGTGTCCTGGTTGAGTGGTAGAGCAGCAATAGCTGAACTCCGCCAGGACGTTAATATAAATAAGGCATTAAAATAAAATAAATAAATAAAAAATCACACGGACGGCCTCTAGTCTACCAAACACCTAGAGAATTTTTATTCATTTGCATTTGTAAAAGAATTATATTGATGTGAATTAAAATTAAAAACTGGTTTAACGATTATGAAGTGTGCTTTAAATTGACCATGGATCTCAATTTTTTTATTGAACTATGTTTCCTTTAATAAAATGCTTTTGGTATACTTTCCCTAAGTTATTTTTCTTCTTGTGTTATTGAGCTATTAATTTTGTACTCCAAAGCTTTATCGCAAAACTACTTTATTATCGTAATTAAGTTATCACTTATACGACTGTTTTATTGTTTTTCCACTTTCTGCTGACCTCATACTAAAAACAAGGAATATATTCTTCTTAGAACCCCTAACAACTCGATCTAATTTTTCAACGACTCTTTATAACTTCGTTTTTTGTGATTGATCACCGCTATATGTTTCCTTATCTAATAAAAATATTTTTTCTCCGTGAAATTTTGTATCGCTCTTTAGTGAAATATCTCCTTAACGAATATGCTGATATTCGAAGGAATATCCTCAATATATGTTTCAATGCTCGTGTGCGCCTTAAGTGATATAAACATATATCCCTTAAAGGATCATTTGGGGAGAGACATTTTTTTGCTTGAAACTGAGGGTGTTTCAGGTATGCGGTCTTTAATTTCTGCGGTGATTCTACATTAAAAATACGAAAAAAATAGTTCATATAAACATGGGTGGGAAAATTCCTCCTAAGGGTACCCAAAATTGGAAGGGAGCACCCAAAATTAGTGAAATTGTATTTATTATTGTCTTAAATAAACTAAGGAAAAATAACATTATTACTAATTTAAAGGACTCAACAAGTTTTAGACAAATTAAATTAAATGTTCAATATGGACATTGAAAAAATTCTGTTTGCGCAAGACAACTGGAAAAAAATTTTAGGTTCAAATTTCTCGAAACTGGTTGGCCCTACGGCGTCACAACGAGAGAACCTTTTTTGTATATTTATAGCCAAGGAATCATCTTTCGATGAGACAATGACAAAAAATTCACATTAAAGAATTTGGAGGAAGAAGTAAGTTCCACCTTTTTGTACACCCCTGATTGAATTTACCCTTGGTGGATAACATCAGATAATGACGTTTATTGGTGTCGAATCACGTACAGCACCTAGTTACTGTAGCTCAAAGGGTTTCTGAGATATTAAATAAAATGTCCATTTTGGGTGTCCCTTAAGAGGCCCGCAGCGCCCTTAGGAGGCATTTCCGGAGCCATGTTTATATGAACATATTTCATATTTTTTATGTAGAATCGCCCCTAAAAAATAATGACCGCATACGTGAAACACCCTGTATATAACAAGTATGACAGTAAGTTTGGAACGTGAGACGTGGTCGGAAACATATTCGTTGAAAAAATTGAAATCGCGAAACCGCAGTTTTTCTCGGTTTCTGGCAAATATCTCGGGCGTATTGGCCGTATTACAAAAATAAAAATTCGTTAAAGGTATTTACATAGTACTATCCTCTTTATTTGCCACCTTTTATTTATTAATTACACGAGCCGATAAAACAAAAAAATGTTTTGTTCTACAGACGTGACCCTACCTATCTTTAGTAAAATTTTCCTCTCAATCCGAAAATGATGGAATAAAATTCTGACGTATGGATTCCTCCCCACACACCCTTAATTCCCCCCCAAAAATTAAAAAAATTAAACTGGCCATCTAAGCCACCTATCTTTAATAAAATTTTTCGCTGAATCTGAAAATGATAAAAAATAAATTTCTGACGTATGGATTCCCCCCCCATACACCCTTAACTCCCCCCTAAAAATTCAAATAATCCAAATTGGCCATCCAACCCATCTATCTTTAGTATAATTTTCCGCTGAATCCGAAAATGATAAAGAAATATTTTTTGACGTACGGATTACCCCCTCAATTTCCCCGAAAATTCAAAAAATCCAAACTGGCTTTTCAACCAACCTATCTTTAGTAAAATTTTCCGCTAAATCCGAAAATGATAAAACAAATTCTATCTATCTTTGGTAAAATTTTCCGCTGAATCCGAAAATGATTTAAAAAATTCTAACGTATCGATTCCCCCTATACACCCTCAATTCCCCCAAAAAATCCAACCTGATTGTCCAACCTATCTATCGTTAGTAAAATTTTCCGCTGAACCCGAAAGTGATAATAAAAATTTCTGACGTATGGATTCCCCCCATACATCCTCAATTCCTCCCAAATCCAAACTAGCCATCCAACCAAACTATCTTTAGTAAAATTTTCCGTTAAATCTGAAAATGATAAAAAAAATTCTAACGTATAGATCCCCCCCCCACGCACACACCAAATTGCACCCAAAGAAACAAAATGGGCTTCAAAGGCTAGCTGCCGAAACAAGAAACACAGGCTCAAAAAAAATTCGTTATTATTCCATACCCATTGTATTCTATGATTTTTTTAAGCGCTGAACACGAAATCTTTAGGTAATATACGTATATATGCGATAAAAAAGCATAGTTCGACTTTAGTTTGAGTTTGCATGTCTGGGGTTTACTTTAACTTTTACTCTGAGTGTGCATATCTGAGCAACATTTTAAGTTTGCATGTCTGACGTAGGGAGAGCATTTCTAAAGTTTAGTTTGAGTTCGACTGTAGTTTCGTGTTCAGCGCTTAAGAAAGCATAGAATACAATGGGTATGGAACAACGTTCATGATTTTTTTTGAGGATGTATTTTTTTGCAGCTAGCCCGTTTTTCTGGGTGCAATTTAGTGTGTAGGATGGAACTCATACGTCAGAATTTTTTTTATTATTTCCGAATTCAGCGGAAAATTTTACTAAAGATAGGTTGCTTGAATGGCCAGCTGGATTTTTTGAATTCTTACGAGGAATTAAGGGTGTATCAGGTGGAGGGTGGAATCCATACGTCAGAAATTTTTTTTATCATTTTCGGATTCAATGGCAAATTTTACTAAAGATAGATTGGTTGGATAGCCAGTTTGGATTTTTTTTAATTTTGGGGGAATTGAAGGTGTATGGGGAGGAATCCATACGTCATTTTTTTTTGTCATTTTCAGATTCAGCGGAAAATTTTACGAAAGATGGGTGGGTTGGATGGCCAGTTTGGATCTTTTGAATTATTGGGGATATTGAAGGTGTATGGAGAGGAATCCATACGTCAGAATTTTTTTATTATTTTCGGATTCAGCGGAAAATTTTAGTAAAGATAAATGGGCTATACGGCCAGTTTGGATTTTTTTCATTTTTGGGGTAATTGAGGATATATGGGGAGGAATCCATACGTCAAAATTTTTTCTTTTTGTCATTATCGGATTCAGCAGAAAAATTTACTAAAGATAGGTAGGGTCACGTCTCTAAAACAAAAAATTTTTTTGTTTTGTCGTCCTGTGTTATTTTTTATGTTAGATGACCGGTTTGTACTTTTTTTTTCTCTAAAAGTGCGTCAAATTTCCTGCTTGATAATAGTGTTAACTATATTCCAAATATCATTTTCCACCAACGTTTCTTAATTAACAAATTTTAGGGTGAACGCCTTGTATATGTTTTTAACTGAGAAAAATTATATTTTCTTATATAATTGGCATAATTGACAAGGAGAGAACTTTCGATACTTTTGGAGTTGATAATTAGGAAACGACGGAGGACAATAATATTTGGATTGTACTTGTCACAATATCAAAGGAGGAAACCTACTATGATTCCGGTAAACATTATACAGGGTGGTATTTTTACCTTCTTTCTTCTCTTAATTGCTTTTTTATAGAAACCACTCTGTATAATTTTCTCCTTGGCAATGGTGTCAATTATATAATGTATTATTTTCCTCCTTTGTTTGCGTGTGTCTGCGTTATTACTTACCGACAAACAGTTTACAACACCATAATGTGTCGGAGCTCTGTCCCAACCAACGTCGCTACTTCGAATTAATTACACAATTTAGCTTCATGCTGAATGAGGCAAAATGACAACTTTCTACTGTCGTAAACAATTGATAATAGAACAAATCTTGCAACGTATTTTTTACTAAAATTTAGTTGTATACACCCAATGTGGTATTGACATTGTCATTTATTTATTAAAATATGTTGCAATTGTGTAAAAACCCCCATATAAGTGATTTAGTTAAAGCGCGTGTTATTGCTAAAGCAGAAGATGGTTGGTCAATGAGACAAATTACACAGCGTTATAACATTAACAAAAATTTCGATATTTAACATTTAAAAAAAGTAGAGTATAAACGGCACGATTTGTAAATATTCTGGATCAGGCTGACGTGCGACGAAGGATATCACCTATACAACAAGATTTGCAATTGGTGAATACATTAAGAGAACATCAATTATTGTAGGCAGTTATTTGAGCTGGTGAGGAAACTAATTTTCCTGCATCGAGTCGTACTTTTTGCCGACGAGTAAGAGAATCGCAGCTGTGCTGTTATCAAGTAGCACAGAAATAATTACTTAAAGCAGGGCATACAGAAGCTTGAGTAGGATTTGCTCTACAATATAAAGTATTTGGTACAGATTTTTGGAATAATTTAGTCTTTACAGACGAGGAATTTTTCCAGTTGCCACATAGCGGTCGCATTCGAATTTATCGATCCTCCAATATTCGATTCGATAGGAAATACATATCCAACAAAATTGCCCGATGTTCCGTTAATACGTGGGTCTGGATATCGGCACGTAGCCCTACTGTTTTGTAGCATATTGAGGAATGATTTAATAGTGAAATGTATATTAGCATTTTACATAATATCAATCTTCCTTCTGTTATAATTATTTTCTAATAATGAGTTTATATTTCAACAAGATACTTGTTCCATTCATACTGCTCATCTCGTAACTAACTGGCTTGGAGACAACAACATTAATGTTCTTAACTGACGCAATTATAGTCCAGATCTTGAAACGTGATAATTTCTTAAGGGAAAATAAAACGAATCATTGAATTTAACTTGCTTTAATGATTTACAAAAAAATACACAAACAAAGCAGAGCCAGATGTCTAAAGACAGGGCTATATAGTTACGCAAACATAACGTTCACATGAAATTATTCACGCACTGTTATAGTCTTCTCATGGGGTAAGAGAAGTCTTTACCGGACGGTAACACTGGATATAACAAAGAATATTACTAGCCAAACGTGGAATGAGGTATTGAAACCATCAATAATTCTGCATTGTCGTAAGTGGCTTCAAACAGCATTATTTGCATCATGAGAGGCATACATAATATAAAAGATTGTACTTACAGCTAGTTCGTTGAAAACATTGCCTTGCTGTAGCTATGGGCAATGGAACACGATAACACAGAACATATACACTATAATAACTACTTTACTGATTCCATTCGGAGTTATTAATCCTATATACAGATATTTACAAAGGCGGCTTTTAATTCTTACGTCCCTACGTGGCCACCCGCCTTTACGCCAACTTTCTAGCGTCTCCTTTCTACCCTAGTCGGCGCGTGTCTCGTATACTATTCTCTAAACTTCGTCGTACAAGCTACTATGCTATTGTTCAAGCATTTGTCATGACTAGCGGATAAAATTTAAACGTGTATAATGCTCAGACCAGTATTTTACAATTTAAGTTTAAAATAATGAATAGAATAGTCGCGAGCTTTATCTAATTTAAGGTACTGAGTGTTCTTACAAAACGTGACCGTTACAAAACGTGACCTAACCATGTGGAAGAAGTATGATTATATTATTATTATACTATACCGATGGTTATTGCACGAGTTTATTGAATTCTCTGCCAAACAGACTAATAGAAGTTATAAATAGAAACAGTGCTATAACCAAATATTAATACTTAGTTTTTTCATTCGTTTGAATAATATTTGTTATGAATTAAACTGTTTATTCTTCACTTGTTTAAATGCTAAATAACGAATTATTGTTAATGTTACAGCGCAGTGCAGTTTGTCTCATTGATCATCCGTCTTCTTCTGTAGCAATAACTCCAGACTTACCATATTTGCTTTAAAAAAAAAACTTAAATAGTGAAAATATCTGTTTTATTTCGGCTACTCATTACATATTGAAATAAAAATTTACAAAAGACCAAAGTTGTCCTTTTGTTTATTGTCCACGATAGTAATCGATTTTATCAACAAGCATGTTAATTTAGTTTTAATTCATTTATTTGGTAGCACTCAATGATTACAGTACGAATTTAGACAATTTGAGAAGAGGTTTGGGTGTCGTTGTGTGGTACGTGGAGTTTTGCTCCTTGATATAATAATATACAACCAGTTCAATATCCACACCTTACCAGTCCTCGGCTAGCTTCCATCAATCTCAGTGTGAGTTCCCAGCACATACAGACGTAGTGGTTGCCTAACTAACTGTCTAGGTACCTAAGTGAACAATAGATTAATAAATTGTTAAATTAATTTATAGTACGAGAAAGAAAACCCAATTAGTGGAGCTTATAACAAATTTGTTTATTCATATATCATTTATATACCAAGTCAATAATAAAAGAAATGCTTCAAATTTATAAGTATCAATTAATTTTCTTTTCGTTAGCAATATCAAAAAGTGATGAGTGACAAATGATTTAATCTAAATAAAATTTATTAACACGTGAAGTTCAATAATAATACCAAATGCAATTGCACGCAGTTTACATACTTTTCAAAACAGTGGTTATGGGTACAGAAAATTTAATATTATAATAAATAACAAATACCTAGATCTGGACTATATTCTTTTCTAGATAGCCAGTTCTTAACTTTACTGTAAACAAGGTATGTATTTTAAATCGTCAACTTATGAAATAATTACAATACATACACATATATATATTTATATACAAACAAAATTTATACAAGTTATGACTTACGGTTGAATTTTGAAATACCCCAAAAGAAACTATGAGAACGTTGAACTTCTCCCAGGAGTGGAAAGGTATGAGCGTTGAACTGTCTTCTTGTATTTTAGGGTAATTGATCGACTCAAAATTTCAGCTCGAACTATAACCAGTTACAACCATCTCGAAGTCATGAAAAGAAACCAACAAAAAGAAACAAAACCATCCATCATCGGTATAAGCTCCAAAATTTTTCAACCAATTTTTCTATACTAATTACATCTAGTACTACTAATGGTTCTTAATAAAAATCTAACGATAAAAAGCCTAAAAGTTTTAAAATTCGAATTAACATACTATTTACATTTTCGCAAATTTAATAACTCACCCTTTTAGGGCTTAACAAAATGTCGACCATGTGCTCGACCTAACACGTGCTCTGTAGCCATATATCCAGCAATCATGCTGATCAGATTTTTCACAAATCATTATTATTATTGGTAAATACGGAAATCCCACCATAACAAATATTTCAACAAGAATAACCAAAATGTGGATAAAGATTACTCTCACCAAATTTACCAAGCTACACTGTAACGTCTATTCGCCTTAAAGGTCACGTCAAGAAGGAAGTACTAGAAAACCTCTGACCCCTTACAGGACAGGTGCCTAGCGCAGTCGTACTACGCAGACGAAACGACACAAAAAAAGAATAGAATTTTCGTGATACCATTCGACCTTAAACGGAAGTCCATAGAAAAGTAATCACAAAAATGATTTATTTGATACATAAAAATACAACACGACATCCGTAATTTGGATAGAATTCGAGAAGTTCTGTTACAGACGTCCCTTTCGATTAAGACAACCCCAACATAGATCAACCTGTTGATCGGAGATTTAATAAGAAGTGATATAATATTACGACAATTTAACTATAAAAATTATTCCCTTATTATTGTTAAAAATGAATATAATTGTAGAAATACTAACTTGTCAGAGCAAAAATATTAAGGTAAAACATTCAATCGAGCTACTTCGAACAGTACTGTTCAGTGAGCGAGTAAGTATTCGGTTAAGACTGAATCGAACTCTGTCAATCAGCTGATTGATTACCTTCGAATCAATAGCTGTCAATTCCTATAACCTACTATGTTCGTTCTATTTATTATTATAAACAATTATTGAGGATGAAATTTAATAAGCAATTAACATAAAGGTACAGAAGGTAAGTGATGCATTTGAACTAGTCGTTTTCATAGACTGAACTACTTAAGTTATGGTTATGTTATAGGTGTGTTTATCGTTCCTATTTATTCCAGATACCACACTACGTATGAGAACTCTAGCAAATTACAAGGAATAATAATGTACCACACAACACTCTGATTGATTAAGGTAATATACTTATATTTTACTCAAAACATTTTTATTAAAATTTATGTTTATTTTTAGACACAAGTTAGCTGGACGACAGTCGATAAATGTGACAATTTTATTAAACAAATTTAAGAATCAAAAGGATTACTAAAGTATTGAAATGTGAATGGAAAAAATACTATTAATATATGACAACTCATTATTAACACAAGACCTTTTATTTATTTATTTTATTCTAAATGATGATATCCTTTTAAACAATGAACTACCTAAAGGATTTAGTGATTAAATTTTTATGGTTAAACATCTAACAATGCTGTGTTTACACATACACTCCTCAAGCCAAAATGACAGGTTATATTACAACGTCTACTTGACAAAAGCAACCGTCACAAATTACTGTCACGCATACGAAAATGATCTGTGTGGCTATTTGAGAGTGAGTTACAACTCCTTGGGTGCTTCAGACAGTTACTCACAAAAGTGGTCGATTTGAGAGAAATACTTTCAGGTTGACACTTATATTTTAATTTTATTACAAAGCGATGGCTTTTCGCTCAAGATAAATAACAAATCTGTTTCCTTCTTACTTTTGAAGAAAAAAATGAAGATGCTTTTCAAACATAATTAATCATTTCACCCTTTAAAATTTGTATGCAGAGAAACATCATAAATTTAAATTACTTTTTTAAAACATCATTTATTTTGTACTTTGTCAAATGATACGAAATAATAGTTTATTTAATATTTAAACGGAGTACTCTGGAACATATTACAAGTAGGTAGCAATAAAATCGACATTTTACATCTAGCAAATTTATCTACGCAAGAAAATATTTAAATCACGATATATTGTTGAACTCCATGTTGAACTTAATATAGTATATTGGATAATTATTGAAATAATTTCACAATGAATTCCTTCTGCAGTAAAATAGCAATATCTTTTTTTCTAAAATAAAACATAGAACATGTTATGGAACAATTTTTTAAAATAACTTGCCAGGCCAGAGTGGTATTTTTTGCAGTATGGAGAGTCTAAGTTAGCTAATAAAAAAATTAATTCAAGAATCGAGCAAAAATGTGTTTTATCCCAAAATATTATTAGGACTGTGATCAACAGCAGAGGGCTATTCAGGGTTGCGTAACAAAATTAAAATCTTAAAATATGTAATTTTGTAGCTGTGGCACGGGAAATACTGATTTAAGATGTCGATTTTCAGGAAATGCATAAGTGTCAATATCTCAAAAACTAAAAAATTTTTTCTAAGGTCGTATTTTGATATTCTGGTCGGTTATTTTAATAATAATAATAATAACTTTATTCATACTTCGGCCATATTGAAATGGATGTACATATCAAATAAATATTAAATAGCATAGAAAGAAACGTAACATGAATATAGGATATTAGTTTAGTTGATGTATGCAACACAACTATACTGCATCATAATAAGAAAGAAAAAAAGGAAAAATATATAAATATAACAAACTAGTGTACGGCATAAATGCAAACAAACATATAGGTATATACTGCTATGTATTTGCAATGTTGCATATTTGTGTTGTGGAGTTATTTATGTCTTCCAGATTTGGTAAAGATCTGATGAGGCAATTGAATATTTTGAATTGTTATTTAGTTGTTGCAGTTTGGTATAACTGTTTTTAAGTTAGGGAATTTGTTTTATAGTTTTTATATGTCATATGTTGAGGTTATTATAATTTAATGACACTGACAATGAAAATTCTAATTTTGGGCTGAAGGGGTCAGTCAGGTTTGTAATAATAATCTAAATTTAGTTGTTTTAAAAAAACTTTGGCTTCTTGATTGAAAAGAAAAAATAAAAATAAAAGATAAAAAAAAGAGGGGAGAAATCAATAGATACGGGTAGGAGATTGAATATTGAAAAAGAATTAAAATTTTGAGAATTTTGGAGAGAAAAATAAGTAGAAGAAAGAAGATCAATAGATACGGCAGATACGTGAAAAAAGTTTTGAAATTTGGAAAAGAAAATAGGTAGAAGGATGGAGATAAAATAAATTGAAGAGAAGAAAAGAATAGTAAGGCTAGTCGGAGAAGTGAAAAAAAGTAAAGGAAGAAATAATTAAGAGGAGTTGAAGGATAGGAATTGTAGCTACGAAGAAAGAAATGAGTGAAAGGTATTAAATCAAAATTATTTATAAATTATCACATTCACAAAATTATATCAAGAAGTTAAAGGGTTGTAATAAATAAAAATTTAGTCAATTTAAATTTTAATTTTATAAAAAAAAAAAGGAATTTCCATCATAGAAACCTGAACCTGCAATCTGAGGTGGAATCGCATAGCCGGAGCTACAGAGATAATTAAGAATTGAATATTGTTGTTTTAGTTAGTGGTATTGATTTGGAAGATATAAATGGTTTCACATCAAATTTTTAATCAATCATATTAATAAAACATAACAATAATTGACACAACAACGTGGGGAAATTTCGGAAATTTCATTTCAGGTCGGTTAGACAAGATTATTTAAAAATTTAGAAAAAAAAAAAGAAAAAAGTTTTTTTTGTTTGTCAATACAAATGTCACTTAAATAGGATAAATTTAGTAAGTATTAATTTTCAATTGTGTAAAATATTTTATGAACTTACGATCAGGAAAACAAACAAAGATGGAAAATAAAGATCAAATGCCAGAAACTTCACAAGGTGACACAACACAAATGACACAAGCACAAAATGATGACAAATTTATACAGTTAATGAACATGATAGGGAATAGATTTGACGAAAATAACAAGAAAATGGAAGAAAACAAACAAGAAATGAAAAATAGATTTGACGAAAATAGCAAGAACATGGAAGAAAACAATAAGAAGTTAGAAAATAGTATACTAGAGTTGCAAAACAAGGTGGATCAAAGAATTAAGAACATAGAAGTAAGTTTAGAAAAAGTTAACGAAGAGATAACTAAGAAAATTGATACAAAAATACTAGAAGTAACTAAGGAATTTAAAGGGGAAGTAAGAGTAGAAGTAGAACATGTGATATTAGAGGGTATGAAAGAAATAGATATATGCGTTTGAGAAACCAAGAAGATATAGTGAGGACACAATTAAAAGATCAGGATGGTAAAATAGAACAGAATATGAAGATATTAAATAATACACATACACCTACATTTAACACATTTGCTGCAATACAAAATACGGCGATAAATCATTTCTATGGTGATTCTAGAATTCACCCAAAGGTATTTTTAGAACGTTTCAAGCAACATTTACCAAATATAAATAGTGGATATAATTTAAAATATGAAATACAAAAGGTATTAAAAGCAGAATCGGAAATTTGGTATCAAATAATAGAATCTAAGTTCGAAACGTTTGAAGAATTTGAACAATTACTATTAAAGGAATATTGGTCTGAACATTGTCAAGAGAAAATTCGTTTTAATTTATTTAATGGCAAATATTCAGAAAATAGTGGTATATCTAGGGAAAGTTATGTCATGCGTAAAATTTATAATATTAAATTTTTGGAACCAAATTTGACAGAAAATGAAATGATAAAATATCTAGCCAGACATTTTTCGGATGACATTCATCATGTGATCGTAACACAACGCATAACAACATTAGATGGTTTAAATGAGTATTTGAGGGTAATAGATGATTTACATAAGGTTTCAAATAGCAATTTTAGATCAATGAATAAGAGAAATTTCAGACCAACACAGCATAATGAGCAAAATTTTAATAACAGACAAAATCATTATTCAGACAGACAACAATATTATAATCAGTATAACAGTAGAAATTATGATAATAATGAGAGATATAATGACAAATATAAATCTAATGGAAATACATATCAAAGTAATAGGAATTACGGAAATGGAAATAATAGGCAAGGGGAAAATAAAGAACCGATACGATTTGAAAATAAATATGATGCAACAAAATATGCGCAGGTAACAAATATGAATGTTAGATCAGAACAGAATGATATGAATGAAATCAAGACAATAGCACAGGTAAACTCAAATTTTCCAAAAGAAAATTTTTAGATAAGGATATTTTAACGGGGATAACTACATACGGACATATGCGCGAGTTTATAGGTTTAGAGAATGGGTCAAATTTAAATAATGGCAAAATTAGTAATTTACCAATGATTAATATTAAAATTAATAAAGTAAATTTGAAGGCGTTGATTGATAGTGGATCTGAAATAAGTTTAATAAGTGGGAAGCTAATCGATAAACACAAAGATTTATATGAGAATAAATATATTAAGATTTCAAAAATTATTTTAATGAATGCTAATGGTAAGAAGATTACTGAATGTAATAAAATTATTAATATGGAATTTGAAGTGAAAGAGACGTGTTTTAAAGGTGAATTTGTAATTGTGGATAACTTAAGTTTTGATGTTATCATTGGAGAGGACATGCTGTCAAGATTGAAAGCAATATTAGATTTAGGGGAAAGGTCTCTAATTTTAAAAGGTACATCGGTAAAAATAGTAAATAAATTTGAATCAAATATAGGGAATTTAAATATAAATAATATAAATAATGTAGAGAGTGATGAAAATAAGTTTACAAAGAAAATTAATAATTATGATATGCCGAGAAAGTTGGAGATAAATTGTCCTTTAAATTATAAAAATATAGTAAACGAATTGTTGCAAAAGTATATGACATTGATAAATCATGAATCAAGAATTGCTAAAGGTTATGTGCATAGACTTCAAGTTGATGAGGATAAGCCTTTTAAATCAAAAACATATCCTATTCCATACAAACGTCGGCAAAAAGTACAAGAGGAAATACAAAATATAATACGTGCAAATATTATTGAACCAGCAAAAACAAACTTTATAAATCCGTTGGTAATAATACCTAAAAAGGATGATTCTATACGGATATGTCTTGACGCTAGAAATTTAAATCAAATAACGAAATCACAATTTGACTCTCCACAAACTATAGAAACTATGCTTTATAGGATTGGAAAGAACACTATATTTTCAAAATTAGATTTGAAGAATTCATTTTGGCTTATTCCATTACATGTAGAGTCTCGCAGATTTACTGGTTTTAGTGTAGATGGACATATTTATCAGTTTAAAGTAGTTTCATTTGGATTACAATCGGCATCTTCTGCTTTGGTTAGAGCAATGCAAACAATTTTGGATAAATATGAAAAGTTTTGTCTTCACTATATAGACGACATTCTTATATTTTCAGATACAATAGAAGAACATTTAGAACATTTAAATATAATTTTAAAGGCATTAAATGAATCAGGTTTAAAGTTAAATATAGAAAAATGTGAATTTTACAAAACGTTCGTAAAATATTTGGGTTATATTATTAATCAGCAAGGAATATCTATAGGAAAAGAACGTATAAAGGAAATCAAAGATTATCCTACTCCAAAAAATTTAAAGATGTTAAGAGGATTTTTAGGTATATTGAATTATTACAAAAAGTTTGTACCTAGACTTTCAGAATTAGAAGTACCTTTGATAGAACTACTTAGGAAAGATATAAAATGGGAATGGGATACTAGACGACAAGAGGCATTTAATAAGTTAAAAATAAATTTTCATGATAATTTACTTTTACACAGTCCAGATTTTAATTTACCTTTTATATTACGTACAGATGCTTCCGAACAAATTATTGCAGCAGAACTTATTCAAATTGTAAATGGTATTGAAACGCCAATATGTTTTATATCTAGAATTTTAAAATCTTATGAAACTAGGTATTCAACATCAGAGGTTGAAATGCTTGCTTTGGTTTATAGCTTATCTAGACTATCCTATATTTTAACTTCAAATCATTTTACAATTGAAACTGATCATTCAGCATTATGTTCACTTATGAAAAATAGATTTGCAAACAATCGAATTTATAGATGGTCTCTTTTAATTCAAGAATACTCTTTTACTATCAAACATAGACCAGGTAAAGAAAATATAACTACAGATGCACTAACTCGAAATAAACAAATAGACATAGACAAAAAGAATAATTTTATCGTAGGATTAAATTATCTATTAGACGAACAAAATTTATATACATATGAAAGGATTAGGGGAAGCCAGGGATATTTGAATGAACTTAGAAATGTAGTACAATTAGGTGAATATAAGGGTTATAGTATAAAAAATGATTTGTTGATTAAAACAGTTATGAATGAAGAGAAATATGTGATACATGATAATTTGGCGTTGAATATTTTAAATGATTTGCATAATCATTTTGGACATATTGGTGTAAGAAAAACTTGGATGATTTTCAGAGAAACTTTTTTCTGTAAGAATGATTTACAATTAACAAAAAGAATCATATCATTATGCCATGATTGTTGTTTAGGGAAGACGAAAAATTACAAAAACAGAAACGAAGTAAATAGTATTTTGACAAAGGAATCTCTTGACATAATAGCAATGGATTTTATAAATAATTTGATTAAGGATAAAGAAGGGTATAAACACATATTAGTTATAGTGGATATTTTTTCAAAATTTATATTTCCTTATGAAGGTCCTTATATAATACATAGACCATTAAATGAAAATACATATGAATTGAGACATATAAACAGTGAACATATAAGAGGTAAATTTCATATAGAAATGATTTATCCATATACACCCAGAAATTAGGACACAAGTAGACTTACACGATTAAACTGGTGAAAGATTTTATTTTGCAAATACGTTTGTTTTAAGAAATTTTAAACATATTACCTAAGTAAAAGTTTAAGATTTGGGGAGGGAAATGCTATGTATTTGCAATGTTGCATATTTGTGTTGTGGAGTTATTTATGTCTTCCAGATTTGGTAAAGATCTGATGAGGCAATTGAATATTTTGAATTGTTATTTAGTTGTTGTAGTTTGGTATAACTGTTTTTAAGTTAGGGAATTTGTTTTATAGTTTTTATATGTCATATGTTGAGGTTATTATAATTTAATGACACTGACAATGAAAATTCTAATTTTGGACTGAAGGGGTCAGGTTTGTAACAATAATCTAAATTTAGTTGTTTTAAAAAAACTTTGGCTTCTTGATTGAAAAGAAAAAATAAAAATAAAAGATAAAAAAAGAGGGGAGAAATCCATAGATACGGGTAGGAGATTGAATATTGAAAAAGAATTAAAATTTTGAGAATTTTGGAGAGAAAAATAAGTAGAAGAAAGAAGATCAATAGATACGGCAGATATGTGAGAAAAGTTTTGAAATTTGGAAAAGAAAATAGGTAGAAGGAAGGAGATAAAATAAATTGAAGAGAAGAAAAGAATAGTAAGGCTAGTCGGAGAAGTGAAAAAAAGTAAAGGAAGAAATAATTAAGAGGAGTTGAAGGATAGGAATTGTAAGGTGGAGAAAATAAGTAGAAGGAAGGAGTTAAATAGTTTGAAGAGAAGAAAGGAATATAAAGATTAGTCGGAGAAGAGAGAAAAGTGAAGAAAGAAATAATTAAGAGGATTTGAAGGATAGGAATTGTAGCTACGAAGAAAGAAATGAGTGAAAGGTATTAAATCAAAATTATTTATAAATTATCACATTCACAAAATTATATCAAGAAATTAAAGGGTTGTAATAAATAAAAATTTAGTCAATTGAAATTTAAATTTTATAAAAAAAAAAAAGGAATTTCCAACATAGAAACCTGAACCTGCAATCTGAGGTGGAATCGCATAGCCGGAGCTACAGAGATAATTAAGAATTGAATATTATTGTTTTAGTTAGTGGTATTGATTTGGAAGATATAAATGGTTTCACATCAAATTTTTAATCAATCATATTAATAAAACATAACAATACATATATAAATAGATATCATATAAGTAATTAAAATGTTGTCAATCTATAGTATCATTTAAATATTCAGTAACTTTATAATAAGATTTATTGACAAGCAGGCTCTTTAATATTTTTTTAAACGAATTATAATTTCGATTTTTGTAGCCTTCAGGAAGCTTATTAAATAATTTTACTCCCACATATGAAGGCGAAAATTCATACTTAGATGTATTATGATACACAGTGCATAGTTCATTCCTTTTACTCGTGTTATAATTGTAATGGCAATTTGTTTCATACAAGTGAATTTTTTTTTGTATATAGTAGAATTTTAAAAATATATATGCATGGGAGCGTCATAATTTTATTGTCAGCAAAAACAGATTTGCTGTGCTTCGCATGCTGAATATTAGTCTTATAACTGCTGGCAACATAAAACATTTTTCCCAATAAAATAAAGCATTTTTAGATAATATAAGTCATACATTCCAAAATTAAGGATTAATAACATAAAACTGCCATGTACCGTGTGCATCATGTGATAAAATGAATTGTATTTCATTTTAAAATGTTAATACGTATAACATACTTTTATCGGGAATCTACTACATTTGTGAAACGTACTGATAATTACAACATAGTTGATTTTTTATATTTACAGTGTTAAAAGCATTCGACCCCGACCGAGTGTCAACATGAAGTTCCAGTGTACGGAGGTACTTTTAAAATGTTTACTTATGTGGTTTTCTCATTAATTATACTATGCCGCCGAAATTGCGAAAAATTTCAAAATAGCTTTTTACCTATACTGTGGCAATTATTGGTATTTGCGTCAACATTTACTAAAGGGAAAGGGTGGACCATCCCAGATCGCAGTCTTGCAAATCGTAGTATAAATCTAGCCATACGTATGTACATATGTATCTACAAACCTAGTGTGAAATTATAATTATACAGAGTATACAGTATACAAAATGTTTAGTGATTTTCAGGCTGCAACAGACTTGTGGATTCGCAATTTCCCAGAAATGCAATTGATGGAATAGATCTTTATTGTAACAGTTGCAAGAAAACAATTTCTTGGACATCCAAAACAAATGTTAATAGACACATTTCCTCTCAAATGCATATTAGTGGTAGTGACATTACTGATAGTGAAAGTCGACGTAGTTTTAATTTAGATTTAGTGGATGTGCTGGTGGGATGTAACATACCGTGGTCAAAACTAGATAATCCTCCATTAGTCATTTTTGGAAAGTATATTAGTGGTAAATATAACAATGTTCAGGTGCCGTTGGAAACGACATTCAGAAGAAAATGTTTATCAACGGAGTGTGATAATGTTAAATAAAGAACTTCTTCTGAGCTTACTGATAAATACATATGTGTTAGTGAATCCAGTGGTATGTTTTTTATAGTTACTGAAAAAAAAGATGATTAAATTTGTCCATTTTTGAAAATGAAAAAAAAATCATAGTAGGTCTTGAAAATTGAAATTTATCTCTAAATTTTTGTCATTTTGTCATAAAGTAGAGCTTCCGATGGCCTATATTTTAAAAAAAGACCCGTTAATCAGACAATAGACACATTTTTTGCAGGGGTATTTCCATTCAAAATGGGTCACACTGTAGATCATTGTTATAACAATTGAATTAATTTATGGTATTTTTTTAAATAAATATTTTACAAAAAAATAACCGGTCCAAACTCACGCTTTTTCAAATGGTACCCTGTACATTTTTACGTACTTTCGATATAGCTTTAAATTAGCTTCCAGCACAATTTTAAATTTAAAAAGGGGCCTACAAACGAACGTTCAACTAATTAGGAGTTGACACAAATTAGTGTTTTCTTGTCAGTAATATGATTTTCATGGTACTAATTACATATAGTTATATTTTCAAGGCCATTTCTCATTCAATGTTGATCTTGAAAATTTTATCTTGAGAAAGAAAAATGTAGGGGTGTACCAACTCTCACATGATATACAAATAAATGAAATGAATTATGTGATAGATAAAATGAAAATAAATTATTTTAGAAATGAGGTCAATGGAAATAGAAATTGCTCTAAGAATATGTGAAAATGTACAAAAAATATCAAAAATCTTAAATTGCAACATAGGTATTCGAAACATAAACAAAAATTAAGAATTGCTAATATTTTTACCTACACATCCACGTAGTGGTGTGGAATTGTTAAAAAAAACGTTAATAAAAATAGTAGGGGGTTATGAAGACTAGTTTAATATGCATGGCCGTAGGGGACTGTGTGGATTCTAGTGTTAGAATGAGAATTTTCAAATAAGAAATTAGACAAATTCATTTTAAGATTTTAATTGCTAGCACAACTAGAATTCAGGTTATCGAGAGAATGCAAAGATTTCATTATTATTTTTACACATAGTTTTTCTTTTAGTTCTCCTAGATAGTTATTTTTTCTGCTGTTTCCAAAATCCTACAAAGAATATGTTACGATACAATTATAAGCAAACAAATGATTATTCCCTTTTAAACATGCATAGAGTATATAGGCTCCAATACTAGTTAGCTAATAGATAAGTGAAGATCTGTTGTTTTTATCAGTCAATGTCAAATATAATTATTTAATACTTATTCATAGAAATTTTCTTGGCTTTGCATGAAACATCTTTACGAGTGGCTTTATGTCTTTCTGATGAGCTCCAGAATAATGGCGAAAAACGATTCAAAGGCTAAGCATTTCCCAGAAAAAGAATGATAGATTTCATGAAAATGCGGTCCATTAGAATGGAATTTTTTTAAGATAAAGTAGATAAATAAATTCATTTAAACTGAATCTTCATATCCGTAGAGGGTTATGTAGATACTAGTTTAATCTGCATGGCGATAGGGGACTGTGTGGATGCTAGTGTTAGAATGAGAATTTTCAAATAAGAAATTAGACAAATTCATTTTAGGAATTTAATTTGCTAGCATAGCCAGAATTCAGGGTATCGAAAGAATGCAAAAATTTCATTATTATTTTTACACATAGTTTTTCTTTTAATTGTCATAGATATTTATTTTTTCTGCTGTTTGCAAAATCCTATAAAGAATATGTTTCAATACAGTCATAAGCAAACAAATAATAATTCACTTTTAAACTTTAGTGGCGTGTGAGTCGGAAAAAACGCGAAAATGGTAAATATTTTGAGCCGAAATGAAATTACCCCCCCCCCCGTTTTCGAGGATGCTGAACACGATGGCGGTGTCAGAATTTCTCTTTGGGGTTGCACAACCCCTCAAACAGGCCAAAAACTACTCCCTAGAGGGGTTAAACGCGATTTAATAGGTTTCCCTTCAGAAAATAGTACTTTCCTCCCATTTTCAAGAATGCTGAGCACGGTGGTGGTGTTCGTAATTACGTCCGACCCCTACCAACTCCTCCACCGGCCAATACTCGCCCCCGAAAGGGGTGAATTTTTTTCTCGGATTATCAGCGGCAAATATATATTCCCCCCGTTTTCAAGGATGCTGAGCACGGTAGTGGTGTTCCCCATCGCATCAATGTCAGTGCTGGTTATCAAGAAAGCTCAATCCTGTAGAGTGGAGGTGGCGATATCGCAATAATTGCCTGGAACCAAAATTTTCTGAAAAACCGTTGGTCCCTGAATCTTTTATACAAGAATATAATTGCTCGTGTAAGACTGGATGTTCGACAAGATGCACCTGCGTAAAACTAGGTTTAACATGTAGTGCCTTTTGCAAAAATTGCCGGGGTGAAAATTGTACAAATACAAAAATAATTGATGAAAAAGACCTTCTTGAATCCGAATGTAACGAGAATGAAAATGATAATGAGGAAATATTGATAAATCTTGTACCGGAAATTCACATGAGTGAATCTGATACAGAAACTGCTGACGAGGTCTGTGATTTGGAAGACTGCGATGTTCATTTCGAAGAGTATCAACCTTGTAATTCTACTTGTAAGAGGCGTAGGTTAAATTAGTCGAGATAAGGTATAAACGAAAAATATATTTTATTGTAAGCGGACTTTAGCTTTAAGTAGTATAACGTTAAATTTAGGTATCAATTATTGTAATTTAAGAAAGGACACTGTAGCAATTTGATTTCATGCATCGTAATAAATGTTCGCAATTATTTATATGTAAAAATAAAAGTATGTAACAATTATTCAACAGGCCTACTGGCGGTATTTGATGATATTTTTTCAGATGAACGGGAAACAAACGACATTACAACCAAGAAAAGAAATAAGATTATTCTTCCCGTAAACAGCAACCTTGAAAACGAGGAGGGGAGGGAAATATATAGTCCGAAAAAAAAAATTTACCCCTTTCGGTTGCGAGTATTGGCCGGTGGAGGAGTTGGTACGGGTCGGAGTCGATTACGAACACCACCACCGTACTCAGCATCCTTGAAAACGGGGGGGGAATTTGTATTTGCCGCTGATAATCCGAAAAAAAAATTCCCCCCTTTCGGGGGCGAGTATTGGCCGGTGGAGGGGTTGGTAGGGGTTGGACGCGATGGGGAACACCACCACCGTGCTCAGGATCCTTGAAAACGGGAAGAAAGTACTATTTTCTGAAGGGAAACCTATTAAATCGCGTTTAACCCCTCTAGGGGATGGTTTATGGCCTATTTGAGGGGTTGTGCAACCCCAAAGAGAAATTCTGACACCGCCACCGTGTTCAGCATCCTCGAAAACAGGGGGGGAAGGTAATTTCATTCCGGCTCAAAATATTTACCATTCGTCCGACTCACACACGCCACTACTTGGTGGGATATATCTACAGCCAAGGTCTCAAAATTTGTATGTCATCAACTATCCCCACCCCATTATTTACGGGGTTCATAAAATAATGTTATTATTATTGAGTGTACACCAGACCAAATGTTTTCAAAATTTTTTTGGCATAAGTCACCACCATTACCATTTTGGGATACACAATTTCAAATACATTATTAATTTTCTATGAGCAAATAGTTCCACATACTGGAGTGCAAATATAGCATCACGATATTTTCGTTTAAAGATACATAGATATGATATCTGGATGTAAAACTGGTGTTTTCTTAGGCAGCGGTTTCTGTACTTATTTTGCTAATGACAAACAGAACTAGAGAAAGAAAAAATAATAATTCAATTGGCACTTAACTCATTTACTTTGTTTTTCTCATAAGATTAAGCAACTCTTAGAAAATCTCTTTTGTATTTTAGTATTGTATGTATAAATAGTTGCATTTATTTTATACCATTGCAGTTGGTGTAATTCGTAGATGCCTATACTAGGTGTGTATAATGTATATTTGTATATCATCGCAAACGGTTATATTATGACGTATTTTCTAATTACAAGATTTTAGGACTTATAAATAAGTGCATTCACACCATGCTTTTAATCAAGGTGCATAGGTGCATGCAAGGTTCATTCATCGATTTGTTGGTTTTTATTGGAATAATTACTAACTTACTAAACGTAACTGTAAACATATTGAATTATTATTATCTACTCATGTTATAAACGACTGAGATTACTGAATAATAAGGATCAGCATTATTAAATTAATTTATATCAATATAAAAACATATTATAACTCAGAAATCGAATATAACGTTTGCTCATTTTTATGTTTTAATAATCGAGCGATAAAAAATTGTGGAAAAAGCGGATTTGATTAATCGGTAGGGCCAATGAAAATCACGACACCGGAAAACTGATATGGGTGAATTCGAAAGATTATTTGTGATTAATGCATCAGTTTTCGAATATACGTGATTAAACATTATGTCACATATCCATATTGGAAGGTAACGAATTTTTGCTTTTTACGATGCTATGATGTGAAATTGAAAATGAGTAATGTAACATTGTGCAAGTTTAAATTAATATCTTAACCTTTAGAACTGCGACAGCTCAGTGGCGCAGTGCTAATGGTGTTTGGCTTGCGACCACAAAGCCTCGGGTTCGAATCCTGGCCAGGGTATGGATGTTTTGTGGCCTTTTTCATGTGTTACCGAGATAGAGGCAGTGAGCTAGACTACTGTTGAGTGACACAACGTGTCGAGTCGCTGTTATCTCTCCTAAGTTCGAGTCTCAGCTGCGGTAGATAGCAATATCGCAGGGAATGGTTGTTGTGTTGATGACTATGTGTACGAGTCCTGGTTGAGTGGTAGAACAGCAATAGCTGAACTCCACCAGGACGTTAATATAAATTAGGCCATTAAAGAAAACCTCCCCACTAATTTAATATACTAGGGAGGTTACTGCAATTGATAAAAAATTGAGATAAGACCAGATCTTTACTGTTTGAGGTCCCTGGAACACGGAAAAGTGGTTTTTAAAAAACGTTTATGTGTATGTATACAAACTAATAAGCAGACTTTAATGAAGAGTGTACAAGAGTGATATTAGCATCGTACATTGAGCAGGTACAGATCGGGTGACGTTTAGTACCCTCTTCACACATAAACTTTCTTATTTTCCACTATGGTATACTTTTCTAAAGTAGATATTATCCATCCACATCCACAGAACTAATCATTAGCCCAAATTCATGAGAGCACTGGCGGATGTACCCCATATTTGCCTCGCATCGTGACCAGCTGCTGATTCATATCGTCAGAGTGGGATATTTTTGTGTTTTTTCTAACATTTTTTGTTACTAAAATAAACGAATTACAGCATCTTATTGCTTTTATAATACCTTTTTCCTTCTCAATTTAAAGTTCTTTCAAAACCTTATGAGCCGCGAGATGCGCAAAAGACGGAGTTTATTCGGCATAAGTACATTTTCAAAACATTGACTCAGCTACTACATAAATTTAATAGAATGATTTACTTACATTATTGGAATTAGATAAATAACCTCGCGTAAAATTCGCTACTTTCTATATCTAAATCTCAAAGGGCCGTTGAAACGGAGATCTATATACAACGGTAGCTCGGGATAAAGTGTAAATAATAAATCTGATGTTTTTAGAAAGTTGTGTATTGAGACGGTCGCCGAAATTGAAAGTCCAAGCTCATGACGTTTTGAAACACCTCTAACAATTACAACATTATTATACTCTTCGCAAATACAAGACAGAGTATATTGCATTCGATCGGCACATTTCTAAAACCGGTGATATTGCTCGTAGAGAAAAAAATTTCATATCACTGAGTTGGTGATCGAATTCTGAACAACTTTCAAAACGTCCGCCCGTCTGTCTGTCCGTCCGTCACGTTTCTTGTAAACACGATAACTTAAGAACGAGAAATCCGATTATCTTAAAATTTGAACAGTAAGTTAGTGTCAGCTGAAGGAAGAACCCCATTTTTTAACAAAATCGATCAATAAATAAAATAGTTATTAATTTTTTAGATATTTTTTTTTTAATGTTCTGTATGTGGCTAAGAAAAGAAGGTTTTAGTCGATGTTAAAATATTACCCAAGTGTTCAAGTGTGGGCCACCCTACGAGCGACGTGGTTAGCGTCACTGGTGTAACCTGGCTAGCACAGTAAAGATACGGAGAACAAAAGGGCGTCGAGTTCAAGGCTTGGGCGCCATTGATTACTAAGGGTAATCAAAGAAAATTAAAGATAAAGATAAACAAAAGACAAAAGTTGCATACATACAATAGTACTATATTACAAAAATATTATATTACAAAAAATGAACTATCACAGCATCAACGATACTGTATAGCAAAGTACCAGACAGTAATATATACAAAAGAAACTATATTACAAAATTTACTATATTACAAGATACTCTATATTATAATGTGCACAACGGCAAGGCAAATTTGAGGCGTGTACGAGAACCAAAAATATATTACAAAAGATACGTCTCGTAACTTTCACCTCAATACTAAAATCATATATTACACAAATTAGATAAACTTGAGATCCTTTACGAGAGACAAAATAACTATATTATAGAAGATAAGTCTCGTAAATTTATCTCAATATTAAAAACCATATATTACAACAAAATTAGGAACTTGAGATCCCTTACGAGAGACAAAATACTATATTACAACAAATATGTCTCGTAACATTATCTCAAAGTTCATAAACCTCAAACACTCTCGTTACAACAAAAATTGAACCACGACTTACGATGTTACCAACAGAAATGCATTACAATACTACGATAAAATATTTACAGTAAGGAATCACGATAAAATTAACCACGAAATTAATACTACGATGAAATATGTGCGACAATGAATTTAAGATATAAGTAACTATGAATTAATGTACGACAACGGATTAATTATAACAGCGTATTTAAAATATAATCTAACTAAAAAAATTATAGCTTGAATCTCATATTTTAAATTTAGACACTTGGCGTTTATGAGCCAAAACTACAATCATGTGAAAATAATCCCTTTTACGTGTAGTAATCAAAAGTACTTATCTTTTATTTGGTTATCCTGATTAAGGAAATTCCTAAATGTGATCCTGTTCTCCAATGATTATGGGTTTAAAAGTTGTTTCACATGTGGCTGCTTTAATTCCATTTTGAGGTTATGAAATCGTAAAAACGTCCGTACAAGATTTGTCGCCAAGACAAAATGAAGAAAATCTCATCGCTCAGAATGTTTTCGTATATCCCAATTCAAAATGTAGTATAGAAAAGTTGACTTCATATGAATATTGTTTGCTTAGTGGAAAACGTAGTAGGCATCGCTAATTGAATGTAGATAATCTCAAATCTTGCTTAAAGCAAATAATATAACGTTGAAATACTTCTACGTTAAAATCATTAGACGTGAATAAGTTTTGTTATTAAGAAATTAATTCTTAATTTATAAGAAAAACCTAAAACAATATTTCAAATGTTAGATGGCATTTACCGGTGTAATAATTAAAACCTTACCTCATGTGATCATCACGAGGTTTTTCAAATTCTAACATCCCCATTACAGGTCAAACAAAATTATAAATACGTCTAATTAGTGCGATGGTTCAACGAGAAAGAGTTTCACCCGGCGTTATTTAGTTGAAATATCATTCCTGCTGCGCTATCTAGTATTCGCGAACTTTAACTGCTGACAGATGACGTGTGTTCATCATAGTCTAAGGAGTAAGGGCACTCTATTAGTACTAAAGTTTGTAGGAATAATATTTCCGATAACTATAATTTTTCTAATAAATATTAACAGTGTAACGAAGGATGCTATTGAGCATTCCGCATGTTACATGTAATCAAACTAAAAATGTCTAAAACTAATATTATTTACAAAGAAAACTTGCGGAGTATCCTATGGAATGTGCAACAATTATATAAATAGGGCAGTAAATCGGCGAAGAGTATAATGGTTAGCTTGTTTATTACTATTATTAACCCTGTGTTTATGGGTTCTACCACAAAAATTATTCACTAAACAAATTTTGTGCACACAAGTAACATTTTATATGCAGAATAGGATTTCAAAAAGTTTGCAGTGATAGGGTTGCCATTTTTTCCTAGGAATCCCTAAATAATGAAGTAATTTGAGTATTCGATGAAGTTGTTTATTATATCTCAGTAAGTATAAAGAATATTGATTTTATGTACAGCACAATATGAAAGATGGGTAAATAGAGATGTACCGACTAGGGTTCTTGCCGACTAGTCAGTAGCCGACTAATCGGCTTTTCGAAAAGCCGACTAGTCGACCCAGCCGACTATTTTTAAATGCCAGCAAAATACGCGGCCAATTTCTTCGCGTGCCGACTTCGATAAACTTCGCGTGCCATCGCTCGTCACCTGTCGCAAGCCGCTGGCCGACGCGACGGACCTATCAACAGCCACGTACACATATTTTCTGTTTTGATGTTTACTTCACTTCACTTAGAACACTGTTTGGTTTGCCGGTTGTTTTAAGGTTAGTTTTTGTGTGTATTGGATTGAATTTTAGCTCAGAACTACTAGATATAGATATGTCGAAAACAATTAAAAAAAGTCACGTGTTTGGTTATTCTTTGATGAAACTGAAGGAGACAATGGCAGTAAAGTGAAGTGTAATCAATGCCACACGTTAATTTCTCGCGGTGGCCGCGGAAGAGCAGCTAATACCTCAAATATAAACAATCATATAAAATTGTGATATGTGATGTACTGTAATACATTACATACTTACTAATATATACTAGAACAATGTTTTTTTATTTTGTTTCAATATTTTATATACTGTATCTGATCCCTCTTATTTTGTTCAGATTAAAATAATATTTAAAATGAATAATAGCATAAGTTCCTATGTTCCTGAGTTGCTTTTTAAGTTTAATTTTTGTTTTTGCATTTGCTGAAATAAAAACGTTTGTTATCAGTAACAAGATTATGTTTACTGTTTAGTTTGTATCATAGTATGTACTATGTAGTGAAATATAGTTTTTTTTTTTTAAATTATGTTCCAACATTTTACACATGCGTTGTTTTACTTTATTAAAATATTATTAAAAACGCCCTCTTAATTCAGCAAGGTATGTTTTATTTTTTTCGCCGACTAATCGCCTAATAGTCACCGACTAGTCACCGACTAGTCGCCGACTACAAAATTGGCCGAATAGTCGGTTTTCCCGACTAGTCGGCCACTATTCGGTGCATCTCTAGTAAATTTTACAAAATGCGAACTCTAAGCATTGTTTTCGTAGATGTGATTTTTGAGTAAATAATTGAAAAGCATTGTAAGTTCATGACGGAGTAATGGAGGATGAGGCGGAGCAGTATTTCAATATTCATTCAATAATAATGACAACTTCAGTTGTTATTATGATTAACTATTTTAATTACCTCTTTCTAGGTCAATCAAATTATGTAAAATGCCTCGTTTTTTGCCAACCGAGCTATCTTCAAGGTAAAATATGGAAAAAATAGGAAATAATCCGTAGAATTCGCATTTAAAAAAAATCTGGAATTTGTACAAAAGAAAGTTTTGTAAAAAATTTGTAGAACCCACCAGTTCGGCATCAATAAATTTACAAATAAATTATTTATTTCAAGAAAACCACTAAAAATCGATTTTCTTCCAATTGCCTATATCCTAAAAAAATATTATTTAATAAAACTTGCTGAAAATCTTGTTCTTGGCGGGTACAATAAGAGCGTTTCTAAAAAATAGCAAAAAATGTTCAGTTTTGCAATAAACGTTTTCAGATTAAGACTTTCGAAGAGTTGTATTAGCATGTTTCGATAAGTGTTTAGGAACCTGAATAAACGGAATTCTACAAAATCGTCTTTTTTTTCGAAAAAATCGATTATTCTAAAACCTGATCAGATTTTTGCTACTTTTTAAACACTCTCTTATTGTACTCGCCAAGGACTATACGTTCAGCGAGTTTCATTAAATATTCTTTTTTTAAGATATATGCAGTTGAAAGAAATACGATTTTTAGCGTTATCTTTGCAATAAGTAATTTATTTGTAAATTTATTGATATCGAAGTGGGCTTATTTTATCGCTATTAAAAAGTTCAACAAATTTTGTACAAAACTTTTTCTTGTACAAAGACCAGATTTTATTTAAAACGCAAAAAACTGTTTTTGGGCCTCTTTTGGCCCCACTTTGAATAACTTCCGCAATGGTTCATCAATTTCTAAGGAATCTTTCCTATCTTACCCATATTCTAACTTGCTGTTGTCTCTGTTGGCACGAAACAATATAATTTTCATGTGACGCTATCAAAGCGCAACTTCTGACACGTACTATATCTACATTAGACAAATCATGTGTTTATATTTTCCTGAAAGGCATTGCTTTGAGTTTTTCACTTGAAATATTACGTGTAATTAATTGAGACGCAATGCCACTATACTCTTTAAAATAATTTATATTTATTTCCACAGAGGTTTGTTCGAATGGGGATATTCCACCATCAAAACTATGTATCTATGCAAGCGTAACGAATTTTAAAGGCCCTCTGTTATTGTGTATGAACATAGCACCGAAGGACATGACAAAGCATTTCAACATGAAATTTTTTTGTCCCAAGAATTATTTCTTCCACATTGAATTTGTCCATTCTTTTAAGGTACTTTATAGTGGGTCGACCTTGGAGTATTCTCCCACATGAACAAATCCGCTAGTTTTTATGGCAAATGCCGCAAATACCGCTCCATGAACTTTTTCGAAAACTTGCTATTTTGAACTGGCTTGTCACTATATCCTGACTGGAATTTCCGCCTTTCGCCACTATACATTAGGGTACTTTCGAAATTTAAATTTTAGGGTACAGTCGAAAAAATTATCTGAACGACGGTGCCCAAAGGCAGTTTTCCGTCGTTCGTGAACTCAATTTTTTATGTATTTTTGGACTAAATTTATTTTTTCTTAAATATTTATGTCCTGCTTGTGCGATTCTTCTGGGTTCATTAACGTCGTGTTGATTTCTCTAGCACCCATCGAATAGTTTCCCATGTTTCTATGAATTATCGTCCTAATTTATGCAGGATGATATAATTTTTAGGTGGAATTTTCAACCCTTTTGTTACAGTTGTTTCAGTTGGTTGTGGGTTTTTTGATTTTCTCTATTTTTGGCCGTGTTAGTAATTACAATTTTTATTTCACAGGATCGGATTAATGGTATATTTCGTAATGAGTAGGCTTTTAAAAGAAGCTTTACAATGGTTTCGAGTGTAAAAAATATTTTCTCGAAAAGTATTTATTTCATGACATCTTTCCTTGTAGTTTCGGGTTATTTTTAAAATCAAACTATCCTATAAAAAGCAATAACTCCTTAGTAAGCTGAGCTTTCTATGTCGTCGGTTTATGTTCAAGTTTTCTTCCGGATATACGGGGAGGGGGGGGGGGGGTTCAGGACTGCCATGGTACGACACAGCTAATTTTTTCCGCTTACCTTCATGCGTGTATTCTGCAAATTTTAACTTATTGATATTCCACTACCTACTCGGTTTTCTACTGAAGTATACCTACGTTTCGTATCTATCAACGTCTACGGGACACACTGGACAATTTGACTGCATAGCCAACCTCTCCAAGTTCAAACATATTATATTGCGACTAAGGCATCGAGTGTCGATATTACTACGTACAAAATTTTAACTAACATAGTTAGCATAATTACACTGGTAGCAGTAAAACAAGTTTGCGCTACAGATTTATTACCCCGATTAAAATAGTCTACTAAAATATTACCATTTTCATTTAAGTAAAGTTATTTAAGCTATTCAGTTTAATTATTCTAATGTAGGCATGTATTATAATCTTCCTTGCAAATGCAGAGGGTAATGCGATTCTGAGTCTTTTGTCTAGACAATCTCTCATGCTATTCACATTTTACATTTACCTAAATATTGCTTAAACTGTTTAAAACCCACATTCAACCTATTTAAACCACACTCATCTGTGGTGGTGATATTGTAATATAATTTACGACATAAACAAAAGCGTAAAACCTAAGTGTCGGAAATAAAACTTCAGAATTTTATATTAAGAACCGGGGTACACATCAAACTGTGAATTTATGTAACGCAGTAAAATGTGGTATAAAATAAGGATAGCTTTCAGTTGTTTCGGTTGAGATAGGAGTGGTATTTTATCTTGTATTTTACTATATAAAACAGCTTGACATATTTCTGAAATCTCCTGCATACATTTATTCTGACAATTTTATTATATCGTTGCCCTAACCAAGACTTAAATCATCCTCCGGAATCTACTGACATAAAATAATCTAAAAATCAAATATCAAAGGTCGTTTTTTGTGCTTTTCTATAAAAGCAATTCTATGCTCTTTTAAAAACCGATAAGAATAGCAAAAGTCTTCTTCTTTAGTTGAATAATTTTAAATTTTAACGTATATTTCTTACTTAACATATGCTAAATTACAGTTATTAATTCACTGCTCGACAAAATAAATCGTGTGTAGTGATGTTTGAGTCACAGAGGGCGGAGAAAGTGTTACTGTTCTCTGGAAAAGCGTCAACTATATATATTTTGTAAAATTTCATGCTACATGCTTTACTTTGCTACAGGATTTAAACTATGTAGTTAGTTTTTAATGCTTTCAAATGTAATGGATGACAACTAACCCTGTACCTGTACCTGTCCGGGTCAGAAATATGTACTGATGGTTTCTTTCTTTGTCTATGTCCTGATCATTTGTTTGACTGTTTTGATAGGTAGACTAAGTATACGTTCTGAGTAATTAGAATCGCTAATAGCACCCTTTTTGGCTAGAAGGTGTGCTTTGCGAATATCCGTTCTAAATATATACTTTATTATATTATAATAATATAATAATAGGTATTAAAAAGATCGACTGAAGAAGCCGTTACTCTGTGGTAGTTAGTCATCTTACATAAATAAATACAAGAAACAGTTTTGACTTATAAAGTCATTGTCAAACAGTGAATCAAAAAAGACTCTTTTCAGTTGACTGTATACACAAATGATGGCTTTAAGTTTACATAGCACTGGAAAGCATCACCGTTTAGCTCCTCTTACCGCTAAATGAGGAATCTACTATTGACATTGTTACGTGCTTACTCCTTCTAGTTATAACTTCCAAACCATGGCTTGGGAAGTTATAACACGAAGATAACACTAACACTTATTAAGTAACTTACTACTTTCAATATATATTACTTCAGAAATATGACACTAAGCACTATTTCATACTACTTGGAAATTCATAATTCTTATCACTACTCCTTACTTTCAATTAAAACTTTTCTAAACTTATCTCCCAGCTGTTCCCCTGCCTTTATACAGGGCCGGATATATTCTACACGAATAGAGATATTTTAATTCTGTAAAAGCCAATTTGTAGAGCATAAAGAGAGCTTCATTGTTTTTTTAATATATCAGTATATAGATGGCGCTCTGCTCTACAGAAATATTTCGATGGGAGAAACTTTGAAATGGGGTTTATGTAAAAGAAAATGCAGTTCCAAGCAGATTGTGTTCTAAAAAAAATACCATAAAACTAACCGTTTTCGAGATATTTGAGTCCAAATGTTGGCATTTGCCAATATTGAATTATTGTAATGTCTTCAACATTTCAGTCCTTTAAGTGAGACAATCTGTATTTAATTTACAAATTTTAGAAGAAAATATTTAAAAACATTTTCATATAATTACTTTGTTATTAGGTTAGATTATAATTAAAAATATTTGATATCTAGTGAGTACAATAACCCTTATACCTTATAAATTAAATACAATTAAAGTTACCTTTGGAATAATAGTTTGTGACACCTATTTGATTAAAACCAGACAGGTACCTCAATTTGCGGACGGCAGCCTTTGGGTTATGGGAGAGCAGAGTCGTGGGTTGATACTTACCGATTTGCTCAATAATTTTTTAAAGAAATTTAAAGATATAAATACAAGTATAGAAATACAAGTTTTAAGCTAATTTGCTAAAAAGATATTCAGAGCGCCACCATAGCTTTCCTAAAAGTTATCCTGCATTGTGAAAGCTACGGAAAACAATACATAGGTTAAAATATAGTTATAGCTCACCAGTACTATATTGAAATGTCATAAATGGGAGAAAATAAACACAATATTAATTAGTCACAACTTTACTTTAGCGGATATTCCCACTAACAATTTGGTAATTACAGATTCAAAATAGTCATATGATAATTATATAAATTTTAACTCAACAAAGCTTAAATGAAACGAGAAACATGTGGCTATTGGATTATCATATTTTCATATATAAAAATGAATGTATGTAGGAATAGTTCATATATGAAATCGAAACATAAAGAGATTTCGGATGAAAAGCTCTACCATTTCTACAATTTTTAAGATAAGAATCTGAAACTTTCACATATTACTCTGGAAGTAATGTATACAAAGTTCCGATGAATAGGATGCTAAATAATTGTTGTGATAAAAGTTATTAACGTGTAGTTTACCCCTAGTTTCACGAATTTTGAAGCAAAGAGGAATTTTACTCCTATTATCGTAAAATAAAGAAGGTTAATTCAATTTTTAAGGTAAATCGTCTTAAAACATCTTATAGTACACATTTCAAGCTTTATAAATCGCACCTACAGAATTCTAATACCACGATTTAAACCAAAGTAATAGGTGGTTAAAGTTTGTTATACATATCAAATTTTATCACTTTCTCAAGATTTTGAAATTTTGGAAGTGTACATCTTCAAAAATAAATTTTTGAGATTTTTTTCACTCATCGAATCTGTTTATACATTACTTCAGGAGCAATATGTGAAAGTTTCAGATTCTCATCTTAAAAATAGTAAAAATGGTAGAGCTTTTACCGATTTAAAAAAAAATCTGGAGCCTACATTTTTGATCGTACAAAACAATTTCATATGCGTTTTTGATGTGAAATTTCCCCATCTATCGTCTGTTGCTATTAGTTTCTTGACATATACTTTTTTATTTTTCGAGCTGTTGGCCAAGAACCGAACTTCGGCAAATTTATTCGATTTTTTTAGGGGTCGCCGGCACGTTACAGTTGTAAACCTTTTTTGTCGTATTCTACACCAATAAAACTCCTTATTCTGAAAAATTCAGCCATATAACATTTAGTGACACCTTAAAACCCCCGACGACTGGGCTATAAACTAAAATAAGTAGGAAAATTTCAGTTGTTTTACAATGATCGTACATTATTGAAACCACTACTGAACTGAAATATTTCTTTAGGATTAATTCTAAATTTTCATAATTTTACTTCCACATCCTCGTAGTGGAGTGGAAGTATAGTAATCATAAAAAAAATTTCAAAAATTTTTCTTTTTGAAATGGGTTTAGAATGTCATGAAATGTCGAGATTTTAAACATAAGCAACAAAAAACTTTCTCTCTGTCTGTCGGTTTGTATATTATTATTCTGTCTGATCATAAATTGAGCTAGTAAGAGTTCAGAAAGTTCATACGTATAGTCAAGATGTTTTTCTTTACAGAGATTTGGATGGAAAATCTGGAAGTGGAAGTATTTCATTTTACAAAATGTGATGCACAATAACATACGATTCAGATGTATATCACTTTAACCGCGAATATCTCAGAAACGGAGATGCAGAAGAAATTGTAAAAATTATGTGTTAATTATGAGTTTATTCTAAATCAATCACTGAAATTTGAATAACGTACATTGAACATTTTAAGTTCGGCTAAGTTATATTAAAAAATGTTCTACTTTTTAAGGAAATTTTGAACATACCAGTTTTAAATCCATTATATCTTGAAAAATATGTCTACTATGTAAATAATATTTTAAACATCGATAAAGCACGGCATTTTTTGTACGAGGAAAATTTTCCATAATTTTTTATTCTAAAATTCGGCAGTTATTCTCAATAACGTGACGTCATGTTTATTCGGTTATTTATCAATGTTTATAAAAATTGTTTGTTAAAATAGTTAATTATATAAAATATAAGCATTTTCAGAAAAGATAATTGGTACATACCAAATATTAATTTAGTTATCAAGCTTAATAGATAAGATTCTTGCAAACTTGCAATGATATTATCCTTTACGCTTGATAACTAAATTAATATTTTATACATACCAATTGTTTTTTCTGAAAATGTTTACATTTTATGTAATTAACTTGTCTAACAAAAAACTTGAAAATACATTAATAAATAACCGAATAAACATGACGTCACGTTTTTGAGAATAACTGTAGAATTTTATAATGAAAAATTATGAAAAAATTTCCTCGTACAAAAAATGCCGTGCCTTATCGGTATCTAAAATATTATTTACATAGTACCCATGTTTTCCAAGATATAATGGATATAAAACGGGTATGGTCAAAATTTCCTTAAAAAGTAGGACATTTTTCAATATAACTTAGAAGACCTTCAAAAGTGTCCAATATACATCATTCAACTTCCAGTGATTGATTTAGAATAGAGTCATAATAAACACATAATTCTTCCATTTTTTTCTGCTCCCCCGCTTCTGACATATTCGCGGTTAAAGTGAGGGGTCAATATATTTGAATCGTACATTGAGTTAGTTTTATCCTATTTTTGAGACTATCTTAACAATGGCCTGGTGAAACAATAATTCGATAATATAACGATACAAGTGCAAAGAAGATATGGGAAAGATTGAATTTCCTACAAAATATGTACTATAATATACTTATTTTACTTATAGTTTTGACGCAGCAGCCGAATACAGTTTCGTACAAAATATCATATCAATTTTTTTATATTTGTGTTAAGTACATTAGTTATTTAATACATTAAGGGACGGTTCTTCGGTGGGTTAAAACATGAGTTAACTGACCGTTCCTATTTTAAGCGGCATTTTAATCTACGTTGTTTTCAGTATGTTGAAACTCACTTCAACAAGAAAATATAGCCTAAAAACTACAATCCGACTATGAGATTATTGTGTATTATAATATCAATATAATCCTCCCATCGAGACAGGAGAAAAAAATTGAAATAAAAAAATAGGCGGTCAGTGGGCGCCACATTGGATTTTCTGATAGCCTATGCCACTCTTGACACTGAGACGAATCCAAACACATCTCAATCCATATCCCATCCTTTCTGGCTTTGCCGTAGTTGGATAAAAAGTAAAATAACCCGAGAATTTTTGTGGTTGCCAACACTATTAAGCTAACTTGAACTGTTTTGGCAAACCTGTTAAAACAATGTCTTGTGGTTAATTTTGTTTGTGTTAGAAACAAGCATGCTAACGCTGCTTTACGTTATAAAATGTACATTTAATGGGCAACATTATTCATATTCAAGAAATGATGATAACATTGTATCTTTCATTGTACACCTGAGAAGGATTCGAGGATCAAGAGAAAGCCAATGAAAAAAAGGTCATTTTAATAATTATCATCAGCATGCTTTTTATGTAAAGTTTCATCTAACAAAAGACAGTATTCAAATTATTCTGGAGCTGATCCAAAATCAGATAAGTTATCTATAAAGTAGACAAATAAACTGGCCTCTTCATTTGAGAAATTAAAGCGACTGTGTCCCTTCTTGTCTAATAAATAAAAGAAGCTAAATGCACTAATAAGGTATAGTATTTCTACTGTCAATTTGAAAATTCAGTTTAAAACGTTGTTACCAGGATAAATCCTTACAAAGCCTGATGTGATAGAATATAGTGTAGAATATTGCAAACGATATCCGTATACGAATATAGTTGCCCAGATATCTTATGCGCTTACCTCAAACGAAAGTACTAGATTGTTTATTTGGCTTACGATTACAAGTCCTTTACAAGCTTTTGGTTCATTCTTAATATTGCCTAGTGGGGCAAAAAGCTACATTTGTGGACAAAAATCGCCTGCTAGCTCAAATTTTGACCGAATTTAATATTTTTTTAATGCTCGTCAGGAACTTAGCTTCAACGTCCGACTGCTAAAATTTTGGAATAAAGAAAACATAACCCAAAAAATCAAAAATAATACTAGACAATTCTTGTACAATATTTTTATCTATATCAAATAAATCTATTATCGCAAAAAATGGTATGTAAAGGAATCTCAAGGAAGAAAATAGAGAAAAATACTTTTGGGGACATACATTCGAATATGTATTGCATAACCTAAAAAAATTAATTAATCAATTTTATTCGCTAACATCACCTGTCAGCTTTTTATTTTGCCAAATTTCTTTATTTTAATGTTCAGAATGAATGCATTTTCAATGGACATCTTTTACAAATTTGATAACAGTGAAACATAACCTAAAAAAATCTAAAATAATCTTAGAATATTTTTGTAAATTTTTTTTATCTATATCAAATGAGCCTATTATAGCAAAAAATGTTCTGTAATAGAATTTCAAGGTAGCCAATAAAGAGAAATACTTTTGCGTAACAAAATACATGCAAATTTGTCTTACATCTTACCTAACAAATAGATAGAAATATAAGCGAGCAGAAAGGTACACACGATAAGCTGTAAAAACCTACCATAACCTAATGGATCAATCCACGTACGAGCAGAAAGATTTACAGATGTCCTAAACTTAATGGATCAAATCACGAATGATCAGAATAGTATACACGATTAGCTCTAAACATAAGAAAACTTAATGGATCGAACAATGGACAAGCAGAAAGGTATACACGACAAGCTCAAAACCTAACAAAATCTAATGGATTGAACTATAAGCAAGCAGAGAGGTATGCACGACAATTTCTAAACCTAATGTAAGATGGATCAAGCCACGAACGAGCAGAAATGTATACAGGAGAAGCTCAAAACCTAACAGAACATAATTGGTCGAACTATAATCGAGCAGAATGGTTTACACGATAAGCTCTAAACCTAATTTAATAAAATATGTCAAATAGTTAATGACCAAAAAAGCATATGTGACAAGCTCTAAACCAAACATAACTTAATTGGTCAAACTAAGAAAGAACTAAAGGCTTACACGACAATAAACCTGACCTAAAAGCAAACAAAAAATCTATGAATTTATTGTAGGCTTCTGATTAAAACATTTTTAACATAGAACATGTTTATTGGGAATGTACTTTAGAGGAATGTCGAACAGGAGGGGGGGAACAATGAACACGTAAATTGGGCAAGTTTCCCCACTCGAATGACGGAAATTTGCTCTTTTAAGCCCAGCCCATATTCTAGAAATCTGGACATTTTTCCAAATTTTTATCGTCCGAGTAGTGAAATTTGCCCAATTTACATGTCTATTATTCCATTTTAGAATATTTTTGCCATAATAGGCACATTTGATATAGATACAATTTCTTTTTAAATGTTCTGTTATTATTTTGGATTTTGTAGGTTATGTTTTACTCTTATTCAATTTGTGGCAGATGTCCATCGAAAATGCATTCATCCTTAACATTAAGAAAAAAGAAAGGTTAAATATAAAGCTGACAGGGATGTTAGCCAATAAAACTGATTTGTTATCCATTTTTTAGGTTATGTAACACAAATTCGCATGTATTGTTGTTTGCAAGAGTATTGTTCTCTATTTTGTACCTTGAGATTCACTTAAATAACATTTTTTACGATAATAGATTCATTTGATCTAGATAAAAACTGCCTAGCATTATTTTTTATTTATTGGGTTATGTTTTATTTATTTCAAAATTGTAGCAATCGGACAATTAAAGTTACATTCCTCATGAGCATTAAAAAAAATATATTAAATTTGGTCAATATTTGAGCTGGCAAGCGATTTTTGTCCACAAATGTAGCGTTTTGCCCCACTATGAGCCTTAAGTTAAGTGATATTTATTTATTTTTGTTGAATCGTTTATGGAGTTGTTCCTTAAACGAGTAAAACAGTATTTACAATAATTGAAAAGTGATCTAAAAATTGTCGGTCGATCTTCATGACATCACTCGTTATATCAACTATTCCTTTATCGGTATTTTTGTATGCTTTTTAAAGTGACTTTGGATAATCTATAACAATATGTGCTGCCACAAATTCGCACGATCTAAATGATACAACACATGTGACATACCACTGGTGATACTTCCGGCAACATCTCCGTAGGTCAAAATTTGTTGGTCAAGAATAGTAGTTAAATTTAAACGTGTAGTGGAGAAACTGGTAACCGCATAATTTTCAGTTAAACCAAACTTTTTTGGGCTAATCTAGCACTGAGAGCCCGGCCGCAAGTGTAGTGTAATATCTGATTTTGACTCAAAGATTTTTTTTTTATGGAATGACAAAGGTTTTTGTACATCTCTAATATTTAATTTTAACAGACACCACCGATAAATATATACGTAGATGTTGCATTTAATTGCTTTCTAATTAGTTTCTGCGTAGGCTATGAAATATTACTAAGCCTAATGTTTCTTATCAGTAGATACCTAGTCACAAAAAACGTCTTACTTTAGTAGCAAAAATCGTTAGAAATATAAAACTCCTCGGTAGATTATTGAAATCACCTTTAGTGGAAGTATTAATAACTTTAATTTAATGTAGAAATTATTATGTTCTTGCTATAATAACTATAATAGATAAATAAATAAACTGATGATAAAACTATATTTTTCAAAGGTTTCAATTCGGGCGCCAGGTCGAATTTTTTCGTTTCTCACTCCCTTAGCTATCCACATATGGATTTACATGGCGGGCGCGTACATTTTAGTATCAATGGCAATCTGGATAGTAGCTCGTTTTTCACCGAGCGAGTGGAAAGAGATGGAGCTCTGCGACGAGTGTCTGTCTAAAAAATATGCTGAGTTATACGGCGACGAATGCGAACATCTTTCTTGCGACGGCACATCAGGAATTGGTAGTGAGTCTTGGGACAATTCAAGAGAACTACAGAACTTAACAAGTGGAGATGTGAACGATGAGGAAATTGAGTTTATCAGCGATGTATGCATGGAACATGAACACGAGCACGGCCACGAACAATACGGCGAAAGAGCCCTCGAAGTGTTAGAAAATGGTTTTACTATTGGAAATAGCTTTTGGTTCGCTATTGGGTCTCTTATGCAACAAGGATCAGATCTTAATCCGAAGGTACAATATTTGTTTCTTATCTTACTGTGGCAAGTAAATTTGATGTACTTTTATTGCTAGTATCTTAGAAACGAGTATTATCTCACTTTTAAACTTGCATAAAATTATTGTAAGTATACATCTGTGTCAAATGTTGTTTTTTCTCAATAAAGCTATATTAGTGAAAGAATAAAAATAGTGTACGATACAATAATACCGCGTACCAGACATTGTTGTTTCTATATTTTATTCACAATCATTCTAGGCGAGTCTGCCTGGGATTTTTCACAAAAATTTTCTATACCATTTGAGTTAGCCACGGATTCTTATAGGAAAAATTCCGCTGAACAAGATTTTTTTATGAAAAAATTTCCTAAATCGTGAGCTTCATGGTCAAATAATTGTTTAAACAAAATTTTTCTTGTTTTTATTTAATAAAATGAAAACGGTTTGGTGGATCCGAAAAAATCTTGATGCAATCGAAAGATATTTTCAATATGCGTCGCTTGGCGTAAGACACAACTCATTTTGTCAACCAGTTCATTTGTTATAGCCAAAATAAATTTCATAATTAACAAATTGATTACTCCGAAACTAATGAGGTCAGGATATTGCTTTTTTCAAAATATATGCCATTTATACCAAAGAATATACTTTATTTTTTTTGGCACGATATCTTCAATACTCTTTAATTGTTTAAACAATTGACATAATTTGTTAATTAGCAAATAACTTTTTTTTCGATAGTTTGATCGATTTCAAACCAACTTTAAACGATAAATATTGATGTCGGGCATAACCCCCATAGAAGTATGCACGAATACAACTTTTTGCTTTTGTTTATTTAAAGTTGAAATTAATTTAGCAAATTACCAAATGAAATAACTCGGCTCTGGGTAAGCGTATCGAAATGGGGTTTTATGTATGTGAAAGTGCTTGCAAAGGAACATTTTGAGACCAGGAAGACTTAGATCGGATAACCGGAACCGGAAATAGAAGTGACATTGCGTGAGAGACTCCAATTTGTTTATTAACAACTTTTTGGACAGGAGGTTCGGTGCAAATGAAAGCTAATAAGTTTTTCCATCAACCACAAAAAGTTCTACAAAATATATTCAATCCGTGAAGAATTATACGCGTTTTTGACCCTTGATAAGATCTCTTTCGCAACGTGAAAATAGTAATATTTGACGCGCAATGGGGTGGCGGGTTCGATCCTCGATGTGGGCAAATTTTTTTTTCGTCAAATTTGCATTTTTTTTCATGTAACCAAGTATTTTTTATGATAATAAATGTCTTTACTTTCTAAGAAATTTTTAAAAACGTCGCAAATAATTTTCTTTTTGCAATTTTAATTAAATAAATGGCTATCTTGCAACAAACATATGATTGTTCTTGTCCAACGAGGGTTTGTCGGTAGTTTTTGTTTTTTTTTACTACTTCTTCTGAAAGAGAAGGCTTATTTTACTTTACTTGAGGGGGGTGCCTGTCGAGAAAAGAGCAAAAATAAAAAAGAAACAATTTTTTTTTCAATTTTTTCTTATAATGAAAAAGTTCACGTCTCATGAAAAAAACACACACTTTGTTATTTGTAAATGAGAAATAATCAAAAGATTTAACTATTTTAATGGCAATATTATTTTATTGTTTTAATTACAAATATTTACAATTAATAATTATTAACGCTAATAACTATTAGAGTATTCCACCATTTCATGATTTCGACTATAAGAAATGTAGAGCATACAAAGCAGGTGCACAGCATCAGCTCGAGAGTTACGGATTTAATGAAGTTCTTAAGAATAAACAAGCTAACCATTATACTCTTCGCCGATTTACTACACTTGTTATATAATTGTTGCACATTCTATAGAATACTCTTCGCAGTTATTTTTGTAAATGATATTACTTTCAAACATTTTTTTGTTTAATTCCAAAATAATTTTTTTTATTTCGAAAATTTATAACTTTTTTATTTATTGATCGATTTTACTAAATAGGGTTCTTCCTCTAGCTAACACTAACTTGCTGTCCAAATTTCAATACTATCTGACTTTTCGTTCTTAGTTAGCTATCGTGCTTACAAGAAACGTGACGGAAGGACAGACAGACAAACGTAGAGACGGGCGCACATTTTGAAAGTCGTTCAGAATTCGATTACCAACACAGTGATATGCAATGCAATATACTCTTCGTTTTGTATTTACGAAGAGTATAATAATTATTTATAGCGTTTTTACAATTTAAAAATTATTTTATTATAGGAAATATTTTATTGCACGAAAAAAAAAGTGAATTTGACAACAACAAAAATTTGCCCACACCGAGGATCGAACCCGCCACCCCATTGTGCGTCAAATCTTATTATTTTCACACACCGGGAGAGATTTTTTAAGGGTCAAAAACGCGTATAACTCTTCAGGGATTGAATATTTTTTGTAGAACTTTTTGTGGTTGATGGAAAAACTTGTTAGCTTTCATTTGCACCTAACCTCTGGTCCAAAATGTTGTTAATAAACAAATTAGAGCCTCTCACGCAATGTCACTTTTATTTCCGGTTCCGGTTATCCGAGCAAGGCCTTTCTGGTCTCAAAACTTTCCTTTTTGCAACCACTTTTATATGCACAAAACCCCATTTCGATACGCTTACCTAGAGCCAAGATATTCCGTTTGGTAATTTGCCAAATTAATTTAAACTTTAACTAAACAAAAGAAAAAAGTTGCGTTCATGCAGACTTCTATGAGGGTTATACCCGACTTCAATATTTATCGATTAAAGTTGGTTTGAAGTCGATCAAATTAAAAAAAAAAGTTATTTGAAAATTAACAAATTATGCCAATTGTTTAAACAATCAAAAAGTATTAAAGATATCGGGCTAAAAAAGATATGGTATATTCTTTGGTATAAAAGGCCATATATTTTGAAAAAAACAATCCTGACCTCATTAGTTTAGGAGTAATCAATTTGTTAATTATGAAATTTATTTTGGCAATAACAAATGAATAGGTTAACAAAATGAGTTGTGCCTGACGCCAAACGACGCGTATTGAAAATATATTTCGATTGAATCAAGATTTTTTTTTTGGATCCGTCAAACCGTTTTTATTTTATTAAATAAAAACGAAAAAATAAATGTTTAAACAATTATTTGACCATGAAGCTCGCGGTTTAGGAAAATTTTTCATAAGAAAATCTTGTTCTGCAGATTTTTTCCTATAAGAATCCGTTGCTAACTCAAAGGATATACAAAATTTATAAAATCACCTCTTTTTTAGCCCAGGCAGACTCGCCTATACAGAAATAATCAAATTTTCTTACATGTCAAAATTTGGAAAGTATGACATTTCAACTTCATTTGAGAATTAAACTGAATTGTGACATTTCAGGTTAGAAGGTGGTCACTTCCTTACCAGTTTTCGGGTTAAAAATTGGACATATGCTAACCTGTTTTTTATTGGTTTTCTTTCAGTTGTAGGAAATATGAATTATAAGACATACAGTATGTTTATTTATTAACATAAACCTCGACACGAACAAAGCAGTTAATTCTACAAATACTAGATGAACAAATAAACTGAATAAATATTTATTTATTAAATACGATGCTATATCACTTTAACATTTGTCCTTTGACACAAGATTTTTTTGTTTATTGCCTACTGAATAACACAAAATGCTATTGAAAAATTTAGTAAGCGTTTATTGGACTTTTGTTCACTAAGGAGAATGATTCCGAATAAAATTGTATACAAACCTTGGTGAAAAGTTTCATTGCTGCCTCGATCTCTCGACAACAATAAAAATTTTTCAACCTCGGTATGTAATATACTATTATTACTTACTAGTAATGTGATCACAATATATTTGCATTGAAATTTCATGTCTAAATTGTACATTGCGAATTGAATTTTGCGGAGTAAAAGGGCAAGCCTTTTACTTTTTAAAATCACACAATTTTGAGGAATTAGGGAGCAAATAACACCATCTCGAAAAATGCGGTTTTACTATTTTTGTTTATTTACATCTCATACAGAATGTTCCATGAATAACTGTATGCAGAATGCCTAGGTATACGCACAAATATTCTGCACGATGGAATGTTCGTCCAAAAGAAGCAGGAAATAAAATTTTCAGTAATAGGTAGTACAATTATAAACGATACAAAGAAGAGAACAAAATATCACGTTAACCTTTCGTGTCACTGACACTATACAGCACTAATATTACCAAATTTCTATCTAACACCAACATATCTATTTATCGTTATTAACGTTTAATTTAATTAAACAACAGTTAATATCATCTCGTTCATTATATTCAGTTACATTATTCTTAATAATGAATTTACCATCATAATGAATAAATTAAACACATCGACAGCATTGTATTGTGAGTAAGCAGTGGCATTCCTATTGTAAACAGCGCATATTCTCTAAACCCGAAAGATCACTGAGCCGCCGCACAGTGGTCCTAAATCGAGCTTTTTCTTAAAAATGGCTAAAGAGCCCAAATCTTGTCGGAATTGAATAATTCTTGGTTCAAATAAAGCTTACCGAAATTCCAGTAAATCCTCTGATTTCGAATTTAAAAAAATAATTGTCCTTATTTATTATTTCAGGTTATAGGCCAAAAAATACATTTTTTAAATAAATTTTGATATAATGCACTGAATAACTTCATACGATAAAAATATCGATTCCACGAATATAAGTCAAATGTTAATTTGGCAGCTGTCAATTGACATAGACCTTACAATTTTCAGACAAGAATAATTGTTTCGAAGTTTTCTGAATAATTAAAGCTAGTTAGAAAATAAAGTAAATCAATATCAACTGGCAAATTAGACAAAAAAGTCAATTGACAGCTACCAAATTGACATTTGACTTGGGACCACTGTGCGCTGACAGCGACAGGGGCCATTTTTAAATTTCAAGTTTCTGTTCTCTTACCCTTCAACGAAATCATTTCAAAATATAATCTAGTTCCAGATGCCATTATAATAAATACATGTATCAAATTTCAAGTGAATATCTCAATTTTATTTTATCAACTCCTTTAATAATGGATTGCGTGTACTGGGAGGGATGTAAAATATTGTTAAAAAATCTAAGGGCCTTGGCTTCTGGTATATACATTAAATCCAAAATTGTACTATTACCAGCTTGCTTTACTTATTTTCTCCTCTTTGTCCCCAATCCTTCACCGGATAAGTTCAAAACACAATCCAGTTCCAGATTTCATTATAATACATATGTGTACAAAATTTTAAGTAAATATCTTAAACCACTCCAAAGAAAACGTGCGCACAAAAAAAGTTACAGACATTTTTTAAAAATGTTTTACGATTACTATACTTCCACTACGTGGACGTGGAAGTAATTCTACAAAAATAATAGTGTTGCATATTTAACTGATCCCCAACCAAGCTGACATCGTCGAAGGATGGTTATAATTAAATACATAACATTTATATCAAAAAAACTGACGTTAAAAAAAACTGCGAAAATTATCGGATTCTATATGAGATATTCTTCAACAGTTATGTAGAAACTTTAATATAAATGCGCATAGTAAAAAAATCTGCGAAAATTATCGGATTCTATATGAGATATTCTTCAACAGTTATGTAGAAACTTTAATATAAATGCGCATAGTATGTTTCAATATAATTACCTTTGATTTACAATTTAGGTAAACTGTGTGGTATCGTACACAAAAGATGACGCAGTGTGCCACTTTCTAAGTTAAGAGGGTAGTGTCCTAAATCGAATGATACTACAAAATAAAATCTGGATCGTACGTGACTGGGTGGAATACATTTGCTATAAAACTGAAATAAGCTCATTGAAAACATGAATTATAAATACATTTCTTTTTCTTTCAAAATATTTTTGGTGAATTAGATTTTCTATGAGTATATTTCGAGTTATTAATTAAGCAAACAGTATCGAACGAGTCAAAAGTAAATTGACAATTACTTTCCAGACATTCCTAATTTATTAATTCAATCCAATCGATTTAAATAGGCGACATGATCTACAAAGTTTCTTTACTGTCAATTTTTATTCAAGTTGATATATCATTCAGATTAGATTATTTCGAGTATATGAAGAATGCAAGACTGTCGAGTATGTCAGCGCATCGTCTGAGTAGGTACTTGCTTATTATTGGTATTTCTATTTTATATTAAAATGTAACTAAATTATTTTTAATGTACCATAAAAATGTTCTGTAATTTCAGGCGACCTCTACGAGAATAGTAGGCGGCATTTGGTGGTTTTTTACTCTTATAATAATCTCTTCATACACAGCGAATTTGGCTGCTTTCCTAACGGTGGAACGCATGATTACCCCCATTGAAAGCGCCCAGGATCTAGCCGAGCAAACTGAAATCGCCTATGGTACACTTGAGGGTGGCAGCACTATGACCTTTTTTAGAGTAAGTTTTTTTATTATTTATTTACCGTTATCTTTATTATTTTCATATTCGCGTTTACTACATTTTGTGTATACACGTTGTTCAACTAGTATCAAATTGAATGTATACAAGATAATATAATTTCAAACTTGTTCATGAGAAAACTGTTCGCGCATTAGTTGCTGAAAGAATTTCGCTTGAAATTAAATACAGCCTAAACACTCTCTCGAAGAGCTTATTACTTGCATATAATCATAAGTATATTTGACTTTTCGTTTTCTTATGCAGTGTTTGCTTATATTCCTATATTATATACAGGGTGTCCCCGCTCTATTTAGACAAGCATTATCTGAAGAACTGTAAGACATGGAAAGAAATATTAAATGGAAAAGTTGTTCGGTTTAAAAAGATACATTTAATCATTTCATTGATTTCAAAAAAAAAACTGATACACTTTCTTTTAGCTATGTAAATTATTCGTTCTTTGATTGATATTAATAATCTTACAAATGTCACTTTGACGTTAATCAGTGGCGTCGTTATTAAAAATGGTTCGACATCTAACAGATATTCAAAAATTTCGAATTGTTTCTAAAATTGAAGATGGTTGGTCCATAAGAAGACTTGCTGCTGAATACAATGTGAGTAAAACCACGATAATGGGTGTTAAAAAATAATGAGAAACCAACCAAACGGTATCCCGTAAAGTTGGTTCCAGTAGGTCCAGAAAGAGCAATGATCAAAAAGATGAAAATCTTATAAATTACCTAAGAGAAAACCCTTTTCAGACTGCAGTAAATGCAATTTCAGAGACAAATTTCCCTGCTTCGGTACCTACTGCTTGCAGAAGAATAAAACTACAAAGCGACTTGAAGAGTTGTTCAGCAGCTAAAAAATACAAACTTTCAGAGGAAAAGAAGCAGGGTAGGATTATTTTTGCACTCCACTATATAATCAATGATGAAAACTTCTGGGGACCAGTTGTCTTTTCCGACGAAAAGGTTTTTAAATCCTGTAACGATGGACATGTCGTATATAGGCCTCCTTCCACTAGATACGACGAAAAACATACTTTCGATCCACAAATATTAGGAAGGTTTTCAGTCAATGTCTGGGCTTGGATGAGCCTAAATGGGTTAGGTGTGTGTTGGAACAGTGGTGGTCATCTCAATTCCATTAAATATATTGAAATATTAGACAATATTATGTTGCCGTCAGTAATAGAGGTGTTTCCGGAAAATAATTTTATTTTCCAACAAGGCAACTGCTCCATACATACGGCTCATCGTATCAGGCAATGGTTTCTTAATAAAAACATAGAGTTGTTACCGTGGCCATCTAAAAGTCCGGATTTAAATCCAATTGAAAATGTTTGGGGTCTAATGGTGAAACACATAAGAAAATTAAATAACCATCCAAACAATGCCCAGGAATTGGAAGGGATAATTGAAGACGCTTGGGAGGACTTGTCGCAAGAAGTTGACCTTGCAAGAAATCTGATTTTGACCATGCATGCAAGACTTCAGGCAGTTTTAGACGCTAATGGAGCAATGACAAAATATTAGTGACTTATGTATTAGTACGTAGTTGAAGTTCATTTATTTTATTTTTTTATTGTATTTTTATGGTCAGTTTGCATTGTTTACATCTTTTTTAATCTTAAGTGGTATTTTTGTGTTCTTATTTTAAAAATAGAATTATCATTATTCAGTTAGTATTTTAATTACAATCATTAGTAGAATTATCCGTAACAAATATTTTTTTTAAACAATAATATGGCAGGCTGGAAAATGTTTTGAAAAAGTTATTTTCTAATTATTTTTTAAAGCTCCATTTGAATAAAATAAAAAAGAACGGTTTAATAAGTTTAAAACACTCAGAAAACCGGTCTCCTCCAAAAAACCCAGGTCCAGGGCAAATCACCTCTTCTCCACCCCCCTCTCGACATGCCTGGCCAGCCCTATTTACAGACATATGCACACAACTAAACTATTAAGATTTTCGATTACAAGAGTTGTACCAGTTCTTTTTTTGAAATCAAGTGTACAAGGCGTCTTAAAAAGGCAGTAGATTATGCAACTTTACTCTTTCAAATGGAATACCCTCTACATTTTAAAATTTTTGGCTTCTCCTTGTATTTCCGAACAAATTTTCGAACAATTTTGTAAAGCATGTCCTATTCCTATCGTTAACGGTTTACGATATATCATATTAATCTTGGTTCTGCCATGCTCCATTTTCTTAAACCAATACGGCTGGCCGTGACTAAAGACAAGAGCAAAAATCATTGGCTATCATTCTGTAACACTTTTAGTGATAGTTGTTAATTACTTTCACATCTACGTAATTCTTAAGACTCTTTCATTTTCAAATCAAAAATATGCCGTCACTGTTTACATCTAATAAATATCGTGATATGTTACTTATTTATGGCGAGAGCTTTGGAAGGAACTGGATTGGTAATCAGGGACCTGTTAAGTGGCCTGTACGATCACCTGACATGTCACCCCTCGATTTTTTCTTGTGGGACCATTTAAAATAAGTTGTATACGCTGAGAAATCTAATAATCTTAACGATTTCAAGAATAAGATAACTCATACTTGCCGCCAAATAGGGCCAGAAGTTATAAGGAATTCTTGGATACGAGAACTTTTAAAGAGGTATGAGAGCGCGATGATTTCAGCATCTTTTATAATAATCATAATAGTTACTGTTTTTTGTATTGTATCATTCCTTATGATTACGTTAAATTAATAAAAAAAATGTTATCCCAAGAACTTAACTGATAATATCTCAACAATGGTTACCCCTTAACCACCCACGTGAAATACTTTGACACCATAACCCACGTGCCGTCTGACAGACCATATAGTTAAAACATAAAAACAAAGGTCGTTTTTTGAAAATATCATTTAATGTGTATTTACTAGTTACAAATACACTTTGTTTTGCAAATACCGACTTTTACTTGATTACTGGAATTTTCTTGTAACATTGATGTAGAATATAAGAATTAACGATAGAGATGTCAAGCATTTAGAAAAATATTGCTAATTGGCATCTACAAGTGGAACTTTATGCGCACTTTTCATCGAGTGTATCCACTCCTCATTTGTTACGGTTATAGTGCGCAATAATGTCTGGCTTCTGGGTGTCTGAATCGGTAGATGCACCATTATACATTGAAGAAACAAGGATGGTGGCTTTTAGTTTTTTCTCTCATAAGATACCATGGTTTTCTCTATTCTAAATCCATACAATGATGATCCTTCCGCTCTTTTTTTTTTTTTTTGTTTAGCAAAAACTCCCTTGGTATTTCTCGCTTATTATTTTTACAGTACCAACGTATGGTACTGTGTTTTTTTAGTAAAATATCTACGAATTCTATAGAAGTAAACCAATTGTCGGCAGTAATATTTCGATTACTACCAAAAAGGGGTTTCGCGAGACGCATTACTGCCTGTGATGGTTTAGAGAATTTATGTTCTTCTTCACTTAGCGTAAGTCCATCGGAACCCTTTCCACCGTAAATGTAGGCATTGTACAAATAGCTGGTTCTTTAATCAGTTAGACACATGATTTTCATGCCGTATTTACACGGCCTATTTAGCATGCACATCTTGAAGTGTGTTCGCCCTCTAAAACTTACAAGCATCTCGTCGCGCATCGATTGTTACCGAATCTCTAATTCCATAGACGTTTTGGCAGTTTTCAATAAACTTGTAAAAAACTTGAGAAATTGCTGCCGTTGGATCTTCTTTTTTACGCTCGGTTCTCGTATCAGGGTCATCAAATCTAATGGCAGATAACAGAACTGAAAAATGATTTTTGCTCATCACCGCTCTAAATATATCTTTGCCTGTCCCGCCTGTAGCGAAAATTGTATTCAAGGTTTCATGATTGGAATTGAATATTGAAGTAAAAATCAAGAGTCCTCTTCAATTCGATCATATCTACATCACCTAAATTCAAATTCAAATATTTATTGGCCCTTGTTGAACATCTACATGATATAGGACAGGTCATTTAGGCACAATTTTAGGTTACATAATATAAAAAAAAAACTTATACTAATGGCGAATATAGTATTATGCACTGAAACATACAATTGTATAAGACAAAACACTGAGGAGAGACGAACAATGTAAAATTCGGAAGTTTAGTAAACAAAGTTTATAAATACATGTTAATTTGTTGATTATTCTTAATGTTATATATAAAAATAAATTCTGATACAGAATAGTTAATTTAAGTTCAGATTCGAGTGTATTTATTCTTAAAGACAAATATGTGTATAAGAAAAGGCAGTTTTAAACTTGGGAGTTCGGTTGAGTTTCTCAAAGTGAACAGACGTTTCGAAGAAAGCTCTCAAAAATAGCTCAGAAATATAGGCTAAAACACCGCTAATTTATAAAAAATTTAGACCATCGATAGGTCAAGAAATTCTGCGTGTCGTGAAGTGAAATAATTAAAAAACAAAGTTTATACGGAATAAATATTTGATTATTTCTAGTACAGGGCTTTCTGTAATATAAGAAATAAACAAGTAAGTGCGGCGTGTTAAGATATCTGTACCCAGACCTCTTGAAGCGAGGGTTCTCAAGACCAGGGTAATAAATATTCAGTGTCAAGTGATATAAATGTTTGTACCTAGACGTTGGGGCTGAGACCCAATGCTTTCTTGGAAAGTGTAAATAAACAATTCGCATGAAGTGGAGGTTAATGAAACCAACAGACATCACCAGCAAACTACAAGAAAAAGATAAGATACTAATTTTATATATTTAATTTAATTGACTGATAATTGATTCATAATTTGTAATTTATTGTTTCTGTTTGTATTTTTTAGTATTATTTTTGCTTTATTTTTATAATATCTTATTTTTATTCCATTGGAAAACGGCATTTGAATTAGGCACTACAAAAACCAAAACAATATAAAGGGTGTGCGGAGGTTTCCCTCGGGCCACTTTCTCATTCTCAACTCGCTGTAAAAAGTTTATTTTACCGCGATACAAATAACATAATAAAAAGACTCTCTTACAGCAAGCTAATATCGGTTTTGAAAAACTGGGCAAAAAATGGACACACTAATGCAGGACGTTGAAACGAGAACACATCAATTACTAGTACAAAAAATCGACGGCGACGGAAACTGCCTATATGGAGCATTAAGCCACCAACTGGAGGGAGAAAATATAACATCACAGGCACATACCACTGCGACGAAAACCCTACGAAAACAAGTAGCTGATTATATCGAAAATCACTTAGACCATTTCATGCCATTCATGCAGGCATCCATCCATGAACTAGCACCCCGTTACAATAGATACAACTCTAATACGGGAAAAATAAATGCGTTCATTCGAGATCTGAGGAGAGAAGGTTTTTGGGGGGGGGGCAGGAAACAATTGCAGCAACAGCAAATATGAAAAACAGGACAATAATAGTACATCAAGAAGAAGGAGAGCATATAATCTTCCATCCTACTAACCAACAGGGAAGAGAGAACACACCACTAGAGATAGTATATACGAAGCACGGAAACGAAAGAAATCACTACGATAGCGTGATTATTGCACAAGAAAAACATAAAGCAGAACAACCAGAAGAAACATACGCTCGAACTGGGGCAATAACACCCCGCCCAGAATTAGAGGAAACAACGCACATAAACATGTACCAAATATCACAAAGAACAGAGGAAGCCAACAGTCAAGAATTACAACACGATGACATCATCCTGGCGACATGGAATGTCAGTGGCTGCATAACGAGAGAGAAAAGAGAAAAAATCGATGAGGCTCTTATGATGGAACACATACACGTTGCATGCATACAAGAGACACACATGATAGACGGAACTGCAGTTACTCAAAACTACAAATGGCATCTAAGTGGAGGGGACAAAGAAAAAACCAGCAGAGGAGTCGCATGGGCAATAAGACGGAACACCCCTATCCAGATAAAGACAAGAAAAGTAAACGAAAACATAACCATGGCAGACTTACAAATTGGAACGGAAAACATATGCATATTAGGAGTACATGTGCCGTCCGACAAACGGGCAGGACGAGTATTCAGACAGATCACCCAAGAGACTAGAAGAAATAGGAATAGAAAAATGAACATAATAATACTAGGAGACTTCAACGCGCATATAGAAAAGGACGACCAAACACATGAAGACAAGAATATCATTGGAAAAACCTTACTTCACACATGGACAAACGATAATGGAAGCTCGCTAAAAAACTTGGCACATCTGTTCGATCTAACAGTTAGAAACGCATGGAGCAAGAACCTAACCTGCCTTAATACCTGGAGTAAAGGAAACATCAACTCTCAAATAGACCATATCCTAGTGGATAGAAAAATAAGGGACAGGGTCAAAAACATTAAGGCAAAACAAGCAACAAACGTCAAAACAGATCACAAAATATTATATGGAACACTAGTAATAAAGAAACAAGAAGCAAAAAAAGATACAACGAAACAGCAAATGACACATGGAACATCTCACTGCTACAGAACGAAGAAATAAAAAAGAAATACCAGGAGGAGATAGAAAAACAGTTAACAGGAAAAGAATTAAATTGGTCAACAATGGGTTTAAAAATGAAAATAGCGGCGAGGAAAACGTTGAAAAGGAACAAATCCCCTATGAGCCCAACAAGAAAAGACATGAAAAGAAATTACGAAAAACTAAAGAAAATAAAGGCCACAGGAAAACAATATACACGAAACATAGACAAAAAAATAATAGAAGCGGGGAAAGAAAAATGAGACGCAGAGAGGAGGCACGAACAGAAAACATGCAGGGAATTCTTCGAAAACATAGAATCCACTCCAGCAGGACAGAGATTAAACCAAACTTTTAGACAGCTTAAAACATACAGGAGAAACAACAATACGCAGCCAAGAAAATACATACCACTGCAGCATTGGGTCAGGAAACTAGAAGAAGGAAACGCGGAGAGAAGTTAAATAGAACCAATACAAGAAATGGACCACTGGCCACTGGGAAAGCCACCGTCAAAAGACGAACTGCTAGAAATAATGGCCAAAGCTAAAAGAAACACGGCCCCGGGAATAGATAAAATAAATAACGAACTAGTATACTATGGACCGGACAACATAAAACAGCTAACCCTAAAAATCATCACCAACGCATGGACGGAAACCACACCCCTGCCTGAGGAGTGGAACACAACCATACAGATACCGCTCCCTAAAACCAAATCACCACAAAACGTGGACGATTACAGAAGAATAACACTCTGCAGTGTAGGGTACAAACACTACGCACAATTCCTCCTCAGAGAAATGGAAAAATACATCGGCGAACTACCAGATTATCAAACGGCATTTATCAAGGGTAGATCAACAGACGACCATATGTACACCACCAGACGGATCCTGGAAGAAAAGTGGAAAGAAAGAACAAAACTATATATAGTCTCAATTGACCTCCAAAAGGCATTTGATACCATAAGACATGAGGCTATAGTCAACACTTTGCTCAACAGGGGAGTACCGCACTACTTAATAAACAGAATAATAAAAGCATGCCTACACGAAAACACTGCAATACAATGGTTTGGACAGACGACGGAATCAAAAATGAAGAATATAGGAGTCAAACAAGGATGTCCCCTATCCCCCCGACTATTCACCACAGTCCTGGACCAAGTGATAGAAAGCAAAATAAAGGAGAATCAGAATTTCAATGGAAACGATGGAACGATAAAGCCCCCCATCGTACTTGCATACGCCGACGATATACTCATCATCACCGAGGAAGAACAAGACATCGTAAAATTTCTAAGAAACATGACGCCACATCTGGATTCCTCTGGAATGAAAATAAACTTCAAGAAGAGCCTAATAATGGTCCGAGACCCATTGACAAAAACAAGCCCAACAAGTGGGGAAGAATACAAAATAGGAGACTACACCCTGAGAACCACGAATAGAATGAAATACCTAGGAACATACCTAACGAATCAACTAAAAAGGAGGGAAACAGTAAGGGAAAGAATCAAAACAGCCTACAGAGTCACAAGAGCTCTACTACCCTTCATTGAGGACAACAAACCACCATGGTGCCTAACCAAAAAGATATACACGACCATCATAATGCCTGCAATGATATATGGAGTCAAAAACGCAGCAACAACAAAGGCCAACAGAAGAAGCCTGAGAAGAGCTGAAAGGGACATTATCCAACTGCTAGCAAAAACAGGAAAACCACAAAAACGACAGAAAACGTCAACATTACTAGAGGGAAAAACAATAATCAAAAGAATAGAATCATACGCAATGAAATACTGGGGACACGTCCAAAGACGGGACTCGACACACCTACTAAAGAAAGCGCTGCGAATGAACAGCAACAAACTGAAAATAGGGAGGCCATGCTACACATGGATAACAACAATCGAGAGGATTATGAATAAGCTAGGTAAGGATTATACACGCTGGGAAAAGCTGGCACAACAAAAAATGGAATACAATAAAGAAATATCAAGGATATACACACTGCCAGACTCAGAAACAGAAGAAACAGAAAACTCAGAAGTAGAATAGGAGAGAAGATGATCACAGACAGAAACTAAGAAGAAGCATATCACAAAAACCTGAAAGTAAAAAGAAGCACGAAAACCTAAAAGAAGCATCTCACAAACGCCTACACTTTCCATCCGATGAAGACAGAAGGAAAACAAGAAGAAACATCTCACAAACACCTACACGCTCCGTCCTATACTCCTACCCCATGCGTCATGCGGCTCTCGCTGCTGACAACAAGCATGTCCAATGTCCAATCCAGCGTATGCAGCTGGTCCGGCGGTATAAAAAAGCACCGGGGGTTTGTTCCGGCACACGGTGGGATGATCGATGGGCGATCGGGCTGCGTGGTGGAACAAATCTCCATGCACCGGAATTGGCAGCAATGCCCACCTTACGCTGGCAAATCAATCAATCAATCAATCAAGAAAAGGCAGTTTTAAACTTGCCATTAAAACGAAAACCAACAAAGAGAGATATACAAAAATATGAGTAGATTACAAGATCGATATCAGTAACTTAATTAATGGTGTCCTATTAAAAATAACCATAGCTAAGTAAATTTAAATATCTTTTTAAAGAAATTATACGTTTCTAGAAATATTGAGATTAGCATTTGTTGAAAGGCTTCAACATAGAATTGCAGGTCTAAATTAATATCTTTTTAAAGAAATGATACGTTTCTAGAAATATTGAGATTAGCATTTGTTGAAAGGCTTCAACATAGAATTGCAGGTCTAAATTCTGTAAACTACTGAATTTAACTGAGTGAGTCTTTCAGGACAGTTAACTTTATTGTTCAACGGAGAATTGAAAGCCCCAAGGGACGAACAGAACCTTCTAAATTCCATTCTGAAATTATATTCTTAAAATCCGTCCTCTCTCAATAATATGGATTCTTCGTAAATAATATTCAAGTTGTGGTAGACAATTGATAGATATTTTAAGATACTTATATTAATTATATGGAGAGGCTATTTTTGTGTACGTAATGCAAATATGAATAAAAATAAAAGGACAAGATTGACAACCACAGTAATATTGACACATCACATACAATTTTCAGTTTACAGAATGAGTTAATATAATTTCGCTCTTTAGTCCAATCAAATGAGCCGTAAGAAAACATTATAACACAATATATTATTGCGAAATGTGTTGAGAATAATGAATTTTTCTTGTACAAGAATGTACTAATCGTGAAATAAATTAAGGGTACCTAAATAGCAATTAGCATCATCTACACCACGATGTTTTTAACACTATATTACATAAAATTGGGACTGCAGTTCTGACAATATCATCATTATGAAACAATTATTCAAAATAGAATTTCCCTATTCTGAATAATTGTTTGACGTAATTGTCGATGCTACAGTCAACGATCTGTAAAATATGGTAGTGAAAACATATTAGTGTTTTACTAGTTTTTACTTGATAATGAACTAGTACATACCCTAACAATATAGGATTATTATCGATCAAATCTCATGTCCTTTCTATAATTTTCGTGAGGGCAGTTCTTTTTGACATGCACTATACAGGGTGGGGCAATAGTCCGTCGGACCTCGATATCTCGAGTTCTACGATAGCCAGACATTTTTAACAAAATGGCACGTAAATTATATTAAAAAAAGTCTATAACTGGAAATTATACAGGGCGAGCCAAGACGAAATTACAGGACCTAGTGCCTTTTTTAAAATGGAATGTTATGTGTATCAGTACATTTTTTGAAGTCTCTTTCTAGACTCTTTTCATTCCTATATTAGCATTGAATATCTCCCAACTACTTGGAAGTAATGAATTTTTTTGTTGAAATAATGCAATCTGCAGATGAAAATTTAAAAAATCACCACAGTCACAATTATGGGTTTTAAGAGGAACTTATGTGAATACCAGTTATGAGACATCTAATTAATGTTTTTGAATCATTTTCATTTCCTAAAAGTGTACAGGGGGCCAAGAAATATTTTTTAATTAAGAACTTTTTAAATTTAATTTTCTCAATTCTTTTCAAATGGAACACCCTATATATTTTTAAGCCATGTGATGTAGAAATGAATAACGAACATTTTTTGTAAGTACTTCCCTATGGCTAATTGCAACCATTTTGGTTTTATAAATAAATAAGTGTCAAATTCAAGAATAAACTTAAAAAACCGCTGCCTAAGGAATCACTACTTCCACATTCAGATTCTTCATCCAAGTCACTTTAAAGGAAACATCTTGACTATATTTGCACTCTAGTATGTGGGAATTATTGGTCATAGAATTTTAATAATATTCGGGGCAGATGTAATAGAAAAGTTTGAGGAGTTGGTTTCTACCATATACGATAAAAGTGAAGTTTCTAGTTTACCCTACTTATTTTCTACTATTCACAACCTACCACCTCCGACTCCTTCAATGGAGTCATCTCAATCAGATGTCACTACAATACATACGTGTACTAACTTTCAAGTGAATATCTCAATTTGATGTTATCAAACCCATTAATAATGAAGCGGAGGTGGTGGAGTTTGAAAAATATTAGAAAGAAATCTGAGGCCTTGGTTTCTAGTATATACACCGAATCCCAAATTTCTGTACTCTTACCAGCTTGATTTACTTATTCCCTTCTACGGAATCATCCCAAAATATAATCTAGTTCCAGATGTCGTTATAATACATACGTCTACCAAATTACAAGTGAATATCTCAATATTCAATCAACCCCTTTAATAATGTAGTAAGGGTATAGTGGAAGGGTTGAAAAATATTATTAAAAAATCTGAGGCCTTGGCTTCTAGGACATACACCGAATTTCAAGTTATAGTACTAGAACCAGCTTGTTTTACTTATTTTTCCCTATTTACCTCTACTTACCCCCACTCCTTCAACGCAATCATGTCAAAATATAATCTAGTTTCAGATATAGTTATAATACATAAATGTACCCAAGTGAAATTTAAATTTAATTTTATCAACTCCTTTAATAAGGGAGTGGGGGTGGTGGGGGGATGGAAAATACTAATAAAAATACCTGAGAACTTCGCTTCTAGTATATACACCAAATCACGAATTTCTGTACTTTTACCAGCTTGCTTTACTTATTTTCCCTTATATACCTCTATTTAACCCCCAACCCTTCAACGGAATCATCTCAAAATATAATCTAGTTCCAGATGTCGTTATAATACATATGCGTACTAAATTTTATGTGAATATCTCAATTTCATTTTATCAATCCCTTGAATAATGGAGTAGGGGTGGTGGGGGGCTGAAATATATTATTAAAAAATCTGAGGCCTTGGCTTCTGGTACATACACGAAATTTCAAGTTTCTGTACTCATACCAACTTGCTTTACTTATTTCCCCCCTATTTACCCCTAAATAACCCCAATCCTTCAACGGAATCATCTCAAAGTATAATCTAGTTTCAGATGTTGTTATAATTCATACGTGTATCAAATTTCAAATGAATATCTCAATTTTATTTTATCAACCCTTTTAATAATGAAGTAGGGGTGGTGGGGGTTGAAAAATATTACACATGATCTGAGACCTTGGCTTCTAGTACATACACCGAATTTCAAGTTTCTGTAGTCTTACAGCTTGCTTTACTTATTTTCCTGTATATACCCCTATTTAACCCCAACTCCTTCAACGCAATCATGTCAAAATATAATCTAGTTTCAGCCATAGTTATAATACATAAATGTACCAAATTTCAAGTGAAAATTTAAATTTAATTTTATCAACTCTTTTAATAAGGGAGTGGGGGTGGTGGGGAGATGGAAAATACTAATAAAAAACCTGACAGCTTCGCTTTTAGTATATACACCAAATCCCAAATTTCTGTACTTTTACCAGCTTGCTTTATTTATTTTCCCCTATATACCCCTATTTAACCCCCAACCCTTCAACGGAATCATCTCAAAATATAATCTAGTTATAGATGTCGTTATAATACATATGCGTACTAAATTTCATGTGAATATCTCAATTTTATTTTATCAACCCCTTGAATAATGGGGTAGGGGTGGTGGGGGGCTGAAGTATATTATTGAAAAATCTGAAGCCGTGGCTTCATACACCGAATTTCAAGTTTCTGTACTCATACCAGCTTGTTTTACTTATTTCCCCCTATTTACCCCTAAATAACCCCCAGCCCTTCAACGGAATCACCTCAAAGTATAATCTAGTTCCAGATGTCGTTATAATTCATACGTGTACCAACTTTCAAATGAATATCTCAATTTTATTTTATCAACCCTTTTCATATTGGAGGAGGGGTGGTGGGGGTTGAAAAACATTATAAAAAAATCTGACGTTTTGGTTTCTAGTACATACATCGAATTTCAATTTGATTTCCACACGTCTTTATGCAATTTTGAAATGAGGCCATTTAGTGGGACCATTTCTTCCAATCCAGGTCCTTTACTGTAATGTTTTTTTGTACATTTTTTTGCCGTTTTCGTTATTCGACAAGCAATAAAACTTCAGTTTGGTATAAATTGTCGTGTACAACGGACGATTTATCACACTTATCGGTCGTTAGTTACAATTTGTATTGAATTTAAAATATTTGGAATTTTACAATATGAATTTTAATAAAGCGGAACTTATTGACATGACTTGTTTTGGGCGAGTCGGACAAAAATTGTTTACTTGCCAATAGAATTTATCACCAACGTTATCCTGAAAGAAGGATTCCAAAACCTTCTCGATTGATTTCTGAAAACTGGAAATGTCGAACATCTTCAAAAAATGAAAGCATAAAACGTGTTGTGAGTGAAGAAAAATGAGTTTTCTGTGGTGCTGGCAACGGTTGAGAATCCCCATGTTAATCATAGAGAAGTGAGCTCATTAGTAGAAATAAGTAGACGGTCTGTGGGTCGAATCTTAAAAATAAATAAGTTGCATGCATGCCATATTCAAATGCACCCGGAATTGTCCGATGACGATTTTCAAAAGCGCCTACAATTTTGTAATTGGTCCAGAGGTAAAATGCAAGATGATGTCAACTTCTTCATTAATGTTTTATTCACTGATGAGGCAACTTTCCATAAAAATGGATTTGTTAATAGGCACAATTTCCATTATTATACTTCGGAAATTCCTCACTTTTTTATGCAAGTTGATAACCATCATAGATGGTATATAAACGATGGGGGAGGAGTTATTGGAGAACGTGTAATAGGGCCACATTTCTTTGATGGTACATTGACTGGAGCTATTTATCTTCATTTTTTGGAAAACTGTCTGCTACAATTATTGGTGAATCTCTCTAAAAGAATTCGAAATAGGATGTGGTTTCAGCAAGATGGTGCTCCACCACATTATTTAAATGCAGTTAGAGACCACTTAAATAATGCCTGAAATTGTTTATAGAGACAGGCCAACAACAGTACAAATATGAAGGAAGGATTAACAAATGCCTTTAGATCCATCACACCGGCAGTTTTAGGAACAGTGGGAACCTCATTTCAAAAGCGCATAGAGATGTGTGTTAATCAAAATGGGCAACATGTGGAACATTTATTATAATTTTTTCTACTAAGCTATTTGAAGAAACCTCTTTTTTTAAGTTTGAATTTTGTAATTATTGCTCAATAAAACGAAATTGGTTGCAATTCGCCATAGGGGAGTAGTTACAAAAATGGTTAGTTTTTCATTTCTACATCACACCGTTGAAGAATATACAGGGTGTTCCATTTGAAAAAATTGAGGAAATTCAATTTTAAAAGTTCTTAATTGAAAGATAATTTTTGGCCACCCTGTACAGTTTTAGGAAACTAAAATGATTCAAAAATATTAATTAAATGTCTCGTAGCTGGTATTTACATAAGTTTTTCTTAAAACCCACAATTGTGACTGTGGTGATTTTTTTAATATCCATCTGCAGATTGAATTATTCCAACAAAAAAATTAATTACATTCAAGTAGTTGGGAGATATTCAATGCTAATATAGGAATGAATAGAGCCTAGAAAGAGGTTTCAAATAATGTACTGATATACATAGCATTCCATTTAAAAAAGAGGCACTTGGTCCTGTAATTTCGTCTTGGCTCGCCCTGTATGTCCGAAAACAATTTCCAGTTCTAGACTTCTTTTTCTAGTTTACTTGCAATTTTTTTTTAATTTCTAGTTATCGTAGAACTCGAGATATCGAGATCCGACGTACTATTACCCCACCCTGTGTATGACAATATTATGCTTATGATCTTTTTTGGAAATTCTGTAACATCTAAAATAAAAACAAAAGAATTATTTTTATTATGGTAGCTAGAGAAAATAAAACGCTCTACTTACCTTGCGATCCAGACTTGTTTAAAGACGACTGATACAACTACTTGACGTGACATTTTTGACCAAACCAATGACAACGAAGTTACGTTCCCCCTTTAAATGAGTTGCATCGCGAAGGGAAACGAATACACGCGTATTGTGCCGAGAGGACATTTAACTGGGTTTAGGTGGTCCGTCTCCCTCAGAACACCGTTTCCTTGTCGAGTGTCGTAGGTTTGTTCTTATATCATTTGGCTTATTCTGTGATGTTTTTACGGTCTTCGCCAATTAACTTAAGCTCCTCAATCGCGATATAGTCTACTGCAATTACTTTGTCAGTTTTTAGTTTGTATATAGCTACCTTCACTTTTGATTCCAATATAGAAAATTCGTTTTTGCACTCCTGCTACCAGTTATCGTCTACGTCAGGATGGCGACTTCCGAAAAACTGTTCGCAGTATTCGCGCAAACCCTGAATGTTTTGTTTCTGTCAGTTCTTATAATACCAATGGGGAGGCTAACTTATCTAATATATTCCCCGAAATTATTTTGGAACGCAGGACTATTAATTATGGTTATGATGGACCATCGTTCATGTATTTGCCCTCAACACGTTTTTAACTTGAACGAGAGTAATCGGTGGCCCAGCACAATCAGTGCCAGCTAAAGTTTAGCAGAGCTTTATTATGGTTATCCAACGAATTCTCAGCATAATAAAATCATTCTGTGGTGATATCCCCCTTACAAAGCGTGTCCAGATTCGTGAAAATTTTTTGAAACACCCGCCTTGAATATATTAAATTATTGTCTAATAGTAGAATTCGGTCCAACAATTTATAATTTGTTTATGTAAACAACCACCGAATTTAGTAAACAATTATTGCATTTTTTTGCAATTGTACTAATTACATATAACTTGTACTTTCTCCTATTCGTTGCAAAGAAGATTCTGTACCTTCTTTAACTGTTATAATTAGACACATCAAACAGAAGTTGAAATCTAGTTCTCTCGCTAAATGATATAATAAAATTTTCAGTTGTCCAATAACTGCAGCGATCTCAATTATTACTGCAGAAGACGACTGCAGAATGTTGTAAAATTGCTATTCCCTTAATTAAATTTAATACGACCTGCGAATTTATTACATCATAAGGCGTTCATTATGTGCCATACTAATGATCACCAGTAGCAAAGGCAAACTTTCGTAATGTGAAGAAACTGACTTCAACATGTGTAACTGCTACTCATTACTTCTTAGTAGTTCGGTGAACTCATCATTATAAACTTTAAAATTTTGTACGCAGTGTTGGAAGTTTATACTTGATTATGTTTTATTTTATCTTACGTACTTTTATGAACTATAATATATGGTTTTGATGAAACTAATCTACTTTATTTTAAATTTCACCACATAATGGGGTTTTTTCATGGAATGTAGGTAAATATATAGATGAAAAATGAGGAAAAGTAAAGTAACTCGTATTTTTACTTTTACTAATGAATATTTTCGCCATAATTAAATTAATAAAAAAAAGTAAACGGGGTGTCGTAGCAAAATCGTGATCGTTAATTTTTGTTATTGGACATTTTACATATTAATGAATAATTTTTAGCCTCATAAACATTTAGTGCGGAGGTTTTAACCGTGTCGAGTAGCTACCATTTTTAATTTATAATTTTACAGCACGTTGCATGTTTTTCATTAAAGAGTTTAGTGGGACAACTCGCTCCAATAAAAACCTATAATTTTTTTATTCTAGCGGTTTCTAGACACTGAACAGCTTTTTCCTCTCGTCCAACTGTACAAACTTTTACAATTTAAGCCGACTTAGATTGTTTTTATATGTTCTTGAGGTTTACCGTCGTAACAACGTTTTTTTTTTTTTTTTTTAGGTGTGTATTTAAAAATTTAGTAAACGGTTTATTGGCTTTTTGTTCTTGAGAAGAATGATTGTGAATAAAATATACAAACCTTGGTGAAAAGTTAGTTTCAATGCTGTCTCGGACATTAGTTAGCCTCACCGTTTCGCGCCTCGCTATCTCATCTCTCGACAACAATGAAACTCTTTCCTCCTCGGTATGTAATATAATATTGCAACACTAATTACTGTGGATTTATGGTTATAAAACAAATTGTTTTGATTGAGAAAAACTGCTGCTTATGGAATCACTACTTCCACATCCAGATATTTTGGTTGAAAAATATTAGAAAGAAATCTGAGGCCTTGGTTTCTAGTATATACACCAAATCCAAAGTTTCTATACTCTGACAGCTTCCTTTACTTATTTTTCCCTGTTTACCTCTACCTCTCCCCCCCCCCCACACTCGTTCAACGAAATCGTGTCAAGATATAATCTTGTTTCAGTTGTCATCATAATACATACATGTTCCAAAATTTCAGGTGAAAATCTCAATTTAATTTTATCAATTCTTTTAATAAGGGAGTGGGGGGTGGTGGGGGAACGGAAAATATTATAAAAAATACCTGAGGCCTTCGCGTCTAGTATATACACAAAATCCCAAATGTCTGTACTCTTAGCAGTTTGCTTTACTTATTTTCTCCTATTTACCCCTATTTAACCCCCAACCCTTCAACGGAATCATGTCAAAATATAATCTAGTTCCAGATGTCGTTATAATACATACGTGTACCAAATTTCAAGTAAATATCAATTTTATTTTATCAACCCCTTTAGTAATGGAGTAGGGATGGTGGGGCGTTGACCTTGGCTTCTAGCACATACACCGAATTTTAAGTTTCTGTACTCTTACCAGATTTCTATACTTATTTTCCCCTATTTACCCCTATTTAACCCCCAACCCTTCAACGGAATAATCCCAAAATATAATCTAGTTCCTGATGTGATTATGATATATACCTATACCAAATTTTAAGTGAATATCTGAATTTTATTTTATTCACCCCTTAAATAATGGAATGGAGTGGTGGTGGGGGATGGAAAATATTTTTAAAAAATCTGAGACCTTTCGCTTCTAGTACATATACCAAATTTCAAGTTTCTCTACTCTTACCAGCTTGTTTTACTTATTTCCCCCTATTTACCCCCTAACCCTTCAACGGATATGTTCAAAAAACAATTCAGTTCCAGATCTCGTTATAATATATACATGTACAAAGTTTCAAGTCAATATCTTAAACCCTTCCGGAGAAAACGTGCGGACAAAAAGTTACAGACAGAATTATTTTTTTTCACTCAAGTTTAAAATCTCGACGTTTCATGACATTCTAAACCCATTTCTAGAAAAAAATATATAAAAATTTACTATACTTCCAGTCTACTACGTGGGTGTGGAAGTAGTTCCAGTCTACTACGTGGGTTTGTCACAAAATAAATCAAAATTCAATTTATTTTCATGTTTTTTACTCATATCTCAGAAATGCATCATTAAGGAAGCCATTCTCTTGACGGTGATAAAACTGCATCATGAACCCTGTCAAATAAATTGTGTTCTAACTTTTTTGCTCTATGAGCAGTGATGGTATAAAATGTTGTACCCAGCTAAAGTGACAAACTTTAATTCTCTTTTAATCGAAATAGTTTGTTAACGACGATGTTACAATCTTACAGCAAAAAGGCATTACCTCTTCAAACATGTTTTTATGTATCTTAACAACTGAATAGTTTAAGAACCTCAGTTTTGAACTAGCAAGAAAAGAATTCAAATTCTCACGAAAGAATTGTCGTTACCACTTGATATAGGACTTTTGTCAATAGAATGTTATGTCTTTATCATTTTCGTGAGGTCTGAGCAGTATTCGTTGGAGCACACTGTATATTAAAGTTGTTTTCAATATACAGGGTATTCCTTAATGACGTGCTAATATTGCAAGGTGTAATACCTTAGGTCATTCTATGAAGAAAAGCAACGGCTTCAATTTTCTGCTACAGGGTGCTGCATTTTTTTTTCTAATCGTTATTTTTTAATATCTCAGAAAGCATTTTAGATATTATTTTAAATTTTGGTATGTATTAATAGGATGTAGAACCACATATTTTAATTAGAAAAATTATTTTATCGCTCCACCAGTAGCGTCCCTGCGAGCATGTCCTCTGATATTTTTTACCAGAAAAATGGTACGCCACTGACATTTTTCCATATTGATATTTTTCCTGATTAGGCTGATCAATTCTACATAAAAACGGTCTCTTTCGTTTTTCTCGTCAGATGCACAGTTCTTGATTAAAACAATTAAATTCATATTGAAACTAATTACACAGGCACACACAAAAAAAACATTGTCGATTACACGGAGTAGACCAATCATCTCCAGTGTATTTTGGCTTGCTGAATCCGAATCCGGTGTCATTTTTGCCTCACCACGTCACAATTTTGTTCTATACTCAAAAAACAGTTAGACAAATGCAAAAAGGGAAAATTGCATTTTTCTAACGATTCTCTGAGGATAGAGAAAAATTGTGGCATGGTGGGGCAGAAATGACACCGGATTCGGATTCAGCAAGCCAAAATACACTGGAGATGATTGGTCTGGTCTGTGTAATCGTCAATTTTTTTTGTGTGTTTAGTTTCATTATGAACGTAGTTGTTTTAATCAAGAACTAATAATCATCTGACGAGAAAAATGCAAGAGACCGTTTCCATGTAGAATTGATCAGGCTAATTAGGAATACAATACTGAGTGTTATTAAACAAACTAAACAAAGAAAGAGGGCGCCAGCGTATCCATGCACTGATATTCCTGCAACGGTTTAAGGATGAAACAATCAAAAGCAAAATTTAAACAAAATAACAATCTATTAACAACAAATGATTTAAATTTACAAAATCTTTACAATAGGTTGAGTGAAAAATTTTCTGAAATTTACTACAATATAAACAAAATATATATAAATAATGTCTATAGTGACAATGACATTTTGTTAAGAGAAAAACAAAAAAAAATTAATTTGAAAAGGTAAATTGAAAAGATCAACTGGTTTAACAATAATTTTCTTCTGACCAAAAAAAAAGAAAGAGAAGAGACACGGTGAATATGGCTTACGTAACTTTGGCGGTGGGGGTGGAGTTCAACGAGGTCGAACCCTGGAGATGGCCGCAGGTACCTGGGAGAGAGGACTTATTGACCGTGTCCTGTTCAACGATGATGTTCCAGGGAGACGCTGCGTTGAGAAGATGTTCAGCCAGTTACAATTTTCATCCAGCCAATAGCAAATCCACTGTGTACTTGATCCAAGGTTGGTCGATCCAGATTATTACATGAAAAACAATGATAATTCAGGAACCAGTTGATACAAATTGAGTTAAATTACAAAAAAAAAACTAATGTTTTAAATTTAAAATGGGCAAATGAATTATCAATTGGCTTTAAAACTTATTGAAAAGAATAAAAAAAATCGGCCAAGGTTCCGAATTTTATAAAAACTACACAAAAAAATAGGTATTAGAATTTGTAAAATTTAAGCAGCAATGTAACAAAATGGTTGAGGACCGATAAAAAAAAAACTACTGCTAAATTATCAAAAAAATTTAGCCACACAATTACTATAAATGACAAAAGTTATTATGAAGCAAAATTGTTCAAAGAAAAAAAATTGTTAATAATACCAAAATGTTCAAAGTAGAACAAAGGAAATAGATATTAAGATTGAAAACAAGAAAAATTAAATAAGAAAATATACATTTTTGGAGATGATCTCCGTACTATGACAAAATTAATTGAAAGAAATTGACTTTACGTCTCGCTTTTCGACAAATCAATAACTTAGTATATCAATCGTGAAGTGAGATTATCTAATAACGAATTTTAGAGCAACCCTAAATAAAAAAAATTATATACATATGCAAGTATATAATATAGTATTAAACTACTGGTCAAAAATTATTGATATAATACATAAATATAAAATATCCAGCAGAAACTGTCCCAAAATGACAAATAAATCAACTACTGCTGGGGCAATCCACTAATAAGTGGTTTCTTATTAACCACAAGGTTCACCTCAAATATAAAATTTCTAACTAAATGCCAGCATAAATTTAATACCAAATCAAAATAACTAGGTTATTATTCTAATGTAATAATAATTCAATAATAAAAGTAAAACTTTCAACAAAATCAGGATGGCTCTAATAATTCCAAACCTTTTAAGAAAAAAAAATTAGAACAGTCTCACCTCAGCGACGTCAAGACGGAAAGTGCCGGTTTTCAATTCCTGTTAGTTCCATCTCTCCCTAACATTCCGCTCGCACATGCTCAATGGTGACTTTGTATTGTGGTTTTTATCGCGGGTGATTCAAATTTTATGTAGTACGGGTGCTGAATGGAAAATATTTGGCAACTAATTAAATAATTGACAAGTTACGGAAAAAACTTGTTACATGGTGGAGCGATAAAATAATTTTTCTAATTAAAATATGTGGTTCTATATCCTATTGATATATACCAAAATTGAAAATAGCACCTAAAATGCTTTCTGAAATATTAAAAAATAACGATTAGAAAAAGAAAATTTCAACACCCTGTAGCAAAAAATTCAAGCCGTTGCGGACATATGTTCATATGAACGTTTCCTAATAAAATGACCTAAGGAATCACACCTTGAAATATTAGCACGTCCATAAGTAACACCCTGTATATCCCAAGAGAAGCTGACCTAATAAATAGTAAATATTTTCAATTACATTTTATTACATCAAGCACTCAAGGAAAAATGATAAATGTTAACCTGTTCGTTAATCTAATTTGATTATTTATTACATTACTGAAGAGACGTATGAAAGTAATAAAGCTATATAAACAATAATAAACATTTAGTTAATATGTACTTCTTTCTAGGATTCGAAAATTGGGATTTACCAGAAAATGTGGCGCTTCATGGAAAGTAAGAAGCCTCCAGTATTCGTGAAAACTTACGAAGAAGGCGTACAAAGAGTACTGGAAGGAAACTATGCTTTTCTGATGGAATCAACTATGCTAGACTATGCAGTTCAAAGAGACTGCAATTTGACGCAAATTGGCGGACTTCTGGACTCGAAAGGATACGGCATCGCGACTCCAAAGGGCAGCCCGTGGAGAGATAAAATATCTCTGTCAATTTTAGAACTCCAAGAGAAGGGAGTGATTCAAATTCTATATGACAAGTGGTGGAAGAACACGGGGGATGTTTGTAACAGAGATGATAAAAGTAAGGAGTCCAAAGCCAATGCTCTCGGAGTGGAAAATATCGGTGAGTTAAAATAATATGTTTACTAACCGAAATGAGTTTCTTTAATTTGTTTTCGGAATCTTTATACTAACATGGACGGGTTTTATTTCAGTATATAAATGAAACGTGAAAAGACTTTGTGGAAAAAGCATTTTACTTAATGAGAGAAAATAGAAAAAATAGAGTATGTATTTTCCCAATAGCTTTTAAAAGTTTGGCTATATTGTAAAAATATATCTACATTATTATCAAAAATTACTCTAACAACTATAGTACCATACCGGGAGTTCAAGAGGCCAATTAAATTATACCACACATACTTCTTTACTTTTCAAGGTAGATATTTTAAATTAACGTCAGGATATTTGATACAAAAATGTTTTTTAGAAATTATAGTAATTCATTTAAAAATAACTTTAAAAACTGAAACAAAACACAAGGACCTGGACGGTTTCTTACCTAACGAAATAATCGGTTTTGTTAAAAAGTTGAACCTGATGGGTGAAATATAATTAGAAGTGAGTCACAATAGATCTGATGGTCACAGTGGTGAGTCTGACAGGAGCCCACTCACATATTAATCCAACTTACTAATATACGATTCAAATGTATTGACGCCTCACTTTAACCCCGAATATCTCAGAAACGGAAGGAAAAAATTGAAAAAATTACGTGTTTATTATGAGTCTATTGTAAATCAATCACTGAAATTTGAATAATGTACATTGGACACTTTGGAAGTTCTGCTAAGTTATATTGAAAAATGTCCTTCTTTTTAAGGAAATTTTGACCATACCAGTTTTAAATCCATTGTATCTTGGAAAATATGCATGCTATATAAATAATATTTTAGACACCGATAAAGCACAGCATTTTTTGTACGAGGAAATTTTTTCATACATTTTTATTTTAAAATTTTGCAGTTATTCTCAAAGATGTGACGTCATAATTATTCGTTTACTTATTAATGTATTTAAATTTTTTTATTAAAATAGTTAATTATATAAAATGTAAGCATTTTCAGAAAAATAATTGGTATATAACAGATATTAATTTAGTTATCAATCGTAAAGGATAATATCATTGCAAGTTTGCAAGGATATTATCTATTACGTTTGATAACTAAATTAATATTTGATAATAATATATACCAATTATTTTTTCCGAAAATGCTTACATGTTATATAATTAACTATTTTAACAAAAATGTTTTAAATACATTGATAAATAAATGAATAAACATGACGTCACGTTTTTGAGAATAATTGCAAACATTTTAAAATAAAAAATTATGAAAAAATTTCCTTGTGCATACATACCGTGCTAAAATATTATTTACATAGTAGGCATATTTTCCAAGATACAATGGATTTAAAACTGTCATGGTCAAAATTTCCTTATAAAGTAAGACAGTTTTACTCTACCACTACGTGGATGTGGAAGTACAGTAATCGTAAAAAAAATTTCAAAAATGTTTTTTGTTGAAATAGGTTTAGAATGTCATGAAACGTCGAGATTTTAAATTTAAGCGAAAAAAAAATTCTGTCTGTCTGTCTGTCTGTCTGTCTGTCTGTCTGAAACTTTGTGTTTTTTTTGTCCGCGCGCTTTCTCCGGAACGGTTTAAGATATTAACTTGAAATTTTGTATACGTATATATCATAACGAGATCTGGAACTGGATTTTTTTTTAAGATATCCGGTGAAGGGTTGGGGGGTAAATAGGGGCAAAAATGGGGAAATTTGTAAAGCAAGCTGGTAAGAGCACAGAAACTTGAAACTTGGTGTATGTACTACAAGCCAAGGCCTCCGATTGCTTTATAATATTTTTCAACCCCCCACCACCCCTAGTCCATTATTAAAGAGGTTGATAAAATAAAATTGAGATATTCATTTGAAATTTGGTACACGTATGTGTTATAACGACATCTGCAACTATATTATATTTTGAGATTATTCCGTTGAAGGGTTGGGGGTTAAATAGGGATAAATAGGGGAAAATAAGTAAAGCATGCTGGTAAGAGTACAGAAACTTGAAATTCGGTGTATGTACTAGAAGCCAAGGTCTCAGAATGTTTATAATATTTTTCAACCCCCACCACCCCTACTCCATTATTAAAGGGGTTAATAAAATAAAATTAAAATATTCATTTGAAATTTGCTACAGTATGTATTATAACGACATCTGGAATTAGACTATATTTTGAGAAGCTTCCGTTGAAGGGTTGGGGGTTAAATAGTGGTAGATAGGGGAAAATAAGTAAAGCAAGCTGGTAAGAGTATAGAAATTTGAGATTTGGTGTATATATTAGAAGCCATGACATCAGTTTTTTTTTTAAATATTAATTTAATATCTCCCCACCTTATTAAAAAAGCTGATAAAATTGAATTTAGATTTTCACGTGAAATTTGTTACACGTATAACGATATCTTAATCTAGATTATATTTTGAGATGATTGCGTTGATGGAATGGGGGTAATTGGTGGTAAATAGAGAATAATAAGTAAAGCAACATAAACTGGAAATTCGGTGTATGTCCTAGACGCCAAGGCCTCAGATTTTTTAGAAATATTTTTCAACCCCTCACCACTCTTAGTCCATTATTAAAGGGGGTGATAAAATAAAATAGAGATATTGACTTGAAATTTGGGACACGTATGTATTATAACGACATCTGGAAATAGGTTATATTTTAAAATTATTCCGTTGAAGGGTTGAGGGTTAAATAGGAGTAAATATGGGAAAATAAGTAAATCATACTGGTAAGAGTACAGAAATGTGGGATTTAGTGTATATACTAGAAACTAGGTCCTCAGATTTCTTTCTAATATTTTTCAAACGCCACCATCTCCGCTATAATATTAATGGGTTTGATAACATAAAATTGAGATGTTTACTAGAAAGTTAGTACACGTACGTATTGTAATAACATCTGATTGAGATGATTCCATTGAAGGGATGGGACGTGGTAAATTGTAAATAAGGGAAAATAAGTAAGGTAAACTAAAAACGTATATGGTAGAAACCAACGCCTCAAACTTTTCTATAACATCTGCTCCAAATATTATTAAAATTCTATGGCCAATAATTTCCACATACTAGACTGCAAATCTAGTCAAGATGTTTCCTTTAAAGTAACTTGGATGAAAGATCTGGATGTGGAAGTAGTGATTCCTTAGGCAGCGGTTTCAATATAACTTATCAGAACTTCAGAAGTGTTCAATGTACATTATTCAAATTTCAGTGATTGATTTAGAATTAACTCATAATGACCACATAATTTTTTCAATTTTTCTCTGCTTCCACGGTTCTGGGATATTCAAGGTTAAAGTGAGGGGTCAATACATTGGAATCGTACATTAATTGTGTTCGTGTGTTTCACGAAACGGGCTACGGAACTCATAAAAATTGTGCTGATTAGCCAACTGTTGGTAGTTATTGGAAGTTATTAATAACGTTCGTTAACTTAAACTACACAATAATGGTGTACTTAATCCTCAATATATTCATAAAATAAGCTCTTTCACTACATTCAACTTAAACTATAATCCAAATATTAATTTCTCCAACCGTTCCTTAATTAATACTTTTTACTGAGATCACCCTGTATGTTTTTTGCTAATAGTAAAGCGGATTTCTTTCTTGACAATAGTGTCAACTATTAAATATTATTTTTGTCCATTGTGTATTTTTTATATACAGGGTGTCCTCATAAAACTCCCAGGCCGGATATATTCTAAACGAATAGAGATATTTTAATTCTGTAAAAGCCAATTTGTAGAGCATAATGAGAGCTTCATTTTTTAATATAATTGTTTTTTTAATATATCAGTATATAGATGGCGCTGTGGTATCAAGAAATATTTCGATGGGAGAAACTTTGAAATGGGGTTTATGTGAAAGAATATGCATTTCTAAGCAGATTGTGTTCTAAAAAAATACCATGAAACTAACTGTTTTCGAGATATTTGAGTCCAAAAGTTTGGCATTTGCCAATATTGAATAATTGTAATCTCTTCAACATTTCAGTTCTTTAAATGGGATAATCTGTATTTAATTTACAAATTTTAGAAGAAAATATTTAAAGAATATTTTGTATAATTGCTTTGTTATTAGGTTAGATTATGATTAAGAATATTTGATGCCTAGTGAGTATAATGACCCTTATACCTTATAAATTAAATGCAACTAAACTTACCTTTGGAATAATAGTTTTGACCTTTCTCAATTTCAATCACATTTTGTTTATTGGTGTGTCAATAGAACTGTATTATTGTACCTAATTATTGTTTTCTTTGTGAATATTTATTATTAAATATGGTTTCTCATACAAATGAAGATAAATTAAACATGATTTTAATTTATGGGGAATGTCGTAAAAATGCTTCAAGAGCTGTAAGCTTATATAAAATACGTTTTCCTAACAGACCTTTACCAGATCGGAAAAGTTTTGTAAGTTTGTGTTCTAATTTGAAAAATTATGGAGGTTTTAAGAAACCATAAACAACAAAAAGAAAAAGAACTGCAACTGATGAAAATATTGGTATTACATCAAGTGGAAAATAACCCAAACTTGTCAGTACGCATGTTGACGGAAGAAACAAATATTGCACGTTCCACCTGCCACAGAATTCTTAAAACAAACAAATTTGTTTCGCATGAAGTTCATTTAGTTCATCATTTGATTCCAGGAGACAATCAGCGGAGATTAGATATTTTGGCGCAATTTTCAATTCTCTTTTAAATTAAATTATGTGGAGTGATGAAAGTCGATTCCACAACAATGGAGTAATCGCAACACATAATTGTCGTTACTGGTCTCAAGAGAATCCTAGGTGGATGAGACATACCAGATCCTAGAATCGTTTTGGAGGTAATGTTTGGTATGGTATCATTAATGGTCACATTGTTGGCCCATACCTCTACCATGAGAATTTAACAGGTGAAAGATATTTACAATTTTTGCAAAATGATTTACAAGTACTATTAAGGAATTTGCCCGCTCAGTTGGATAATATGTGGTTTCATCAAGATGGAACAGATCCACATAATCATCACAATGTTGTTAATTATTTAAATCAAACATACCCAGGAAGATGGATTGGTACCAATGAAGTACTTAGATGGACCGCTCGATGTCCTGACATTACCCTATTAGACTTTTATTCATGGGGATTTTTAAAAAGTGAAGTGTACAAAGAAGCAATAGAAGACATGGCAGACCAAGGGTTACTTCAAATATACTTATTTAATTCATAAGATATGAAAAATTCTTTAAATATTTTCTTCTAAAATTTGTAAATTAAATACAGATTGTCCCACTTAAAGGACTGAAATGTTGAAGAGATTACAATTATTCAATATTGGCAAATGCCAACATTTGTACTCAATTATCACGAAAACGGTTAGTTTTATGGCATTTTTTTAGAACATAATCTGCTTAGAAATGCATTTTCTTTCACATAAACCCCATTTCAAAGTTTCTCCCATTGGAATATTTCTTTAGGGTACAGCGCCATCTATATACTGATATATTAAAAAAACAACTATATTTAGAAATGAAGCTCTCTTTATGCTCTACAAATCGGCTTTTACAGAATTAAAATATCTTTATTCATTTAGAATATGTCCGGCCTGGGAGTTTCTATTGGGAAACCCTGTATAGTGTCAAGTGACAAATAAACGAACAGTCAGTCTGACAAAATTAAAAGTTGATGTTCGTAATATAAGAGTGATTTTTCCATGGTTATAAATAAATACTGCTCTTCGCTAAACGAGGGAAGTAAATAATGTTGTATTGTATGAGTATCCGGTCCATTAACTAAGGATTGTTTTGCGTATTCCTGAAGGACTTATCGTTATTTACAGGATATTAAGATTATTACCGGCACATGAATCCAATAAAATTGGCCTCGAAAATGTTGTCTTCCGTGTACATAAACAACGACATCTGTGGTACAGAAATCCTCACTGGGGAACTATTACCGCAAAGGATTAATAATTCGGGTTACCGAAGGGAAAATAGGATTTCGATTTAAGAAGATTATCACTTCCTGGTAATAGAATGTCGACCAAGACTTGCAATAATATTATTGACGTCTTTCTATGAAAGAAAGTGCTAAATATTCGATTATTATAATGAACAGTTCCTTATCTTTGTTTAATTGATAGCCTGGTTCAGTGTGAGATAAATACACAGTATGTTAATTCAAGTCACTGCAAATGAACTTCTAAGGATGTTGTATTATTGTATTATTTCCTTTTTCGTTTATAGATTAAATGACTAATACACATTTCTGGAAAGCATTTATACCGTAAGTCTTTGGAGGACTAACAAATTATAAGATAGTAGCCACGACTATTTCGTTTATCGCGAAATGAAATGATTTGCTTATAAGTCGGTTACTTGTTCACGAAAAATCATGATAAATCGCTTAATAGTATAAAATATCTTATGATTTGCTCTGATTAAAAACTAGTAGCTCTGGACCTCAAAATATCTTTCTATTCCAGAAAAAACAAAGCAGTTCTACCTAAATTTGTTTCAGATCAGGTTACAGCCTCATTTTATTTATTTATTTATTTATTTAATCGCCTTATTTATTTTAACGTCCTGGCGAAGTTTAGCTAATGACACTCTACCACCTAACCAGGACGTCGAAATGTTATACAGTCACCTATCCAAGAGATGGACTTAACTTCGCCGATCGAGATATCGCCACTCTCAAATCAAATCAAAAACATATTTATTAAAGATTAAGAACAATCTGTCCCACCCGAACACCCATGTCCGGAGCCAGCCGAACATCTGCAGCGTGAAATGCCTACATAGTACTGGTAAAGCTGGACTAATTTTGCCTTAGATATATCCAACTCGTGAGCCTATTCCGAGGAGACACGAGAATTGCATGCCGTTAACAGCTACGGATATTATCATTTGCACCTGCACATGTAATCCTGCTTTTTCATCATTTCAAGAATGTAACATGCACATTAAGAAAAATCTGAAAACAATCTGTGGATTCCAAAAAACATTTTTATGGAAAAACAAGATCTTTTTTGTTAAAAAATTGATGGATTTGAAATTGATGCCTTTACTTTGTGGTAGTCGATCATAGTGATTTACTAAAACACTTATTTTGTTTCTACCACTATTTTATTATAACTTAAGTCTAATATAGTTTCGATACCTAAAATTTTTTCAAGTCAATTTTTTGGTACTTTCGAAAAATATTTATTTTTCGGACGACGGAGCTCTAAGGCGATTGATTTCCATCCTCGAGATGAAAAATTTTTAGGACATTTTTAGTGAAATAATTTTTTATGCAGATTTCGATTAAAGACGTGGTGATCTGTCTTTTTTGAAGTGATAAAGTTTCAAAGTAGATTTTTTCATGGGAATCTTGGTCAAAATTTAATTTTCTTAATAATGTTATATTTATAAAATGGATCATTTTACAGGGTTCAATAACAATATCTCGGTTTAAAAAGGTCAGGTCTAAAAAGTGTCCAGTAAAGGGAAACGAAAGTGTTTTTTCCGACGAATCTAATGCTATTAATCTCATTAAAATTTGCGTAATTAAAAAAGTTATTGCAATTTTTGTTATTGGCAAATTTTATTTTTCGCAAATAAATAATGTTAACTTATTTAAAAGATTTTTTGAAATAAAAATAGGTAGTACTAACAAAACCATGTAATTTTCCGCAAAAATCATGATAAAAAAGTGGCTTGGTCCGAAGTTATAAGAAAATTAAATTCTTTTTGCAAAACGCCATATTTTGCATAATGTTACAATTGTGATAAAACTCAAGGAGTTTATTTAGTAACCATTGAAATATATGCAAAAAAAAATTGAGCAATCTAACTGAAGAATTCGTATAGTTATGCAACTTTGAATATGAATTGAAACATTCTTTATAGGATTTTGCAAACAGCAGAAAAATTAACTATCTATAAAAGAAAAACTTTGTGTAGAAATATTAATGAAATCTTTGCATTCTTTCGATAACCTGAATTCTGGTTATGCTAGCAAATTAAAATCCTAAAATGAATTTGTCTAATTTCTTATTTGACAATTCTCATTCTAACACTAGCATCCACACAGTCCCCTACGGCCATGCAGATTAAACTAGTATCCATATAACCCCCTACGATTATGAAGATTCAGTTAAAAATGAGAACAAAGACCTAAAATGAATTTATTTATCTACCTTGTCTTAAAAAACTCTTCATTCCAATGGATTACATTTTCATGAAATCTATCATTCTGTTTCCTGGAAATGCTTAGCCTTTGAAACGTTTTTCGCCCTTATTCTGGAGCTCATCAGAAAGACATAAAGCCATTCATAAAGATGTTTCATGGGAATTGTCAAATAAGAAATTAGACAAATTCATTTTAGGATTTTAATTTGCTAGCATAACCAGAATTCAGGTTATCGAAAGAATGCAAAGATTTCATTAATATTTCTACACAAAGTTTTTCTTTTATAGATAGTTAATTTTTCTGCTGTTTGCAAAATCCTATAAAGAATGTTTCAATACAATTATAAGCAAACAAATAATAATTCATTTTTAAATTTGAATATGAACCTCAACATTTGCAAAAATTCGCCAGTTTCTGCTATGTAAAACTAGTATCTATTATTCAAGCACAATGAAACCAATTTCCTATAAAAGTACATGTATTTTCGAGTAAAATGAGCTTCGGAAAGTTCAAATCAGACGATTAGAACGGAGGTTATAAAGATAAGGGATTATAAACAATTACAAATTTTGCGATAATTTTGCAATAACAAGTTTAGCGGCGGGTGAATTACATCAAGAGTATTTTTTCCGTAATTTGGTTAATTACCTTCACATCCACGTAGTGGATTGGATGTACAGTAATCATAAAAAAAATTTCAAACATTTTTTTTCTTGAAATAGGTTTAGAATGTAATGAAACGTCGAGATTTTAAATTTGAGCGAAAAATGTTTTCTGTCTGTGTCTGTCGGTCTGTCTGTCTGTCGGTCTGCCTGTAACTTTTTTTTTGTCCGCACGTTTCCTCCGGAACGGTTTAAGATGTTGACTTGAAATATTGTACACGTATGTATTATAACGAGATCTGGAGCTGGATTGTTTTTTGAAGATATCCGGTGAAGGGTTGGGGGTAAATAGGGGTATAACGTATCATCTTCAAAGCGACTCAAGTAATTGAATGAACACAAGAGATAACCTAAGCTATTTATAATTTACATTATTTACCTAGTTTTATTACTACGGTGTATGAGACTTAATATTAACAGAACTAGATAGAAAGTAATAAACGGATTAAAGAATTGTGAATTAAATATATTAAAGAGGGTTGTGTTATATAGGTCCAACTGGTCATTAAATAGGTAATTACCTGGGGTTTTCTATTGCAGGAATATATTCCTGCCGAAGAACGTAAACCACTTTTAAATATTTTAGATTAATCTCACATTAACCCTATTCGGATAAATGAATAAATGTTAGCCTTAGATCTATGTCTTGGTCAAAATTATTGCCAATATAATAACAGATGTTTTACTCAAGATGCAGGTTTGGCAGTGGGCTCCCCTTTGAGTCATATTTTAGCAAATATCTTTGTGTCACATATATAAGATAAAATATTGAAATCACAGCTGGGCATAAATCATATAAAATTTTGGTACACATATGTGAATGATGTAATAGCCTGCTTCACATGCACAGGTACACAAAGGCAATTAAATGCATTCCTAAATTTTATTAACCGTATCCATCCCAATATCAAATTCACAGTCGAGGCAGAAAAAGATGACAAAATAAATTTTCTGGACCTAACGTTAATACACAACAAGAATAAAATAAATTTTGAAATTTTTCGGAAACCCACATTTACAGATACCACTATTCCAAATTCCTCATTCAGCCCCAATGCACATATATTAGCAGTTTACAATTCAATTATACATAAGGCTTTGTCGTTACCTCTCTCACAAGACACCTTAGAAAAAGAACTTAAAGTGATAAAAATAATAGCAATTAACAACGGGTTCAAAGAAAAACCAATACAAAATTTAAGTAATAAAACGCAGTACAAATTAGCCTGTAACAGCATCGGTCCCCTATTAAAGAACGCGGAGGAAATTTGTATCTTTGACATATTACGGTAACATTGCACAGAAAACTGCAGGCATATTGTCACATCATAATCTTAAGGTTGCCTTTAAACCACAAACAAAAGTGTCACATTTATTATATAATGCAAAAGATAAAATAGAAAAATTCAGAAACTCAGGAGTTTGTAAATTGTCATATTCCTTCTACATAGGTCAAACTGGTCGGTCCTTTGAAGCACGATAGAAAGAACATCTACACTCGTTCAGATTCCAAAAGACAGACTAAACTTTTTCAAATTATTTGTTACAATCAAATCATCATTTTGCAGATATAAATACTTGATATATTGCACGCACAAAATAAAGGTTTTAAATTAAATTTATTAGAATCATCAGAAACTTTCAAATCAAACAAAACCCCAGGCAATTACTTACTTAATGACCAGTTGGACCTATATAACACAACCTACTTTAATATATTTAATTCATAATCCTTTAATCCCTTATTACTTTCTATCTAGTTCTGTTAATTTTAAATCCGCTACGCCGCCGTAGTAATAAAACTAGGATATAAATTATAATTAGCTTAGGTTTTCTCTTGTGTTTATTCATTTACTTGAGTCGCTTTGAAGATGATACGTTGAAGTATCGAAACTATAGTAGCGTTAAGTTACAATCAAATACAGTGGTAGAAACAAAATAGGTGTTTTAATAAATTAACTTTTTTGTTTGTGTTGCTATATAAATAAAGGAATTATGATAGTTATAATTGTTTGCGGACTTCGGGTTTTAGATATCATGTGAGACATTTATTTATTGTAGCTGAATGTGATTAAGATATTTTTAACTATCTTCCAATTCACCTTAATGGCTCTCTCGCCTAAGTAAAGTAGATTTTTACTAGGATATTGTATTTATTTGTTTATTTTTGTCATCGAAAATGAAGTAGTTCCTAATTGTCTTTAACTGTCAACAATACCAAGGTACAAAAATATAAGTATTATATAAATGTTTAGAAACAAGAAATCCAAATTTCCATATAGAGTGCAACCGTAATCTATTATTAATCGAATGTACCACCTATAGAAAAGAATGAAAATTTGTGGATCTGCACCCCACCAAGTTTTTGAGGTTAACTTTAGGAAATTAATTCCTTTCTGACATTTGGTGATCATACACCCAATGTGCAATTTCCAAGTTAACTTTTTATCTAGAATTAATCCTAGATATTTTATTTCGTTACGATAAGGTAGCGTTATATTTCCCAGTGTTATATGGTCGCGTATCGGGGCATTATGTCTTGTGAAAATGGGGACCATGGATTTACCTTCACACAAAACCATTGTGTTGTAGGTATTTCTGCAAAGTTGTAATAGCAGTACCTAAAGAGTGTATACACATTTCATATGAACGTTTTTGAAAATAAAGACAAGTCGTCTGCATACTGCGCGATATTGATATCGCTGAACAAGTTGTGTAAATCTGCGGTATAAATATTGAAAAGCATCGGGCTCAAGATCGAGCATTGAGACAAACCTAGTGAGGTAATACGCGGGGCTATTTTGATGTTATCATATCTTAGATGTGACTAATTAATTAATGAAAATTCAAGTTATCTAATTATAACAGAAAAGCGTCCATTCAATGGAACATATATCTTTTACACTATGAATGTAATATTTTTTGGGCTATATAGTCATATATACTCGCAACGTCAATGAAAAAAGTCGTTTCAAGTAGTTACTGGCAAAATTTTTAATATATTTTTAATTTAAAAATTACTACTAAAATCTAAACTCCAGTAAAAAAAAATCTGACCTGTGTTATAATCGACACAGTTACAAGCTATATCTGTGTAATTGCTGAAATTGCTTCGGCGTTCCCAGACATCTAGCAACTTAAAATTTTGCATGTAAATAGAAACTAACCTCTAAGCCTCCAGAAAATTATCAAAATTGAAAATGAAGGCTCCAGTCTGCGGTAGCTTAAATTTAAATTACCTTATGATTGTTAATAAACCTCGTATCAGAGCATCGTATTTTGCTAGTAAAAATTATATGTTTTCTAATTTTAATTTAAAATATCTGATGTTACCAGCAAGTAACATAAAAATAATGTATAATATAGTAAAATTCAAATCAATTTTATGTAAAAAAAAGTTTGATTGGTTTGTGATATCAAAGGCGACAAAGTAAGCAAAACAGGAGTATACATTACATGGAATCAAGGTGTAAATAAGGAAAGTTATGTAAAGGAAAGTGGTACCTGTTGAATAGAAACGCCTCTCCTGGCATCTTTATTATAAAGTTTGAACGGTAAAAGTGGGCGTAATGGAGTTTGGGAAGTTTTTTATATAAGTGACTGTTTCATCCAACTTCCTCGTCATTTTGAATACACAGATTACAACAGAAATCATTTGCTCGACAATTAAATTCATTAAGTCCATCTGTAAGCATTAATTGAGTAATGTATACAGCATTCGATTTGGTATTGAATTAGTTAATGGAGGAAGAAAACTCAACACTGAATACTTTATAAGCTGGATTCTATTGAAGGTATTATTGTTCAAAAGAATTAATTTAATGCACTGATGTATCTTTGATTGTGGCAGTATAATTGTTATAACATTAGTCAGAGATGTCCAGTGCTACTGATATGACATAGAGCAATTTAATCAAACAAGTATGTTATAATCGAGGTGGATTTTTAATAAAAATACAGATATGTATTATGCAGAAGTACGTTTGTTAACATTAGCTCAAATATCAACAAATTAAAAAATGTGTGTGTATGTATGTGTGGATGCGTATGTGTATGCATGTGTGTAGAGCTTTTCTTATAAACACGATAACTTCCATTGGGCTTAATGTTTTTACTTCCAATTGGAACCTATGTAAATTAGTATATTTACTTTTGAAATAAAGTAATGTCCATCATCCGTCTGATCACCAGAGGTGTATAAGCTGCACAATATTCTCTACTTAAATTCAACCATAACCTTAAGACAGAGTAATCATTAAAGGCATGTGAACTGCCTTGTTTTATATGAATGATACATTACTGTCACGTTAAAGCAATATTTTACTGAGGTTTTTGAATATGCACACAAAAATGAACGAACATGCACAGGATATTGAAACTGCAATGTACAGTACAATAGTCTATAGACAAGTAGTCTAAATATAAATTTTGACAATTTTTTATATCTCTCATAGATATATAAAAATTATATATAGATACAATTTGTTTGATTCTTTGAAAATAGGTCACTATAGTACACAAAGAAACATGCCTTCAGATCAATCGAGATAAAGTAAATCTAAAATAACCGTTTAAGTAACTTTCACGATTCTGAAAGATACTTGAAAAACCACTGCCTAAACAATCATTACTTCCACATCCAGATTTCTGAATGGCCGATGCCATAAAAGAATTTGGAATCTCAGTTTCTAATAAATACACTATACTCCAAGTTTCTGAACTTTTACTAGCTTACTCTACTTATTTACCCCTAATTACCCCTGACCCTTCAACGGAATAAGGTCAAAATACAGGGTGTAATCAGTTTCATGTCATAAAAAAAAAACTGGTAATGGGGACCGACTAGACAAACAAAAAACCTTTATGACTTTTCCCTCTAGGGGCACTTTGAAAAAACTGATCTGGGTCAACATTTTTAATATTATGGTAGACAATAATTGAGAACCACTGCTTTTCTTGGTCAATGGACTTGTAGTTCCCAATTATGCAACTTTTAAATTGTCATAAAAAAGTGCTCGCCGGCACACGCAATGGCCTTGGATCATCGACCGCCTTTGATGGACCGCCTCAACTGAACTGAGGCAATTATAAAGACGTAAATAATTTGTTCTCTCTTCGTGCACAGTTACAAGAAAATAATGGCCATAGAGGTTTAAACAGTGGATTTCTTTACATGTGTGTTTTTTACTTTGGAACAAAATATTGAATTGTTTATAATTTAGAAAATTTAAATATGGTTTATTAACATTTGTAACATAAATGAGTGTCCTGGGTAAAAAGCTTACTACCTACCTAAATGATTCAAAATCTCTGCATCTGCATCAATACACAGTTCGGTACGTCGAATTAACGACATACGCACTTCGTTCAACACTAAACACTACTATCAACTAACGTTGTCAATAAAGAAAAATAAAATAAAAACTTGGTACAAAAACCAAAAAGGAATACAAAAAGAATGAACAAGTAACTAAAATATTGCACAAGGGAGAGTTACAGTATAGTTTTCTTCAGATCAGATCTAGATCTAAACCTACCTCAATATTCCAGCAGTTCTCAAAAAGTTTTGTTGAAAATTTGCGAAATTTTTGTTTATTTTTTTTTCTCCAAAACTATGAGCTTTAGACCCCACGTTATATAATGTTTTTTTGTTTGTCTTGTCGTTCCCTACCACCAGTTTTTTTAATGGCATGAAACTAATTACACCCTGTATAATCTAGTTTCATATCTCATTATAATATATGCATATACAAAATCTCAAGTCAATATCTTATTTTATTTGGATAACCCATTTAATAATGCAGCGGGGGTGGTTTCGTGTATTTACCCCTATCTACCGGCCAACACTTCATCAGAATGAGCTCAAAATATCTAGTTCCCTATTTCGTTTTAATACACACGTGTACTGAGTTTCAAGTTAATAACTTTATTTTATTTTATTAATTCCTGTAATAATGGAATGGAATAATGGGTGGTGGTGAGGGTGGCTGATGTCATTAGAAAAATTGAGACCTTGGCTTCTAGTATATACACTAAATCCGACGATTCTGGGCTTTTACTAATTTGCTTTGCCTATTTACCTCTATTCTCTCCATTTCTTCAACGGAATATACTGAAAATGTAGTTCCAGATCTCATTATGATACATGCATATACCAGATTTCAAGTCAATATCTTAGACAGTTCCAGAGTAATCCTGCGCATAAAAAAGCTACAGACAGACCAACTGACAGAATGAATGTTTTTTCATTCGGATTTTAAATCTCCACGTTTCATGACATTCAAAAAAATTTCAATAAAGAAAATCTTTTTTCTGTTTATTATCATTCCACTTCACTACGTGGATGTGGAAGTGTTTATAATTTTTTTTTTTCGGTTTTGTTTTCATTTGGCATAGCATAAACAGGTAACTACATAGAATTAAAAGTAAATCGTTAATCTCCTGCCCTCAATAGCATTTTACGCTGGTAGGAAAGTTTTGTGGTAGTTAGAGGCATACATGCTGAATCGCATTCAAGTAAGAAAATACCTTTATTTAACTGCTTGCTGAGAAACAACATGTCAATTTGTAAAAGAATTACTTAGAAAAATATATTATATGATTGTGGGAAATATAACACGGCAATGTATATCCTTAATACAAAATCTTCGATCGTAGTTCAGTATGGTGATTAAACCAGTTTACTCCAGACGAAACTTTCAAAAATAGTTGGCTTTAGCGACCATAATTTTTATACTTACAATTAGTGAATACATTATAATTTGAAATAAAAGTTACCGTACATGTGTTCTAAAATTTTTGCTATGGAGTACGACTATTTGTATAGTTTATCTAGTGTCATGCAAATTATTTATTTATTATACACATACAATATTTATTTATAATAAATAATGTTAGTTTAATGAACAACTCCATAAATGATTGAATAAAGGCAAATAAATATCATTTAACCTACTGCTATGCTACCGGCAATATTAAGAATGAATCAAGAACAGGTAATGGCGAGCCAAGTAAACAGTCGACTACTTTCGTGTGAGGTAAGCGTAAACATATCTGGTTAACTATATTCGTATACAGGTATCGTCTCGGTATTGTTCTATCACAAACAGGTTTTGTACTGATATATCCTGGTAGCAACGCATTAGACAGAATCTTAATTGAGAATAGAAATACTATACACCCTCTATAACTAACGTGAAATTATGATTTCTCTCTACAAGAGATCTACCTGTACCGATGTTGACCTTAATACGTCTAGTTGTGTTTGAGTTACACCCAGAAAGTCATTTAATCCAATTTACTCTGAGGCCCTGTATCGCGTTAGCTAGGGATATGCCAAGGCTGTTATCCAAGCCTGCGTTGAATTGAGAATAATCCATCACTGTCAGGAACTACCAGGATTAGTTCACTCAAGGGAGTTTATTACATACCCCTTGAAGTCAAGAACTACGAACTATTGGAGTTAAATAGGCTACACCTAAGAACTCTAAATGGTCTATACACTGGGCACTGTAGACTAAATCATTTTTGCTGATGGAAAACACCGAATAACGTCTGTGTCTGGAGGTTGATGAAACGGCAGAGCACGTTTTGTGGTCTGTCCTGCTGCAGAAAGAAGAACCAGGTTCTCACTGTACGGCAAAGGGCAACTGGAGCCAGAGGACCTGGACGGTTTCTTATTCCACAAGGTATCTGTATCTGTTGGGTAAACCATAACTTAGTGCAGTAAAAAAAGACCAAAAATACTACGTGATATTCATAGTTTTGTAACAGCAACTTTATGATTTTATACCCTCTGGGGTATTACCAGGAATGTATATCTGAGTTTTGAACTTCCAAAGCCTATTGCGTTTTTTCATAAACAATTTTATTTTTTGAACAGTGTTCTTTTAGGTAAAAAGGTAAACATCTCCGGTTCTAGAGGTCCGATTGGATCGGGACAAACAAAAAGCCAAAAACTTTCGCAATTAAAATTTCAACAAATTTGCGTTGGTTTTGTGTCATTTGAGTACGTACATAACGAGCAAATTAGAATAAACTGGCTAAAAAGCGTTTTTTTTTCTTCAGTTTAACACACAGGGACATCAAGAGTTCCGATCGGCTTCAAACTTTCAGAAAATATACCTTTTGTTAAAAACAAAACAATCTGATATTTTAGTGCCCAAATATTGAGCCTCGTGGACACTAATGAATTTGTTCTCTGAAATTTCAATTGCCCGCCATTTTGTGCCATTAAGTCCAAAATGGATCACTTTCATCTCAAAACGCCAGCTTTTCGGTGACATTAAAAAAATTTCTTAAAGTCGTTTTGGCCACCTCTTTGGCATTTATTTATAAATCAAACAACAACAAATGCATATTTTCGGCCATTTCAGGTAGACGAAAATTAATAACTTTCTTTTACTTCCACATCCACGTAGTGGATTGGAAGTATAGTAATCGTAAAGAATTTTCAATTTTTGTTTTCTTGAAATAGGTTTAGAATGTCATGAAACGTCAAGATTTTGAATTTGAGCGAAAAAAGTTTTCTGTCTGTCTGTCTGTCTCTCTGTCTGTATTTTTTTTTTGTTCGCACGTTTTCTCCGAAGGTTGTTTAGTTTGTTCCGATCGAACCTCTAGAACCAGAGATGTTCACCTTTTTACGTAAAAAGACACTGTTCAAAAAACAAAATTGTTTATTAAAAAAACGCAATAGGCCTTGGAAGTTCAAAACTCAGATGTGTACTCCTGGTGATACCCCAGAAGGTATGAAATCATAAAATTACTGTTACAAAACTGTGCATATCAATGTCCTTTGTTACTGCAGTAACTAGGAGTGAGCCACAATAGACCTGATGGTCGCAACAGAGGGTCTGACAAGAGCCACCTCACATATTAACTTAACCTAGCCTAGCTAGGTACATATGAAGTATAGCCAAAGAATGTTGAGTTACTCTATGTCGTATTCTTTATGACACTATGTCGATATTAAAATAATGGAACGAAATACTGTAAATACGTAAAGAAACGTTCCGTATGAAGAGAAATTATTTTGTGTATTGTATAATTTGATATATAGCAATCTTTGTATTTGCAGTTTTTTCATGTTTCCTGTATTAACTGAGCTATCAAAACCAGGATATTGAAGGACCTCTGTACGTTGATAATTGTCAACACATTTTGTTTCAGTCGAAACCTACAAATAAACTTTGGAGGAAGCGACTAGTATTATTAAAATACCTAGTTTTTGTCTAGGGAATTTTAAATAAAAGCACAAGTGAGACAAAAATTTCAATTGAACTGAATGAACTTTACGTAATAATGTAGATTCAATCCACACCATTATTGTATTTCCATGATTCTATAAAGACAAACAACAATATTAGTTTCAGCTTGGTTGAAATTATATCGTTTCTCGGTTCACCCCTCGCAAGAGTTGCCATATCTACTAAGTGCAATTCAGTAAATGCAGACTATTCAACCCCTGTCTAGAAGGATTTCTGCTCCAATAATTTTACACATAAGCGCTAAATTTGTAAGGGTATTTGTTAATTTTAAGTAATGCTACAACTTTCAGATAAATTATTTTTGTTTATCTGTTTCACTTTAAATTACGAATACTGGCTCTCTGAGTATTATTATGAAACATCACTTAGCACTCACATTAAAGTTTTTAATAGCTTCTGTTGGTGTATTACAGGGTGATCTATGATAACTGTACATGTATACATAGTTTAATGAATGATAAGGGCATCAATCTGATTCCAAATTACCCCATGGAACCCTACGTTGTAGATCTACAGGATATTTTCCAATTTTTGACACATCGACTTGATGTTCCTAGTTTATTATTTGTTTGCATAAATTATTACTAATTGGTTAGATTCCAGTTTGTGTGAATATTTATATCTTTTGTAGTTGTTCTCGTAATTGCTTAAATAATTATAATCTATTTAACAATTATTTATTACTATACATTTTTTAAATTTCCATCTTTTACTTCCACATCCATGTAGTGAAGTGGAAGTATAGTAATCGTAAAAAAATGTCAACTTTTTTTGTTGAGATGGGCTTAGAACGTTATAAAACGTCGAGATTTTAAATTTGAGCGAACAAATTTCTGTCTGTCGGTCTGTAACTTCTTTGGTGCGCACGTTTTCTCAGGAACAGTTAAATACATTGACTTGAAATTTGGTACGTATATGTACGATGACGAGATCTGGAACTAGATTATATTTGTTGTGTTAAATAGGGGTAAATAAGGGAACTAAAGCAAGCTGGTGAAAGTCCAGAATCTTGGATTTTGGTGTATATACTAGAAACTAAGAAATAATATTTTCATAAAATTTTTCAACCCCCTGCTACCCTCACTCCATTATTAAAAGGGTTGATATAATAAAATTGAAATATTCACATGATATTTGGTACACGCATGTATTATAACGACATCTTCAACTAGATTATATTTAAAGCTAATTTCGTTGAAGGGGTAAGGGTGAGAAGGGGTAAATAAGAAAAAATAAGTAAATCTAGGTGGTAAGAGTACAGAAACTTGGGATTTGGTGTATATACTAGAAGCCATATCCTCAAATTTCTTTATAATCTTTTTCAGCCCCTCACCAACTCCACTCCATTATTAAAGGGGTTGACAAAATAAAATTGTTATGTTCACTTGAAATTAGCTACACGTATGTAGTATAATGACATCTGATTGAGATGATTCCGTTGAAGGGATGGGGGTGACCAATAATTTCCACATACTAGAGTGCAAATATTGTAAAAATGCATTCCTTTAAAGAGACTTGGGGGGAATTCTGGACGTGGAAGTACTGATTTCTTAGGCAGCGGTTTTTTTAATTGTACAAGTTTTCCTCGACTCTACTCATTTCACGAAAATACAAAATATTTTTTAAACGATGATATTTTTTTAAATACTTCAAAAACAATAAAACATCAACACAGACTAATATCGGACAAGCTAATAAATATGTGGGCAATAAAAGATAAATAAACAATAACAAAAGTAAAAAACATTTTTGCACTTTTGGGATCATTTTTGGGACATTATGGAAGGTGTAAGTTTACAGAAATTTGCAATAGTTTTAAACCGTTTTGTTTAAAGTAGTGTTCCAGTAAGTTTATATTCGAAATTTAAATATAAATTATTCCGTTATTAGAATTTGATGACGTAGTAAATTAATTTTAGCGTGTATTGAATTTTGGAAGTAATATATGGCAGAAACCTTAATTCATAAAGTAAGTATAATTATTATTCAACCGGTGTCCGTACTAAAAGGTTATTGAGATGTCAAATAGTGCTCCACGTTTGTCAAAATTTTATGTAATTAGTAGGTATGGTGCCAGTATAGCCCCACAGTCACAAGAGCATCGTCGACACAGTTCATCATTGGGTGTGTATACAACTTTTAATAGGTCCCGGTACAGCTTTTAGAGATGTCTTCTGTTCTTTCTTTACTGTACTTCTATTTTGCTCTTATATACTCACAACTGCTGGCGGATTTCTTGGGGGTTCAATACATTAAATATGCAGAGCAATATTTTCATAATAAAGATGTTTAAACCTGAGGGTAATAGATAAAAATGATCCATATATTTAATATATGAAACAGATAACAAACAATTCAGCAGTTGTGTGTTGACTATAAGTATGCACATATATAACAACTAAATGAAGATACATATCAAAATTCAGCTCAAATGGACCTAACATTGCTGTAGGTCACTATTAAGAATCGCATGTTCAAATCTTATTTTTTCTCTCCACCCTATTAGGCATTGCTTTATAATACCAACAGAATAAGATTCTCCAACATCTACAAATCCTTTTTGAGTCAAAGAGGATGATCTTAATGAATGTTTAAAATTAATTTACATTTAAACCCGTAACCGGTGTCTTGAAAGTTAATTTTACTCGATATGAAAATGTCAGAACGGAATTCCTTTGTTGTCAATGGCAATTTTTACCTTCTTTCATTTATTAATGATAATGTCTTACTTACTGAAATACTGCAAATAGTTCTTGAGATTTCCGTTTGAGTAATTATAACATTTTCAAACAACATCATTTGGCTTTGAATTATTTGTAAACCGTGAGTAAACATTATCACAGCATAAAATATAATAATCTGCCTTTGTGTGTCGCTATTTGATTTTTACTTAATCTCCTTTATCCTTAAAGGAATTACGGAAGCTGAACCAATTACTTGAAAGAACAGGATTACATCGACGCTTACGAGTTAAGCAATATTTATAAAATGTAAAAAAGCATAACAAGCGGCGAAGAGAACCATTTGATGCACTCCTGTATTTATAATACTGTTGCAAAGTTTTAGAAAGTATGAGTTTTATATATGTAATACCAGACAATTTCAAACACGTTATACACTTCTATTTCATTATTACTGCTTTGTACGTTCACGTCTAGACTACAATGTTGATATTCCATTATATGGTATGCTAGATACGAAATGCAAGATCACCCACATGCGAAAATACAATTATATTCTAGAATAATAATTTGAAGGTAAACAATTTTGTAATATTTGTTGTTGTAGTATCAGGAGCAAATAAAAACTATGACGAATTTTCTTTATGTATTGAATCCTTCGTTGTAAACTGTTTTTCTATCTGAATCCTAGCAAGTAAATGATATAACAATGTATATGACATCTGGTTTTGAAGCAATGAAATTATTCATGAGTAAAATAACTGGGTAGTTGTTTGTGTTTATTGAATGCTTATTTAGTATCAAACACTTTTCGGAAACTTTAACTAATATTTTATTGATACTGACAGCACATATGTATGTGCTGTTATAAGTAGCGGGATAAACATGTGCTTATCCAGTCATTTGCTTATCCTGTTGAATACTTTTTACTAAAGTTAGACCGGATTCATTATACAGGGTGATCACTAGAAGCGTATATATCCTTAATTTCTATATATACTGTGTTTGATTGTCATTTTAGATCAATCATTTAACTGGGGTTTTACTTCAACACAAACATAAAACTGAAAATTCTAAGAACATAATTCAACATTTTGACCATAATGAAATATCCGTATGACCTTTTGTTAAACAGAAAAAAAGTTATTAATTTAGATCCCTAAGTGTTTTATAGCTATTGAACGGTCAAAGATAAATGGTCTCAAACGACGCATACAGACGAAATCTTCATTTTTCATATCTAGACTTTTTTTCCGGCGCACCGTTTTCGTTAAAATGTCAAAAATCATCAAAAATGAGAATTTTCGCTAAAAAACATTGTTTTTAACGATGAAGCCTGTGTTTTATAAAAATTTTTAGGTCACCGTCGTGTTCTGCGCAATATTTCTTGTAAGAATAGTTAATAAAATTGCTGTTTTAAATTTCTGACTAAAGTCGATAATTTTGACTATACGACGACGGGCCTAATATTAAAATCTCGTGTCTCAATCTACGAGTTTTCGAAAAAGGTATATGAAACTAGTTTAGAAATAGACATGCCGTAGAGTTAAAACCTTATATAATACATGAACAATTCAAATGTTAGTATACTATTTTTGTTTCAGGAGGAGTCTTTGTGGTTTTATTATGTGGCCTTGCTTTAGCAATCCTCGTTGCAATTCTAGAATTTTGTTGGAATAGTAAGAAAAATGCGCAAACAGATCGACAATCGTTATGTTCAGAAATGGCAGAAGAACTAAGATTTGCTGTTCGATGTCACGGATCAAGACAAAGGCCAGCTTTACGAAGGACCTGTACGAGATGCAGCCCGGCCACCACGTATGTTCCCGCGGCATTAGATCTGCCGCATATTAATGGAGTAAGTAAACTTTTTAATTAATTTCCTTCGAAATATTTTTAATTCTCTTTATTTCCAAAGTATGTTTTGCCTTACTTAACTCAAAAATTTATTGCCAAATATTTCACAGAAATAGCTATTGTCACAGTAACACTTTTAAAAAGAGTCATGCGTGATGTTTTTAATGGCAATGAAACAAAAATCAATTTTTGTATAATATTTAATAGGTAGCGATTTGTGATCAAAATCAATCAATATTTACACATAATTTCAATAAAATGTCTTTTAATAAAACACTCTTGGAGTGTAGGCGAAATTATAATGAACTAATATAATGTTACCACATATTGGCAATATTTTTCGATCACACTAAGGTGTTGATCTGGGAATTTATTTTTCATTAAATTTTTTCATACTGAAGTGTGAGTAGTAGTTATATTGGATGAGGAAATATGCGTTTATGCTTACTCGCCGATTGAACTGGTACTATTTGTTAAAATTGTTTTTTCCAATGGATTCAATTGAAACTAGGTATGTGTTTAAAACATCGTGGGGGAGGGGGGCTTATAGCTATATAACTTTTATTCTGTACAATTTTATGGAACAATTTTCTACCCTAGGCAACAACTCTAAGATAACCAAGAAAACTATAACAAATAGCAGAACTTCTATTTAGAAATAGACTTTGTTGCATTTTAAATATCATTTCTCGAGAACTATACAAGATGTGGCTGTATTGCATATAGGCATTTCGTAGACAATTTGATATGTTACAGTTATAGCCAGTTGTCAGAGACAGAAATTGATAAAAACCGGTCACTAAATGTTATATAGCCGAATTCTTCATAATACGTATTTTTCTTGGTGTAAAATACGATAAAAAGAGTTTACAGCTGTAAGGTGCCGGCGACCTATAAAAAAATTGAAAATATTGGCCGAAATTCGGTTTTTGGCCAATAACTCGAAAGATAAAAAAACATATCAGAAAACTAATAGCCCAAGGTGATAAAGGGGGAAATTTCACAACAAAAACGTATATGAAGTTTTTTTGTACGATCAAAAATGTAGGCTCTAGATTTTTTTGTTTAACGCACGAGAATAGAACGTGGCGACACATAAGTACGGCTCGCTAAACGTGCGCGGTCTTGGATATGCTACACTAAATTTGTTGTAACTTTTGAACTAAAATTTTATCGTATTCTACACCAAAGAAAATACTTATCCTAAAAAATTCAGTCATACAACGTTTAGTGATGCCTTAAAACCCCCCAACGACTGGGCTATTAGAACAGTTAGAAAAATGTAATGTTTGCATTTTTCTAACTATTTTTTGAGTATAGAGAAAAATTGTGACGTGGTGGGGCGAAACTAACACCAGATGCGGATTCAACAAACCAAAATACAGCGGAAATTATAGCTTTGGTCCGTGGAATTGACAAATATTTTTTGTGAGCCTATGCTATCAGTATAAGAAAAAATGTATTTCCATTTTTGGAATGTAACTGTATTTTCATTGCAAGGGCTAACAAGCCTTATTAATGTCAGAGAAGTATTATCATTGTTAAATTGAAAACCGTTTTTGCCTTTAAACATGGATCCGTGGACACACTGTAAATGTGTGTGTATTTTTGAAACATTCCCTGTAGTTCTCGGGGTATTTTTGTTTGCGACCATATGTATTAACACGTAAAGCAAGCGATTCCATGTCTTAGTGTTATTAGGTAGGTACACATCTCATACTGCATAAATATACATATATTTTTATATCTTTCATCCAATGGCGATTAGAGGTAGGGTCGTGCAGTAAATCGACGAAGAGTATAATGGTTAGCTTGCTTACCTTAAAAGTGCTGTCTACCGTTGAACAAAATTGTATGGAGGCAGTAGCAAATTTTTGATAAATATTTCAATGGAAGAAATACTTGGACGCTTTTAAATCAATTTATTGAATTCACTGGTTTATACAAAACATCCTTAGAATTACGTATTAATTGTGACAATAGCTCAGGCGAAGCTAAAATTAGTAAATCCACCAAGTTCCTGGGCATTTTCATAGATAGCACCCTGAGTTGGAATGAGCAAGTTGCTCACATATGCTCAAAACTAAATAAATCGTTCTATCGCTCTAAGAACATTAAAAAATACTTTGAGCGAAGGGTCCTTGCTAAATTTTTATTACGCTTGTGTATACTCCACTTTATCCTATATCATAATCTCCTGGGGACAGACAACCGAATACTCAAGGGTATTTACTATACAGAAGCGTATAATACGTCTAATATTTGGAGTGAAGCTAAGAGAATCCTGTAGAAATATTTTTATTAATAAAAGAATACTAACTCTTGCATGCATTTACATATTAAAACTATTAATATATATTCATGAAAACATTAACAATTATAAAAAACACACAAATATTCACATGTACTCTACACGAAATAAGAACAATATATATATTGATAAATTTGACCACACATATTATAAAAAAATCCCCATATTATACCGGCCATAAGTTTTATAACTTGCTTCCTCCAGAAATAAAGAATAGCAAATCGGCTCGTATATTTAAAAGTAATATAAAAAATCTATTATTAGAGAAATGCTTTTATAGTCTAAAAGAATTTGAAGAATATTGTATCGCAGCTAGACAGTCCCAACCAGTTTATGTGCCTACATAAATATGTATTAGTGTATTTTTATTTACACATACTTATGTCTTATGTTTATGTTTTATATTGTAAAATGTTATTGTGTATATGTAATTTTAACTAGACTTACCTTTTTTTCCTATATGTTTTTAGTAGAATAGTTTTTACATATTTTATTTATATTTTTATACACTACTTTTTTTTACTCATCTTTCTGTACCTGCATGACAAAGCTAATCCATAAATGTACTTTGTGGCATAAAGCGAATAAAGAATTTGAATTTGAATTTGAATTTTAAATCAAATTTATTCTACAAGAAGTAATAACAAATAAGAACCATATACATAAACATTATTTTCATTATTTAATGTGTACATTAAAATTATTATTAAAATCCGAGGTTTGTATTAAAAAAGTTTCAAGCAAAAATTAAAGTCGCTAGTTGATAATTAGCAACCTAAAACTAGAAATTTACTGATGCTTCCGGAATGTTCATATTTATATAACTTTTCAAGAATATGTTATTGCAACGTCCAAACAGGTGTACTTACTGTTCAAAACTTATAGTGCTTTATTTGCTTTATCAATTATCACCAATCAATAAGTCAGGTTAGTTCGATAAGCAAATCAAAATATCATACGTAATACATATCTACGGTTGCACAGATTACCAAAGTAAGTAGCGAGTTCACCATTCACTGTCTGTGGGCGCTTATTTAGGAGTAGAGAACAATTAACAATTTTTCCCATACGCCGTATTATGAAAAGTGGCGATCACGTCATGTTTTAAATTCACTGATATAAGAAAATCACAGCAACGATTCACATTGTGATTGAAAAATCACGATATCGCCCAACACTATTATTACTTGAAATTTAAACTGTGTATTTACTTCGGATTTCTAACCTCACTACTTGTCACTTTACAATTTCTCCTTCCCCGCCATGGATCTCGCCATATACCGGGTGGCCACGAGTCAATGTACGCCAATACCCAATATATTGGTTGTTTTTGGATTTAAAAATTTGGTTTTAGGTACACATGAATTAGACAATAATAAGCTACTTTTAAACTAACAGGAATGAGTTGAACTGGAAGTGACTTTTTTTTTGCTTAAATGGAATGACCATATTTTTTTTATGGTTTCTCATTAAGCATAAATTTCTAAGTGCAACAGTTCTTTCATGTAAGAAAATTCCAAAAAATAAGTGAGATACGAACAATTTTTCAATTTTTTCAAAAAGATGAATCCGATATAAGAAAATTACTAAGTAGGCTATGGAAATTATTAGTAAGGTTGTAGGCTTGTCTGTAAAGAAGAAAGTAGTTGTTTGAATTACTGATAGGTACCAGTACTTTTAGTTCTTTTTCAAAAAAATGGAATTTCATTTTCATTTCTGTAGAGGTCCTATGGATTTTTTTTAATGGAACTGTGCTATTTCTTTTATTAATCAGAAAAAATGATTCATAAACTATAATTTTTTCGCCACTCATCATTTCTTAACGATATCCTTCGTAATAATAGAAGTATTTTTAAAAAGTAAGCGCCAACAAATCATTTTAATAAGGTACCTACATTTAAATCCAAAATTGCAGATAGCTATGAAAATTACAGATATTCGCAACAATTGAATTAGTCTTGACTTACTCACTAATTTTCTGAAGCAAGTGTATTAAAGTTGTTATAAACAAGAACATTAATATAAAATGGCTGAAAATTATTCAAGAGATGAAAAAGTTGATATGATCATTATTTATGGAGAGACTCGACGTAATGCAACTAGAGCACAAAGTCTGTATGGGCGGAGATATCCAGAAAGAAGACAACCTCCGAGAAACTATTTCGCCCGGTTGGAGCAACAACTTAGAACTGAATCTAATGTAAAAATTGAAGAAATATTTATTGTGGATGAAGAAACGGGAATTAATGTATTAGCTTTAGTGCATGTTGACCCAACCATTTCGATAAGACAGATTGAACATGAATTATCAGTTTCCAACGAATCAGCCAGAAAAACTTTAAAGAAACACGGCTATCGTTCTTATAGATATCAATTGCATCAATTTTTGTATGAGAATCATTATCAACGAAGAATAACCTTTCGTAATTGGTTACAGTTACGCCAATTAAGAAATGAGAATTTTATCAAAAACATTTTGTTCACTGATGAATCGAGATTTACAAACCTTGGGTTATTTAATCGAAACAACACTCGATATTGGGCAATTGATAATCCTCACATTACGAGACAGGGGCGGTTTCAGGAGCGGTTTGGCTTCAATGTTTGGTAAGGCGTACTGGGCGACCATATCATAGGTCCAATAATTTTTAACTAAACTCTAACTGGACCAAGATATCTAGAATTTCTCCAAAATGTAATAGTTCCACAGATTAATCAAATTCCCAATACCAATATTGACGAGGTTTACTTCCAACAAGACGGGGCTGGACCACACAATGCTATTATCGTTAGGGATTACTTAAATCAATTATTTCCAGATCGTTGAATTGGGACCCATGGTCCAGTCAGATGGCCTGCCAGGTCGCCTGACTTAACCCCACTCGATCTTTTTATTTGGGCGCATTTGAAAAATAGAGTCTACCTGACTGCTCCAACCACAAGGCAAGATCTGGAAGAAAGAGTTCGACACGACATTGCACAAATAACACCTCAACAATTTCAGAATGTTAGACGCGCTATTCTGTGTATTAATCATAACGGTGAACAGTTTGAACAATTTTTATAATGGTTTATTATAATTTAGGTTTTAAATAGTTTTGTTATTCTTGGTAATTTATTCATGATTGTATAACGTTATACCTATTAAAATTATTTCTTGTTTAATTTGTGTTTACTTTTTAAAAGTACTTCTATTATTACGAAGGATATCGTTAAGAAATGATTAATGGCGAAAAAATTGATAGTTTATGAATCATTATTTCTGATTAATAAAAGAAATAGCACAGTTCCATTAAAAAAAATTCCATAGGACCTCTACAGAAATGAAAATGAAATTCCATTTTTTTGAAAAAGAACTAAAAGTACTGGTACCTATCAGTAATTCAAACAACTATTTTCTTCTTTACAGACAAGTCTACAACCTTACTAATAATTTCCATAGCCTACTTAGTAATTTTCTTACATCGCATTCATCTGACGCGGCCATTTTGAAAAAATTAAAAAATTGTTCGTATCTCACTTATTTTTTGTAATTTTTTACATCTGAAAAAACTGCTGCACTTAGAAATGTATGCTTAATGAGAAACCATCAAAAAAATATAGTCATTCTATTTAAGAAAAAAAAGTTGATGTCACTTCCGGTTCAACCGGAAGTGATATTTTCATTCCTGTTAGTCTAAAAGTAGCCTAATATTGCCTAATTTATTTGTACCAAAAAGCAAATTTTTAAATACAAAAACAGCCATAATATTGGGGGCGTACATTGACTCGTGGCCACCCGGTATATCCAACTAAAGACATCTAGAAGCATTCCTGCAAACTTCCATATTTTTCTAGAAATGTACTTCTTCTATCAGTGTCTCAGAGATGGCGTGGATTATAGACTTAACAGTTGCCTAACCATTGATACTTAGTTTTGGCTATTTCTCATGAAAGTATCAGCCTCCCGCCCCAAATGGGCGTAATGCATAACAATATCAATCATTTTTGTATTTTTGAAATCAGTTTCGATATTAACTAACTTGAACATATCTATCCACCAATTTCAATGCAATTCTGACAAAATGTGTATTTTGAGAGTTGTACAATTACAGTAGAACCATTGCCGAGCAATAACACCTCACTGCTTGTAGAAAATTAATATTGTAAATAAAAAAATTGTTTTTAAATCCAAATTCCCGGCGCATTCGCCATATTTGCAAGTACGTAAACTAGTAATATGAATAATTTCAAATTATTGTTCACCTTATGACGAAGCTCGATTAATCGAGAATGGGACGACATATCGTCAGTGACCTGGCAATAACTCCTAACTCCGATTCGAATGTTTGGAGCCCTCACTTTCACCGCGAATATCTCAGAGACGGGGGAACGGAAAAAATTGAAAAAATTATGTGTTCATTATGTCTATTCTAGGTCATTCACTGAAATTTGAATAATGTACATTGGACGGTTTTTAAGTTCTGTTAAACAGTATTGAGGAATGTTATACTTTTAAGGGAAATTTTGGCCATACCAGTTTTAAATCCATTATGTCTTGGAAAATATGCCTACTATGTAAATAATATTTTAGATACGAATAAAGCACGGCATTTTTTTATACTGTCGTGAGCAAAAAAAGTCCTATAGCGTATTTTTTATAAAATTTATTTGTCTACATCTAACTTTAATTTTTGTAACATTGTCAGTTAGTTATCAAAATTCATTGCAAGTGTGTCAAAACTAATATGCCCCATATAAGCGATTTAGTTAAAGCTGGAGTTATTGCTAAAGCAAAAGGTGGATGGTCAATGAGACAAATTGCACTGCGGTATAATATTAACAAAAATTCTGTGTTTGACATTTTAAAATACATTAAAAAAAACGATAAAATAAAATTCTGATGGCGGCATCGAACTCAAGATATCAAAATACATAAAGATTGGTAGATCTAGTTTCTGGGTCTGAACTTTTTTGTGGGGCTTTGCCACAAAAAAAAGTGCAGACCCAGAAACTAGACCTACCAATCTTTATGTATTTGCACCTCTCGAATTCGACGCCGCCATCAAAATTTCATTTTATCGTTGAGTTCTTTTTAATCTTAGATTTTATCTAATATAAAAGTGCTATTTCAAAGATAAAATCTAAGATAAAAAAACCCAACGATAAAAATAAATTTTGATGGCAGCATTGAATTGAATTGAATTGAACTTTCTTTGGTGGGGTTGTGTAATCAGAGACCAAAAATAATCGTAAATACTAGTTTTTTGAAAAAAAAGCTTAAGTCCACGTTCTTTTTTATAAATGCTTATATCTCGAGAAGGCTGAGGTTAGGTAAAAAATATCAAGAGGCAAAAAATGATTAGAGTTGTCTAAAATATGAAGTGCACTGGTTATTTTTCAAATTGTTGGTGACCTGAAATAGCGCACTTTTGTCCCGGTTTACGACCGGAAATCGAAAAAGCACCAGTTCCCATGACCCTGAATTTGTTCTATACATCTATAGGAACATTTTTCATCATCTCACATAAAAATCAGGTAGGGCGGCGTCTCATTTTGGGGTTTACGCCATTTTCCTGCTTCATTTTCTCGACTAATATAACTCGGTTATTCCTTTCCAGCAGTTACCTTTATATCATTACGTTTTGAGAAATCATTGATAGAGTACAGTATCGATCTAGTCTACCGGCAAACCTGTCCATAATTTGAAGTTTTGTTAAAGGAACTTTTTCTTCAAAATGATTTGAACTACAAACTACAACATATCAAAAATTTGACGGAAACAGTTTTCATGTAATGTGTGTTCTCCCCAAACACTTTTTAAGAAATTTATTTTTACTCCACACTCCACTATTACAATTAATATAGCATAGGTTTTACTTTTTTACCTACACTACTTAGTATTCTAAGTAATAAATACATAAATAATTTTCTTTTAGAGTTTATTTTCCCTCAATTTTTAATGATTGTTTTTAATTTCATACTACCGCTGATTTCTTGGTATTGTATTCCCCATTTCAATAAACGAGGGCTTGGTACTTGGTACTTTACTTTTTCAAGTACTGTACTTGGCAATTGAAACACTTTTGTAAATAAAAGTACTTGGTACTTCATGCTTTAAAGCACTCTAGCTAAGTGCTTAGTACTTGGTACTTGAAGCACTTTGTCAGAGTACTTTACCCAGCTCTGCTTGTGACTCAATAAAATGATTATCGTTTGAACAGTACATTAAATGAATAGGGTGTAAATAAAATTAATTTTGCAACAAACTTTTCTTTATGAACTATTTGATGGAACACCACTATTCTGTTTCTGTGGTATGTTCATATCCTAAATAGCAATATGTATTTTTTGGAATGAGATTGCAGGATTACTTCATAGTGTAAGTAAATAAAAAATAAATTTTGGCTCCCTAATACTTATCCATGGGAATCAGGAACCAGCATTAACTTTCAGCTTGTGACTCAATAATGTGAGTATTTGAATTATTTACAGAATGCAATATGAATCCCGTAATTGAGGAAGACCGTGATAAAGATTAAGTGTCTTTCACATTAGCGTAGGGTGTATTATTTAAATGATTCTCATATTATTGAGTCACAAGCTGAAACTTAATGTTGGTTCATGATTCTCTTCTCTTCTTAGAGTTACATCAATAAGTATTAGGTTGCCAAAATTTATTTTTTATTTTCTTACACTAAGAAGTAATCCTCCAATCTTATTCCAAAAAACAAGTGTTGTTACTTAGGATATGGGTATATCACAGAAAGTAATAGTGATGTTCCATCAAACAGTTCATAAAGAAAAAATTGTTGCTAAATTTTAATATTTTTTTTACCCAATATTCATTTAGTTCAATGGTTATTAATTTTTTTTATAGTCGGGCTATATGTATTTTAGCTCCCGGACTCGACCCATTCCCATCTGAGAAAATCAAATGTTTTCATTTTTCGTTTTTTTTTAAATTTATTTTCTATTTTTTTACACTATGAAGTAATCCTCCAATCTTATTCCAAAAAATGTGTGCTTTTATTTAGGATATGAGCACATCACAGAAAAAAAAGTGGTGTTCCATCAATTAGTTCATAAAGAAAAAAAATTTTCAAAATGAAAATATTCTCTTATTCATGTAATTTATTGGATATCAGTTTTTTCTATAATCGACATAACGTCCTGAACCTCATATATTTTAGCTCCCGGATTCGGTTCATTCACATTTGAGAAAATCTTTTTTTTTCAGAATTCATTTTTAATTTTTTTACAGTATGAAATAATCCTCCAATCCTATTCCAAAAAATACATGTTGTTGCTTAGAATATGAGCATAGCACAGAAAAAATAGTGATGTTCCATCAAAGAGTTCATAAAGGAAAAATTGCTGCAAAATTAAAGGAATTTTTTTTTACCCCCTATTCGTTTAATTTATTAAGTATCAATTTTTTACAATCGACATAACGCACTGGACCACATATATTTTAGCTCCCGGATTCGGCTCATTCACATTTGAGAAAATCATATTTTTAATTTTTCAAAATTCTTTCATAACTATTGTAAAAAAAAATCTAAGCTGGCATTTGGGATAAGTTATTCTCATATTGGTAGGAACTTACCTCCCAAGTATGAACAAAATCCAAGCGGGGGCAGCTAACCCATACTTATCCGGCTGCGCTCTTTCAGTGAATGATTTATAATAGACATAATGAACACGTAATTTTTTCAATTTTTTCCAATCCTCAGTTTCTGAGATATTCGCTGTTAAAGTGAAGGTTCCAAACATTTAAATCGAATATCAGTTAGGACATATTGTGAGGTCACTGACGACATCTTTGATAGAAATCGCCGGAGTATTCATTGAACATATTTTAAAAAACGTACATACGGGTCGAATTGAATACTTCCCCGTTTATTAATTTTTTTTAGTCAGTTAAAATGTGGAGTCATTCCGAATTTCTAAATTAGTAAATAATCAATTTGAATTTAGCAACAACAATTAATTTTTTCTACGAGATGTTATTATTTATTATTCCCCAAAGCGGTAAGTTTGATTTCATTGCTATTGGTTGGAAATTCATTACTAATTCACTGTTTATTAATTTACTATAATTAATTTCAATTGTTCATTTTAAGAATATGCCACAAATTTTGATTGAAATTGATTTCAGAATAGCCCAGACTTTATGTTGTCAGTGAACCGCATACAGTGAAACATATAGACCGGTAGCACGGGAAATATTCTGGTGAACAATTAGCTAACGTCTGCGTCTCATGGAGACCTTTCTTAAGCACGTAGAATCGACTACGAGATATTTTTTATCATTGCCACTGGCGCAAAACAATTTTTAATTGATATTTTATTTTGTAAAATAAATGCATCATTTTTATCAATTAGTTCACGTCTGCGATGTTAATATTAGTTTACTTTAGGAAAAAAAGTGACGGGTAGCGCAGTTGCAGACGTGTAGGTGGCGCACTAGTCTTTGAAATCGGCAATCGCATTTGTATCGAAAACCGGCTTTTAAAAACAATCGGTTCACGTCTGCGAAAGGCGTCACCCGTTATATAATGTCTTTTTAAGTACTTGAACAGTCTCCCAGACGATTTGGCTGTGTATGTGATATTTTTATACATTTTCGATTATGCTATCGATCCCGGTAATTTTGTACAATAAGCTCACTTTTCACACAAATAGATATTAAAATTTTTTGATATACCGATACTTATGGACGCATTCGCAGACGTTGCGCGCGTGTATAAATGTAAGTAAATAAAAAATTAATTTGTAAAAAATAACACACATTTTTTACCGATCAACTCACATCTGCTAATAACTTGTTTATTGATATAATGGTATAACAATATTAAAATATTTTTCACAGACGTTTAGCGTCCGCATAAATATTTTTAACATTAAGGTTAAGAACTTTGAAAACCATATACACAGTGGAACGATCATTTCACGTCTGTGTGTGCAAACCGCGTTAATAATTGATTTCTGCTTACTCATAGTGAATTTTGCAGACGCCTACTACTTGCATATGTTTCAATAAAATTAATGTATCAGCTGCTTACGAACGTTCCGCACGTTATCATTTTAGCTAGTGTATTCTATGGGTCTTGCTCTGTCATGAAATGTATTATAATTACTGTGTACCTATATAATTATATGAATTGTGTATAAATACCGTCTACACTGCACATTCATAGTTTGAAATATCTGTGTAAAACATATACCGAAAAATTCGTAGTCTCTTGCCCAATTTCAATGAGAGCACCCGTTATACTCCCACCACTGATCGTTAAAAGGTATTCCCTTGATCCGGTACTGGCGCTACTGCTCCTTCTTGGTGATGTTGTCATTTTTCCTATTAGTCCTCGAGCGTGCTAGATTCAAAGAGTTTAACAAATAGAGGAGACAAGCTCCATAAGCGTAATGTATAAGCAGCGCCTTCCATCAAATTAGCAGCATTGCGGGAGCGTTGAATTTGAATAAAAAAAAAAAAACAATTACAATACATGACTTTCTTCGGTTTTACTGTCACAATTTTCATTATCATATACGTATCTATTGATTAGTACAAGTTTTTCTGTCTTATATGTGTGGAGGGTCTAATATAATTAGATGCAAGTTAACAACAATAATTTACTAAGTGTACCACTGTTGATTAATTTCTGTAGGAAATGTAGGTGATTTTTCTGCACGAATGTACATTTTTTTCTGGTAACACCCTGCGGAATATATACTATCATTGGGCTACCTTACTTAAATTGTTTATATTTACTTACCTGTCTGCTCTGCTAGCATCCCATTTTGCCACCCACCGCCCTTCTTCCCTCCCGAAAAATCTCAAAAATGATCATCGGTCTTATGGCCCCGTTTTACGTCCAATTCAATCCCCAAAAGTTTTTATTTTTTATAACCATTCAATGATTTTAAGCAGTCAAAACGTAAAACTTCACTATTGTGCTACCCCTTGCCGCCCCCGTAAACTTGCCCGGAGAACTTTTGCTCGATACACAAAGGTCCAACCTACACAACGTCACTCAAAGCATCACGATCTGACCACCCTAATTTTCTTATATCGCACTTAAACCTCGGCATAATTTTATTAAAATAGTTAAAACGCAGACCTTCACTATTGACCACCCCCTTGCCGCCCCCGTAAACATAGAATGCCCGGATAACTTGTATTCGATACACAGAGGTCCAACCTACACAACGCCACTCAAATCACTCCGATCTAATCACATCTGCGTCCAGCGGTGATGCCAGAACATATGTTTCAATTTCGATGTATATGTCCCCCTATATCTACCGTTACATTCCTGATTCCTTAAACATTTCCAATGTTAAAATACTTTATTAAGAGTTGTATTTCAATGAGACTTATTAAACTATTTTATCAACTTCAATAAAATTAAACATGTGCAAGGGGCACCATTTGCCGATTGTGTGTTATTAGTATTACATTCTGTGTTTACATGAAAGTTATTGTCGAAACGTTAATACACACATACAAGCAAGGGACGCTTAAGGACGCTTAATGTTCGACTAATCTTAAGCTCCACGTACGATAAAATAATTGCAAAATAATGAAGCAAATACAAGCAATTTTTCTTACCAACAGATGAGGACGACAATATAATCGCTGTGGATGAGGATGAGGAGAGCTGTGTTGAACTGGATGATGATGACGACGATGACGACGAATGAATATGTTTTACTCGTGTTCAAGATAATTTACAAATACATGTTTTTTTGCAATGCAGATATCTTTGGCTTTTAACACCCATTGTGGCCTAATCGTTTATTTAACAACATCCTGGCGACAACGAAAATGCTTTCAACAACTGACGTGGGTGTTGCCGCGTCCATTTCTTTACCACATTTTCATAAGAATTGGTTTTTTCTTGCCATTATCACGGCAGTAAATAGTTAAATGTTTGTTTGACCGACTATAAAATCAAACAAAAACTCTTTCTTTGAAAGTATTATTTTTAAGCGACCGCAAATAAAATTCATGCGATCGTACTCATATAAGCAACTATGCACAATATACACATCTGCGAATAATCTCATGGCCTAAAAGTGACGTACTTTGCATAAAAAACCATTCGCAGATGTAAACTAATTGTTCAAAAAAAAATATTTTTTTCACAAAGTAAAAGCGTACAGACAAGCGTCTGGGCTTGTTCTACGCGTCTGGGAATAATTTAATACAACAGTTTGAGCTCAAAGTTTTTGATAATGCACTTCGCAGACGTTAGCCAATCGTACAAAATTATCAGAATCGGTAGCATAATCGAAAATGTATAAAAATATCACATACACAGCCAAATCGTCTGGGAGACTGTTTAAGTACTTAAAAAGACATTATATAACGGGTGACGCTTTTCGCAGACGTGAACCGATTGTTTTTAAAAGCCGATTTTCGATACAAATGCGATTGCCGATTTCAAAGACGCCACTTACACGTCTGCGATTGCGCTCCCCGTCACTTTTTTTTCCTAAACTAATGTTAACATCGCAGACGTGAACTAATTGATAAAAATGATGCATTTATTTTACAAAATAAAAAATCAATCAAAAATTGTTTTGCGCCAGTGGCAATGATAAAAAATATCTCGTAGTCGATTTTACGTGCTTAAGAAAGGTCTCCATGAGACGCAGACGTTAGCTAATTGTTCACCTGAATCTTTCCCGTGCTACCGGTCTAATAGGGAACAATCGACTCATGTGTAGTACTTTTTCACTGTATTATATATGTGGGCGAGTGCCTCGGGGCGGTAAATATTTTTTACTCCTCCGGAAACAAACATATTTTATCATTTTCAACATGCTGCTGCTACTTGTGCTAGTTTTATTGAAGCAAAAACAACCGGTAGCCAGATGCTGCTTTCATACCATTCAAAATTACATTCAAATAATTTAAAAGACGTATAGCCCAATATCGACACGTGCATGAGAATGTCTTTAAGCAGACTCGCTACACACTGTTCTAGGGAAAGAAGTTTCTTCAGTTAGTGAAGGGTAAAGAACTATTTCCCGTCCACAGTGGCACAGGAAAGGCTAAATTAACCAGCAGTATTAGATTTTGAAAATGAGATTTTAAATACAATGGATACAAACGACGCAATCTATAATTTTGTTATGAAAAGTCTTGCTTAATTTTTCTAATTATTTTTAGTTTTATTACTATTTTTTAACCGACTTTAAAACTTTCTAAGGAGAAATTCTCAGTTTGAGCCGTATGCGTATGTATGTTATTTTTTATATTTGTTCAAATATTTCTTTGAAATGCTGTGGGCGATTTTTATGGAAGATATTTATACATTGTAGAGTATGGCTTGGCGGTGGTCCCATATTTTTTTTGTCGTGCTGTATCTAGTATAAGGTGAGCAAGGAGAGGAAAACAACTTTTTAGACGATTTTGGCGGAGTCGCCAAGAATAAATGTTTTAACAATTAGTAATTAGATATTTTCAGAGAAGGCGATGTGATACTGAGTCTGATGTCAATAGTTAGAGATTCAAATTGGTGAATCCAATGGGCCTACTATAATTAGGTGTTTTCACTATGTGCAAATTGGCTTTTTTGATATTATTAAAATGAAGTACTTATTTTACTAAAGTACTTATTGATATTTAAACAGCATTCTATCGTTCATCAAATTAAAATTTCAACAAATAAATAACATAAAGTTTTAGTAATTGAAGGCGTACGCAAAACACGCGCTGACGTCATCGGTTATATTAGTTCCTTAAATCGCGTTTAAAAATTGTTAAACACTACATTTTATTCACTTTATTTACGTTTTACAGTGATTAAATATGTAACGCCTAATTTGTAAAAGCTACTTTAGAAAATCGATCTGCAAAAAACCGTGTTTATAACACGAAATGACACTGACAATATAACTGATGGCGTCATGAGTGCGAAGTGAATTGATGTAGTGTTTTTGGCGGAAAAATTTCAATACAAATTTAAAATGGCCTATTTTAAGGTATTATTCGACTGCTTCTCAAAATTCAAGTGTTTTTAACTATAATAAAGCATTATCTTCACAATGAAAGTGAATTTAAAATTTGTGAAAACACCCAATTGCATAACTCTTGCCGATTTATAAGAATAATTGTGGTAATGTATCACTCAAAGAATTTAAATACATTTCGCCATTCAATGTATGCATGAAAGAAATGGGGGTCAATTAAATTAATATTTAATAGCCCACACCAAACTTTATAGAATATTTATATTGTGCATTTTTTTTGAGATGCCATGAGGATTTTCGTCTGCCCCTAAGTGAAAATGTTTGGTACTTAATATCGTCTCTAGTAAACTAAGACTCATCAGTATACAAAGCTCTGGAAATTCTTCTGCGATTTAATACCCATGTACAAAACACTCTTCGAAGAATTTCGTCTCCTCCTTCAAGTCTTTGAATCATATGTAAATTAAGAGGATCTCCGTTTTTTAAAGTTTTCCAAACCCTTGCATGAGGGATTCCTAAAGCTATACTTACGAGTTTCAATTTCTTCATTTACTTCTTGCCTAACGTACCGTTCACGCCGCAATGGAGCTGAAGACAGTTTTCCATGTTGTTTTGAAGATGTTAATTTTTGGGAATTCTTCGATTAGGAAAACGTCGACGATATTCTCTAACGGCAGACCTGGAGTTCCTCTAACGAAAACCGTAAATATAACTAATATCAATGTACTCTTTATTAGAATAAGACATGTTCAAATTTATAGAGTACTTTCTGTGCTGTTTCAAACAATAACTAATATTTTTGAAAGGTACTCTAAAAGTTCTCTGTAGCAAATGTTTATCAAGGCTAATAAGATTTTTTAAATGAATTTATTGTAAAATTTAGCTGTTAATTCTAGAACCATTAAAGATGTGTCAAAAAACGAACCACATGGTTCACTTACATTTTTAGGATACTGTGTGTGGTAACACACATTTTGAAAGAAAAATTTAGTTAGTTATATTTGTTCGTTACATTTTAGGTGTGTTATCTTAATTCTGTATAGTTGTTTTTAATAAAACTGTTTTTGATAATTAAACTAAACATTAGGTGCGTTAGCTCCTCAGTTAATTCGTTTCTGTATAAATACTCTTTTTTATTAGTTCTAATAATTTTTTTTTTACGTTTGTTGACATTTTTACCTTTTTTCCATCGATCAATATAGAGAAAAGCACGCATCAGAAATGTTTGAAAATTTAGGTGGTTACTAATGTCGGTGTGGCCAATCCAACTAAAAGCATGGGGTACTTTCGGTTATACCGGAAGTCGATACCAACTTGCTTATTTTAAATGGAACACCCTATATATTTTCGACTTTTCGAGATGACAATAAAATTCTGAATTCAGGCATGTAACACACCCTATATCTAAACCAAGTATTTTGGTACTCGATATCCACAAAAACGGAAACCGTCACCAAGCACTGTAAAGCGCATACTGGAAAATTTTAAAAATTATGGCTCTGTCAAGACAAAAATGCAAAGAAGAAAGCCTATTGCTGATGACGAAAACATTGAAATAGTCATTCTGGGATATGTTCATGCCTTTCCAAGGATGTCATTAAAACAAGCTGCTCTGGAATCGGGACTATGCAAGGATTCAATTCACAGAATCTTATTAAAACATAAATGTCACCCGTTTTCATTCCATAAGGTTCAAGGATTAAAAGAGACAGATTTCCTAAGAAGACAGAATTTTTGTGAGTTTATTCTAATAAGGTCTGAGGGTGACGATTCTTATTTGGAAATATTATATGAACATATGAAGCAAAATTGACTAAAAATGGACTTTTTAATAGACGCAATTCGCATTATTGGAGTGACTCAAATCCTCATATGTTCAGAGAGCGAAACTTTCAGGAAAGTTGGCAGTTCAATGTTTACTGTGTCATAAGAAACGATAGAGTGATGGCATTACAATTTTATCAGGAAAATTTAAAAGGTAAATCAAATTTTCTATTCTGCTAATATGTATAGGTAAATTTTTGTTTTTTTTGTGGGTGAAAGATATCTGAATATCTTTCAAAATTTGAATAATAACTATTTAGAAAATTTACCTCTCGCCGAACATAGAAACATTTTTTATCATCACGACAGTGCTCCCCAACGTAACGCATATTTAATTAATAATTATTTACAAGAAAATTTTTGTGATCAATGGATTGCCAATAATGGACCTTTCTTATGGCCTCCTCGCTCGCCCGACTTATCAGTTCTGGATTATTTTATTTAGGGAACTATCAAAAATAAAGTTTATGAGAGTCCATTAACAACTATTGAAACATATCACAGGATTCAATTAGAAGAGCTACGCATGAGGAACTAATCCGAAGGTGCGAAAAATGTGTCGAGGTTCGAGGACGGAATTTTGAGCAAATATTAAATTAAAATGGAATCATGTTTTAAATTGATCTTATCTCTGCTGTTTTAGTTCAAAAATTTAAAAAACTGTTAACTATATCAACAGTTCTATGTAAATAGTAAGTATCTATGGATATTGAATATTAGGCCAGTAGAATTAGCTCATGGGAAGGCTAATCTTGGATGAAATTCCTTACAGGTAACCACATGATATAATCGATGTATTCATTGATAACGAACATACCTGTGAATTTCCTCCCATTTTAGAGTGGGGGAACATTTTTTAATTAACGTCTTTTTGTGCAAAATCACGAAAAATCGAGTTTTTTAGGCATAGCTCTAAGCCAATTGATAATAGCCATATTTGATGTTATACGTTTCGTAGGTGATATAAAGACAGTTCATTTGCCACCCGAATAATTTAAATCGGTTAATAATTTTTTTAAATAATCGAAAAGAACTGTCGAAAAAATCGAAAATTTCAATAATTTTTAATTCCGTGAAAAATTTTCTTATATCCTTAGAACTTAGTGAAAACATGTCTTAGGTAACTCTGAAGCTACCATAAAATTTTCATCAAAAAATATTCATAACTTTTTGAGAAAATTCATTTGTTTATAAAAAAGGTCTGAAATGTTTAATTCAATCTGACCCAGTTCCCGTCATCAAAAATGACTCATCCGGAGCTCATTTTTTTTCGTTGTGACGTCTAGTTTACGAATACATTGTTGATATAATGATTTTTTAATATTTTCATCAACAAAATGGCGTTTGAAAAAGTACGACTTTTTCGGGCAGAGTTTTTTGCGAATATCTTAATAACAAATTAATCTACTGGCATAAAACTTTCATAATCTGGTAGCTCGTATTTTTACACGAATTTGAAAAAAAAATTATTGTTGTAAGATGTTCAGAAGCCGAGATAATTTTTTTAGTTGTTAATTACGCCATTTGTTTACTTATTAACATAAACATTTGAAATTTACATAGTAACTAGTTGAAGACTTGATTTTTGTAACTCAGTACTGTCACGTATAATGTTATGTATTAAGGTACGTAATGTCAATTTTTGACGTTTCTGTTTTGGTGAAAATTTTTGCACGTATTGATACTATTCGTACTGTTTATTACTGTTTTAACTAGTAGATGAAAGTAGCAACGTGGTATCTGTGTGCGAATGTACTAACTGTCTTTTCCGATTTGATCAGTTAAACTTCAATTTTCAAATATACTGATTAACATAGTGGTGTGCTCGAATTAGGGCTTGTTAAATGCTCGCGATTTTATCCAAATAGCTGTGACTTCAAGAATTTCCAGAGGGGAAGGGAACATAGATGATATTTCGATGGAAATTGTGGCAGTAGATACCGTTTACCAGATTTTAACTCAGACAGTCTAGTCATTTTACTGAGTTAAAAAATTCCAGTTTATCCCTAAAGGAGGCAGAGACTTAAAACATATCGTCCATTTTGTTTATAATATTTCATGCTGCCTCAAGTCAAAACCACATGCACAACTTTCATATATTTATTTGCTTCTATAAATGTATAATAGTCCAGGGATTGAGCATAAAATCTAGGTGAAATAAAATAAATTAATTATCAGTACATTTTGATACTTAGAAAATTTTCCGCATCAACTCCGACAAGATACCACGTGGCCGAGCTAAATTTCCACGCAAATGCACCGAAATTAAATTTTGCCAACTCTTCACACATATATGCTGACCGCTCCTATAAGCATGATTTTACTGTAAATAATTGCTTGCTATTGCTTGGTATTTGCACACCGTTTTCTTTGCTTGCTACTTACTGCTGTTTTTACCGATTTATTTATTTCTTTGCTTCTTACTTTTGCTATCAATTAAAATGTAGATACCAATGTACCTGACACATTTAAGCTCTGGTTATTCCGTTATTTATTTATTTGGTTTTCTCTTTCATTGTATTATTGAATTTTATATGTTAATAAACTTTGTTATCTACCAACACGTGTTTTTTACTGCTGAATGTGAGTGAAAGTCTAAGTTGCCATGCAGGACCCCTGGGCATAACCGTTTCTCCACTGTAGCTATCCCAACCCTACTGCAACAGGCGCTCGAGATAACCGAAATCACGCTCAGCGTCACAGTAACGCTTCCACTTGTTTATGGGCGGACGGAAGAAAGGACGTCACAATATATTTTTTAATAATTTTCTTACTTTTTATTGGGTATTTTGCCACTGAAAAATATTTAAAAATTTTAATGAAAAAATCTCTGCGCCAAACGGATCAGAGGTTGGTTCTTGAATACTTGACGATAGCTTTCATTTTCAGTTTCTAGTTTATTACATTGTTCTAGTTTATATATATTTAGGTGTGAGACTTTTTGAAACAGTCAAGTATTCAAAAACCAACCTCTGTCTGATCCGTTTGGCGCAGAGGTTCTTTCATTAAAATTTTTAAGTATTTTTCAAAATACCCAATAAAATGTAAGAAAATCTGAATATGCCACAAATAGACAATTACAGACAATATCTAATAATTTATTTGAACATCAATCATGCATACACCTTCCCCTTTTGTATATCCGCATAAACCCAGTAAAAGGTACGTACAATACAAATCAAATTTATACAGTGTAGTATATGGACTAAGGTACAAGTATTTTTAAACGTATACTATAAACCACAATCATGTTCTTTCATTAGTTTGTTATTAAGTACTCATTCGGCACTCCGCTCTTCGAATAGAAGGCAAAAACATTTTTTATTTAAATTGTTTATAACAAATTTATTAACAATATTTCAACAATGTTAATACGGTAGTTAATATTTCATCGTGGGACCCCAAATTAAAAAAAACGTCGAAATGGCATCATAAATGAAGCAGACACATCGATTTTTTTTTGTCGGAATTTGAAGTCGCTTGACCGGAAACGTTAACGTGGACACCTGAGGGCGGGACACGAAGACTCATTCAGACTGTAGTGTACAAAAATTGACCTTACGACCCTTAATACATATTATACGCTGAATTACAAAAATCAAGTCTTCAATTAGTTACTATGTAAATTTCAAATGTTTATGTTAATAAATAAGCAAATGGCGTAATTAACAACTAAAAAAATTATCTCGGCTTCTAAACATCTTACAACAATATTTTTTTTTTCAAATTCCTGTAAAAATACGAGCTACCAGAATATGAAAGTTTTATGCCAGTACATTAATTTGTTATTAAGATATTCGCAAAAAACTCTGTCCGAAAAAGTCGTACTTTTTCAAACGCCATTTTGTTGATGAAAATATTAAAAAATCATTATACCAACAATGTATTCGTAAACTAGACGTCACAATGAAAAAAATGAGCTCCAGATGAGTCATTTTTGATGACGGGAACTGGGTCAGATTGAATTAAACATTTCAGACCTTTTTTATAAACAAATGAATTTTCTCGAAAAGTCATAAATATTTTTTGATGAAAATTTTATGGTAGCTTCAGGGTTACATACTGACATGTTTTCACCAAGTTCTAAGGATATAAGAAAATTTTTCACGGAATTAAAAATTATTCAAATTTTCGATTTTTTCGACAGTTCTTTTCGATTATTTAAAAAAATTATTAACCGATTTAAATTATTCGGGTGCCAAATGAACTGTCTTTATATCACCTACGAAACGTATAACATCAAACATGACTATTGTCAATTGGCTTAGAGCTATGCTTAATAAACTCGATTTTTCGTGATTTTTGCTCAAAAAGACGTTAATTAAAAAATGTTCCCACACTCTAAAATGGGAGGAAATTCACAGGTATGTTCCTTATCAATGAATACATCGAATATACCATGTGGTTACCTGTAAGGAATTTCATCCAGCGGTTTTTCTAATTCTACTGGCCTATATAGCAAACATTCTTATAGCTGTGTATTTATCATACACAGCAAAAAAGATTTTTCAAAAAAGCTTTGAAAAGGGAAACAGCTTAGATTTCCGAAACGTCGGCGAAATATTTAATTTCAAGTTTTTGTACTTATTTGTGTTATTTATTTTAAAAAGTAACCTCTAACTGATCCTTTGACGTAAGAGTCACAGGCGTAGAGGTTATTTACCAGTAATATACTGGTTAATTGTGATATTTTGTAGATCCCCGAGCATCGCTTAAAAAGAAAAAATACATATGGCAGGTCCCAAAGAATTGGAAAAAAAAGTTAAGATAATGTGACGAATGACATTTAGACAGTATTGCCGATTTGTGTCTTCTACATTTACAACATCTTCTCCTCTGCTTGTGGATGGTTGGTAGCTCTTTCGCGGTTAAATTATAAACAGTAAATAAATCACAAATATGAAGCACCACGTATAATGCGAAACGAAGCCGGTTCTGTAGTACGCTAGTATGTGCCTGTTTGTACACAAGGCTATATATCACACTATGTGACACGCGAAATGGAGACAACCTCTGCAATACTATTGAGAATGACTTGCAGTAGAAACATAACAGAATTTTTCACGTATTTTACGCTATAAATATAACAGATTTCAAAGCGAAGATATGGTGCTAATACACTTTTCATATTTCAAATTACACATGCGAATAAGTCCATGAGTTTCGGCTTTCTTTTCAACCCATTCTACCGATGAAGACTATACCTAACAGTGTATACAATTATTGTATTAATTCGTTTTAAAGTGTCATAACATATCCTAATTGACGCATAATGAATATAGTGATAGTGAAGGAGAAAATTATCCTTATTTGTATTAAATCTAAGCCTACAAAAACTTCAGCTCTAATAATCTTTATAGTACACATTCCGTATTATAAACAACATCCCCAAAGTTTGCTTAGTATTTGTCATTCGTCATTCTCACAATAGCCCTGCTATGTAAATTTGTTTTACATCTGGTTGTTTTTTATGACCTTACTTTTCAGTGATTTATTATCTGTCGTGCGCGATATTTATTATCACAGTACCCTCTTATAGTTTAGAATTTTGCTGAAATTTTATTAATTTGGAGTGAATTTATACAATGCCGTTTAGAGAAATATTGTCTTTCTCAAGACCTATTCAATTTTTCTCCATCAATCAACCGAAACTCTATGTTTTTTCATCAAATTTTCTGCTAATTATGTAAATAAGAGACTCAAAGCGTACTTATTCGGGAACTTCGGAGTCTCAGCTTTTTTATCATTTATAGCGTCAAGTTTTCTAGGTCAGTTATTACAAAGCATTCGTGGGTCGTACAGGAACTTTCTGGGATGACTCAATGTCTCGATACTGTATTCCCGGCTACCCTTTTTGTGAATTTTTAAATTTCTTATTTGATGCCAAAATAACTAAATACACAATATTTTGGTTGTCATTTTGATATACCGGATGTACCGTTAGTCGGGTCCCAATCTAAAAGGGAATATGAGAAATTTATTTTTATAATATTTTTGCTCTATAACCATACAAAAACCTCCGCCTATCATTTTTTTTAATCTTATATTTCGGATTATGTGGATAGTGAGACCTAATGTTTTTGAGTTCCGTCGGTCTGTCTGTCTGTCTGTCTGTCTGTCGTCACTCTATATATATATTTTGACGCTATATCTAAAAACTATTTGACAATGAAAAATAATATTTGGCATGTAGTTAACGCTACTGCCAAGCAAGAAACCTGATATAATTTGAGTGAAGAATATACAGGCTGACACATAAAAATAATTCATGAAAAACATCTGACGGAGAATTATAATATTTGGCATATTGTTAAACCAATTAGTAAGGAAGACGATTGTTATACTTTTAGAGATAGATGTAGAACGTGGACATCCTAAGTAAATATTTTTTTAGGAAATGTCAAGGACAATTAATATATGAAATGTAGTTCTGTTGCAGAAAAGCGTAATATACTTTAATAAAGAGAATATATTGCTGTGTATCCACACTGTGGAACACTACCTAAGTATTGTGTTTGAAATCATAAATAAAATTCACAAATTTGTACGTATTTTAGAAAATAACCATAACAGTTTTACTTTAACAGAGCATACAGAAGCAGGAATGCCTGTAGTTTATTTAATTGATTCAGCTCCACTTCTTCTGAACGAGCGAGATGCAGAGAATGAAACTTGGTATTGAATTCGAACAAAATATTTAAATAAACATAAAATGAAGTTAATTTAGTTTTAACAAGATTATTCTAAATAGTATATTATAAAACATGAACTTGTAGAGAGATTCAGTCTCATTTAAAATGGTTTAGAATGAACTTGAAAAACAATAAAGCAAAATTTCTAAAATCTGACATTCATGTCAAAACCTACGGCTGAAAATCTTAAATTGTGTAGAAACATTTTAAATCTACACAAAATGAATATTATATTAAAGATAATTACCAGTAGTTGCATTGCGGCGTGAGTACTTCACAAACAGTCCATAGATTACAAAACACTGAATGACATTTTAAGTTTTCAGATATTTTCAAATATCATTGCAGAAAGGTGTTTTGTGAATGATATTTCACATCATGCAGAAAGAAAGGACTAATAGTATGATGTTAAATGTTTGTTGGCGTATCAATTTCTTGTTTTAGTTTATTATACCAATATTCTGTCAGTTTGAAACAATGCAGTATGTTTTTAGCTACTAGCATTTTGTGTTTATAATTGCTATGCATCTAAATGTATGAAATAGTGTTTATTTGGGTTTGATATTGTTAATTGTAGTTATAAGTAGATTTTAAAGAGTACATGTAATATGTCAATATATTTCGAGTAATTACAATCATTCACTTAATCCTGAAAAGTAGAGTAAGAAATTTATCATGAAAATTAAAGAATTAGAAACAGTATTCAATTAATATAAAGAACAAACAAAACTGAATAGTTTAAAAATTAAATTAAAATTAAATTTTGAAATATTAGATCAAAATAGAAAAAAAACAATTGAAACATTGGAATTTAACCCAATTAAACGGCTTTATATTACAAATCAGTTGTTCACCGACCGCTGAACAGCGAACAGCGAAAAATATCCATCCAAGAATAATAAATAAATTTATAATAAAAGGAAAGTGGTGAATAATTTGAAGGGTAGAATATTACAATTCAGATATATTGACATCAAGAAATAATTGTACAAGTATATGAAAAATAAGAAGTGAGTAAACTTTGAAAGTATTACGAAGAATATTATCCTGAAAGCAGATTTAGAAGAGGGAAGTATTTGTTAATCCAGTTAGCAATTATTCATGGTGAAGAAATTCAAACGTCAATCAAGTGATAGAAATATTTCAAGGAAATTTTGAAAATGATTTGTAGGTTATAAACAAACGTCAATCCAGTAAATAAGAAGAAGAAGAAGAAACCTTCAGAGATTATAAAGTAAGTCAAGTGACATAATATTTCAAGGATTATAATAACCAGTTAGAGGTTATAATTTAACGTTACTCGAGTCGAAAGAAACCTAGACAAGGTAAAGCTTTATAATATCACAAATCCATGGTACATATTTTTTTTAAATAAATTATTTAAATACAAGGCCACATTTATCAGTTTTAGTTAAGTTAGATTTTGTTATTTAAATTTGTTGATTACATTCCAAGTTCAAATTTATTAATGAATTAATACTTTGTTCGTTCAATATTGAGTTTGGTTTATTGTGATTGTTATCTTGATCGATGAACATGAATTGAACCGACTTCGTTGAACCTTGAGTAAGAGTCATTCTATAGATTATAGATAGTCATGCTAATGGTGTTCTATAGTCTATAATTTTAACAGCTTTTCAGAAACTGTTTGGCGTCCAGTAAAATCATTTCAATTTACTTTCAAGAAGTAAATTTGTACATATAAATATACAAATAGATTGAGAATATAGAACAATATACACGGTTTGGCCACTCAATAGAAAAAAATTATTAATACGTAAAGAGGGTAAATAATTTTTATATAAATATTTGTACAATTTCCACTCTAGTACTAGATATGCTTGAAAATAAGTAAATTTCACAATTAAATTATCATGAGAATTTATATTGTTTTTCTGTTTTCATTTGTTTTATTCTATTTTTTCTGTTCCAACTTTTATACTTTGTAACAAAACAAATATTTCTTTTTTCAACGAATTTCACGTAGTTTTATGTATTTTCTACCAAAAATTGTGTTTAAGCACATCTATTTTGCAATAAAATAGCAATTTGATTACACGGAAGTAACAGAAAATAAAATAATTTAATATATGTCGTCATATATACAATTGTGATTTTTCAAGGTGTAGTAGTTTTATACATTTTTGTAACGAATATATTAACCGTCACTACGGACTATAACTTGATAAAAAAAGTTGTTTGAAACTGATGTCTCTTTTTTCTTTCAACTCAATTTAAATAAACGGTATATAGTCTGGGAGCTAAGTGACATTCTTTGAAGTCCATCGTTGCAAGAATTTTCTATGAGTTGATTAATTCCAACGAACAAAATAAAGTTCTGGCGTATATCAGTCTCTCAGTTTAATTACAGCTTAAATTATAAAAACAAAGGAATTATGTCATCATTACAAGGCTCACATTTTCCATGCATAAGTACCATTTTTCTGCTTAAAATGAATAAAATAAAAACGACAGAACGTGTGCGATGTAACTAGCAAGTATAACACGTGATTCTTACAAGTTTCTATTGAAGTAGAACATATTAATTTCACGAGCAGGGGGCAATATCTCTAAAAATAAGCATTTTATCGAAAAATGCCAAGAGATCGTTTTACAGTTTATGGTCAAGTTTGCCCAATAGTCATCAGGATCGAATATTGTATCATGTTCTTGTTCTTGTGCAAATTTTTACAATTTTGTGCATTGCCCGACTTTGGAAATGGTAGAAAAAATTAGGTGAGGGTGCAAACTTCACACTTACTTTAGTTAAATTGCTTTTTCTATCATCATAACTGCTTAATATTGCACAACTATTGCACACACACAATAACTTCTACTGCATCCTGAAAATGTTTAACACAAAACGTTATTTTATTCGTCTGAACAATGGATATTATATTCCTCCACCATTTCTTAATTATTACGATCTGCTAAAACACTTCTCACTTTATTTTTTATCACTGAATTTACTGCAACGAAAACGTTACGTGCCATTCCCAAACGTTGACAACTGAATACGAACGTGCAAGGGTATTTCTTATAGCGTTTAAAGCTATTTACCTAAAAACAGAATTTCCTAAGATAATTTTAAAGGATTCTAAAAAATAATTTGAAAACATTAAACCTGTTTCGTTATGTCTAAAGGAACATAAGTGTTCATTAGATCTAATTATAAACGTACGACCAGGTTGGACTATGCAGAAGGCATCACAACCCAGATATGTTAACTTACAGTGAGATCGAAAAAGGCTGAATGTGCCGCTCCCTAAACTTTTTTGTGCGCCACTTACACTATTTTGTGATACCTTCAATATTTGCAAGTTGGCAACAGTGACTTTTGTCACAAACAAAGTTTAGGGACAACAAACCCAAAATTCCAAGGTGTTTCATGGAAACTGATCGAACTTTTCATTATATTCGTACTTTTGTGGATCTTGTATTATACATATCAAGTTTTGGCTGTTTTATTAATTGTGGATGTGTGAGTATTAAATGACGACAGTTTTTGTTTAATCACATCGATTTTTATAATAGGAAAAGTTGAGATTAGAGCACGCCAAATTCGTGAGCTTCAACTTTTCAAACTTTTAATTATGCACTTCTTTCAAAAATCATATAGTTACAATATGTGTGTATAATATTAGGAAATACGTCAGCATCTGTACTAAAGTCTTCTTTATTTTAATATATAGAGATTTAAACTTATAGCAGCATCTTTTTTCCATACACCTATCCTGTATATCTTAAGACAATTTCGTATAATATAAACTCGTCTCCATCTTAACAAACAAAATTCGCCACATAAATTGATTAAGGATGATTGTGGATGTTAAATAATCCGAAATTAAGTTTCAAAACATCAACATAGGAGATTAGTTTTATAATGTACGTAGAATAGAAATCAATTTTGATCATTTTAGTAACTCTCGTGTGTGACGTCACCTTCATTCTTTTCCGATCACAGCCGATTTTTCCAGGCCATTAGTCTTATCTATGCCATTAAACAAGAGCTGTGAGACTTTAGGCTGTGATTTATAACTAACTTTAAGGTTGTGACTTGACAAGATAGCGATATAACAGCGATGTTGTCGGCTCAGTGGCGCTAAAATGCTGGTCTTGCGACCACGGAGTACCGAGTTCGAATCTTGGCCAGGCTATGGATATTCTGTGGCGTTTTAATGTGTTACCGAGACGGTAGCAGTGGGCTAGACCGCTGTTGAGTGGCACAACATGTTTAGTCGCTGTTATCTCTCCTGAGTTCAAATCTCAGCTGCGATAGATATCAATATCGCAGGAGATGGTTGTTGTGTTGATGTCTATATATACGTGTCCTGGTTGAATGATGGAGTAGTAATAGCTAAACTCACTCAGGACGTTAATATAAATAATACCATTAAATAAATAAATACATATTTAGTATCTTCTTTATCTTTAGTATATAAACAGGTCTTATGGTATGCTATTTTTTTTATTGTTTTCTATTAATTAAAGTTTCTAATGTTTTCTGGTGAAAGCGGTTGTTAGGAGCTATTATTTTAAAACAGCAGTTCTTAACAGAGGGTTTCAACTTGAAAAGCAGAAGAAATATTGGCGAGTGATTTCTTTGATAAACTAAAAAGTAAAACGATAAAAATATTTATTTTATTATAAATATCTCGGAAAATATTCATTTTGGAAAAAATATCAAAAGAGATAAAATAAGGCATAATTTTTAGCACTAATTCCACCTCACATATATTGGATCGCAATCAGTAACGCCAAAACATTTTTATTAAAATCAATGAGCTTCTTTCAGTCAGATAAAAAATTAAATAAATATCTGGAATTTCTTAACAGGTTTAATTCTTGCCCTCATATTTGGAAACTACCTCTATTAAATAAATATTCTATTGTTGCAGGAAGGAGTAATACTGCCCATGATGGATATGAAAAAATCTCCAATAACTTACGATGTGGACACCTAGCGACGACTGCAAACTGGGGGGTACTCCACTTTTGCATGCCCATCGAATGCCATCAGAGACTGTTGTGGGGGACCTTCCAGTTCGAGGTAAGATTAAAATAAATCAAGTATATCTAAAATATATTAATATTGAATTTATGTCAAACTTTTTACGATATATTGTGGCATATATAGCCCAAAGAAGTTTTAACATATTTGTAATTTGTTGGTACTTTTGATCGTACTCTAGAACATGTAGATTATCACATACGGAATATCTTTCTCTCTTATTAGCGATATCTAGTAATAAATCCCGAAAATTTAAAAGTACTTTTCTAATAGCCCACAACAGCTAATACCAGCCATAAAAGTATACATTTCCCTGTTGTGATTTTCTGAATATTTCAAAATGTTATTGTCTGCAAAAACATTAGTGATTAAAATGGTGGTATTGACGTTAGGTTACCGACGTGAAAAAAAGTGGTAAGTGAAGATATTTCTCCACTTAACTGATCTCATGTGTGTCGTTGAAAAGACTTTGAGAAGAATTTGACTTTAGTAGACTTCAAGTATGCCATGGCTATATGCCTTTGTAAAAAGGATAAACCTGTTTCCAAAAACAAGTTGTCCAAGATCATCAGTTGAAGGTGAATTACAGGCTAGAAGGCATTGAGGGCCTACAGCCGATTACCCACCTTGAGGGGTCAGAACAGATAGTATTGACCATTTGGGGTATTGTCGTACATATCCTGGGTGTATGAGGAAAAGTTTAATAAAATGTGAAGCATCTCTTTGTCTAAACAAAGATATAAATTGTTTTCATGCATTTCACAATGACTAGTTAACGCAATATGTGGTAGTTGCATTTTCCCATATAGATTTCTTGAACTTGAAATATAATTTTATTAAACATATTTCCTGTTATCTAAACATTGTTTCCTGCGCATCATATTTCTGAGTGAGAATAAAAAATTATGCAGTAAAGGTTTAAGTTGCTTAGAGTATCTCCATGACAGCAGCAGGCATGCCTTGTCTTTCTAAGCCCATCAATAGGTATTGCAGGGCAACTGCTTTAAATATAACCGTAGTTTGATTAGACAGTTCGACAAATTAGTATTATTAATCAAGAATAATAAAGCAATTATGCCGTATCCCCAAGGACTAAGCGGTGAAGCAACGTTACTCTGTTGGCGCAGTGACGTGCAATGCTATTGATTGTAAATAACAGTATCCACCTGGACCACAACTCATAAATAATGTTAAATGTCACTGCATAAAAGAAGTGGCCACAGTGTGTTCCATTATTGGAAAGTACGTGCATGTAGTTATCGACGTTTGCATCCGTCTAACTTAAAATTTCCAGTGTAGTGGAGTAAAATTAAATGTGTAGGAAATTATTTTGGAATAGCAATCTTATTGATGAAACTTGATTTCCAGATGTGAGTTTTTCTTAAACTTAGTGTAGCTTGTATTGCAATAGAAAATACCACACTCTTCATTATGAAATAGTGGTGAAAATAGACCTCTCCGAATCTTTTTGGCCAATTTGTAAACTTGCAAAAAATTAGAACAATAAAAATCGGCCTTTCTCAAACAATTGAATAACTTGACTAATAATACGTACATTTTAACTAAACTTTAGCAAAATGTGCTTCTAGTGGAGACAAATCATTGTGCAGAATTTAAAGTCGAAATGTTTTAACAAATATATTTTTTTATCAACCCAAGAAATGAAACAATTTTAAATAATGTCTTCCTACACTAATTGCTAGCCGATATATAGTATCTATCTTCTCTATGTAAATTGGAAAAGAATCGAGTAGAATTGCCCCGCTAATATACCCAAACGGCAAAATCACCCTCATTCTACTTACATGGTACTCAGGCGCTCGACATAGTTAGAAACCGCTTTATCATTATTCACTTTGATCACATAACTCTTTTTACTAAAAGAATGGATTTGTCTACTACATTTTTTCGAAATTCAGCTCTACGTGGATAAAGTGCGTAGTTAAGTTTTATATGTATCAAAAAGGAATATGAAGAATGGTTCTCTTAGTTTCATTTTATACAAAACATTACATGCATTAATTTATTATGGAACTCTAAAGAATACCCACCAAGAAATATAAAAAAAAAAAATAGAGAATGTTTTCACATCAATAGATGGTCACTCTCAACATATTTTGCTTACCTTATTCAACATGTGACCCTAAGAGATTGTAGAGAATTTGAGATATCTGAGAGAAATGAACTACGTTGTCAACGCTTTGTTATACGTACAAAATTAATCTTTACTTACAGACGAACATTTTGAAAAACTTTGGTAATGAAATTTTCTTCCTAGATGTTTCCAGTGTTATCAATAACAAAATGTTCTATCAAAATTGTTATGGCTATGGCATCTTTAAAAACTACTGCAGCGTGGTTTGAAGGTGGTAGAATTACTCATTCCGTATTTATGTTACCTGTCAGCTTAAATTTGAATGAGAATTCTCTATGCACGCACGAACTCTTTGAGGTTACAACCGTAGTAAATGAGACTGCATCATCATGATTCACTGGTGGGAAAAGTTGCAATTTTATTTGCTGAAAATTACAGAGCACTGCCTGTCGTCTGAATAAGAATTCCAGCTGACGAAGCTCATGCATGCTTGAAGTTATCATATCATTTTAGAAAAACATGCAAGTTCACGTCAAAATAAGAATAAATCTGTTTACAAATTGTAGCGGAAAGTAAGTCGTGGTTGTATAATAGAGACAAAAGCAAGAATATTTCTCATGATTACGATGGCAATTATGAGACTGATCGAATTTGTGGTAGTGAGGATGGATTTGATTCTTTTTAACAGCTTCGAGAGTTAGATTATTCTAAAATATGCCTTTGTTATAACTATTGATAAATTTACTAAATCCTGCTATAATGACTACTCGCCATCTTAAATTAAAGTCTCGCGCCCCTATAATGTTATGACGGAATTTAAAATCCTTACAATTTTGCAATTGTACAATGCTTCAGTCGAAAAAGTATTGTAGAACGTTATAGTTGCTTTCCATGCCTAAGTGGCCAAGCATCCAGACCAGAGTTATTGTGTTATTTTGGTCTAATTCAGTTGGAGCCTTGTGGTAGTTCCAAAACATCTTAGAGTTACAGAAATAGGATGCAAAGACTGTAAGAATTGATTGGCTGGAGTGCATCTGCTTCAGCCTCACACAGTTCAGTGGCATAAGAATTAAATATAAAGTGTTTTAGATGAAAGAAATTCGTTAACAGTTTACATACATACTTCATAACAACGGAGATCAATTAGCATTCTTCTCTACACAATTTCTCCCCTAACAAATCTGAGGGTCTATACAACTTCATAGCTGTAAAAGCTAAGAAACTCATATATTGTGCTACAATTTTTGTTTATTTTGCACATTTGTATCAACTTAGTCAATGTTAAACTAAGGGATAAACCATGGAACAGACTGTTTTGTGGAGAGCACTCGTCCCTTCTAGGAGATCCTATACGTCGCGAATTCACAATGGCGACAGTCCGAAGTGACGCGAATCCTATAGGTCTGCTCGCGTTTGTAATAATACTCAATTTTAAGCTAGATATCAACGTCTAAAGATCCATCTGCTGCATTACATTTGAATCAATTATTTTCTTAATTGTTTAAATTTGTTTTATTTTTGTTTACTATCGCCACTTTGATTGTGGAAGAGTACATATTGGGTGATTTAGCACCGACTGATAAAGCTAGGACTGCAACAATGGTCTAAAGTGGTCAGTCTTACAGTGATGTTACCGAAATATCTGGTAAATCAAAATGTACGATCCATCGTAATTTTGCAAGTTGATGGTAAACTGGAGAAGATGATGTCAAGGCGGAAAACGCTCTACCACAGCTGTATATCATTAATTTATAAGGTTGCAAACACTACAAAATAGGCGCCGAACGGCGTTTCAAACAAAAAGAGAACTGGAAGAAATTTGTGGAGCCAGAACAAGTGAGCATGCAGTTAGAAGAAGACTCAACGAAATCAATTTGATGTTGCAACGGTCAAAGAATGCCCCAAAACTCCACAGATATCGACAAATAGCGCGACTATCCTTTATCCGAAAACACCAAAATTGGAATGATAATAAACAGTAAATAGGGCGATTTTGTATAAAATTAGTAGGCCAGCTTAGGGCTTAAACGGATCGTAAAGTAGTCGGTGCAATGTAATATTAGAGGATTTCAAAACAAGTAAACAAGCTCTATAAGTTTCTAATTTTAACAACTCGTGACAAATACAAAAACTTTTCGGCAATGACCATAAAGTATTCTATAATATATATTTTCTAAATCGGAAATGTTATATTGCCGGTTAACAACCAAAACCCTAGGACGCCTGGGCAGTGAGGAAAGTTGATACGGTTGTCAAATTGTTTCATGAGAAATATCAATTACGCGGGCTAAATGCGCAGGAACGAGGTAAAACAAAACCGTTAAGAAAATATTTGAATTAGTTAGGGCACCAGTAAACTCATAAATACTTTAATTGGTCCAAAGATTCTCCAAGCATACTGTACACTAGGTAGGAAAACCGGTCGGTTTATCCTTTAATTGACAAAAATCAGAAATCTAGACGAAAGAAAGGATTTTATCATCGACTGGGGATAATTCGATATCTGTAGATATAGAATAGTTTAAGTTGTTGTTAAGAGAATGTTTTATATTTAGGGTAAGCCATCTTGGCCATATTTACTATAGGTGACGCCACTTGCCAGGTTGACCTAGGGTTTGATATTTACAGGAAGTTATTTTGTCCCATATTGTACTACAGAGGACGCAAGCTGCCGGGTCAAAATAAAGCTCTAGAAGGAGGCGGGTCCGTACCCGTTGGTCCAAGTAATCCAGAAGTACCCCACTCTATTTCGCCAAAAATTCGACTTGTTTTGGGAGAAAATAAGGCACTTTCAGTTTAGTCTCGATGTGCGAACATTGTCTTACTTTCTGCGTAGTAATTTTAGTGTCACCGGATATATTTGTGTTTTTTTGAGATTTTGTTCTAAAACTCAACTGCATGTCATTAGATTTCTAAACTTTATCTCATTCGAATTGTCACTGGCAACTGACGTTCTCTGCACTAGTTTCTAAGTATAGGTTTCAGAAGTAATTATGAAATGTTCGTTAATGACATTGTTTCTTCTCTGTGCTTCAGGTAACCAATATGTGTTTTATTGCAATTGAATTTCTTATTAACGAAGTAATATTTTTCGCCTAAGTACGAGACTGCAGTCCAATTTGCATATTTTCTTTTAATTTAATTTTGAGTTCCGTTTTCTTGTGTTATATTTCTAACCGATTATTTCCGTATTCTTTTGTTGTGAATATAATTTAATAGTTGAAAATGCTTGCTAATTAGTGAAAGTCGAGTCATAGGAGTTAGGTCGCCCTGGTGCGGCAGCAGGCCTGACAGGAAAAAGGGGTAAGTTTTCGACATATAACGTCTCAAACTACACCCACATGTCGCCGGGAAGTGTCCACGTATAAACGATATTAATTCATCTAGATATTACATGACACAATATTCGAAGCTACGGTGGGCCCAGATTTTGAGAAAGACCCGAAGTAGATTGATGATGATTATTCCTTGGTAGTCGCACATAATGTAAATTTGTCTAATTATGAAAGGGGTAAATTCATTTCGTGGATGTAATCAATAAAAATGACAACCCCCAGATTAAACTAAACAAGGAATAGGGGACGGTTACAGGGTCAAGTTTTGTTCACGGATAAGAGCCGTCTCTGCGGAAGTCCGACAAATGGTAGGGAAAGGGTACTTTTATGCATGTTCAGGAGAACAAAATGAACAATTCAGTTTTACTCCTTCTGTCCCTTTCGGTGGAGGCTCAACTATGGTGTGGGGTGGTATTTGTTTAAGGGCACGCACAGAGTTAGTGGTGATTAATAGCAGCACTTTAACTGCAGATAGGTACATAAGGGTACATAAGGGATGTTCTGTAAGGTCATGTATCTTTCGTCTCACATATTTGAGGAAATTTCCTTTTAATTCAGGTCAATGCTCGCCCGCACAATGTTCGTTATGTTCCTGACTTTTTAAACCGAGTGGAATTACCGGAAATGGGTTGTATGTTTCCAGACTTGGATACAATTGAACATGTATGGGATATGCTATGCAGACAACTTAGGTCAAAAATTCCTGGTGTCCGAAACATAGAAAAAGCGAGAGCTGCTATAATTGAAATTTGGGGAAATTTGCTCCAAGAGATGATCGATAACATCATCATAAGTATGAGAAGAAGAATACCACGCTTTGGGACACACACACATTATCGAAAAGTATAATCCTGGTAATTTTGCTTCATCACTAAATGTTTAAAACAAATCAAGTTGAATTATTAATTTCTTTCAGAACTATTTTATTATATGCGTATACAGGAATAAAGGGTTGCAAAATAAACTGCAATTGGTGAATATGTAAAAAAGGGCCAATTTATTGAGCCATTAAACAAAAATATCTTCCTAATATAACTCCATTATGAATGATCAAATTGTCATTTTTATGGCAAGTGCTAAGAAAATTAACAATTCGTATTTCCTGGGTTATTTTCGTTTTAATTGGGACATATGCTGCCTTTCATTTTAACCTAGTTTCTCTTCATGCGTATTTATATCTGAAAATTCTATGAAATTAGATGTTTGAAAACTGGCTACCATTATTGTTATTGTCTCTTGTAATGTTTTCTTTTTGCGCTTACAGTACTCTATACTCTTTAATTTACATAAAAGAACTTTTTTCACATATGCTAATTAATTCTATAGTATCCTCTTTTGTACGTTCCTTTAACAACGCCATATCTATTTACTTTTATTTTTATTATTCGAGAGCACTCTCACAATTAAAATACTCTTCAAGCTCGGACAGTTACTACAACGCATATGGAATTAATGAAAATATACCATGGCCATTTGAGAGCAAGTCGCAACCCATTGACTGCCTGAGAAATACAAGGATGCTACCCGATCGTACACTTCAAATATGTGTCTACTTGAAATAAATGCTCTCCAGAGTATTTCTTTCACGCGGAAATGTTACTTAATAATTTATGCGACCGCATATTGGTATTAGTATGTATTTTTAATAAATTTAGTTGACTTCTTCTAGTCGAGAAAAAAGTACTGTCATCTCTAAAGTATTGGAATTATTACTTACATTAAATATGAGTGCATATGCTATTAGTTCTTTAGAATAAGCAAATTGTTAATGCTAAACTCAGTGAATCTCAACCATCCTTTCTAATTCGTTTGAACATAATGTAATATACTTTTGAAATTGATTGTTAGATAAACATGTCTAGAATCGTTATTTCTCGAAAGCAATTTTGTGTAGAAATATATGTATTGGAATATAATGAGAAATAATTAAATCTGTCTGCTCCTTCAGTTTGAAACTGAAAGGAAAAAGTGTGTTGGTAAGTATATAAAAAGCAATATTTCAGTTTCGTTAGGTTGGTTTGTTTGTACCTTTCTGTGCCTATTTGAAAACCTACCTACTCAATTTATAAATTAGGATGATACTAAATATAATGAAATAAAGAATAATAATCGTGTTACTTTATATTACATTCATATCAGCTATTAGCAAGATATATTGAATTACCATTGGAGTAAATGACGTCACACAGCTGTTAATATGAGAGCGCATTCTTAGTTCATTTTGAAGTCTATAGAGACTGTAGAAAATACAATATTTTTGTATTTCGCTTTAAAATCAAAAGATCTTTCAGAAAATAGCAGACGAATTTAATTTACATTTTGCAAATGTTGCCGAAAATGTAATAAAAAATTTACCTGTCACTAATAAAACCTATAAACATTTCTTAGACAAAAAAATCACAGGTTTCTTATAACGAAGTAAATGATGTTATAACCAATTTAAAAAAGACTTAGTCTAATGATGCTTATTATTTAAACATAAAAACTTTATACGCAATTAAGTACTTCATATTAATTCCACTAACTTAATAAATAGTTGTATACGCACAGGTATATATCCTGATATTCTTAAAATTTCAAAAGTCATTCCATTACATAAAAAGGACTCATTAAATGATGTTGTATACTTCAGACCCATTTCAATTTTACCTCTGTTCTCAAAAACTTTAGGAACAGAAAAATACAGTAAACTTGCTATTTTGAATCCAATGACCTATTTAATTCTAGTCGGTTTGGCTTTAGATATCAACTTAATTCAGTCATATCTGACTAATAAGACAAATAGATCCCAGTTTGTTACATATCAAATTACAAATTCTGATTTGCTATTGAACATGGAGTGCCACTAGGCTCCGTTTTGGGACAGATATTGTTATATCAATGATTTGACAGACACAACTGCACCTCAATTTGTCCTATTTGCAAATGATACCACCGTCAATTACTCACATCAAAATATTGATACTTTACGTACAAATATGAGGGAAACATTGTCGGCAGCTCAGGAATGGTTTACAGCCAACCATCTTAGCTTAAATAAGACTAAGACTTAGACTATGGTTTTTAGTCTGAGAAATGTAACTGGAGAAAGCCACATAAATAGCATTACGTTTCTCGGGACACACCTAGATAAGAAATTGTCTTGGGAACAACATGTATACTTTGTAATAAAATTTCAGTCAACATTTACCTATTACGAAACCTTGTAAATGAGGTTTGTCAAGAAACATTGATTACAGCCTCTCATGGTCTTATTCATTCTCAATTATCCTACGCCACCCTAATTTGGGAACATTTCACGTATAGCGCCAATGTTTTCGGCTAACAGAGAAAAGCAGTACGGATTTTGTGCGACCTAAAATACAGAGACGACTGTAGACAAGCTTTCAAAAATTTAAAAATATTAACGTTTCCTAGCGTGTACATTTTGCATTGTCTATTATACATTAAGGTACATAAATCAAATTATACTTCTCATAACGAAGTGCACAGGTATTCCACGAGAAACAATATAACCTATATTCTAAGACTTTTAAAATATAGTAACGGAACAAATTATTATGCCATACGGTTTTTTAATATTTTGCCTTCAGAAATCAAAGAACTTGAGTACAATTTATTTAAACATACTGTGAAATCTTTTTTAATAACCAGCGCTTTTAATAATTTTGAGGTGTATTTTTCTTCAAATGTTAATAATATGTGTGGATGATTGCTTTTATCTATTGACATGATATTTGCCACACGAACAGACAGACACTGTATAAATAATATCAACAAAAAATAAATTAAAATTAAAATTATTTAAACATAATGCTATATGCGAATTAATTTATTATACTATAGAAACGGGCACTCGAGGCATGATGTATCGAGCAGACTCCAGAATGTAATTACAACTAAGCCTGAACTGTAAATGAGAACAGAGTAACAGGATTCAAGTATTTAGAATTATATGTGTATAATTGTAAGTTGTAAAAACATGATTTTAAACATTAATTGTATTTTACCTTATCATAATGGACTTTTAAATAAAGAAACGTGATTGTAAAAACGCCCATATACAGCCAGAATAGTACTGAAGCATCCATGGTGTCCAAAAACATGTTCTAGTTTCATCTTCTTGAAGACCCATGCAAAAGCTCAGCGACTGGGCTATAATAAAAATAAATTTTGTTAAAATATTTTGAATTAAGAACTTAAAAGCTACCTAGCTAGTGTAAACATGAACTTTTAATCATTTAAAAAGTAATTATATAATTGGAATACAAACACAATAGGTGTAATCCACTTTAAAAACAGTATTACTCAAATGTCAAAATAGAGACTCGTCTATTGAAAATATTACTATTAAAGCACATCGTAATAGCTCCAAATGGTATAAAATATGTAAAGACTCATGTAAACTATACTTACATTGTGTGTGCCCATAATTTAAAGGACTATTGTAAGGCCCACGATGTTATTTGAGAATGACCATAGCGTAGCTCAACGATTATTATAAAAACCATTATATAAATGAACTTTACCAATGAAATATATGGTTGCAGTGAAACAGGACTCACTATACTTCATTTACATTGCATTATGTTCCATTAATTTGTTCATCTAGGAGGTATGAGATGGTGTTGAAAAGTACCCGCTACCCCTAGAACACAAAATGTTATCTATATGAATTTAAAATGTTTGTAACAATGTTTATTGTGTGTATAATTAGTAATACAAAGCTCGTTTACAACCTGGAAACCAAACTTTGCATGTAAAATAGAATTTAAGAAAATATTGTATAAATTTCAGCAATTTTGAAAATTTTATTGATATTCAATTAAACATAGAGTGTGGCATATGGAAATGTTCAGAATTTAATGCAGATTAATAATTCAATAGTAAAATCCAGCTTTAGAACTCCTACACAAAAATAAGTGTAAATACAGAATTCAATAAAATAATTTTAATAATCAAGCAATCTAATCATGTCAAAAAACGTCAAATTAGGCCAATTAAAAAGCTTGAATTTTTAAAACAGTCACCCATTAGAGTTCGTAGAGACAACATCTAGAATTGTTGATCCAGAAAATTATAACCTTAAAAAAATTTTAATAAACAAATAATAACCAAAAGTGCCAAGAAAGTTAAAGTAGAGCCGTTTGTACTCAAGGTTAAGAGTAGACAAATAATTTAAATGCATATCTAGCAAGAAGTGATAATTAATAATATACAATTTACAAAGTTCCTGAAATTTAAATTTTTAAATGTTTTGAGAAGGTAAACAAAATTATAATTGAAAGTATTTCATATGTTGTAAACATCCTAAGAGGAAAATTTAGTGCTACGAAAGGTAACAGTACCTACCTTTTAAAATAAAGTGTTTTCGGTATTAAAAATAAGTGTTTCGTCCAGTAAATTAATCAAGAAAGCAGAATTCATATCACAGGCCACTAAGGTGAAGCTTCAAACGTCAACGATTCGCCAGGGATCGCAGATAAGAAGGCAGCGCCACGAGTGTGAGTGAAATGTCGAACTAATCGAGCAGCGACAATAAATCCATGGTAAATATTTTCTTAAAAATTGCAATTTTCATAAATAAAAGGCCAAATAAATTTTATTTTAGTAATTAAGTCATACAACGTTTGTATTTGTGTATTTTTTCCAGTATAGGTTTCCAGGAAGGAGTTTTATAAATAAATATTTGTTTCTTGTTATTTTGAACTCTGGCTTTCATTTACCTTTTCAGACTGTGTGCACCAATGCTAACCTGAGCAAATTTGAACCGACTTGAGCCCTGGAGAGTCTGTCTGTCCAAATAAAGGGACTAGACATCATGCTACAAAGTTACTGTTTTGTGTAGTATAGTAAATTTGACATATTGCTGTGCATGCGATTTGTCTGGCGCCCAAGAATATAATTATTTTCAAAACATTCATTTTAAACAAAACACAAAATATCGTAACACTATATATTGTATTGTTGTCCATAGTGACTGTTTCATGTTTTTAATTTTATATACAAACACCATTGTGTTATGTAATAGGTCCGTTTTTCCTTTTTTTAATATACTTAAATATTAGTGGAGCAGATCTGGAGAAAAAACAGGGTCGAAAAGTGACTACTCCGAATGAACAAAATTTGTTTGCCAACTTATAAAGTTAGGTCCCCTTCATCACTCCGACAAGTTTTTACAGGGCGGAGTCGGCGGGGGGTGGGGGAAACGATCCATTAAAAGTACAGGAAAGCAGTTTTTCCGACGCATCTCCGCAGGTGTTGGTGCTACAAGAAAAAACATACTTACCAAAAATAAAGAGCTTGACAAAACACGTAAGCTCATTCTAACCCGAACCCGATCGCATAATTAGTTCGCGAGATATCGCGATTGAAGTTGCGAAAAAACGAAAAATTAAATTAATTGTTTCTTGAGAAGGAGTAGAGTTGGGGCCTCATTTTTTTCTAAATAGAAGGGTATTGATGAACACTTGATGAGGCCAGAGGGTGGGGGAGCTGGGACAATTAGGAGGGGAGATATGGGAGGGAAATCAAAATTATTTAAATGCTGATAACTCTGTTATTAATGGAGCTATGGCAATCTGGGTGGGACCAATTTACGTATTTTTTTATTTACTAAAAGATAGCGGTGGCAGATTTTTTATTGTTTCCAAACAAACGCCTGGCGCGCAAAATAATAAATTGCCGATTTTTTGCATGTCTTTTTGGGCATGAAGGAAGGGGGTGGGGGAAATAATTTTTTCACCAGTTAATAGAATTCTTTTTTATCTTCAATTTTCGTTCAGCAAGATCGAGATCGGATGATTAGCAAGGGAGATACAGATCGGCAAAGTTTTTGCTGTATAGCGGGTAACGGGGAGGGGTGGGGGGTTTGGGCCGGAATCAAAATTTTCTTTCGACTTTTTCATTTTTTTAGTCCCCGATGTCCATACATTGTCCGCCCGCATGAATTACAAAAGGAAAAACAAAACGAAATCGGGCGAGCGAGTCAGTTGAGCAGCCTGGGGCGAAGTTTTACGATCTCCCGCTCTCCCACTCTCCTTGAATTGTCATCATCTGTCAGTGAACTGTTTGTAATGACGTTGACTGATTTGTAAGGGTGTACGAAGATTTCTCTCACTATATATAATATCGGAGGGTAAGTAAACATTTTATATCTTTCATATATAAACATTGCATAGCTCTTCACCGAGACGGTTGTGCACAATGAGTGTATTGTGAGACAGCAAGCACATTCTGGTTCTGGTTTTGTTATCCTTCTTTCCAGAAGCTGTTAACGTGCGAGATTTGAGAAAAGTCTTGCTTCTGGGTCATCAAATCCAACACTTCAACTTCAATTATTGTCTGCTGATTGATTGACTGTTCTGATTCCACGCATTTAACAAAGCTGCTGCCTCAAAAGATCGAGGAGAAAAGTAGAATACCTGTTGAATGTGCAAAAAGAGGATTGTATCTCGGCCGAATTCATCAGCGTGGATACCACCAGAGATCCAAACCTATCATGGCCGAACCTAAAGTTTGTCTACTGTGTAATCTCCTCATCGACGAGAAACAAACTAGTAAAGTTGTTAAGAGCAAGGGTTTGGCTACATTGCGCACTACTACAAAAAATTGCAAAAAATTCAATCACGTAACTATTCCATGTAATTCGAAAGAGGAATCTTTCCATGTCAAGTGTTATATGGCCTGCATAAGGAACACCAATGACAATACCGGCATCGAAGACCCAACCCGCTTCACCCTGTGCTGATACTAGTCAAACACATGTTTAAGTACGCCAACCCTTCGCGCCTGGGGGTCTAGTTAGATTTACAGGAATAAAGTAGTTGATTTGGAGAGGATTCCAGAAAATATATGTAAGTCTTAGTAAAAACTAGATAAGCCGACTAAGGTATATTTTTTGTCCCCATACAAAAGCAAAGTAATGAACACAGGGGTTTTTTATCTGCCCTACTGGCATAAATGTTAGATAGGGCAAATTACGATAATAAAATAGCAGGGATTCTTTACAGCATCATATTATGCACATAGTCATGTGTCACAAATCCCATGGTCCGTTAGGTAATTTCAAATTGGGGTACGGTTTAAAGTAGGGAAGGTTTTAACTGGTAGAGATTTCAGGGTATACTGCCCACTTTTGAGAAGTCTGATTTTCTGTGAGGGAAAATAGGACTTCTGGGTTACAGCGTTCCTTTGGTCTAGATCTAGCCACAGGGTGATGATAAATTCTTTCAGTTTTAATGTTTATGTAAATTTCGGTACTTTCTCGGTTGTAACGTAAATTCATGTCTTGTAATTATCCTAAGAGTGTTCGGCTCGCGATTAGTCTAAAGATTTGAAATTGCTGTGGACAGCTTCATTTTCAATATAATTAATTGCTGTTTGTTAATTTATTTAATCGTTCAATGTTTGTGTTTCTCATTTTCATTTGTTTTCAGTTTCTCTGTAAATTACAAATGAATAATAGATCTATCATCTGCTCCTGAAACTTCTTTCTCATATTTCCTTTCCTCCTCATCATCCTCAGGCAGTTCTATGCTAGCACATGCGCTGCAGCGTCGCTTGACCTTGAAGAGATCACGACAGTCTTTTGTATAGCACCTCTCATTTATTACCTGCCATTGTTTTAATGGACCCACGCCGGCTGGCGCAACATCCCGAGAAAGCAGAGATAAAAGGCTGCCGAGCTACAAGAGCGTGACTGAGGATTAAAAATCAAGTCATAATCCAGTGCGATACGAGCGATCAAACATTCAAAACTATTTGAAAGCGCGCCGTTCACGAACGCTCGTTCACGGGTGTGTGTGTTCGAGAAGAGCGAGAGAGCGGCTCAACTGACTCGATCACCCGTTTTCATTCTGTTTTTCCTTTTGTAACTCGCGCGGATGGACCATGTATTTACATTGGGAACTTATAGAATGGAGAAGTCGAAAAAAAAACTTTTCACAAAATTTTCATCGCGCCCAAACCCCCCACCACTTTCCGTTCTCCCGCTATACAGCAAAAACTTTGCCAGCCTGTAACTCCCGTCCTAATCATCCGATCGCAATCTTGCCAGACGTAAATTGAAGATAAAAAAGAATTCTATCAACTGGTGAAAAAATTATTTCCCCCACCCCCTTCCTTCATGCCCAAAATGACGTGAAAAAAATCCTCCATTTTTTATTTTGCGCGCGAGGCGTTAATTTGGAAACAAAAGATCTTCTGCCACAGCTATCTCTTAACAAATAAAAAAATACGCAAATTGGTTCCAGCCAGATTACCGTAGCTCAATTAATAATAGAGTAATCAGCGTTTTAATAATTTTATTTTCTCCACCACATCTCCCCTCCGAATTGTCCCACCACCCCCGCCCTCCGGCCTTATCAAGTGTTCATCAATACCCTTCTATTCAGAAAAAAGTGAGGCCCCAACTCCACTCCTTCTCAAGAAAGAATTAATTTAATTTTTCGTGTGTTCGCAAGTTCAATCGTGATATCTCGCGAACTAATTATACGATCGGGTTCGGGTTAGAACGAGCTTACGTATTTTTTCAAGCTCTTCATTTTTGATAGGTATGCTTTTTTTGTAGCACCAACACCTGCGAAGATACGTCGGAAAAACTGCTTTCCCATACTTTTATTGGGTCGTTTCCCCCACCCCCCGGCGACTCCGCCCTGTATAAATTTGTCGGAATGATGGAGGGGACCTAACTTTATAAGTTGGCAGAAAAAAATTTTTCATTCGGAGCAGTCACTTTTCAAAACCCAGATCTGCCCCACTAAAAAATATGCTAAATGAGCCCTGAAGGTTAGTCTGGTAGCAAAGGCTTGGTAGCACCGTCTATGCTTTGAATCTGATACCAAAGAAATAATCAATAACCGGAGATATGCGGTAATTAAAAATAAAAACCAACGTTAAACGCACTGCTGGTCTGTTTAACATGATTTTTAATCGATTGGGTATTTTTACGGATGAGCTGCCAGGCCATAACTATTTAATAATGTAGGTTGGATAACGATAAAAATTTGCAATATACGTTAGAAGAAAAGAAGCTCTCAAAATATTTTAAATTTGTAATCCTAGATATAAAGGAAGCTCTTTGCAATCTTAGTAATGACCTACTCGGGGTAATAGGACATAAGGTAAGAATGAGAAATGTAAAAGTGGGGCCAACGCGGTATGTAATTATAATATCGTTGCTTAACAATCTAAATTGACAATCAAGTACACATTACTTTACTTACTAAGGTATTACTTACTAAGGTATTTTCAGTCCTACATTTACATCATCTATATACCGACTGACTGACGAACATAATCTTCACATATTTTATGTTAATTTTCGAGCTAACCCAGACATTTGCGGGGTGCCATGGCATTCCACTAATAAATGTAAAAGTAAGAACTTTGTTTTCAACCTAATTGTTATATATTTTCTACTAGTTTTAATAGACAATGACTCATTTTATGAAATTTGTCGTCAAACTGAAAAATGTATGTATATCTCATTTGCCCTGTAAAAATCATTGAGTGGGGCAAATTCAATTTGTGTATTCCGAATGTAAGACATGCGTGTTGTCAGTAGCGAGATCCACATGACTCATGCCGTAGTAATATTGTCACGTATACAATGTTCTTCAGGCTCTAAGACTTATTTCTGAGTGAAATACGCGACGTCCACAGGTATCTCCGATATTGTCCGGTTGCCCAGGGTCCTATCGGTGATACCCATGAAACCACTTTAACTCTCTTGGCATACGAGAGGGTTTAAATTAATTAGTTTAAACCCTCTCGAGTTTTGTTTACATTTGTGTTTTCTTTAATAAACTTGTACTTTGTTTTGTAACACTATGTTTTATTTTATAGAGTATTCATTCAATAATTACTGAATGAATACTCTATAAAATTAAACATAGTGGTAGAAAACAAAGTACAAGTTTATTAAAGAAAACACAAATGTAAACAAAAATCGTACTTACATTTTTACTACCCCTGGGAACGAGAATCTCTAGGGGAGGAGTTGGGCCCACGCAGTACCCAACAGTGCTTTCTCTTTCAAAACTCAAAACCCAAGTAACTTTTTTACTGCACGCCATCACCGCTATTACTTTAACTGACTCAGCACTTTTGGCCCAGCGACACTGTAGTGCATTCACCCAGCTAGTTTCCAGCCAGATCAGCCTTTTTCGGTACAAAGTAAAATGCAATGAAATGCGTTAAGCAGATCTAATGTAACAAATGATATCTCTTACTAAGAAACAATGTACCGGGTGTCCAGAATAAATTCAAGTACTACGTGATAATATAGACCGGGAAGTGTTGTAGGTGTTTGTGAGATGTTTCTTTTAAGTTTCGGTATATGATCATCTCCCTTGCCTTTTCTTCTTATGAGTCTTCTGTTTTTGAATCTGGCAGTATGTATATGGTATATCTTTATTGTAAGTACTTCTTTTGTTTTACCGTTCTAGTTAGTAAATAAGAAACTAGATGTCTTCCTTCTTACTGACATTTTAAGAATATTAAATTGTTATTAAGCAATACTTATAATTCATATATATTTTTTTAATACTGTAGTACAGGTATGACGAAAATTTGTTTTCTACAGTATATTTTTAATATATCTCTCCACTTTAGCCCTGAGAAAACGATAAAACAACAATTTTGTAGCTTCTACCTAGAAATGTTTTTAATTTCGCATAATACAACTTGTTTCATTGGTATTCTTAATACAGAAGCGAGGCCTTTATTAAATAATACGGTTAGATCCCTTCGCTGTTTCACAAATTAATTATACATTGTTTTATGTGGATACAATAACCGATTTCTTAGTGAGCAAGCTATAGTCGTATACCTGTTAGCATTTAAATGTAGCTTATTGATTTCACTCCATGGGAAAATGCTGTTAACATCCTCTTGTAGTTCATCCTTCTCGATTTCAACTTCTTTGTACAGTTGTCTGCGTACGTTAAAAAAAAGTAAACATTTTAAATCATTTGTGTATCGTTAAGTAAACACACAAAAAGTAATGGCCCTAAGTTACTTCCTTGGGTCACATAAGATTTGGTCAAATATGATGCCGACAGAGCAACCATGTGTTTTATTTATTGCCATCTCGATATCAAACGCGATTTAGAAACGGTAATGTATTATCAAAAATTTTATATTTCAAACTTCTTTAACAAAATATCGTGATCTTCACTGTGTCAAAAGTTTTTGCAAAAGGTAAATATGTAACATCCGCCTAAGCACTATTGTCTAGTGTATTAAATCATCTGTCAAAAACATATTAATGTAAGGTGAAAAGTAACAATAATAATAGTATAGTAAATGTAGGATGTATCTTTAAATGGTTAAAATATATTGTAAAATAGAATTAAGTACTTTTATATTTGGAAAAACAATAATAACAGCAAAAATAAACAAAAAAAATACAATAAAAAATAAAACAAAGTTATATAGACAAATTCCCTCTGTCTGACCAAGTGTTCTATCAACCGTAACTGTCCGTGGTTCTGTCTGTATGTATCAAATCACCATGATGAAACCCTTGGCGTAATAGTGTTCCTGTCTAATATATCCCTATTCAAAAAAAAATGTGTGAATATATTCATATTAAAAAAAAAGTAGAAAATAATGAAGAGAAAATCGAAAACAAAATTGGAAAAAACTTGTATATAAAAAAAATCCAAGTAGTTATGTACTTATGTAAAATAATATTGTAGAAATTAAATGATTGAAATACTCTTATAAAATTGCATTATCCATTTAAAATCAGGAGCACTCATATAATCCACGTACATGATTATATGGAATATTAAATATTAACTCCATGTGCTTATATCAATTGAGATCTGATTGATTCTTTTTCTTTGTATTTATAAGACTCAGTTATTTCATTGACATTTTCTCTCATTAAGATACAGCATCTCAACATGACTCTGTACGAATGGCCGCAGCCTCAGCCATCCTCTCTAATATAGATAGATAGATCATCTGTCAATATTGTCACGCAGGAAACAGCCAAATCCGGGAAAGTCGCAAATGTCTGTATAAATTAAATATATTCGACCCTAGTCCATATTAAATCAAAAACAATTAAATAATTTCAATGCCGACTAGTAGTATTGTTTAATAATAAAACACGAATATATATATAAACATAACATTGACCGGAATAAAGATTTGCTAAATAAACAAGTATATAAATCGAATAATCAAAACAAACGAGGTTCTCGGTTCTTTTCATTAATTGAGTTTCGACGTTTAGTCTCGACGGTCAGTCTTAGTTTTGGGGCCCTCATCTTAGGATGTGGGGCCCAGGCCCTTCAGGCGGTTGTAGTGATCTCCAGCCTGGAGATCACAAGTTAAGTTAAGTGAAAGTGACGCCTTTTCCTCCCCACTATGTATATTGGTAAGATCGTTTAAGTTGTTATGTATATTTTTATTATGTTGTTGATTATTTGTATCTGTTGTTTGTTTGTTATCCCTTAATGAAGGTTTTAATAAAACCATGTAAATTCTTAAAGTTGCCCCTTCTTAACACACATTTCTCCAAATAACCTCCGTCACGTAGGGCGTAAGGCCCACAGATAAGGCCCTAGCCCTTTTCATCGTGACATATGGTGGAGGTCGCCTAGCTTCATTCCCAGGGGTCATATGCCACGATGAAAAGGGCTAGGGCCTTATCTGTGGGCCCTACGCCCTACGTGACGGGGGTTATTTGGAGAAATGTGTGTTAAGAAGGGGCAACTTTAAGAATTTACATGGTTTTATTAAAACCTTCATTAAGGGATAACAAACAAACAACAGATACAAATAATCAACAACATAATAAAAATATACATAACAACTTAAACGATCTTACCAATATACATAGTGGGGAGGAAAAGGTGTCACTTTCACTTAACTTAACTTGTGATCTCCAGGCTGGAGATCACTACAACCGCCTGAAGGGCCTGGGCCCCACATCCTAAGATGAGGGCCCCAAAACTAAGACTAACCGTCGACACTAAACGTCGAAACTCAATTAATGAAAAGAACCGAGAACCTCGTTTGTTTTGATTATTCGATTTATATACTTGTTTATTTAGCAAATCTTTATGCCGGTCAATGTTATGTTTATATATATTCGTGTTTTATTATTAAACAATACTACTAGTCGGCATTGAAATTATTTAATTGTTTTTGATTTAATATGGACTAGGGTCGAATATATTTAATTTATACAAACATTTGCGACTTTCCCGGATTTGGCTGTTTCCTGCGTGACAATATTGTTAAATTAGTAACCGACTTTTTTGTTACGAAATCGATAATTTCCCATGTACATAATTAAACTATTATTTGTTCAAGTGCCTTTGCAATTGCTGGAAGTCTATGAGTTTCTATATAATTTATATTTTCTATGTTTTTCTTGTATCATTTTTATATATTGGAGTCGGCATATTTCATGGATATATCCCATCCGCATCATATAACCCCAATATTATAAATAACTACTATTATTCAATCGAAGGAAATCTAATGGAAAACATAATTCCAACAAATGACCCCTTGAGCTACCATGGAGAAATATACAGTCATAAGACCTTATACCTATACAGCACAAGCTTCGGCGAATTTAAAGAAATTATAAGCGACATTAAGCATAGAAGTCGTCAGGTCTCGACGAAATCTCTGTAAATATATTCGAAAATCTACCAGACTCGGCACTTCATATATTAGCATAATTCTGTAATAAACGAATCGTTTGAATCCGGAACATTTCCATCTTCTTTAAAAACTTCGGTAGTTATTCCACTCTATAAGGGCGGAGAGGTAGATAATCCATCTAACTTCCGACCCATCTCACTAATCCCCACATTAGCAAAAATTATCGAAAAATTATTTTAAAAAAGGGTTGTAGAATTTTTGTCCTCCTGCAATCTACTAAGTGATCACCAATTCGGATTTCAAAAGGCAAAAAGTGCAAGTGATTCTCATTTTTAAGTCAGATTTATGCCGAAATCAATAACGGGGAGGCAGCGGCGGCAGTTTTCTGCGATTTATCGAAAGCCTTTGACTGTGTCCTGCATGAAATTTTGTTACGAAAGCTTGAGCATTATGGTTTTCGAGGCACCACCCTAACTAAATATAAAGTATGGGGTATCCCAAGGTTTCGGTCTTGGCTTCTTTTACTGTATATCAACGACCTGACAAAAATTAATATTGAAGGAAAATTCACTTTATTTGCTGAGGCACCACCATACTGTGGCACAATAAAGATGCTATTGTACTTCAGCAAATGGTGTCGGCCGATATAAATAAGATCAAGGAGTGGTTTGACTCCAATTTGCTTTCATTCAACATTAACAAAACAAACAGACTACATTTCACTGCAATTTAACGAACATCTCACTGCTCAAAATTTGGTTCCTACGCTAAATGATCACAAATGAACTGGGTTATGCAGCTTCTAGGACTGCTTATTTTTCACTAACCGAATCACACTTAAGTTACGGCATTGCCTTCTGGGAAGCATGCAGTAAATATCTTATACAAACAATATTGGTACTTCAAAAACGCACTATTCGCAACCTACACACAACTGGAATTCATGAATCATATAAGCCACTGTTCTTGACACATAGATTTCTCACTGTGGTATCCATTTACATTCTAGAAATAGTTTGTTTACTTCATGAACATAGAAGTAATATCATAAATACTTCCTCCATACATGTAACTCTGCAAGTCAATAACGTTGCTTTGCCAATTCCCAGATTCACTCTAGTCAAAGACTATACAATGGCTATAAGATGTTCATCACTTACCAAATAATATTATCGAAATGAGCTCAAATATAAATTTCAGAAAGACGGTTAAAAGCCTGTTAATTGTTAAACCCTATCATAATTTAGACGAGTACTGTAATGACCAGAGCCCGGCGCAAAAGTAGTTATGCCAGAGACGGTCTTCACACACAGAAAAATATAATGTTTTGTGTGATTCACATAAGCAAATAAATACATTATTTATAGGAAACAAATACCTACTTTTGCGGTAAGAAATAAAAAGTATGGCATAAAACTCATAGAATAATAAATAAATAATTTATTATTGGTTTGGAGAAATTATTTATTTGGTATTGTTACATACATCTATGTAAGAGATGTTTACTGAAACTGGTGGATAAAAAACACCAGACTTCGGCCGCACATTATATACACCTGCAGCGTCGCGCGTCGGTCTGATTGTCTAATCGAAAACAAAAAACTCGGCACTTTAAACGGCATACACCACTTCAACTGTTTATATCAGTTAAGGAAATGTAAACATCTCCCATATGTTTCTTCCCAACTATATTAAACAATTTTCAATTTAAAATATAATTTTTATCTGTGCCACATAATATAAGGCACTATAATTAAAAAAAATATAAGGAGAATTTTCGACACCACAAAGTCACCACCACGCTTGTCACTCTCTTTCTGCTTTTTTACGACAGCAAATGGGATACGGTAAACAATAATAATAGTAAAATAAACAGGAGATTGCGTTTTATATTTTGCAGAAGACTTCAAACATACAGAAAGCATTTGAAATAAAAAAGGTCCAACAATTATTATTAATTTATTACACAATGACTAATGTCATGTGAGATTGTTTCATATGCACATACGCATTATGGAGTCAACACTACAGACTTGTCAGTACATTTGATAGAAGTAAATGTGTCGTGATTTGTTATGGCGTCGAGTGGCCTTCCATTAAATGAAACAGTACTTTCGTAGATTAAAGATTTTCTGAAACTGCGGTTTAACGGTGTAGAACTTTTCTGTTCCAACTGTGGAAAAACGCTTTCGTGGACATGCAATTCGAACATTTTAAAACAAGTTTCATCTGAACGTCATAAAAACTAAAATTTAGCATATTTACATGGATATTTCTCACGGATCCCTTTAGCTATACGCAACGTTCAACGTAAGCCGGAAACAGATCAGTATACCGTAATTGATGCAATAAACATTACAGGTATTTGATCTACGTCAATATATTTTTAGAGTCTCAGGGGATATTGCTGAGTAAAATACAAATTGGATACATAACAGTGTTAAGAAACAATCCCGGTTTTTCAACATTTTTGTGTGTGGCAACGAAGTGGACTGTTCAATGCCTTACATAAATCTGCCATCTGTAAGAAACTATACTTATTTTAAATATGCGCCGATTACATCGGTAGGCGTTGAACGGTTGAACGATGCTTTTTCACAACACAAGTGGGATATTCAGTGACAGGCGCCGGAGTTTTATTTCGGACGATTTAGAACAAGTGCAAATAATATATTTTTATTATTCTAATAAGGTATAGTTACTAGGCGTTTGTGTTTGTGCATCCAACAATAAGTGCATCAAAGTATGACTTATAACCGTTTCGGGGCCATTTACCTTTAAATATTACGGAATTCACTAGATATAATCATAAGGTAAAATATTGTATTATTGCGCATGAACATGTTTATATAGTTCATATTGCACAAAGCCGACTCTGGCTTTTACGTCATAACTACCTCTGAGCCGGGGTCTGGTAATGACACATTTTAATTAGGCATTTACTACCTTATCTTATTGTATTTTCTGACTTTTTATATTAGCTATTATAATTATTCCATTAAAATGTATATCTAATCTATATTCTGTATTTATATAATGTAGAGGTGCACTGTGTAAACTATATATGCTATGGACCTATGCTTATTTACTTTGTTAATAAGAAACTCTTTCTTCTGAACAATAAAGTGTATTTTGATTTGATTTCATTTCATTTGATATAAAGTTAATATTTGAAGTTAATTCTTTTGGGAAATAATTATATTAAATACCATACAAAGTAATCAATTTTAATAACAGAATTATTTACTAGTTCGGTCACAATGTTATCATATTTTGCTCTGTATCATCAATGTTCATAATAAACATGTTTTAATATATGGCTTTTGTTTAGACCACAGCGAGCGGCTACGCTCAACTACAAAACCATGCCGCAGTGTCCAGACTTGGGCGCGAAAAGTGCTACACTAGGGCGCAACGAGCAGCGGAGCAACACCACCTGTGATGTGGTCCAGAGTGGACTTCAACAGCAGAAAATCCCAGACAAAATACTGTGGAAGTTCGATTGTGATATTGGTAGTCCGAACAGTCCGGATGTAGTAAATAGGACATTGCCAGATGCAATCGTAAGTAGGACCACCACCTTGTGATATATAGGTAGAAATTAAATTTATTAAAAATAAAATGAACTGATGTTTGTACCAACTGGATTTATAATTAGTATTAACGACATAGATTTTTTGTAAATAAATGTGTTTTAGTTTTTACGTTGGCAGATATTCTTCAGTGCTGCTCTATTGTAAATCTACTTTAAGATATTTTTTAATGATATACACACACTCTGGATGTATAATAAAACATCAGTGGAAAATTGTACTAAATTGAAAGAACATAAATATAAACATTTCGGCTCTTAATTGGCACACTAGAAAGAAAGTTTCACTAAAATATTTATATAAACATGTTTTATCAAAGTTACATTCATCTGAGTCACTATCCACTTCCATGCCGAGATCATTATACTTGTAAAAGAATTCAAGAATTGGATAGCAATGGTCCACTGCTCCCGAAGATTGTTACGACTAATTCTTAATTACCAGATCAGGTGTGACCAACATCATTTTAGTTCAGAAGTAGATCTCCCATAATAGATTTCCTACAAAATTTTCTTTTCTTATTTTTGAAAAATTCTTGCAACATTTATATTATATTCATAGTTCTTTTACTCAATAGCACTTCAACAATATCCACCATAATTCTATCATAAAGCAGTATTTATGAGACAATTGAAAATCTACTGATAGAAATGTACTACTGTATGGAATTAGATATCATTATTACTTCATTGGCTTGCAGGAATACATAGTTTTCTATAAAAAACGTTTAAGTAGGTACCCTTAAGCGCCCAATAATATTGCGCAATATAAATGAGTGTTTATGTCCTCTGTTACATGCATTGAGCTAGAACTTTAGGTAAGTAATCAATGGAGAAAGCGGACAGATTCCATGACAGAATTACCTAGCGATAAACAAAGCAGGAGATAGAGCGGTTGAATTCAGTCTGTATTAAATACCGAGGGAGTAAAATCTGCTTAAAGTGCTGTTACTCCCTACCCAGTGGAAAATGTACATCTAACCATTGCCGGACAGTCCTAGAATTAGAAACTGATGCTCCATCTAATTGCAAATATATTTTAGAACCCACTTAATTACACAATAAGGATCTGTAGCTCACTATCTATTATTTTGTGTCTGTCACCTAACCTAGTCCTGTAATAAGTAATTCTGAAAATTCTAGTTCATTATGAAAATGTGCAGCGGTTATATTTGGGCTTAAATAAGAGTTATGATGAAAAATTAAATCAAGAAATGAAACCATTAAAACCACTTTCTAACATTAAAAAATATTAAAATATCTAAATATTGATCCAAATGCTACTGCTCAGTGCATTTAAATGAAGAAGAAAGTACTTCGAAGTTAAGGAATTTATACAGTTTTCGTTGTCGTTGATTAGGATTCTGATATAATTTTAAAATTCAAAAACTATGCAAAAATCGTAAAAATTATATTAAAATATAGTACAGCCACCTGGTATTAAAAAAAATCCAAACTTTGAAGTAATTCTATGGCGGCTTGGAAATTTTCTTTCTTTGGAGATTCATAAACTTTAGGGTAAAATTTAATACTGACTCAAGTATTCAGAATTCGTTATAGAAAAAATTCATGTATATCTTTTGGAGGTCGCTGATTACGAATCAGGAGTTAGAATTGCATCCCTAATATGGTCGATATAGTAGAGGTACAATGGAAAAATTAGCTACATTTTGTTTGTCTTAAGCAAGTAGAACTTTATTTGCAAGTAGTTATATTTTAGGACATAAAACTTATATTCCAATAACAAGAATGATTGCCCTTACTCCTAAGAGGTCACCTCCTTAGGGGTACGAGCAATTATGTTTTTTATTAGGACCACCTCTAGTCAAGAAATCAATAATTAAGGAAGTACTGAGAATAAATTATTGAAATTTATATTATTTATGTTTTTGGGGAAGCTAATGATGAATGTTTGGTCAGAAATTAAAAATTGTATGATGCACGCTTAATATGGCCGTTATATTTAAAATTATAAGTGTAACATATGCATGTAATATACATATTTACACAAATACATACGTGCATGCGATGTCCAACGACTTAAAAAATATGCGTGAATAGCAAAAAAATATAAAAACTATGATTATTCCTTTACAATTGAAGATATTGCGAGATTTCATTGCCAAACGAGTAATAGCGTAATTTGCTAAAACGAGGCGCGCTTCTTATTTTGGTCATATCTCCATTGTAATTAATAAAAATCATCCAAAAAAAGAATCTTAAAGGTCTTTTAATGTTCTTTAAGGTCAGGTAAGTCTAAATCGTACAGAGGTTGTCAGTTATTTTGTATTCATACTAAATTCGTCAATTTAAAGACAAAGAAACGTTAAGAGTTAACTTCAAACACTTCTATCTCCTAGGCTAAATTATAAGGAATAGCATTTTTCTCAGTTTATTGCTAGAATTTTTTGTCTCTGATAGCATTCAGCTAAGATGCTTCCCTGCTGAGTTATTTATAATCTTAAATCCAAGAAAATTCGTTTAATAACAAATTTTCAAAATACCTTAAGTTTAAAATCTTTCTGCATCCATCACAAATTTGAGCATACACATAATAGTTAAGACTAACCAAAAATATGATTTGGATTTTTTTTCAATTTGGAATTTACTGGAACCAAAAAATGAGCACTTTTTGTGTAAGAAATCAAAATTTTGCCTTTATTTTCCTTGCATTCATTCATTTTTAAATTTGCAAATATAATAATTTGCCAACAGACAATTTTAAGCTACTGTAATAATCTTTAATTTGGTTCAACACACATGTTAATAGATTTTTTAAACCAGGGTTATGACTTTTTGAAAAGCGTGACCTTCTCAGAGCTACGTTCAAATGAAGTTATTATTAACTGTATCTCGGCAACGATAAGCCTAAACAAATCTTTACTTCATGGATTATTTTTGTCATTTCATAAGCTAGCCGTTTTGTTACGACAAACTTTTTGAAATTGTGATCCTCTTGAGTAATTTTCTTAAAACTTTTGAAGTGTTCTTTGGTTAGAAATCAACGTTTTCAACCCCCCATAACTCGGCGAGTATTAAAGCAAAAATAACGTTTAGTTAGTTTTCCCTTTAATTAAGGGTAGAACTCACCCCATACGAAAAGACACCCTTATTACTTTTTTACATTTCATATTTGACCCATTTTGAATCAAATGATCAAAAAATATTTAAATTTAAAACGGCTATAGAATTAGACCGAAAGTGAAGTCACCAAGTGACTGCACTAGATATTACTTTGGAATTTTTTAAACCAGTAATTACGCATTTCAACACACAAAATGAATATTGCAATATTAATTACATTATTTCGATCAGTAGTGAATCTTCGGTATTACTATCTTCATCATCTTCATCACTCTCTTCATGAGAGCAATTTACACTACTCTGGTGGTTGCAATCAGAACAAACTAGCGAGCAATATAACCCAGCTTTTCGGCAGCAAGCTGCTCCACGCCCCATATTTTTACATCCTCAAAGCCAACTAAATGAAATTTTTCGGAGTAATCTACTTGCTCAACATATTTACTGTCAAATTACCTCCATTTATCCAACCTCAGAATTCCATTTCTCCATCCATATGTTCCATGACTTCGTTTCTGTGGGATGTAATGAGACTAACTTTACTTGGGGGTTACTTTTTCTTTTTGTTTCCTTATCATTTTCCTAACAAAATAAAATTAGCAAAATTATTTGCAAAACATATTTGTTTGATAAATAAAAAATATTACACACGCATTAAGTCGGTCAACTTTTAGAATTATTATTTCTACCTTTTTTGAAAATACCCTGTCAAATCAGAAAATTTCCGAAGCAAAAATCTAAATGTATTGAAATATTTATAGAGTTACTGTAAATGTTTCTTTGTTATTTCTTAAAAAGTGTGCGTATATAGAGAAATATCTGCCTCGTAAACTCTATGTTCAGAATATATTTGTAAAAAAACTGTTTTCCATAAATTAATTTAAAATTTGTAATTACGTATTCTTGTCATTTCCGTCCATTAAATTTAATTGCTGTTAATTTTACTAATTTTTGCTTCTCTTGTAATAATATGAATACACAATCAATCTTCTTGTTACTAATTTTAATGGCGAACCTTTTCTACCTATTGTTGTTACCTCTGAATACATGTATAAATACAAAATTTATTTAAAGCATACTTAACGTGTTCTTAAAAACGTGTTGTTTATCATTGTTAACTTATTTAAACAATTTTTTATAGTTTAAAGATGTTAAAATAAATGTACACTATATTACAATAAATTCATTTAAAATACGATCGTAGTTTTCTTCTATTAATTTCATACCTAGTTTCGTTGTCGACGATTTTTTTCATTAAACTATACAGGGTGTTGCATCATGAGAGGGACATAGCTTAACAGACGGTATAGAAGATCAGTGGTAATCAGAACCTCCCACATAAATTTCTCATTGCGCAGTTACAGGGTGTTTTGTCATTTTAAGCCGAAACTACTTTTTGTCATTACGTTGACAGGGAATGGAATAATGGTTTCATATTTGGTACAGCTAATACAGTAACGATCCTTCAGAGGTACATGAGACATGAAAAAAAATTCTTCTTTACCTCTAAAGAAATGACTCTGTATATATTTTTTTGGAATGTCTGTACGATATTCGAAAAGAACACAAGAAAATAAGCAAAGCGGCCTAGTTCGCTTTTTTGTTACACCTTCGTGGTTATTTAAATACGGTGTTAAATGTACAAGAATATGAGTTTCAGAACGGTATTAAATGAAAGTCACGCGAAGCAAATAATTTTGTACCTAAAATTTGCAAAAATTTTGTTGAGTGTGGATGATTCCTAATTCCAGGACGTTTTAAAGGTCAATTATAGTAAAAAAAATGTGGCCCTAATTACTAATCGGGTATAAATTAACAAAATATTTAATCAATTTTTTACTAAAATTGATCTTTAAAACGTGCCGGTATTAGGAATCACTCACGCTCAATAACATTTTTGCAAATTTTAGTTACAAAATTATTTGTTTCACATGACTTTCATTTAATACCATTCTGAAATTCATATTCTTGTATATTTAACACGTATTTAAATAACCACAAAGGTGTATAAAAAAGTGAACTAGGCCATTTTGCTTATTATTTTGTGTTCTTTTCAAATATCGTATAGAAATTCCAAAAAAATTATATGCATGGTCATGTTCTTTAGGGGTAAAGAAGAAATCTAAATTTCAGTGACTCCGGACCTGGATTTCTTTCATGTGTCACATGATATTTGCTGTACTAAAAATGAATCCATTATTACATTCCCTGTCAAAGTAATGATAAATAGTAGTTTTTGCCAAAATTGACAAAACACCCTGCAACTTCGTAATGAAGGCCCAATGAGAAATTTCTATGGAAGGTTGTGATTACCACGGATGTTCTTCACCTCCTGTTAAGCTATGTCCCTCTCATGATGCAACACCCTGTATACTTCTTTTAACCCTTTCAGCAAATTCCAATATTATGGAAAATGTAGCAAATAGTAAGTGGTCTTTTACCAAACAAAATAAAAGTTAAGTACACCATCCATTTATATATAGCGAGCTTGTTGTAGGCTAAGTTTCTACATTTCAAACTTATATGGTTTTGACATTACCTAAGAAAATGTGTAGTAGACTATTGTTTATTTGTCAAATCAGCGAAGTCCAACAAAAAGAGAAACAGGATTCATGGAAGGAGTTTTGGAATGAAGGTAGGTAGGCACAGACCTAATACTTTAGTACCATTAGAGCTTTCGTTTCGTCTTTTGCCACTGCTTAGTTGATAATATCCTCAGCTAGGTTCATGTCGGCATAAGAGGTAGCATGTGGTAAAACCAAAGATAAATAATTCAACCTACAACAGATTACGCAAAATATGATTAATGTAAATGAAGTATGCCGAAGGTAACGGATATCTTTAACAGACTGCAACATTTTTTAATGTAATTTTTTTAACTGTACTGAGTGTGGCTCGGCGGTTGTCTCATATTAGTTTCATCAAGTTGAGCAAAAATAGACAAATTAATTGTATCCAAAATTTTCTAGATTTTGGCGGAGTCGCCAGGATAAGACATGTCTTGATATTAGTAAATAGGATTTTCAAAGTGGCTGATATTGAATCGGTTGTCAAATGTTAAACATTAAAAATGGCAAATTCGATAGGCCTGCCCTAATTGCATAACTTTTTTAACCTTATTATCTAATATCGATTATGAGGTAGAGGTGTTTCAGAATCTCATGAGCCGCGAAATGCGCAAAAGGCAAAGTTTAATCTGAGTAATAAGTATGTTTGTGAAGACACTGGAGGCTGCCTTGCTGTATACATAAACAAGAGCTCGGGATACATTGTAAACAATAAATATAATATTTTTAAGAAGTGTAACTGAGTCAACAGGATGGATTATGTCTCTGCCCATATGAAGGTCACAGCTCATGAGGTTTTAAAACACCTCTAGCAGTAAAAATAGACATCAATATTAGACACCGAACTGCGGTAGAATTTTATTTCATATATTTTTTTTGTGATCGTTTCTTTAAGGGTGGTTCTATTTTCTTGAATGTGTTATTTTCATTCTCAGCTATTCAATAATTTATAGTTAATACCTGTTGTATATAATAAGGAATCTAGAACTGCCTAAGATGCATTTTATTGCAATTTATTTAGAAATTCTTGCGATTTCGATTTCGTTAATTAATTCGGACTTGTGAAATTGGAGAATATAGTAAATTTTTGTCAAATTTGGAAAAAACGTCCATCTGTTAGGGAACACATTATTTATGTAAGTTCGATTTTTAATATATCATATCTACATCGTGTTTAAAAATGATTATTTATTTTTACACGAGCACCTTCTAAATTGGCCAGCTTGATCTCCTTTCTAACCCCTCTAGATTATTTTTTGTAGGATTACCTGAGTCATGGTAGATAATTTGAGCATTTAATTTTAATTTATTTAAACCATCTATAATTATTTTTCAAAATTATTGCTACGTAACCATATGAAATCTGTTGTTTCATATGTAAAAAAATGTGCTCTTTCAAACGGCACTATTAAAAATGGAGATATTTAAGAAAAATATCGATTTATAACGTAATCAGCATTTTTCAAACATTTTTGAAAAAATATGTATATATACAATATATTTTTATATATTTTCTTTATCTTAAGTTATTAACTTAAATTTCTATAAAATTTGATGAGATTTACAGCCTTACATATGTTGAATAGTTTTAAACAGTAAAATATAAAAGAAATAAAATTACGCGTGAAAACTCTTTCTTGGCGTTTAATTCAATTTTACCTAAAAGCTGTATAAAGGAAGTTACATCGGATTTTTTTTCTCAAAATTTCCTTCAATTTCAATTTCCTTGCCGATAATTCGAAGCATTTAATAAACACGAGATTTTCGAAATTAAACTCAGATCTTTTTAATAACGCCCCCCGCCCCTGTCGGGACGCTTTTTTTTTAAATAATATATTTTACTTCCACATTCACGTAATGTATTGGAAGGATAGTAATCATAAAAAAAAGTCAAAAATGTTTTTAGTTGAAATAGGTTTAGAATGTCATGAAACGGAGAGATTTCAAATTTGAGCGAAAAAAAATTCTATCTGTCTGTCGGTCGGTCGGTCTGTCGGTCTGTCTGCCTGTAACTATTTTGCCCGCACATTTTCTCTGGAAGAGTATCAGACATTAACTTGAAATTTTGTACACGTTTGTATTAAAACGAGATCTAGAACTGGATTGTTTTTTGAACATATTCGGCGAAGGATTGAGGAGTAAAATATTTTAGAAATTTAGTAATAATAACTATTCAATTATTAAAGGGGTTGATAAAATAAAATTGAGATACTCACTTGAAATTTGGTAAGTAAAGCAAGCTGGTAAGAGCACAGAAACTTGTGATTTGGTGTATATACTAGAAGTCAAGGCCTCACACTTTTTGTAATATTCTTCAACTCCCCCATTGCATTATTAAAGTGGTTGATAAAATAAAATTGAGATATTCATTTGAAATTTGGTACACGTATGTATTATAACGACATCTCGAAAAAGATTTTATTTTGAGATGATTCCGTTGGGGTTTGGGGTTAAATAGGGGTAGATAGGGGAAAATAAGTCAAGCAAGCTGGTAAGAGTACAGAAGCTTGGGATTTGGTATACATACTAGAAGCCTCAGACTTTTTATAATATTTTTCAACTCACCACACCACCCCCACTACATAATTAAATGATAAAGCAAAATTGAGATTCTTATTTGAAATTTGGTACATGTGTGTATTACAACCATATCTGTAATTAGATTATATTTTGAGATGATTACGTTGAATGGTTGTCGGTTAATTAGGGGTAAATAGAGGAACATAAGTAAAGCAAGCTGGTAAGAGTCCAGAAACTTGGGATTTGCTGTGTGCACTAGAAGCAAAGGTCTCAGATTTTTTCATAACATTTTTCAACCCCTCCACTCCATTATTAAAAGGGCTGATAAAATTAAATTGAAATATTCACTTAAAATTTGGTACACGTATGCGTTATAACGACATCTGGAACTAGATTATATTTTGAAATGCCTCCATTGAAGGGGTGGCCAGTAGAGGAAAATCGGTAAGGCAAGCTAGTAAGAGTACAAAAACTTTACATCTGGTGTACATGCTAGACACCATGGCCTCCACTTCATTATTACATGTGTTGATAAAATAAAATTCAGGTATTCACTTGAAATTGGGAAAAATAAATAGAGCAAGGTAATAAGAATCAAGAAACTTTATTTTTGGAGTATATGCTAAAACCAACGCCCCAAATATTAAAATTCTGTGATCAATTATTTCCACACACCAAAGTGCAAGTATAGTCAAGATACTTTCCTTTAAAGAAACTTGGATGGAATATCTGGATATGGAAGTAGAGATTCCTTAGGAAGCGGTTTATTTTCCGAAGTTCGAACGCTTTCGCGTCATTAGTAATTGAACTGAAGATCATAAGCACAGTAATAGTCTAGGATATAGCGTGCAATTCGACGACGAAGTCACCGACTGCCAGTCGGTAATCGAGGAGAGCATATAACTACATAGTATTTTTCCTCTTTGAAAATGTTTGGTATGGTGAGAGAATATGGAGGGGGGGAGGACAATTTTTTTAATTTCCACTACCGCGCACCGACTGCAAGTTTCGCCTGCCAGTGTAATTGGGGTATGTGGAGTACATATACTAACTACGTATGCGGATAGATATCGGTAAAAGTTCGTTAAAAAATTGCAGTTTAAATAAAAGTGAGAATATGGAGAGGGGACATTTTTTTAAACGAATTTTTACCGATATCTATCCACATAGGTAGTTAGTATATGTACTCCACACACCCCAATTATAGTGGCAGATGAAACTTCTGATCGGTGCGCGGTAGAGAGAATAAAAAAAAGAATGTCCCCCCATACCATACTATAGCATACTCCCACCATACTAAAAAACTTCCAGAGAGAAAAAAGTTTTGTAGTTATTTTCTCTCTTCGATTACCGACTGGCAGCCGGTAACTTTTCGTCGTCGAATTGCACGCCATTTCCCTAACTATAATTATAACAATACATTTCAGCCGCAATATAACGCTAGTTTTTCCATTGGTTGTTTGACTAGCCACCAATTTAAACCAAGTATACGGTAACTATTTTTTGCGATTTTGAATTTTTTTTAATGAACCATTTATAGTTAATATTATATACGCATTGTGGGAAAATACAACTTTTAATATAGTGCAACCCCCCCTGCATTGCCATACTTACATATTTTGCTATAAGAAAACAGCAAGAGAGAAATTGATTTCATTTTGTTGCTTATTGCATTTTCCTCATTTTATGTAATTCTCTAAATTACTCAACTTACCCCCAATGAGCTCATTGTATTTATTTAAGTCAACGGACTCCCTAGACATGCACATTATTTATTATTTAAATGTTATTAACATAGACAATGGTTTCAACATGAGAAGCAAATTTCCAGTTACACATTCATTACTGAGTTGAGCTCAAGCTTTGCAAGTGCTCTGTGCTTTAATGTCTCTCATTGTCTCTTGGTATTAACAAGAGATAACTCAAGTACATTATTCTCGTATGTATTAAATTAGTCTATTAACAGTTATACAAAGTTAAAGCCGAATAATATATGAACGTTAACTAGGGGCCTATACCGAAACATCTCGTAATAGACAATTATAAAATAATTATGACGCTTACAGAGTTTGCAACTAAAAATTCTCTAAGAATAGTTTCATTATAAATTGAATTTTATATAAAAATAGTAGTCGACGAAACACTGCCATTCTCAAGAGGCTCGCAGAGTGGTGCAAATTCAATTGTAAATGCTTGGAAACAAAATGGAATAATTGAACTGAAATTACTTTTGTCCTAGACAGCACCGGATATTACGTTCAAGTTTATATTTTTATTTGCTTTAGATATTTCAGAAACACTCGATATTATTTTTGTTCAATTTATTGGGATAGTTTATGTATTCTAGCGAACAATACATAATTCATTACACATATTTAACTTATTTTAAAAAAACCTAAAGAGTTATTTTAAGCAACACAAACATGCTTTATTGGTATCCACTGAATATACAGTGTCATTCTTTTAAGGCGGCCATTAGAATATTTCCTTTGCAGATGAGATAGACATTTGAGATTTGGTACATATATAGGGTGCCCCAACTTGCTTGATTTTGGCTGGTTTTCCTATTTTCAGACCAGGTAGAGAAAAACTGACGTATGGGTCTAGAGCTCGATTTTTGTGAAACGCCGATTGGTGAAAACCGCACTTCGATACCTGTAACCGTTTCCGAGATATCGGCAAAAATTGACATTTGGCAGATTCCGAAAAAATCATAATTTTTTTATTTGTGAATATTTTTTCAAACGGTAAAAACTTTCTAGAGGCACTTTTTTACGTAGAATAAGACGCATTTGTCAAAAATAATATATCGCTTTTCGATATCAAAGCTAGCTTTGTTATTTCAAATGGAAACCATGGTTGGCTTTGACTTTAGAAAATAGGAAAAAAAATAAGCTTTCCAAAAATATATATGTCAAGATATGTCTAGTCATCCTTGCTGCCAATATAACACATTTCTCTTTAAAAATGACATTTTAGCAGAGTTGGCCATGGAAAACACACGTTTCAGTTATTCAAATGAAAACAATAGTTTTTCTATTAAATTAATTTTATTAATTAAACATATTTCATTAAATAGGTAACAAATCTTTAAGGATTGAAGTATAACAAATAGTGTTCAAATTGTCTACCATTTTGGTCGATACACAATTGACATCTCTTCTTTAATGATTTCTCGGCATTTAAGAGTTGTAAAGGTGTTATCCAAGCGATTGTATTTCTCACTCGTTGCTCTAAATCTTGACGCGTTTCTGGTATGGTTTTAAATATCTGGTCTTTGACGAAACCACAAATAAAAAAGTCCAAAGGTCTTAAGTCTGGAGATCTTGCAGGCCATGGTATGGGCCCCCTTGTTCCCATCCACCGATCCTCGAACATTTGATTTAGTTTGTTCCTTGTAACCGCCGCGTTATGGGCTGGTGCGCCATCTTGTTGATAAAACTTTCGTACCAAATCGGAAAGGGGCAAGTCTTCTAAATATGGTTCAACAATGTTTTCCAAAATATTAACGTACCGTTGGGCGTTAAGGTTTTCGTCATAAATAAAAGGTCCAATCATTCGTTGCCCCATTATTCCAATTCAAATATTGAAACCAAATCGTCTTTGCATATTTCTAGGTTGGAAAACATGCTCATTATGGTCCGACCAACGATGCCAATTATGTCGATTAAATATTCCGTTGCTGGTTGCAAATGACATCTCGGTGAAAATTTTCATTTTTATTGCATTTTCTGATGAACCAGTTGCAGAAATTAATCCTGCGTTCTTGATCACCAGGGAATATTTGATGAGTGAGCCTGATTTTATAAGGTTTATATTTATATTTTTTGAGAATTCTTTGGCTACGGCTTTTGCTCACACCCTTAGTTACAGTTATTTCTCTGGTATAAATTTCAGGATTTTCTAAAACCACTCCAATTATTTCTGCCTCCACCTCTTCTCTACCTTCAATAGCATACTGTTTAGGTCTGGGCTTGACAAATGATCCATAATTCATCAAAGCATTTTCCAATCTAGGAAATATTTGTTCTGTTGGCTGCTGGCGTCCAGGGTAACGTTCGAAATATAGATTTAATGCATCTCCAGAATATCGGCCTGATTCAATATAGCATATAAACATCTGACATTTTTCAAAATTTTCATACATTTTGGAATAATGCAGAGAGATTATGACAGATGTCAACTTTAACACTTATTTTATTTACTGTCAAACTAACTTTTAGATATGCAAAGCAACTGTTTTTGTGTGGCTTACTGGGTTAAAATGTTAAATGTTAAAAAAATGTCATTTTTAAAGAGAAATGTGTTATATTGGCAGCAAGGATGACTAGACATATCTTGACATATATATTTTTGGAAAGCTTATTTTTTTTCCTATTTTCTAAGTCAAGGCCAACTATAGTTTCCATTTGAAATAACAAAGTTAGCTTTGATATCGAACAATTGAAAAGCGATATATTTTTTTGACAAATGCATCTTATTCTACATCAAAAAGTGCCTGTAGAAAGTTTTTACGTTTGCAAAATATTCACAAATAAAAAAATTATGACAGTTTTTCGGAATCGGTCAAATGACAATTTTTGCCGATATCTCGGAAACGGTTAGAGATATCGAAATGCGGTTTTCAGCAATCGGCGTTTCAGAAAAAATCGAGCTCTAGACCCATACGTCAGTTTTTCTCTACCTGGTCTGAAAATAGGAAAACCAGCCAAAATCAAGCAATTTGGGGCACCCTGTACATTCTCTTAAGGTGAGAGAGAAAATTCTTTTTCCAATAATTTCTGGTATATTAAAGATCAAATTTTCATGGTACATGTATCTCTATAAGTACTCTATGTAAGCTTGATAGCAACTAAATATCTTTTGTTTCTCAATCGCGACAGGTTTCTTGTTTCACAAGCACCTATGACCCACAGAGAAAAATGATAATTCTTGATTTTTCGTTAACATTACACAAAATTTTAAATGTATTAATTTGTGTACTGAAACAGGTGGATATCATGTGGAACATCTGTTATTAATGTATTTTTTAGAATAAACTGTACTTTTCTGTTATTACAACATTTTATTTTAGAATTGTAAACAAATGTTAAATGCAAATGGAGAAAAAGAAGATAATTCCTTGTATTTTAATTAATATTACAAACAATTTTAAGACTACTTTCTTGCAGCCCTTTCAATGCTCTGCAAACATATTCAAGTATTCCGTAATTTGACAGGGCGATTAAAGAAATGTAGCCAATAAAATATTAAATATTATGAAAAAAATGAAAAACAAGAGACATTTTGTTGTTGTCAAGGTTACATAGAGTACTTATAGAGATATATATCTCCTATCAAAATTTGATATAATATTTTCATAATAATTTTCTCTCGTTTCTCATAGTTGTTAAACCAATGGAACAATAATGGATTTATGTTTTGACAAGAGTAGCACATCCTGTTACATGTTCTTCGTATTACTTTATTACATTCTCCATAAATAATAAACACATCTAAAAATCCTCGTCGGTGTAATTTAAATGTGCTGGCATTTTTTAATTTAAGAGCATGACTGACATTAATGATTGTTTCCAATCATGGCTAAGTTGATGGCAATTTTTGCTAAGAATTCTTGAACGTTTAAGAAAATCGCCAATATTTCAAAAAGTTGTAACTTTAACCCCTACTGCTTATACTGAATAAAATTGAATTTAATTTTACATAATATCATGTAAAAAGTACAGAGTGTTCCATTTGAAATAAAAAAGTTTTTGAGGTTCGAATTTGACAAAATGTAACGTGATAAATGAAACATTTGGTATATTGTGGAATACACTTTTATTGTATTGTCTTGTGTTCTTCATACATGCTAAGCAAGAGCCAATGAGGATATCTTACATGAAGAAAGTTATAACGGTTCTTGCAAATCGTTGCACCTGTCAACTTTTGTTACGATATTTTGAGAAATCGTAAAATAACAAGAGTTCCTGGACTATAAACAATTATTATATTACTTTTTGATACTCTAGGAGACATCTGTAAGCGAGTGTGCAAATCTTAGTGTTTTGTTGCTCTTCAAAGGCGATAAGAAAATAAGTAAAAAACGGCCAAGTTTTTAAAAAAAGAACGAGCGTTCTAGACAGAAGTATGAAAGGCAAGGTAACGGCTGTGTGGTAGTTTTGATTAAGTATTTCGTAATTTGCGGATAAAATATACCCATAGTGCCACTAAGAGGGAGTCTAATTAAGGATTGGTTATTTGGTCAAAGATACCCTCTTTAGCATTTTATTTATATGTGTTTTTGGATATTAGATAACCTTGCATAATTGTATAAAAGTCTCCTGTTGATGTTAGGGAAAATCGGCACGAGGAGGTAAGCGTTTTGCATTAAATAATCATAAAAAGTAATAACAATGTGTATATTTGTTAGTTATGGTTGATAAAATATTAAGACCGGTCATTATTATCTTTTTAGACGTTTTTGTTTGGCTCCACTTACTTTTAAACAGTAAAAGTAATATTTTGGGAAAAATTAAGTATTACTAAGAATAACTTTTGAAATTGTCTCAAATCCTAGGGAATCAGAACAGTCAGGAAATTAGGAAGTATTGAAAATCTTTAGTACGGAATTTTCCGGGAGAAGCCTGAAACACATAGTTTCACCTTTAAAGGAAGTATATATATATATATATATAGTTATAGTTCAGGGATTATTTAAGGTAATGTAAAGATCCAATTGTTTATTATTTGTGATATTGATACCTTCATCAGAGTCTTACATTTTTTTAAAGTTTATAGTAAGAGTGTTTGGACGACTAGCTCTTTTGATTTCGCGGTGTCCAAATACTCCGACTCTTGCAAGGGTAACGTGCACGTTATAGAAAAATATTTGTACACCACTATTTTTGTAATTTAGATATTTGTTGTTAATATATTTATTTATACACAATTAAGGTCCGTGTTCTTTAATTTTGACATAATTATAGATTTGCAACTCAGATTTATTTAGTGATTTTTGGCTGAGCTATCATAAATTTTAGTTAGGGTAATATTATTATGTAAATCACTTGGCGCCCATTAGTATTCACTATTTTTATTGGTTCATTAAGATCTTCGATCCACGACCCTTATCACGAGCAAGAACATTACTTGCCGAACTTAAACCTTAAAAAAAAAGCATTAACGTTATCACCTGTAAACTAACAAACACCCAGGTGGGCGTTATAAATTAGCGCCCTTGCGTGGGGTCTCGAATTGCATCGATTTCGAATTTTTTTTCTGGTGTACAATAATTTGCAAATTATCAATATTTTTGGTTAACCCTGTAGTATCAAAGATTAATCTTAGTATTTAACATTTTATGCATTGTTGCTTTAGTAATTAATTATAACCATCTACATTTGTTTAAAATATTTTTTTTCAAACAAAAACACTCTTCATAGGTATAAAAGATAATTTTTTGTGTTTCATGTTTTCTTTGGTGTATAATAATAAAAACCATTTATTTCCTAGGATTTCGCGTATAGGTGTTAAAATATTGTATGTTATATTGCAAGATATTTCATTTTGGTATTTAGATATTTTTATGTTTCATTTTATCACGACTGGCTATCACTAATAAAGTTATTTCTTTTAAAAACCATTTATAGTTATATGTTAGAGAATTTATTTCGACTTGGTAAATTTAACCAAGGTATTATTTTTTGTGTGTGTAATTTTTATCCAGTTTCTTTTTATATTTATGTTAGCTGCTTTTGCCGAGTGTACTAGATATAGGACATATTACAGATTTAAGAAATTGGCCGATTAGAAAACATGCAATTAGTCTATTTCATTGATTAGGTAGAATAATAATAGTAATAATAAGCACTCGATTTCTGTAAACATAGTAAGATTTATGAACAAAAATGGATTTATCTAGGTTAAATAGAGATGAACTTGAATATGAATTACAAGTTAGGGGTTATACGGAATTTGGAGGTGAAACTGTTTTATCAATGCGCCGATTATTAAAAGATTTAATTAGAGAGGAATCATTTGGACAAGTTAAAACGGCTGAAGATTTTCAACCCGATGTCACCAACGAAATTGATGTTTGTAATATTAAAGTTGTTGAGTTGGAGAGTTATATTGCTAATCATAACTTCATTTCTGTAAATAGTAATGATGCGCGTTATGTCGATACTAAACTTAAGCATTTGTACTCTCGCTTGAATAGGCTTGCACCTCCAGATGATCAATTACTAGCTAGCATAGCAGATTTAAAAAATCAGTTAAGTCAATTAGAGGTAACTTTAGACGAAAAACTTAATTTAGAAGAAAACGCGGACACTGTTCAAAACGAGGTTAATATCGATACACCACCAACAACAAACAGGTATAAAAAATTAGTTCAACATGATCCAGTATATAAATGGAATTTTCGTTTTACGGGAATCAAGGGATCAATAAGTGTTAACGCTTTTCTCGAACAAGTTGAAGAATATCGCGTGGCGCGAGGCGTTTCTGAAGACGAATTGTTTAGTTCGGTGATTGATTTATTAGAAGGTAGAGCAAAAAGTTAGTATAGGTCCATACGTCTCACAGTAAACTCTTGGTCGGACTTTGTACGTGAATTAAAAAAGGAATTTTTAGCGGACGATTTTCAGACAGATTTTCTAGAAGAAATTAGGAAAAGCTACCAAGGCGACTTTGAACCGGTAGGAGAATTTTTCGCAAGGGTTACAAATATGTTTAATAGATTACCGCGACAAATATCGGAAGAAGAAAAAGTAAATATAATTCGAAGAATTCTGGAACCTTATTACATTGATAAATTGAGTTTGAGCGAGTATAGAACAGTAAATGAATTGAAATTAATTTGCAAAAAACTTGAATATTCGAGAAATATGTCAGCAAAAGCGAAAGACAGATCGTGTAATAGGAGTAGGGTTAGTTTATTAGAACCAGATTTGGCATATGAAGGGCCTAGCACTTCGCGACCATTAGTAGGTAATAGACATATAGAAAGACTCAACAGTATTCAATGCTGGAATTGTAATGAATCAGGTCATAGCTTTACGACATGCAACAAACCTAAACTTAGTCCTTTCTGTTTTCGGTGTGGAAAACAAGGAGTCACTAAATATAAATGTGATTGCGCTCCAAAGAAACGGAAATTACGGTCGTCGTTCAACCGGTCGTCGGTCATAAATAATATTTTAAACCCGGTACCTATTGATGATTCTTGGCAAGCTTGGGTAGATTTTGTTCATGTACAGTATAAAAAGAATCGCATAGATAACATGTTCAGTTCAATTAACAACGATCCTCGACCTTATCTTAAAGTAAAAATTTTCGGTTTAGATTTTGTAGGTTTACTTGATTCAGGTGCTACACAAACCGTAATAGGAAACTTAGGATGGGATAAATTAAAAAATTTTAATCTAGGGTTAGAGAATTATTCTCATGTAGTGAAAGTAGCTAACGGTGAAACGTGTAACGTTTTAGGAGTAGTTAATATTCCGATAGTTTTAGATAGGAAATTGAAATTAATTAAGTGTTTAGTAGTTTTAGATATAGCTGTAGAAATTATATTTGGAATTGATTTTTGGCGCGATATGGACATAACTTCAAATTTTACAAAAAATAGTTGGGAATTTGGTAATAATGTTACGAATAAGTTGAAGTCATGTGCATTGGAGGTTGCAGATGATGGAAAACGGCAACAGTTAAATGATATGGTCTCTTCATATTTTGACAAAATGAGTTCAGGTTTAGGATGCGCAAAAGGCGTCAAGCATAAAATTGAGACGGACGGTAGTCAACCTATAAAACAAAGGTACTATAACGTATCACCGTATTTACAAAAAATAATTAACGATGAAATAGATAATATGTTAATACTAGGCGTAGTAGAACCATCGAATTCAGCATGGTCCTCACCAGTAGTAATGGTTAAAAAATCCTCGGGGGATTATCGATTTTGTGTTGATTTTCGAAAAGTAAATGCGAGTACTCGTAAAGACGCATATCCACTCCCTTATGTAAATGCCATTTTAGATCGTTTACGAGGAGCACGGTATCTTTCTTCAATTGATATCAAGTCTGCTTATTGGCAGATCGAACTAGATGAAGATAGTAAGGATAAGACGGCATTTACAGTTCCAGGTCGTGGGCTGTATCAGTTTAAACGCATGCCTTTCGGTCTACACAATTCTGCGGCGACTTGGCAAAGATTTTTAGAAAACGTATTAGGCGCAGACTTGGAGACGTCGGTATTTGTTTATCTCGACGATATTATTATTATATCACCTGATTTTGAAACTCATATGAACATTTTGGGTAGGGTTCTAGACAAACTATTAAAGGCTGGTCTTACTCTAAATCGCAAAAAGTGTCATTTTATGAAAGATGAGTTGAAATATTGTCACGCAGTACTGGAAATTTTATTTGGGACACCTGGTACACCATGTGTGGTAACGGATATGATTTGAGACATGAGATCGACTTAACGTATTTCTTTGCATTTTACTTTGTTTCGAAAAAGCTGAGGTAGCAGGTTCACCGCACTACATTGTCGCCAGGGAAAATGTGCTGTGTCAATTAAATTAATAACAATACCTCGCGCGGTAAAAAAGTCAGTTGGGTTTTGAGTGGTGAAATAGAAAGTCCGATGGGTACTGCGTGGGCCCAACTCCCTCCCCCAGGATGGTCCGTCCCCAGGGGTTGTAATAACAAAATGTAAGTATTCTCTTTTTTGTATTGTTTTAATCTAATAAACTTGTACTTTGTTTTCTACCTCCATGTTTTATTTAATAGAGTATTCATTCAATAATTAGTTTAAACCCTCTCGTATGCCAAGCGAGTAAAAGTGGCTTCATGGGTATCGCCGATAGGACTCCGGGCAACCGGATAATATTGGAGATACCTGTGGACGTCGCATATAATACTCAAGAATAACTCGTACAGCCCTAAAAAGAGGGTGAAATACGACACGTGGTGGAGATTGCCGTGTTCGGTTCCAGGGGTGATTCTTCACAATCACTCCAGTTATTTTAAATAGCCTTTAATTCAAGTTTACATAGAGAGTAATTTTTTTTGTAGCGAATTTACGTAATTCTTCACCACTTGTGTACGATATTTTTTTTACCTTAAAGTTGTTTTAAAATAGTTGAACTTAAGCAGAAAATTAATTTGTTTGGCAAGCTTATAGAATTTATCACATTTTAATAAGTTATTTCTAAATATTTGGTTTGTATTTTACAACATTGAATGAATACTACGTATTTTCCGTTTGATCGTCATTTTTTATTTAGAAACTTAGTAACTTCGCGTCATATAATTTTTTCTGGTAAAGTCCGACGGTAGAAATCAAGTGTACAAAAATTATTTAGGGGCAGTGAAATAAGGAATGAACTAGGGTTTTTTATATTGATATAATAGGATTTATGAAGGCAAATGTTCTTGTTGAGGATCTATTGATATTGGTTATGTACTTTGATAATTAATTTTACTATTGATATTTCGCACAGTAGCTGCTTAATTTATTAGACATTTTTTTCACGAACTTACGTTACGTTCGTAAAATAGATTTTCTTGAAATTCCATAATTTGCTCTGTATTATTTCTATGTGATTTAATTTTTTTTATAATTGATTTTTTTTTGTGATTGATTGATTTCTTTTTAACTAAATATTAATTTTACTTAATGGTAAACGCTATTACTTGCTTTTATTTTTTTCGATTTATTGTGGATGTGCTAAATTTCGGCAGAATTAGGGTGAAAGCGCCGAATTTCTTTAGCGTGAATTAATTGTAAAATTTTTATTTGCTTTTTGGATTTTTCAGTAAATTGAAAAATTGAGGTAATGACAAAGTGATTTGTGGTACTGATTCAATTATTTTGTGATTCATAAAGTTTTTTGTGTCAATAGCTATTCTTTCTCTACCTGTCTAGAGACAGCTTAGCAACAATTTTCTATTTCTATTTTTTTATCTTTCAAAATAACTGCTTAGAAAATCTACTCTTTTCCCCAGCCTGGATCGCAGGCGGGAGAATTATAAGTTTAGTTATTACACGTTGGTAAATTAATACCCTTGATTAGTGCCCGTTTACCTGGCTAATCAAGTTTAATTTCCATCTGTACCCCTGCAGTTGTATGAGAATTCGTTCCAATTTTTCATGAGAATATGATTCGTATAAACAGTACCCCGAACTGACTTGTTGTTGAGTTTTTATTCTTAGATTTTTTAGTAAAAAGACAAAAAGTTTCGCATTTTAGTGATAACAATGTCATTTTTTTAATAATTTTTACATTCACAACCTAACCCTAATAGTTGGAGAACAATTTTTTGTCCATTAGTGCGGTCGCAATAAGAACAATTACTGTGCCTAGTACACATATATTTTTTGAGATGATATTTTTATAAATAATATTCTTCTTTTTTATACTTATCAAATAATTCTTGGCATGTGGGTTCAAAAACAGTTATTTTTTTTTTTAAGATGTACTTTTGTTACCATTTCGCTAATTCCCAATAAAAACGAATTTTTGCCAGAAATAAACAAAAGGCTTTTTATATAATATATCCTCGTTTTATTAATATATTGGGGTGAAAATAGAGTATGAAATATGTAGTTTTTAATGGAAAATATGAATAATACAGTAGTAGCCTATTGCATTAGTTTTTCTTCCCCGCATCGTGCGGTTCGTTGTTTTAAAATACGAGAATAACGTTTTTGCCTCTTTTTTTCCTAAGAAAATTTCTCTAGGAGAGAAAACAAAGTTTATAATGCCTTGTGCATAAATTATGAAAGTTTAGATAGTTTAAGTGCATTCCTTATTCTTTATTTCGCGTATAAGTTGGTAATAATGTAATATTTTTCTGAGTTTTGTTGTTCGTTAAGTTAATGTTCTATGATTTAATTTTAATGCCCCTAAATAAAGTACTTACATTTAGGAAATACACGCAGTGCCATATTAAGATTTTTTTTGAGGTATTCGGGGAAAAGAATATTTTTTTATATAGCTACAGGAGGGACCTAAATATTATTAAATTGTGTCGATTTGTCTAAGTAGTTCTAATAATTTAAATTCCAAAATTGAGTGGAAAAATTGTTTTTATAAACTAGAGCTAAAACGTCGTTATTTGAATATAATTTTCTCAATGAAAGTATAATTTGAAAAAATGTAAAATCTGGTAAATAGGAGTTTAACATAATTGTTTGTTTTGATAACATTGAGTTGAAAAAACGAAGTCAAAAAAACATTGTTTTTTTGAAAATTTTATTCTACAAAAAGGGGGATTATTTTGAAGTAAAACTGAAAGTTATAAAGTGTCAGTTTGAAGTCTGATCATACTGACCAGAATTATTTTTATAGAGGAAAAATACCTAGGCAAAGGTAGAGTGAAATGTTTATACCCATAAACAAATATTTTTTTTATATTGATTCGACTATGCTACAATTTTATGATGAAAATATAAAATGTGTAAAAAGGGAATATTGACAATTTGAGTTACTTAATTACGTTGAGTTGTTGTACCAAGACCCGAGTCAAGTTAAGTTTAGAAAAATAGAAGGCGCGCCTAGGAAAGAAAGTTTTTAATGTGAATTATGAGACATAATGTGTTATTAAAAAGGTACCAAGTTTATGAGTTTACGAGAGTTATAATACGATATTATGAGTTGATTGAGTTTTGAGATAAATAATGTGTTATTAAAGGGTACCAAGTTATGAGTATATTAGGGTTGTATGAGATATTGCGAATTCTCAGAATATTTAAGGGTACCAAAGCCCAATTAGAGGCGTAAATGCTTAGGACAGGAAAACAGGGATTGATGACAGTGATTTAGTCCGGTCAAATCTACTGTAAAGGGAGGTTAAAGAAAACTATCCGTTAGTCCGGTCAAAAGAGCATTTTTATTGGTCATGATAAATATTCATGATCTATTAAGAATAATGGTCCCAAGGTCTCCTCAGTGGTAATGAGGGTGTGTAAGAAGCGTCTTAGGGAAAAGACGTGTGAAAAGGGTTTGATAGCAGGAATAAATAGTACGGTCAAACCCATCTTAAAAAAACAAAACATATTCTTTTCTTTTGTAATTCAATGTTCAGCGGGGCAAATAGCCGGGAAAGTAGTTGTTGAAAGAAGAGAGTAGGCTTTGTATGTTAAAATGTAGAGATTTGAAAGGAGGATATAATGATTTTTTTTATGGTACCAAGGTTGCCTCATAGGTTAATGAGGGTGTGTAGGAAGCGTCTTAGGGAAAAGACGTAGGAAAAGGGTTTGATAGCAGGAATAAATAGTACGGTCAAACCCATCGTAAAAGACAAAACATATTCTTTTCTTTTGTAATTCAATGTTCAGCGGGGCAAATAGCCGGGAAAGTAGTTGTTTAAAGAAGAGAGTAAGCTTTGTATAATAGAATGTAAAGAGATTTGTAAGGAAGAAATAATTATTTTTGATGGTACCAAGGGTTCCTCATAGGTTAATGAGGGAATATAAAAAGCGTCAAATGGAAGACGTAGGAAAAGGTTTCGGTAAATAAACCGAATATTAGTACGGTCAAAGTCTAATTTAATTAGCAAAGGTACAATAAGAGTAACTCGGATTTCTGTTCGTAATAAAAATAAGGACAAGAAAACAAATATCGTTTAAATATTTGGTCAATATTCCTCGAAAGGTAAATAGTCCGAAGGAACATGGTAAAGGTAATTTTAAGAGTATGTTGTGGTAGCCTAGGTCAACAAGTCGAGACCACTAGTATCGGAGGGTTGAATGCCGTGTGGGGTTGTAAATGTTAAATTTTTTCTCTTTGCTCGGATACCAATTGGTAAGTGCTATTGCTGGGTCACGATGCGATGTTGCTGGGCGATTTAAGCTAGTAGCTATAGCGAGGTTGCTAGATAAATGGCAAAGTAAAGTAGCGAATGGCCTAGCGGAGTCCTTATCCAAGCTAAATTAATATTAACTGTACAAACAGTGTTGACATGTCGCCTCCATAATGAACGAAAGTTGAACCACCCACGGTATATAAGAACCGAAAAAATGAGAAGTAATTAGTAAATATTTTTATTCCCCCATAGTAAATTTTTTTTTTCTAATTGTTTTATGACGTGAAAGCTATGGTAAGTGATGAGGGGAAAAATATAGTAGAGTACATGAAATTAAGATTGTTTTTCCCCAGTCTTCCCCCAAGAGTAAGTGTTTAAATGGCAAATAGTTTTTTATTAAGAGAATATTTTTGTTGTTAAGAGAGAGAAAAGTAATAAAAGTAACAGGTCCTCCTAAAAAATTTTTGGTTCTTTAACGATTTTTATATGTATTGAATTAATTTTTTATTGTCCAGAGGAGAATACTAATAAAGGAAAGTTAGTTATAATTTGATTCTATATAAGGTACAAGGTGTCAAGAAACGATCAATTTTTCTTAGTTATGACTATTTTTTTAAATTTGGCATATTTTGCATAATAGGTACATTTTTTTTTTTTTTGTTTTTTGGATATTTTAAATGTCAATGAATAAGTTCAAAGGTACCGAAATACATTTTCATTTTTTTTCATAAGAGTAAATTTATGAGTCTGTTTCTTTTTTATTTGTTTATTAGAAGAGATAAAACTCAATAAATAACTATAACGGCATCAAAATAATAATAATAATAATAATATGACTAATCGACTTTTTTTGATGTACTGCACACAAAAAACACATTTTTTATTTTATTATGAAGTTCAATTCATGTAGTACATTTTTTGTTTTGTTTTGTTTTTGTTTTGTTTGTGTGCTTAAACAAATAAAAGTCAATGAATAACTTAACGGGATCTAAATATATCCCTATTTTTTTTTTAATATGAGAGAGAAGTCTATGGAGTAAAGAAAGTATTTTTACGTTTTTTGGAGTAATCATTTTAAGAATTTTCTTTACGCAAGCTCCAAATAAGAGGGGTAGATTTATTAAGTCAAATCATGAATATTATTAAGGTTGTAATTTTAGGGTTGATCTAATCATAACTGGTAAACTACCTATCTCTATTATTTTTTTAATTTGTGAAAAAATTTGGGCTAGAGTCTAAACCAATGAGAAGTTAAATTTCTTTTGTTTTGATTGTCGATGGTGATTTTTTTTTAAATTGTCTACATTAGAAAAGTCTACTTGGCTAGGTGAACCGTTTGTTGTGTATTTTTTTTCTGTTTCTATTAATGTTGGACAAAAAGGTTAATTAAGAGTTTTTACAAGAAATGCATGTTGTTATGTTTTTTTTTTCAAATTATGTTATATAAGAACTTACTTGGGCCATTCTTTTGTTTTATGTAATCGCACCGTGGAAATGAGACACACATAGCACAGGAAGGCAACCCTATTCAAATGTCCCAGGAACGGAGAATCTTACCTATAAGTCGTAGCGACCAAGACCGAGCGCATTTGAGGAAAAAGTCCGCTGTTTTTCTTCAAAAATTTTCAAAACCAGTCCCAATATAAAATGGTGTAGCTGCTTCATGATCGAGCTCCGCTGTCAGTCAGGCGATAAAAAAGGCACACCTCTATAAAGGCATCTTTTTTCCACCCACATTAACAACTTGTGGTAGTTTTCGCCTTAAATTTTTCCGCCTTAGCCCGACAGACAGTTATTTCCAAAAGAAATTTTTTGGAAATGGATAGATGGAGAGTGGACAAGAAGGACACGTCAGATGGTTATGGTCCAGTTGGTTCCGAACGAAGGCAAATGAAATGCGTACTACCCTACGCACAGTGGAGATGGCGACGATGGGAGCAGTAAGTCGTGGTACGCTTGGCTGGGATATCTCTACCCTTGTTCCGAGGATCCACAGGTTACACATCACGAGCCCAAATGTTGAAATGATAATTCATAAAGGTTGGCGATGAAAGACATTTAGAAAATATTTGGAACGTGGAAGGACAATGGTGTAAGTGTGGTTTATTAATTTGATAAATTGAACAGAGCCGGACTCCAAAAATTTGTGCTATAACAGTCGTGTGTTTTTTGAAACTTATACAGTGCGAAACATTTCTAAGTGCCCAAATAACATTTTTAGAATCATTTTGTCTTAGCGTAGTATTTTTGATTTTTCTTTTGTTGTGTATTTTTTGGCGAAAAACTTATTTTATTTTATCATTACAATGATACTTTAATTTTTTTTAATGAAATTTTTTTTTGTGCGCCCAAATGTTTTTAAAATCTTTTACATCCTAGCTTGGTAATTTTTATTTCAGTTTATTTTTTTCTGAAAAGAATTTACTTTAATTTATTACTTCTATATTTTATTTTTTTAAATGAAAATTTTTGGATGTCCAAGTAGCATCCTCAGAATTTTATTACATTCTAGCAAAATATTTTTTTAAATTTTTTTTCATGGTGTATCTTTATTTAAAAACTCGTTTAATTTATTATTGCAAGGATCCTTTAATTTTTTTTATACTAATATACAATTTATTTTAATTTTATTGAATTTTTGGTTTTTTTTTTTTGGATAGCTGGCCTTTGATAATAGTTTACAAAGTATTGGAGCTTGCGATACTAATGTTAAATAAATGATTTAATGTTTTATGTTGTCGATTTATTGACATTTAATTATTTTAAAACTTGACAATGATTTTTTTAATTTTTTTTATTTTTACTCCATATTATTATTTTATCCTTATGTGTTTTATTGTTGTGTATCGTTTGTATTGGAAATATTTTAATACTGTGTTTGCCGTTTTGTTGAATGTCTTAAAATTATTTCTATTTTCTGTACTTAATTTTTTTTGTTTCTTGTAATTGTACACCCAAATGTTTAAAGCTGGGGACCAGCTTTCATGGGTGGGGGAGATGTGTCACGCAGTACTGGAAATTTTATTTGGGACACCTGGTACACCATGTGTGGTAACGGATATGATTTGAGACATGAGATCGACTTAACGTATTTCTTTGCATTTTACTTTGTTTCGAAAAAGCTGAGGTAGCAGGTTCACCGCACTACATTGTCGCCAGGGAAAATGTGCTGTGTCAATTAAATTAATAACAATACCTCGCGCGGTAAAAAAGTCAGTTGGGTTTTGAGTGGTGAAATAGAAAGTCCGATGGGTACTGCGTGGGCCCAACTCCCTCCCCCAGGATGGTCCGTCCCCAGGGGTTGTAATAACAAAATGTAAGTATTCTCTTTTTTGTATTGTTTTAATCTAATAAACTTGTACTTTGTTTTCTACCTCCATGTTTTATTTAATAGAGTATTCATTCAATAATTAGTTTAAACCCTCTCGTATGCCAAGCGAGTAAAAGTGGCTTCATGGGTATCGCCGATAGGACTCCGGGCAACCGGATAATATTGGAGATACCTGTGGACGTCGCATATAATACTCAAGAATAAGTCGGACACCCCTAAAGAGGGAAATATGCGACAATATCTTGGATTTCTAGTAAATAAAGACGGCTTAAATACCGATCCAGCGAAAGTCGAATGTATGTTGAACTATCCGGTTCCAAAAAACGTTAAAGATGTTCGTAGATTTGTAGGGATGATATCATGGTACAGACGATTTATACCAAATTTCGCGGCACGTAGTTCGCCACTTACTAAGTTAACTAGAAAAAACGCAAAATTTATTTGGTGTTCTGAATGTGATAAAGCATTTAACGATATTAAGCAATGTTTGATTTCGGCACCAATTCTAACATGTCCGGACTATAGTAGACAGTTTATTCTTCAATGTGATGCATCTCAAGTCGGTCTTGGTTGTGTGCTAGTTCAGAATTTTGAAGATGGCGAAAAAGTTATATCATATGCAAGTCGAGCTTTAACAGCCCAAGAAGCTAAGTACTCAACTACTGAACTTGAATGTCTTGCTTTATTATACGGTATAGAGAAATATAGACCATATTTCGAGGGAACAAAGTTCAAGGTCATCACAGATCATTATTCATTGTTATGGCTGTATAAATTGCAAAATCCTTCAGGTAGGCTCGCGCGCTGGTCATTGAGACTACAAGGTTATGATTTCGAAATTATTCATCGCAAAGGGGCAGAAAATGTTGTGCCTGACGCACTATCTCGTGCAATCTGTTATGTTGATGTTTTGCCAACTGAGTCAGATAAATGGTATAACAAATTGAAGCGTAATGTTTTGAATTATCCTAATAAATATCCTAAATTTAAAATTCGGAACGAAAGAGTATATAAGTTTGTCAATTACGGTCATGCTTCTTATGACGAGGAAGAAGACTGGAAGCTTGTCATTCCAAAATACTTGCGTAAACAAGTTTGTCATGAGAACCATGATGAGGTTCATGCTGGTCACTTAGGAATCTTTAAAACTCAAAAGAGAATCGCTCAGAGATATTATTGGCCCGGCATGCATGCCGACATCACTCGGTACGTTCGCTCATGTAATGTTTGCAAAGCACAAAAACCAGATCAGAAGTTGCCTTATGGGGAAATGGGCATTAGGCGTGTGTCACGTCCTTGGGAACTTGTCTGTTCAGATTTAATTGGTCCATTACCAATATCTCGTAATAGAAATAGGTATATTTTAGTTATAGCAGATTGTTTTACCAAATATGCACTGTTATTTCCTTTAAGAAGCGCAACTAGTTCCGCTTTAATCAAACACGTAGAAAACGACGTATTTCTTATGTATGGTGCGCCTGAAAGATTAATATGCGATAATGGCAGACAATATGTGTCTAGAGCTTTTAAAAAGATGGTACGCTCATATGATTGCGAAATAATTTTTAATGCTAATTATAGTCCACATGTAAATCCGACAGAACGAATTAATAGAGTCATAGGAACCATGGTTCGGTCATATATCGATACAGATCAACGCGACTGGGATAAAAATCTAGCAAAAATCGGTTTTGCCTTAAGGACGGCAGTACATGAGATAACGGGTTACAGTCCTGCTTATTTGAATTTTGGTCGCGAACCACATATTTCTGGAAAGATGCACGCTGTAGACAATCCCGATGGAATTTTGGAATTTGGCGGTCGTAACCAATTATCGGAACATGTTCAACATTTACGCGAAGTTTTTAGTCAAGTTAGGGAACGCTTGGTTGAGTCGTATCGAAACAGTGCAGGGAAATATAATCTTAGGCGAAGACCTTTAAGTTTGAAACCAGGTCAGGTAGTTTGGAAGAAGAACTACACTCTGTCAAGCAAAGCGGATTATTATGCGGCAAAATTGGCGCCGAAGTATGTGAAATGTAGAGTAGCGCGGAAGATATCTACAAATGTGTACGAGCTCAAAGATTTTAGTACTCGTAAGTCATATGGTTATGTTCATATCAAAGATATTAAAGTCGATTAGGTTAGGATTGTTTAAATCTTTTTTTTTTCTCGTTTTTTTTTGTAAGTGTTGGTGGTGTTACGATATTTTGAGAAATCGTAAAATAACAAGAGTTCCTGGACTATAAACAATTATTATATTACTTTTTGATACTCTAGGAGACATCTGTAAGCGAGTGTGCAAATCTTAGTGTTTTGTTGCTCTTCAAAGGCGATAAGAAAATAAGTAAAAAACGGCCAAGTTTTTAAAAAAAGAACGAGCGTTCTAGACAGAAGTATGAAAGGCAAGGTAACGGCTGTGTGGTAGTTTTGATTAAGTATTTCGTAATTTGCGGATAAAATATACCCATAGTGCCACTAAGAGGGAGTCTAATTAAGGATTGGTTATTTGGTCAAAGATACCCTCTTTAGCATTTTATTTATATGTGTTTTTGGATATTAGATAACCTTGCATAATTGTATAAAAGTCTCCTGTTGATGTTAGGGAAAATCGGCACGAGGAGGTAAGCGTTTTGCATTAAATAATCATAAAAAGTAATAACAATGTGTATATTTGTTAGTTATGGTTGATAAAATATTAAGACCGGTCATTATTATCTTTTTAGACGTTTTTGTTTGGCTCCACTTACTTTTAAACAGTAAAAGTAATATTTTGGGAAAAATTAAGTATTACTAAGAATAACTTTTGAAATTGTCTCAAATCCTAGGGAATCAGAACAGTCAGGAAATTAGGAAGTATTGAAAATCTTTAGTACGGAATTTTCCGGGAGAAGCCTGAAACACATAGTTTCACCTTTAAAGGAAGTATATATATATATATAGTTATAGTTCAGGGATTATTTAAGGTAATGTAAAGATCCAATTGTTTATTATTTGTGATATTGATACCTTCATCAGAGTCTTACATTTTTTTTAAGTTTATAGTAAGAGTGTTTGGACGACTAGCTCTTTTGATTTCGCGGTGTCCAAATACTCCGACTCTTGCAAGGGTAACGTGCACGTTATAGAAAAATATTTGTACACCACTATTTTTGTAATTTAGATATTTGTTGTTAATATATTTATTTATACACAATTAAGGTCCGTGTTCTTTAATTTTGACATAATTATAGATTTGCAACTCAGATTTATTTAGTGATTTTTGGCTGAGCTATCATAAATTTTAGTTAGGGTAATATTATTATGTAAATCACTTGGCGCCCATTAGTATTCACTATTTTTATTGGTTCATTAAGATCTTCGATCCACGACCCTTATCACGAGCAAGAACATTACTTGCCGAACTTAAACCTTAAAAAAAAAGCATTAACGTTATCACCTGTAAACTAACAAACACCCAGGTGGGCGTTATACTTTTTATAAAATATCAAATATCTCCGAAATTGCTGGGTTTAGGTATAGGGTGTGCTACCATGATTCGACTCAGAATTTTATGGTCATTTCGAAAAGTCGAAAATATATAGGGTGTTCCATTTAAAATAAGCAAGTTGGTATCGACTTCCGGTATTTCTGAAAGTGGCGCCATATTGAAATTATTGTTTTCAGACTCGCGATGGTCGACTATGGCAGGGTACCAAATCTCAAATGTCTATATCATCTGCAAATGGGAAATATTCTAAGGGTCGCCTTAAAAGAATCACCATGTATACAATGAATATAGTAGTTGTACACCTGATATGCACTGCAGTGGCGGCTCGTGCTATTGTCTGCAGAGGAGGCTTGATATTCTGAAAGACAACTGATGTGCAATATGACTACAATTTGTACATTTCCCCACCACCCCTGAAGTAGTACAACGGCGCGTTACATTTTTTTGCCGTAGGTTGTTCGCCAGGATACTGATTCACGACTTGAGAGAATAGAACTAATAAAAGAATAGAAAGAGAAGGAAATAGACAATATGATGAGATGAAAAACTCATACTCATGAAATTCTCGTTCCTACGACTCGAGTATCGGTATCCAAACTTCCCACTTGTAATTAAATTATATAACTTTTAATAAAAATAAAAACAGTTTTGGTAAAAAAATTAAAGTGTTTTTCTACAAACAAAAAATTGTATTCATTATCACTGCCAGGAGTGTAAAATTATAACTTTTAATAAAAATTAAAATAGTTTTGAGAAAGAAGTTATAAAAAAAAACATAACCGCGGAACTCTATATTATGGAGAATAAAAAATATTTCCTGAAAAATAAATAACACAAATACGGTAAAAAAAAAAAGGATAATGGTCCATTAATTTCTCCATTAGACTTGTAGGAAATGATTTAGAAAACGTTGTAAAATTATTAGGATTTACTAAATCGAAACATTGCAAAGAATTTAAATCAGAAAATCTCATTTCAATTTGGACTATAATGGTGTCCAAAATTTCTATAAAAATTTATTTGTAATGTATATCTGCCCTGTCAAAGTTATATGTTGTCTTTCTCTTTTTACATTGTGGCTCTGGCTCATCGTCATCGTCTAGTTTTTCAACATTTTCTGAAAAGATATTGCATAAAGTATAGAAATGTATTTCGGTATTGCGAAATTCTTTTAATTTAGATATAAGTGAATTAAGTCTATTTTTAGAATATGTTATATCAGTTAGTTTATTCTGTAAAATTTGGAAAACAACATCAGTTTGCTCAAAAATCATTTTAAAAGCCTTTAGAAAGAATATTAAATTTTTATCCAACAATAACGATTTTAATCCGTAAGCTGCTCGTAAAGTCTGATCATCATTTAAAACTTTTTTTCACTTTTCGAAATAAAATTAAAAACGTCAATAAGTTCTTTCCTGTATTTGTCAACAATGAAAACAACTCTAGATGAAAAATTCCAACGAGTGGGAGCGTTTGTCGGAATTCTGTGTTTCATATTAATTATATTTAAAACATCAGTTCTTTTGGTAGATTTTGAAAAAAATGACGAAAAACCAGTAATATTTGAAAAAAATATTGTAAATTCTTTAATTCCGTTACATGCTTTACTCAGCACTAAATTTATTTGGTGTGCGTAACAGTGAATGAAGTAAGCTTGAGGAGCAATATCTTTTATTTTTGTTTGGAGTCCAAAGATGCCCTGACATAACTGCAGCGCCGTCATAAGTTTGTGGTATTAATTTATTTTTTAAATCAAATTTACCAAATTCGTCGATTAATAATTTAAATAAACTCTCCGCGTTTCTTCCACTACTCACATCAAGAAAACCAACAAACCTTTCAATAACTTCTCCGTACATTCCATATCTAAACACTACGTGGATGTGGAAGTAAAATTACGGAAAGTTGAGATTTACAAGTAACGTCCGTCATTTCGTCAATTTGCCACCAGAAAAATTCGCAATTATATAGTTCTTCATAAATTTTGCCTTTAATAATCGAGCTAACACTATTAATTAGATCATTTTGAATTGATTTAGACGTTCCGGAAAAAATAGTGGCGTTATTCAAAAAGTTCTCTAATTTTGGGTCGTACGTTTTTCTATCAGCTCTTTGAAATATCCTTTATTGCACGATTCTCGTGCTTCGTCATGTCCTCGGAAAGAATTTTCTTGTGAAGATAAATATATAACGGCATCTATTAACCTCTTTAATATTTCCCTATTTTCACGGACCTTTTCGTTAAAATTTTCTATTTCTCTCTTATGTGCAGATTCCAAGAAATTTACAATATTTTGTTTACCATACATTTCGAATTTAATGCAAGATGAAATGTGCTCCTGGGATTTTTCGTGCCTTTCTAAAACTCGCGACAAATTTTGCAAATTATTAAACCCGGCCCTGCCCCAAATTGAGGATTGATCATTAGTAAATAATAAACATCTCCAACAATATAATTTGTTTCTAACTGTTGATGCCGTTAACCACTCGACTTTTTTATAATTGTTATCACAAAACCCTCTGTTTTGTTTACCACTTTTAAAAACTAACGAAGGCATTGCTGGTGTAGGCCTGGCATTTCTTTTAATTCTTACCTTTTCGTCGTAAGTAAGAGTAGTAAATCCATTTAATAACAAATAATCCACCACTTCTGGACAACAGGACATGTTGTTGGGAATATTTTCACCTAGAGCACTAATTTCTAGCTCGCCTGTCAAATGTTTTATGTATTTTTACGTCAAGTTGATCTTAACCGGCTAAACGCAACTGACAGTTCGTTTTCCTTGTGAATCACCTGAACTCCTGAACTGCACATGCGCTATAAAGAACTGAGATCTGAGGCTAGCCTCCTACTTGGCTATTCGAAGTGTTGCTATTTTACACAGCGCAAAGTAATTCAAGGTCATTCAAGTTATAAGTAAATGCGTTAAAGTTGGAATCTATTTCGTATTAGCCTCCAGCGAACCGCAGTTTTCATTAAGTAAAAGACCGGCCGACCGGGAAATATGGATGCAAAGACTATCCGGACTGTAACGTTATAGGTATGTTTGTGGAAAGGAAATGCAAAACTTTTATATATACACTGAGAATTAATTAATGAATTATAAACAATAAAAAATGTTGAAAATTGAGATATACCTAAGTAGAAATGTCTTAAGGTATTACTTTTGAAGATATAGTGGTTCTTCCAAGGGGAGGCTCAGCCTCCCCTGCCTCCCCTGATGAGCCGCCACTGGTACACTGAATATCCTTATGTTGCCTAGTTTACGTTCAATGAATGTTTCCGTTGGATTATATGATTGTCACAGACATAGACAGGCCGGTATGGTGATCTATTCCTAGTCTAGTAGAGATATTCACAGCCAGAGTATACTGCGATGTCAGAAGTAACGTCACGATATACTGATAAAGGTGAAGACCTGACAACGAAGAAGTGTCACTTGGGCACCCAAGCGATTGCAGTCGGTTTACCGTAAAATGGAGAGTTCGGGTGCCAGTAGCTTTTATGACAAAACAACCATTATCCTCAATAGCAGGTTGGGCAAGGCTTGAGTAGCCAGTAGCCAGTCAGAATACGGTAATATCCAGCATGTCAAGGTAAAACTAGATTACACGTGCACAGGAATAAGAGGAACGATTTGGAATATAACACTTTTCATTATAATAAAATCTGCTATTCATAATATTAACTAGCAACCTAACACTAAAATTAACGAACCAAACGGGCAACCAAAAACCATGACTTAAATTACGGTTAGGCTGCTGTGAGAGGAAGCAAAGGCGTATCTAATGCTTGGGCAGCGCGGCGTGGGTAATTATAATAATACGGCGAGACGAGGAGGCCATTAACAAATCCGGTAGGCGGATGGTAAACAGTCGGTGTATATTACAGTCCACCGATACCAGGAGAGAGGAACCAATGACCAATTATATATAATGCAAAGCAAGTTTCAACTTGGCTAAGGCGCAGTAGCTTAAATCTAAACGAGAAAATTATAACAATATAACAAGATGGAAAAGAACATGTGTTTAGTAACAACCTACGCATCAATGTTCAGCAACCTGAACATGCAAGGTGCGGACTATGACTCGGTGTGCCCGATGATGAGCTACTACATGTGAGTGAGTAGCCCTCCAAATCTGAAAAGTAAAGTATGATTAGTACACGATCCCTAATATTAGGCAAGTTGTCGTTTGCTACTCTTACTTACATCCTCTAGTTGTGGAGATGTACATCTACCTCGGAAGGATGGTCAGCACTGACTGTCTTGTGGTCATCCGTCTGCTACTACAACAGATTGAAAGGTTGCAGAGTGGGAAATATCACAGTATCTGTGCGCACCAGTGAATTGCGATTTCGTGTATCTTTAGAAACACAGATATTCTAACATTTAAACCATGGAATATTTCTCGAGTTTTACTTGATTGATGTAGAAGCATAGTATTTTCCTAACTACTTGTTTCGACTCGAACAGCTGACCGCAAAATGAAATAAAATGTTCCCTTAGATACAGTGGACAACTCTCCTTATTGTCACAAGGCCGTACGTCCTCGACTTTACCACCAATTCAAAGAAGGGATTTGCATTAGCCTGTTTTTTATACTCGCATAACTAAATTATAATTGAATATAATATAACAGACAATAAAAACTAATAACAGCAAGTCATGGTAAACATTCCCTGCGGAGAAGATCTTTGTTGCAATCGGTCATTGCTAGCTCAGTACTAACATCGATAACGACTATAGCTAGTCCATTAATTATATGATAATCGCAAGGAATTCATCTCCAAATTAATAAATAAATAATAAAATCCATGTCAGTATCACATACCGCGATATATTAACACTAAACATTTCGAATATTCTCTCAACCAATGATATCAATATAGCATTTATATTTCAGTACAAATTATTAAACCTAATATATAATTCAAGAGACAGAACTAATAAATTTAAAAAGCCAGGAGTTTAGTAATTTAATAAATATAAATATTCATAGTATTATTATTATTCATATACTGGACAAAGTGGTCTAAATTCTACATTTGAAAACCATGTATTAGATAAGTCATATTTTCCCAGAGACATCAATAATATAGAAGTCGTACACCAAAGAAGATTTCAAACTTAATTTATTAGGAGCACTGGACATTTATAAACATAACCATGGTAATAATTTTAGTTTGATAAATGATCAGTTAGATATAATGTACTCGCCCTATTTCGCTGCTGCCAAATTAGATTCACCTACCTTAATCCTTTTTCATATATCCTATATGATGGATATGATTCCATCTAATAGAGAATATTTTAGCGTTCTATTTTTCAAGAGTTTCAGTTTGAAATAAGAAATTTAACAGAATGTTTCGCAGTATACTCATTCGGCTACACTCTACCGCAACTTTAATTCGTTTCATAAGAATCTTATTAAACATACTTTGGTGAAATCTATTTAGCGATTTTTTTATTTCAAATCTAAGTGCACTACTGGATTCAGCAACCCCCCCAAATGTGTTTGAACCAAATGTTGAAAGCGTCGTATTTTTGGATTTTTCCTGAGAGAAATAAAAAATTAGAAATTGCCGAAAAGAAAATGTTGCATGAGATTGTGTATTTATGAAAAGAGTATCTTGGTTGAATTAACTGTCAAATGAATGATTCATTGTTAAAAAAACAGCAATGTTCAATTTAGAATTTTTTAATAATCAAACAATTTTTATGCTTTCACACTATGTGACTAACAAACAAATAATTAAAAAGAAGTAACACTAAAAATGTTACAAAATAAATAAATAAACAGAAAAAATAAGTCAAAATTTTGTTAAGTTAAACGGTTTTATTGTAAAGAAACAAAATTCAGATAATGTACTAAAAGCTAAAAAATAATTAGGTAAGTACCAGGTACCAGTCATCACACCACTTTCCTCATCAATCTAGAGCATTGATCAGACTAAAATAAAATCGTGGGGCGAGTCGAATTTCTATTATCTACAGTCAACCACTCATATCGCGCCAATATTCTTGACTAAAGATGACGGTCTCGGATGATTAGGGGTCGAGCTTGAGCTCTTTGCCCCAATCATCGCTGTAGACCTGGACCGGCCTCGTAAGGGGTGGGCCTGCTTTTTCGCCTATCCCCCCGCAAATGTGGACGGTATTGGCGATGTTAGAAAACCTCCCCTGGTCCTGGCTGTTGGAATTGCTCATATCATTATAGGTATGCTTTGGATGCATCTTCTCAATAGACAACTTATGCAAAATATGTGTAAAATTAAATCCGTGACTATCATCGTGCGACATCGCAGAACGATCATTTACATGTTTACTCAGGTTACGCTACGCCCCACGATTTTTTTTTAGTCTGATCAATGCTCTAGATTGATGAGGAGAGTGGTGTGATGACTGGTACCTACCTAATTATTTTTTAGCTTTTAGTACATTTAGCATCATTATTATGTTTCTTTTCAATAAATCGTTTAACTTAAACATTTTTTTTTACTTATTTTATTTTCAAGTTTTTAATTTTTTACATTTTTATTTTAGTTCCTTCTAAAGTGTACGGTGTTCTACTTGTCAAGCCCTTTCATTTGATACCCATATTGAGGGGATTGAAAAAAAGTAATCCTCCATTTTGTGGTGGCAGCCATCTTGGATTTTGAATTTTTTCATGATGTACTGTATTCTACTAGTTAAGCATTCAGTGCCCATATTGGGAGGTTTGAAAAAAATGTAATCCGCCATTTTGTGGCGACGGCCATCTTGGATTTACAATGATAATGAATATGCATAATTGTATTGTCATCAGAACTAAAGGTGTGTACCAAATTTCAGATTAATCAGCCAACAGGAAGGGGTAAAATTTCAATTACTATATTTGACCCACACAAGGCACAAAGTAAGTAAATAAAATCGTTTAAAAATTAAATGTAGGTTCTTTCTGCTAAGCCGCCTTCAATTTCTATTCATTTATCAATCCTCTCACGATTATTACGAACGACATTTCTAAATTCTTCCCTCGTGACATCTTGACAAGCTAGTGTAATTCTGTCACACAGTTCTTGCCCATGCAAATAATAATCAAGGGGTGTTAAATCCGGAGATCTTGGCGGCCAGGCTATCAAGGAACTACTACGTCCAGTTAACCTATCGGGAAAATTTTGGATGAGCCACGTCCTGACAATTACTTCATGGTGTGGGGTATATCCACCTAGTTAGAAATATAACCGTTGTCTTCCCGGTAGGTTTTGAAACTCGTGAAAAAATCGTTAATGAGATTTCACCATTTTCGAACCCGAAAAAAAATCATACTAGGCCACATTATTACGTTTTAGAAAAAATAATATAAAAGAAAGATGCTCTTTTCAAAGATCTATATTTAAAAAAATATATATATGTAAATAGAACATTAAATGAACTTTTTATATGAGTGGTTCCAATCAAAATGGGACACACTATGTATCTCCTAATCTACTTTAAGCTCGCTCGAATCAGAGAGTCTTAATGTATGTTGCAATGTCGACATATTATACATCTTCCCAATTTTGTGTGCTTAATCAAATATATTACCAACAGTTTGCTATAAGATTATAATAAAACATAGTTTATATAAAAGTAATAGTTTACGTACCTCTGGCGATCGCTCTGTATGGCGTATATGACTCGATTTTAATAGACAGAATTTTGTTATTTCACAAATCTCCCAAGTTTTTAAAAAATATGTCTATCAAATTGTATTTAAGAGGTATTCGCATTCGGTGGCGTCCACTGCAAGTTTTATTCGCTTGATAATATTCTTGTTAAAAAAACTGAATAACACTTTAAAGTAAAATCTATATATTGTTGCGTACATCTGGCAACTTTCAGTAATTTTATTAAATTCTAATACACTAAACTTAATTTTTGAGAAATATGTATAGGCATTTACCATAATCTAGTAACGAAAACACCAGACATTAAATTATCATAGGTAATGTGTTTAAATTTAGGAATGTTCACATTTATTATATTTTCATGTTTCATCCATTTAACTTTTTTCTAAGGCCAAGTAGAGATGTAACAATATTTATTATACTATCTTAGTATTTTTATACGTTTAGCCAGAAACCTTAGTAATATTTTGCTGTAAAATTATAATATAACACAGTTTACAAGAAAGAAAGGTTTATTTGGCCAAGTTAGAAAAAAAATTGTTTTTGGCAAGTCATTACTAAGTGTAAACCTGAAATATAGACAATCTAAACACAAATAAAGTTTAAATGTAAAAATAAAAAACATAAAACAAGTACAACTGAATATTCACAACATAAAAATATAGTTATTACGTCAATTGTTGATGTAAAAGTTTGTATGAATAACATCAATGAATAGTGATATATATTACACGTTACATATTACAATTAGAATAATCGCGTACATAGCAAACAAATTACAGAACTAATGATGCCATGTATACAGCATGAAATGTTTGCTTTGCAGTGATTCTCAAAATGTGGGATAGAGTATACTGACGAGGACAATAGGGTATAAAGAAAAAAAAAATTCAAAATTACATAATTGAACTCACTTAAGAAGTGTCTTTTCATCTTACATTTAAAGCCATTAATATTAAGAGATTTTATGTCATCAGCAATATGATTGTATAATTGGAGATTTAATGTATTTTTTCTTGATTTTGTTAATCTAAGACGAGGCTGAGTTGTGAGGCAGACCTTGTTTCGTAATTGTGAAAATCCGAATTAGTCGGGAATGCATTTTTATTTTTATGTATTTCTACTAACGTACTGTACATATACAAAGAAGGAACTGGCATTATACCTAATTTTTTGGAAATTGATTGACAGTGGTCTCGCCAGCCAGCATTATCAATTAATCTGACAGCTTTTTTATGCAATCGAAAAATTCATATTGACTGCGATGAGCCACCCCATAGGATAATTGCATAATTAATGTGAGAATGGAACATGGCGAAATAGCAATTGTTTGAAGTACTAGAACAAAGAAAAGTTTTTAGCCTACGTAAAAGAAAAATTGTACTTGATAATTTATTGGATAGATTCTTTATGTGGTTGGACCAGCTTAGAGTGTCATTTAAAATGACGCCCAGAATTTTTACACTGTCATTATTAACAACTGCGTTATTGGTGGAAAATATAATCTTTTGAGTTTTATCCTCATTTAGCTTAAGTCTATTTGCAGAAAACCAATCACTGGCACGTTGTACTGATTTGTGGCTATCGGAATTTAAATTACCAAGGTCAAAACTAAAATCCAATATGGAGGTATCATCGGCATAAGCAATAAATTTTGTAGGCGACATAAAATGGAAAAAATCATTCAAGTATATTATGAAAAATACGGCCCCAGCACAGAGCCTTGAGGCACTGCGTGTTTAATTTCAGCAAATTCAGAAATAGTGTTGTTAACCGATACGCATTGTTTCCATAAAACCTGATAATTTGCTGGCCTCTGACGATCACGATATATGAGTAGATGTCCAAATTTCAATAGGCATTACTCTGTTTAAGTTCGAAAAGAAGTTGTCATGTTTTCAAGAACCGACGTGCATACATACAGAATCAGACATTTTTAATAGATATTTGAGTACAGTTGGTTATGAAACTGATTTTTTTTTCAACGTTGAATATTAGAAACTTTTGACCAGTTATAATACACTTCATTAATTCAAATAGGTATAAGGCATTGAAAAATACCCAAATAATTTAATGACTTTCTAGTTGCAAGATTTCGATAATTAAATAAATAATTAAATAAGTCAACAGGCAATGTTATCAAATATTCCCAATATTGCGCGTCGCTCAAAACACTAATCTCGCTATTTTAGTGTTAAAACTTCTCTTGAGTTCTTTTGCTGAAATATGTAATGCTAATTTTCTTTCATCCAGTATCATTAATTCAGCTCATATTTCTCATTTTTCTTTATTACTGCAGATACTCGACAATAAAATGTTGAAATAAGAAAAGCAAATAAGTCTGCTTTAAAAGAAGCACTAATGGATTGACTAATAGGGTTTTGATGCGACATCGCTGAACAAATATCGTCTTTTAGACCTTAACTAAACCTAGAAATTCAGCACACGTTATGAGATGTAATGAAAGGCTAGACAGACACAAATAAATGGCGTTTCAGGTTAAATTCAAGGACTTTGGTTTTATTGTTTAATCTTATAATACAAAAAGGTTACAATTTTACAGTTCAATGTTTCCAAACCTTCATTTTAATGAGAACTTCATATAGAATCCAAATTAGCAAAGATATGTACAGGGTATGCCACTTCAAACTCCTCAGACTTGTAAATTTCTTATTTTTTAGCTCGACCGCCATGTTGGGCACATTAAATTGTAGATGTTTTTAAAGCCCTTAAACATGCACACAGAGTGAATTTCCTTGAATATTTTTTTACCTCACCTTGTACTTGAACTGTGTTAGTGGTTCGGTAAACAACTGTAGGAGAAACTAAGTTTTTGTTGATTTATGGTGAATTTAAGCTAGAAAAAAGTGCAAAATATATTACCAAAGGTTTCTTGGTAGTCTATGTCCCGACCATAAAATATTTAAATTATTAGTTGACAGCCTTAAAGTTCATGGTACTTTTACTAAACCTGAAAGAAATAGACGAAAACTTGTGAGAAATGAAGATAATGAAAATGAAGTTAGTACTGCAGTTAACGAGAATCCACGCACCTCAACAAGAATAATCAGCGCTAGGACACATATTTCTTCTACTACGGTTAGACGAATACTCGAAGATAAACGATATCATGATAATAAAATTATTCTTCGCCAAGGTGACTATCAACGGCGACTGAATTTTATAACAGAAATGTCAGTACTGAGAGGAATAAGCAGAAATTTACCTTGTACAATTCCTTGTAGCGACAAAGCGACATTTAATGAAAGAGGCAATGCAACAGACACATCATGCACAATTGGAGTGGCAGAAATCCTCGATGGACGCGGCAAAGAAATTTTCAGGTAAAATGTAAAGTTGACATGTGGATAGGTATTCCTTGAGGCAGATTAATAGGGACGCACTTTTTTTAAACTAACTTAAACAATGTAATGTATCTAGATTTTTACGAAATAGCTTACCTACAAGTTCGCCTGCAAGATAGAAAAAATTTGGGATTCCATCATTTCTGATTATTTAAACACCACGCCGGCGCGCGACGTTTAAAAATCAGTAGATAAGTGATTCTGGACCATTGCGATGGGCAGCTAGATCGTCAGATTTAGATCCGCTGGATTTCTTTTTGTGGGGCTACCTTAAGACATTTGTTATGAAACCCAACCTCCTAACGCAGAAGATTTGAAAAATTGAACAAGAATAGACATAATTCTATTCGATGTCATTCTCTATTACGTACAGTTAATGGTGACTCAATAAAGAGGATGAGTTACTGTGTTCACGTTAATGGACAAAATTATGAACAATATTTGTAGTCCACAACTGTAACGTTCTGCATTACTAGACTTTGTTACCTAGTTGAATTAACTTTAAAAACAGCTGCCCAAGGAATCACTTCTTCCACATCAAGATCTCCCATCCAATTCTCTTTGCAGGAAAACATCATGACTGTATTTGTACTCTAGTATGTAGAAACAAACTAACCATTATACTCTTCGGCGATTTACTGCCCTTTTTATATAATTGTTGCACATTCTATAGAATACTCTTCGCAGTTTGTTTGTAAATAATATTAGTTTTAGACATTTTTAATTTAACTACAAAACATTGAAAAAATATGTTATTTTTTTTTATTAAAAAAATTCATAACTTTTTTTTTATTGATCGAATTTGTTCAAAAATAATGTGGTTCTTCCTCTAGCTAACACTAATTTACTGTCCAAATTTCAATACAATCGAACTTTTAGTTCTTAAGTTATCGTGCTTACAAGAAACGTGACGGACGGACAGACAGACGGACGGAAGTAGAGGGTTTTGGCCGATTGTAACACCTCTTCCCTGCGGAGGGTGACGTCACAGCTGAATACGTCGCGGTAGTAGATAACAGGTGAATGATTTATTGCGCAAATTATCAAATGAGATGCCACTTTTTTTACTCTATATGTTATTAGATTAGTTGCAGATTACTTAATTGCAGATATTTGTATCAGATGTTCAGTGCATACGATCGTTAATGGGGTTTATTTATTATTCTATTCGTGGGTCCTACATGAAACGAAAGTTGGAGTCATAAGAATGTATTATCTACCGAGATAACTTAAACTAAAGCAACTTTTACTGTTTTTATTGCTTGAAATGTCTAATAAATATGCAAATGAATAGTGCATTAGTAAGAAGAACTTAATAAATATTTTATTTCTAGTGTTAATATAATTATAGATGGGTTAAAAAATAACGTCCACTACCTTAATAGAAATGCTTTCTTTGAGAACAGAGCTTTACAGCCAAATGTATTTTTTAAAGAATTGAATGTCATAAATCTCTCCAAATTACGTAAAATTATTTTTCAACAACAAAATAAATATTCTGAGGATGAAATTGACTTTAAATTAATAAAAAATACATTTGAAGTCATCGGGTATCCATTATTACATTTTATTAACACATCGTTGAATAGCGGAGAATTCCCAGAAATGTTGAAAACATTAATAATTCCTGTACCGAAAGTTTCAGGGACGAAATTAGCGGAAGAGCATAGACCTATAAACACATTACCATCTCTGAAAAAAATTTTAGAAGTAGTAGTTCATGACCAACTTACTGAATTTATAAACAGTAATAAATTGCTGCACGATAACCAATCCGGATTTAGAGAAAATAATTCATGTGAGACGGCTTTACAAAAAATAATTAATGATTTTAAATATTCCATAGACAAAGGTGAAGCTGTAGTAGAGGTGTTTTAAAACCTCATGAGCCGTGACCTTCATATGCGCAGACATAATCCGTCCTGTTGACTCAGTTACACTTCTTAAAAATATTATATTTATTGTTTACAATTTATCCCGAGCTCTTGTTTATGTATACAGCAAGGCAGCCTCCAGTGTCTTCAAAAACATACGTATAACTCAGATTAAACTTTGCCTTTTGCGCATTTCGCGGTTCATGAGATTCTTAAACACCTCTAACTGTCTTTCTCGATTTAAAACGGGTATTTGAAGTTGTCAATAGAGAACTTTTACTTAATAAACTTTACCAGTATTTTGCGATTGTTGACACGGCGCATCGATGGTTTAGGTCCTATTTGCATGGACGGAGCCAACAAACCAAAATAAATAATACTAAGTCTGAAAAACTTTTAAATAATAACGGAGCAGCACAAGGCAGCGTACTAGGACCTATGCTTTTCACGCTATTTATTAACGATATATTTTTAATCGATTCGCAAGAATGCAAAATACATCTCTTTGCTGATGATACTATCATATATTTATCTGGATCTGATCTAAAGCAAGTTATTCAAAAAATTAACAAGACATTGGAAATAATTAACGAATGGTTTACAACGAACGGGCTAGTGGTAAATGCTAAAAGGTCAAAATATATGATATTAGGATCTAATAAATATCTAAATCAGAACATCGATGATACTTGTGTTAAATACAACGGATAACACATTGAAAAGGTAATAACTATGAAATATCTGGGGATTATCATAGACTGTAAATTAACATTTAACGACCATATAAATTGCACAAGCAAAAAAATATCAAAAAAACTTGGATTCGCCCATCGTGTAAGTAAACATTTAACTTCATCTACCAAGAAAACAATTTATAACACAATAATAAAGCCACATTTTGAGTATTGTTCCAATATATTGTATATGTGTAATGACACCCATATATCTAAACTGCAGCTTCTTCAAAATAGGTGTATGCGATTTATTTTAAAATGTAATATATATACTAATATAAAAACAATGCAATGTACACTAAACTGGTTCTCGGTGAAAGATAATATAAAGTACAAGACACTGATATTCTTATATAAACTGCACAATAATTTACTACCAACATATTTGTCATCAAATATTCAACATCGTGGGGATATTCATAATTATAACACAAGGCAAAGAAATCATATAAACATTAGTTTTTCAAACTTAGTGAAAACAAAATCCTCGTAGCGGCGATCCACAGCTCTTGGTTTGCACCTTTAAAAACAGAGGCTTTCTGGCCGCTATATAATGAACAGGAGAGATTTAATAAAGCTCTACAATTTGGTGAAGCTGCAGGGGAAGTTATTCCAGGATATTTTACGAGACTGGTAAGTCTTGACCTTGCAGCGGAAGTTTATTATTTTTTTACTTAAAATTACAGATGATATTTTAAAAACGAGACGTAAGTTAAAAGAGGCTAAAATAACGTCAAATTTGGAAAGTGAACAGGAAGATGTAAATCATGGTAGAAAGAAAACACAAAATTGTAAGGAAACTATATTATAACACATCAGATGATGAGCTTCCAAGGCACCCCACCTATAAAAAGGATTTCCAATATTATTTTCAAAAGTCAGCAGTACAGGTAAATCTCTGATTATTATTATATGTTTATCAAAATAGACATGAAATACATACAGACAATCGTTACTGACAATTTTAACTTAGTTTTTGTACTTTCGACACTAGTTTTCTTTATACTATAATGAATCATTTTACGGTGTCATTTTTTTTAAACCAAATCAATTGTGAAAAAATCTACAAATCCCAAGGAACCAGACAGATTCCTACTAATAGAATTTGTGGGCTCTTATCGATCTTTAAAAAATAGTGAATGTTTTTAACAAATGGAGATTCTCAGACCAGTGCAAGGACAACACGTACAAATCAAAAAATGGTGGTTCGCAAGTGTTTAAAAACTAGTGAATGTTTTAAGAAAAGGTAATTTTAGAACAATGTAGAAACAATGATATAGGAAAAACGGTTATTGTACACAACAAAGGATATTTTCAGTGTAATAGTAAAATTATGTGCAAATTAGGGAACAACAACCGTCTAGAAAATCTATTAAGTTTAATGCTACAATTTCAAACCAGGAATCAGTGTGTCACTCAAAAATATCAGGTGGAAAACACACATCTCAAAACTAATATGCGAAAGTTTGCTTTACTCGAGAGTTTACTATAAAAAACCATGCATATGTGATTAACAGATTTGCCCTAAAAGGTATATAATATTTAGTGCTCCATTGCTTTACAAAACAGTACTTATATTTTTATTGTTTATTTGTATGTAATAAAGTCGAATTGCTCAAAAACTTTTTATTATTTTCCCCAATTTCCCCCACTATTTTAAACTATTCTCTAAGAAGATAGTAATTGAATATGATTGATAACAAGTTCAACTATACAATTTTTACTCTACATATAACTACAAAATCGATATAAGGGAGATAATATATTATTTTAACAAAATGATCACCTCAAGTTTATATCTAACTAGTTCCATTAATTTATATATAAAACTATTTACACATAAATGGTGTACCAGAAACAGGTGTTTAAAGGTAAAAATGAGAAACTTTTAATATACACCAGATACGAAAGGCTGACATTAGCATATCAAGGTAAATTTACAAATTATATTAAGTATTTTAAGGGCCTCCAATAGTGTTTAATAATTTCATTTGCGGTTAAAAATGGATTAAGTTCATAGAACTATCAACTAAATAATGCTTTGGATAAATATAGCTCATGTGTTCTTTGAAATAGCCGCCCCCTTCTTATTATATTGCTATATTGATAACGTGGAGATATCCTGTACACACAAAAGCTAACCAAAATAAAAATCAAACACCTCTAAATAGAGGACTTAAATTTTAGTATCAATAAGAATCATAAAACTTAATATGTAGTGTATAAGGTGGTTAAAAAATTCTCAAATTAATAGAGCACTATATCATTTAAATAAAGTAATATCAAAATGTTATGGTACAGGACAAAAATTCCCCAATCAATGCACCATTAATAAATTGTCTAGATGAAGGCTCTTTGTGTAGAAAATACTGAGATTGAAATTAAAATAAAAATTATTTGAATAATTATCGTTTATTAGAAAAAATACAGCACAATTTTCACTGATCACAAGGTTATAGACAAAATAGTGTCAAACGGTACGTAATTATTTACTAAATCAGACGAATAGGTAGTAATGTGTTGAGACACCTGGAAGCTCTTAATGTTTAGGATATAATCGAAGGTAGCCAATTAAACATCTGGACATCTACCAATAAATCTACAGTATAATATTGCGAGATCAAGCAAGAACTATTTAATTCACAGTTTTTCTAGTTTTGACTTTACCTTCGAGCTTATTACTTCTTCTTATTTAACATTGTATTATATTTAAGATGATTTTAGCTAAACTTATTACACTACGAAGCCTAGTACCAAAACATATCAAATACTGAAAGCGTCTAACAGAAACTCCCCCCCCCCCCATGCTCACAACACATCTAAAAACATGATATATGGAAAATCCAAAGGTGTGCTAAGGCAAAGCAGGTGTCAGCTGTTAAAAATACTCCTCATATAGCACATTATTACATTATATTTAATATGCTTTAGTAAAAATTACACTATACCAAAACTTCTACCAAATTTCCCTAGAGAATCTTTCCCATATGTAAACATATGTGGAACAGACATGCGTTAATCTAAAAATACATCTCAAGGGCATGCAGAGGTTAATCAAATCATTCACCCTATGAGAAAAATATTCTGTGTTAACCTGTTGTAGATAAGTAGGTAATATGATATATCTGTGGAACAGACCAAGTGTAAAATGTTTTATTTTGATTGTATTTAAGTTAATAAGACACATACATTACATCACCCTGTAGTTCAAATGTCTGGTTGAGATCAGATTTTCAAGCAGAAAACCATGAAGTCCGTGACATATATGTAAAACATACTTTATGTGTAGGTACGAGCAAAATCAAACACTCGCAGAAAACAGGGTTAATCATTAATATTGCTGAAAACACAGCACACTGGTAAAATGTAAAAATTAGTGACAATTTGTTTCAACGAACCGAATCAGACATAATTCGACATTGTACATTCCATATACCAGGCACACTTTGTGTTTTGTTTTAGTAAAAAATAATTAAATCCCATGCTAACTTCACCATCGTAAGAAGTTGACAAATATGCAAGTACAGCCTGAAATGCTAAATTTCCATACATGCACATAAATTACATATCTAACTAAAAACATAAAAATTTCCTCTACTTTTAACGCAACTCCTAAATATGATAGGGTCAAGATTATTACACGGTACATAGGTTTAAATCTTCAGTATATATACCGAGATGTTACAATATGCCGAAGTAAACATATTATATAAATAACGTATAAGGAACAGAGCTTCAGAGCTTTCTTTTAGTAGAAATAGTCTCTGTTTTCGTTACTATCGCACAGTATTTTATTATTCACATATTCTATGTATACGAGTCAGAATCTTTAAGAATCATGTTTTGTAGTAATTTTCTACTGGTTCTTTATGGACAGCGATGTGCTGTAATCAAGTAAAATCCTTTAGAACTTTATACGCGTAATTTAAGTATCCTGAGACAAATTCTGTAATGTAACTATAGGGATCATATGATATCAATTCCTCAAGCATAGCTCCAATAAATTCGCCACCTGTCTGCACCGTAGCACAACAACGTTTCAATCAATTGTTCGAGATAATAGATTATTTTTAGTCTGCGAATAAACCTACCAGGTAGTCTACTTAAATATCTAACACTCATAGTCTTGGACCGAATTTCCCAAAAACCGTTTGACGACAGAACTCAAAATTGTGACTTTAGCATGTCAAGGTAAGTTTGTGCTATAGCTCGGGATACATTTCTATTGGGTATCGAACACCCGGCGATTGGGATAATATATTAATACGGCTCGGGATAATCGACATATTAAAATACAAACTAGTGTAAACAGGGGTAAATACGAACACTTACTAGGTATAGCATAATCATTGCCTTCTATACACTGGCAAAAGAATTTGTGGGGGGTTCTTTACTAAAGCTCGGGATAAATGCCTATTGAGTTTAAATACACCCGGCGATTGGGATAATGTATTAATACGGTTCGGGATAATTGACATATTAAAATATAGACTAGTATAAGCAGGGATAAATATGAACACCTTACTACAGCTTAATCATTATATTCTATACACCTGCAGCGATTGTGGTTCGATAGCCAAGTTAACTAGTTGATAAGCACCTTCTCCGTGCGCTTTTTACATATAATATCAGCTATTTTACGGTGTTTCGATCGGCTTAATATCAAAGCTTTTTAACAGGTTCATAGAATATTAGCGCATCAGGCAGATTAAAGGTATAATACAGTAATCTAACAAATATATTCTCCATAATCTAACAAATTTTACTTGAGAAATAATTTCCATGTACAGATAAGTCAGAGATTAACACCTTGTATGCTTTTATACGTTGCTTGTCCACGCTCATTCATAACTTTAAACGAGCCATTCGAGCGAGTCAATAATACCCATATCTTACAATATATTTATACGAAATCAGATTTTCAAGCAGAAAACCATGAAGTCCGCGACTTAAATCTAAATACATGTTATGTGTGTGAGATAGACTAAAGCACGCGTAAAAACCATTAACATGATTCAATCATATAAAAAAACCTATTTCAAGAATAAAAATTTTTGAAATTTTTTTTGCGATTACTATACTTCCAATCCACTACGTGGATGTGGAAGTAATTAGGGCCAACTTGTTTTCAACGGATTAAAACAGACACATATCGCCGGTAGATACTTTAAGAAACGATTCACATCATCATAATTTCAGACCACTAAAGAAAATAGCAGCATAGGATAAGTGTGACACATGGTTACAAGTTTATTATTTCATTAAAGCTCACACCTAACTTTTCCATTGTAACTGTCCAGTATTTTTCTACATTTAATGCGGATAATGGTACTAATTTACAAAATATTCATTCTTGTCTGGGCTATGGAAGGAAATATACCTTATTTAATAAATGACATACAGGGTGCTCAATAATTAACACATTTCTTAAAAATATACAGGTGCATACATTTACATACGCTACTTAGTAAAGTTTCTACTTGGGAACTTGAGATTTCCTTCTGCACAGTCTCTTTCAATTATTCTTTTTAAACACCGCTATAGTTGTTTACTCAATAATTTCAAATAAATACTAATGTACCATACACCCCCGTCGTCTTACGAAATTGATGTATAATATAAAGTACATATAATTCAAAATTAAAGAAGAAAATATGTTGAAACCAGGAATTGAACCTGGGACCTCTAGAGCTTCAGTCTAATGCTCTCCCACTGAGCTATTCCAACTCATATAAAAAAATTAATGAAAAAAATCTTATGTATGGATTAGGATTAAACCAATATATTTTAACTACTAATATTTATTAATATTTTACATTTACATATCAGATGAAATACAACACAATTTTCGCTGTTCACAAAACTTAAAAGTGATTACACAACAAACAAAAACGCGTTAAGCAGTATGTAAAAAGAGGAATTTCACAAGCATAGCAAATCAAGGCGCTGTTTCCTAATTCCAAGGCATAATCTGTTATATGTTGGGATACCTGAGAACTTTCAATGTTTGTGTTAAAGTTCGTGGACACGTCAAAAAACAACTCGTACAAAATGTTTTTGCTTCATCTTCAAGTAAAGCAATACTGAAGTAATGTTGAATTAGACACACATAATCGCGGGCCCAGTTCTGCACAAATTGCAAACTATTAACTTCATACTGCTTTTCCATTTTGGATTCACTGTCTAGTTCTAGCTCGTCGGAAAGAAAGTCAAGCATATCTGCATCAGCCATTCTCTATTCTCTGAACTCAAGCAGAAATACCAATGCTTTATACTGAATTCAAGGATATTTTTTATTAATCTTAAATGGGGGGTGAATGGATATTTTCATAGCACCAGATAACACCGGGTGCGATCGAGGCACCAGTTCTTAATTTGTTTGAGATAAATATCTTGCTTTAACCACCGCCAGTATGTTCCGATTACCCCTTTCTCTTTGCTCTTCTTCGGCGGTCTTGGTGTGGTGTTTGTTGTTTTTCGAGGCTGTCTCGCATCCTTCGGAGAACTTCTCGTGCATTCTTTGTATATGAGCTTTCGGGTTGTCTTGTCTTCTAAATGTCTTATTACCCAAATCACAGTCAAAAAGGAGATTTTTGTGAATATTGGCATGGCGACTTAGACCACTATACCATGAGAATGTTTTGCCACAATCGCCGCAAGTATACATGTTTCCACCGTTACTGTACACCAACATCTAATGTATCTATAGCGTCGTGTGTCCTTATGTCCCCATATCCTTCTACCCTTATATCCCTGTATATATCCCGCTCGCATGTTCGTTAGGTTAGATTAGACAGGATGGTATAGGATGGTAGGTACAGGTTAGACAGAATGGTATAGGATGGTAGGTTTTATACCTGTATATATCCCTCTTTTATCCCTATATACCCTTCTATACTCTGTTACCATCCTGTCTAACCTAACGAATATGCGAGCGGGATATATACAGGTATAAAACCTACCATCCTATACCATTCTGTCTAACCTGTACCTACCATCCTATACCATCCTGTCTAATCTAACCTAACGAACATGCGAGCGGGATATATACAGGGATATAAGGGTAGAAGGATATGGGGACATAAGGACACACGACGCTATAGATACATTATATGTTGGTGTACAGTAACGGTGGAAACATGTATACTTGCGGCGATTGTGGCAAAACATTCTCATGGTATAGTGGTCTAAGTCGCCATGCCAATATTCACAAAAATCTCCTTTTGACTGTGATTTGGGTAATAAGACATTTAGAAGACAAGACAACCCGAAAGCTCATATACAAAGAATGCACGAGAAGTTCTCCGAAGGATGCGAGACAGCCTCGAAAAACAACAAACACCACACCAAGACCGCCGAAGAAGAGCAAAGAGAAAGGGGTAATCGGAACATACTGGCGGTGGTTAAAGCAAGATATTTATCTCAAACAAATTAAGAACTGGTGCCTCGATCGCACCCGGTGTTATCTGGTGCTATGAAAATATCCATTCACCCCCCATTTAAGATTAATAAAAAATATCCTTGAATTCAGTATAAAGCATTGGTATTTCTGCTTGAGTTCAGAGAATAGAGAATGGCTGATGCAGATATGCTTGACTTTCTTTCCGACGAGCTAGAACTAGACAGTGAATCCAAATGGAAAAGCAGTATGAAGTTAATAGTTTGCAATTTGTGCAGAACTGGGCCCGCGATTATGTGTGTCTAATTCAAAATTACTTCAGTATTGCTTTACTTGAAGATGAAGCAAAAACATTTTGTACGAGTTGTTTTTTGACGTGTCCACGAACTTTAACACAAACATTGAAAGTTCTCAGGTATCCCAACATATAACAGATTATGCCTTGGAATTAGGAAACAGCGCCTTGATTTGCTATGCTTGTGAAATTCCTCTTTTTACATACTGCTTAACGCGTTTTTGTTTGTTGTGTAATCACTTTTAAGTTTTGTGAACAGCGAAAATTGTGTTGTATTTCATCTGATATGTAAATGTAAAATATTAATAAATATTAATAGTTAAAATATATTGGTTTAATCCTAATCCATACATAAGATTTTTTTCATTATTTTTTTATATGAGTTGGAATAGCTCAGTGGGAGAGCATTAGACTGAAGCTCTAGAGGTCCCAGGTTCAATTCCTGGTTTCAACATATTTTCTTCTTTAATTTTGAATTATATGTACTTTATATTATACATCAATTTCGTAAGACGACGGGGGTGTATGGTACATTAGTATTTATTTGAAATTATTGAGTAAACAACTATAGCGGTGTTTAAAAAGAATAATTGAAAGAGACTGTGCAGAAGGAAATCTCAAGTTCCCAAGTAGAAACTTTACTAAGTAGCGTATGTAAATGTATGCACCTGTATATTTTAAGAAATGTGTTAATTATTGAGCACCCTGTATGTCATTTATTAAATAAGGTATATTTCCTTCCATAGCCCAGACAAGAATGAATATTTTGTAAATTAGTACCATTATCCGCATTAAATGTAGAAAAATACTGGACAGTTACAATGGAAAAGTTAGGTGTGAGCTTTAATGAAATAATAAACTTGTAACCATGTGTCACACTTATCCTATGCTGCTATTTTCTTTAGTGGTCTGAAATTATGATGATGTGAATCGTTTCTTAAAGTATCTACCGGCGATATGTGTCTGTTTTAATCCGTTGAAAACAAGTTGGCCCTAATTACTTCCACATCCACGTAGTGGATTGGAAGTATAGTAATCGCAAAAAAAATTTCAAAAATTTTTATTCTTGAAATAGGTTTTTTTATATGATTGAATCATGTTAATGGTTTTTACGCGTGCTTTAGTCTATCTCACACACATAACATGTATTTAGATTTAAGTCGCGGACTTCATGGTTTTCTGCTTGAAAATCTGATTTCGTATAAATATATTGTAAGATATGGGTATTATTGACTCGCTCGAATGGCTCGTTTAAAGTTCTGAATGAGCGTGGACAAGCAACGTATAAAAGCATACAAGGTGTTAATCTCTGACTTATCTGTACATGGAAATTATTTCTCAAGTAAAATTTGTTAGATTATGGAGAATATATTTGTTAGATTACTGTATTATACCTTTAATCTGCCTGATGCGCTAATATTCTATGAACCTGTTAAAAAGCTTTGATATTGAGCCGATCGAAACACCGTAAAATAGCTGATATTATATGTAAAAAGCGCACGGAGAAGGTGCTTATCAACTAGTTAACTTGGCTATCGAACCACAATCGCTGCAGGTGTATAGAATATAATGATTAAGCTGTAGTAAGGTGTTCATATTTATCCCTGCTTATACTAGTCTATATTTTAATATGTCAATTATCCCGAACCGTATTAATACATTATCCCAATCGCCGGGTGTATTTAAACTCAATAGGCATTTATCCCGAGCTTTAGTAAAGAACCCCCCACAAATTCTTTTGCCAGTGTATAGAAGGCAATGATTATGCTATACCTAGTAAGTGTTCGTATTTACCCCTGTTTACACTAGTTTGTATTTTAATATGTCGATTATCCCGAGCCGTATTAATATATTATCCCAATCGCCGGGTGTTCGATACCCAATAGAAATGTATCCCGAGCTATAGCACAAACTTACCTTGACATGCTAAAGTCACAATTTTGAGTTCTGTCGTCAAACGGTTTTTGGGAAATTCGGTCCAAGACTATGAGTGTTAGATATTTAAGTAGACTACCTGGTAGGTTTATTCGCAGACTAAAAATAATCTATTATCTCGAACAATTGATTGAAACGTTGTTGTGCTACGGTGCAGACAGGTGGCGAATTTATTGGAGCTATGCTTGAGGAATTGATATCATATGATCCCTATAGTTACATTACAGAATTTGTCTCAGGATACTTAAATTACGCGTATAAAGTTCTAAAGGATTTTACTTGATTACAGCACATCGCTGTCCATAAAGAACCAGTAGAAAATTACTACAAAACATGATTCTTAAAGATTTTGACTCGTATACATAGAATATGTGAATAATAAAATACTGTGCGATAGTAACGAAAACAGAGACTATTTCTACTAAAAGAAAGCTCTGAAGCTCTGTTCCTTATACGTTATTTATATAATATGTTTACTTCGGCATATTGTAACATCTCGGTATATATACTGAAGATTTAAACCTATGTACCGTGTAATAATCTTGACCCTATCATATTTAGGAGTTGCGTTAAAAGTAGAGGAAATTTTTATGTTTTAGTTAGATATGTAATTTATGTGCATGTATGGAAATTTAGCATTTCAGGCTGTACTTGCATATTTGTCAACTTCTTACGATGGTGAAGTTAGCATGGGATTTAATTATTTTTTACTAAAACAAAACACAAAGTGTGCCTGGTATATGGAATGTACAATGTCGAATTATGTCTGATTCGGTTCGTTGAAACAAATTGTCACTAATTTTTACATTTTACCAGTGTGCTGTGTTTTCAGCAATATTAATGATTAACCCTGTATTTTTTCTGCGAGTGTTTGATTTTGCTCGTACCTACACATAAAGTATGTTTTACATATATGTCACGGACTTCATGGTTTTCTGCTTGAAAATCTGATCTCAACCAGACATTT